>OY747128.1:58963726-60163726 GCA_963556465.1 Berberis vulgaris
TTTGCACCCAAGACTACTAGGTTTCAGAAAGCAAACTAAACTTACAGTCTAGAACAGATAGTTGAACACAGGAGAAAGAACATACACAAATAGTAAAACACACAGATAAAAATAGACAAGAATAACAATAATCATTTGAAGATAATTCTTTGAACAGTTCAAGAGAACAGTGCCGATACTAGGTTACCGCTAGTATAACGAGGTGTTCATCCAAGAATTGTTCTTAGAATTGTTTTGAGAAAACAAATAGAAATAAAGATATGCTTTTATTGACACTAACTCCATCTTTCCAATCAGTTTCAGTTCATCTGATACCAATTTTGCACCCAGGACTACTAGGTTTCTGAAAGAAAACAAAACTTACAGTCTAGAAAAGATAGTTGAACACATGAGAAAGAACATACAAAAATAGTAAAACACACAGATAAAAATAGACAAGAATAACAATAATCATTTGAAGATAATTCTTTGAACAGTTCAAGAGAATGGTGCCGATACTAGGTTACCGCTAGTATAACGAGGTGTTCATCGAAGAATTGTTTTGAGATAACAAATAGAAATAAAGATATGCTTTTATTGACACTACCGCCATCTTTCCAATCAGTTTGTGTTCATCTGATACCAATTTTACACCCAGGACTACTAGGTTTCAGAAAGCAAACTAAATTTACAGTCTAGAACATATAGTTGAACACAGGAGAAAGAACATACAGAAATAGTAAAACACACAGATAAAAATAGACGAGAATAACAATAATCATTTGAAGATAATTCTTTGAACAGTTCAAGAGAACGGTGTCGATACTAGGTTACCGCTAGTATAACGAGGTGTTCATCCAAGAATTGTTCTTAGAATTGTTTTGAGAAAACAAATAGAAATAAAGATATGCTTTTATTGACACTACCTCCATCTTTCTAATCAGTTTCAGTTCATCTAATACCATTTTTGCACCCAGGACTACTAGGTTTCAGAAAGCAAACTAAACTTACAGTCTAGAACAGATAGTTGAACACAGGAGAAAGAACATACAGAAATAGTAAAACACACAGATAAAAATAGACAAGAATAACAATAATCATTTGAAGATAATTCTTTGAACAGTTCAAGAGAATGGTGTCGATACTAGGTAACCGCTAGTATAACGAGGTGTTCAACCAAGAATTGTTCTTAGAATTGTTTTGAGAAAACAAATAGAAATAAAGATATGCTTTTATTGACACTACCTCCATCTTTCCAATCAGTTTCAGTTAATCTGACACCAATTTTGCACCCAGGACTACTAGGTTTCAGAAAGCAAACTAAACTTACAATCTAGAACAGATAGTTGAACACAGGAGAAAGAACATACAGAAATAGTAAAACACACAGATAAAAATAGACAAGAATAACAATAATCATTTGAAGATAATTCTTTGAACAGTTCAAGAGAACAGTACCGATACTAGGTTACCGCTAGTATAACGAGGTGTTCATCCAAGAATTGTTCTTAGAATTGTTTTGAGAAAACAAATAGAAATAAAGATATGCTTTTATTGACACTATCTTCATCTTTCCAATCAGTTTCAGTTCATCTGATACCATTTTTGCACCCAGGACTACTAGGTTTCAGAAAGCAAACTAAACTTACAGTCTAGAACAGATAGTTGAACACAGGAGAAAGAACATACAGAAATAGTAAAACACACAGATAAAAATAGACAAGAATAACAATAATCATTTGAAGATAATTCTTTGAACAGTTCAAGAGAACGGTGCCGATACTAGGTTACCACTATTATAACGAGGTGTTTATCCAAGAATTGTTCTTAGAATTGTTTTGAGAAAACAAATAGAAAGAAAGATATGCTTTTATTGATACTACCTCCATCTGTCCAATCTGTTTCAGTTCATCTGATACCAATTTTGCACGCATGACTACTAGGTTTCTGAAAGCAAACTAAACTTATAGTCTAGAACAGATAGTTGAACACAGGAAAAAGAACATACGGAAATAGTAAAACACACAGATAAAAATAGACAAGAATAACAATAATCATTTGAAGATAATTCTTTGAACAGTTCAAGAGAACAGTGCCGATACTAGGTTACCGCTATTATAACGAGGTGTTCATCCAAGAATTGTTCTTAGAATTGTTTTGAGAAAACAAATAGAAATAAAGATATGCTTTTATTGACACTACCTCCATCTTTCCAATCAGTTTCAGTTCATCTGATACCATTTTTGCACCCAGGACTACTAGGTTTCAGAAAGCAAACTAAACTTACAGTCTAGAACAGATAGTTGAACACAGGAGAAAGAACATACAGAAATAGTAAAACACACAGATAAAAATAGACAAGAATAACATTAATCATTTGAAGATAATTCTTTGAACAGTGCTAGAGAACGGTGCCGATACTAGTTTACCGCTAGTATAATGTGGTGTTCATCGAAGAATTGTTTTTAGAAAACAAATAGAAATAAAGATATGCTTTTATTGACACTACCTCCATCTTTCCAATCAGTTTCAGTTCATCTGATACCAATTTTGCACCCAAGACTACTAGGTTTCAGAAAGCAAACTAAACTTACAGTCTAGAACAGATAGTTGAACACAGGAGAAAGAACATACACAAATAGTAAAACACACAGATAAAAATAGACAAGAATAACAATAATCATTTGAAGATAATTCTTTGAATAGTTCAAGAGAGCAGTGCCGATACTAGGTTACCGCTAGTATAACGAGGTGTTCATCCAAGAATTGTTCTTAGAATTGTTTTGAGAAAACAAATAGAAATAAAGATATGCTTTTATTGACACTACCTCCATCTTTCCAATCAGTTTCAGTTCATCTAATACCATTTTTGCACCCAGGACTACTAGGTTTCAGAAAGCAAACTAAACTTACAGTCTAGAACAGATAGTTGAACACAGGAGAAAGAACATACAGAAATAGTAAAACACACAGATAAAAATAGACAAGAATAACAATAATCATTTGAAGATAATTCTTTGAACAGTTCAAGAGAATGGTGTCGATACTAGGTTACCGCTAGTATAACGAGGTGTTCAACCAAGAATTGTTCTTAGAATTGTTTTGAGAAAACAAATAGAAATAAAGATATGCTTTTATTGACACTACCTCCATCTTTCCAATCAGTTTTAGTTCATCTGACACCAATTTTGCACCCAGGACTACTAGGTTTCAGAAAGCAAACTAAACTTACAGTCTAGAACAGATAGTTGAACACAGGAGAAAAAACATACAAAAATAGTAAAACACACAGATAAAAATAGACAAGAATGACAATAATCATTTGAATATAATTCTTTGAACAGTTCAAGAGAACCGTGCCGATACTAGGTTACCGCTAGTATAACGAGGTGTTAATCCAAGAATTGTTCTTAGAATAGTTTTGTGAAAACAAATAGAAATAAAGATATGCTTTTATTGACACTAACTCCATCTGTCCAATCTGTTTCAGTTCATCTGATACCAATTTTGCACCCAAGACTACTAGGTTTCAGAAAGCAAACTAAACTTACAGTCTAGAACAGATAGTTGAACACAGGAAAAAGAACATACAGAAATAGTAAAACACAGATAAAAATAGACAAGAATAACAATAATCATTTGAAGATAATTCTTTGAACAGTTCAAGAGAATGGTGTCGATACTAGGTTACCGCTAGTATAACGAGGTGTTCATCCAAGAATTTTTCTTAGAATTGTTTTGAGAAAACAAATAGAAAGAAAGATATGCTTTTATTGATACTACCTCCATCTGTCCAATCTGTTTCAGTTCATCTGATACCAATTTTGCACCCAGGACTACTAGGTTTCAGAAAGCAAACTAAACTTATAGTCTAGAACAGATAGTTGAACACAGGAAAAAGAACATACAGAAATAGTAAAACACAAATAAAAATAGACAAGAATAACAATAATCATTTGAAGATAATTCTTTGAACAGTTCAAGAGAATGGTGTCGATACTAGGTTACCGCTAGTATAACGAGGTGTTCATCCAAGAATTGTTCTTAGAATTGTTTTGACAAAACAAATAGAAATAAAGATATGCTTTTATTGACACTACCTCCATCTTTCCAATCAGTTTCAGTTAATCTGACACCAATTTTGCACCCAGGACTACTAGGTTTCAGAAAGCAAACTAAACTTACAATCTAGAACAGATAGTTGAACACAGGAGAAAGAACATACAGAAATAGTAAAACACACAGATAAAAATAGACAAGAATAACAATAATCATTTGAAGATAATTCTTTGAACAGTTCAAGAGAACAGTGCCGATACTAGGTTACCGCTAGTATAACGAGGTGTTCATCCAAGAATTGTTCTTAGATATGTTTTGAGAAAACAAATAGAAATAAAGATATGCTTTTATTGACACTATCTTCATCTTTCCAATCAGTTTCAGTTCATCTGATACCATTTTTGCACCCAGGGCTACTAGGTTTCAGAAAGCAAACTAAACTTACAGTCTAGAACAGATAGTTGAACACAGGAGAAAGAACATACAGAAATAGTAAAACACACAGATAAAAATAGACAAGAATAACAATAATCATTTGAAGATAATTCTTTGAACAGTTCAAGAGAACGGTGCCGATACTAGGTTACCGCTATTATAACGAGGTGTTCATCCAAGAATTGTTCTTAGAATTGTTTTGAGAAAACAAATAGAAATAAAGATATGCTTTTATTGACACTACCTCCATCTTTCCAATCAGTTTCAGTTCATCTGATACCATTTTTGCACCCAGGACTACTAGGTTTCAGAAAGCAAACTAAACTTACAGTCTAGAACAGATAGTTGAACACAGGAGAAAGAACATACAGAAATAGTAAAACACACAGATAAAAATAGACAAGAATAACATTAATCATTTGAAGATAATTCTTTGAACAGTGCTAGAGAACGGTGCCGATACTAGTTTACCGCTAGTATAATGTGGTGTTCATCGAAGAATTGTTTTTAGAAAACAAATAGAAATAAAGATATGCTTTTATTGACACTACCTCCATCTTTCCAATCAGTTTCAGTTCATCTGATACCAATTTTGCACCCAAGACTACTAGGTTTCAGAAAGCAAACTAAACTTACAGTCTAGAACAGATAGTTGAACACAGGAGAAAGAACATACACAAATAGTAAAACACACAGATAAAAATAGACAAGAATAACAATAATCATTTGAAGATAATTCTTTGAATAGTTCAAGAGAGCAGTGCCGATACTAGGTTACCGCTAGTATAACGAGGTGTTCATCCAAGAATTGTTCTTAGAATTGTTTTGAGAAAACAAATAGAAATAAAGATATGCTTTTATTGACACTAACTCCATCTTTCCAATCAGTTTCGGTTCATCTGATACCAATTTTGCGCCCAGGACTACTAGGTTTCTGAAAGAAAACAAAACTTACAGTCTAGAAAAGATAGTTGAACACATGAGAAAGAACATACAAAAATAGTAAAACACACAGATAAAAATAGACAAGAATAACAATAATCATTTGAAGATAATTCTTTGAACAGTTCAAGAGAATGGTGCCGATACTAGGTTACCGCTAGTATAACGAGGTGTTCATCGAAGAATTGTTTTGAGATAACAAATAGAAATAAAGATATGCTTTTATTGACACTACCGCCATCTTTCCAATCAGTTTGTGTTCATCTGATACCAATTTTGCACCCAGGACTACTAGGTTTCAGAAAGCAAACTAAATTTACAGTCTAGAACATATAGTTGAACACAGGAGAAAGAACATACAGAAATAGTAAAACACACAGATAAAAATAGACGAGAATTACAATAATCATTGGAAGATAATTCTTTGAACAGTTCAAGAGAACGGTGTCGATACTAGGTTACCGCTAGTATAACGAGGTGTTCATCCAAGAATTGTTCTTAGAATTGTTTTGAGAAAACAAATAGAAATAAAGATATGCTTTTATTGACACTACCTCCATCTTTCCAATCAGTTTCAGTTCATCTAATACCATTTTTGCACCCAGGACTACTAGGTTTCAGAAAGCAAACTAAACTTACAGTCTAGAACAGATAGTTGAACACAGGAGAAAGAACATACAGAAATAGTAAAACACACAGATAAAAATAGACAAGAATAACAATAATCATTTGAAGATAATTCTTTGAACAGTTCAAGAGAATGGTGTCGATACTAGGTTACCGCTAGTATAACGAGGTGTTCAACCAAGAATTGTTCTTAGAATTGTTTTGAGAAAACAAATAGAAATAAAGATATGCTTTTATTGACACTACCTCCATCTTTCCAATCAGTTTTAGTTCATCTGACACCAATTTTGCACCCAGGACTACTAGGTTTCAGAAAGCAAACTAAACTTACAGTCTAGAACAGATAGTTGAACACAGGAGAAAAAACATACAAAAATAGTAAAACACACAGATAAAAATAGACAAGAATGACAATAATCATTTGAATATAATTCTTTGAACAGTTCAAGAGAACCGTGCCGATACTAGGTTACCGCTAGTATAACGAGGTGTTAATCCAAGAATTGTTCTTAGAATAGTTTTGTGAAAACAAATAGAAATAAAGATATGCTTTTATTGACACTAACTCCATCTGTCCAATCTGTTTCAGTTCATCTGATACCAATTTTGCACCCAAGACTACTAGGTTTCAGAAAGCAAACTAAACTTACAGTCTAGAACAGATAGTTGAACACAGGAAAAAGAACATACAGAAATAGTAAAACACAGATAAAAATAGACAAGAATAACAATAATCATTTGAAGATAATTCTTTGAACAGTTCAAGAGAATGGTGTCGATACTAGGTTACCGCTAGTATAACGAGGTGTTCATCCAAGAATTTTTCTTAGAATTGTTTTGAGAAAACAAATAGAAAGAAAGATATGCTTTTATTGATACTACCTCCATCTGTCCAATCTGTTTCAGTTCATCTGATACCAATTTTGCACCCAGGACTACTAGGTTTCAGAAAGCAAACTAAACTTATAGTCTAGAACAGATAGTTGAACACAGGAAAAAGAACATACAGAAATAGTAAAACACAAATAAAAATAGACAAGAATAACAATAATCATTTGAAGATAATTCTTTGAACAGTTCAAGAGAATGGTGTCGATACTAGGTTACCGCTAGTATAACGAGGTGTTCATCCAAGAATTGTTCTTAGAATTGTTTTGACAAAACAAATAGAAATAAAGATATGCTTTTATTGACACTACCTCCATCTTTCCAATCAGTTTCAGTTAATCTGACACCAATTTTGCACCCAGGACTACTAGGTTTCAGAAAGCAAACTAAACTTACAATCTAGAACAGATAGTTGAACACAGGAGAAAGAACATACAGAAATAGTAAAACACACAGATAAAAATAGACAAGAATAACAATAATCATTTGAAGATAATTCTTTGAACAGTTCAAGAGAACAGTACCGATACTAGGTTACCGCTAGTATAACGAGGTGTTCATCCAAGAATTGTTCTTAGAATTGTTTTGAGAAAACAAATAGAAATAAAGATATGCTTTTATTGACACTATCTTCATCTTTCCAATCAGTTTCAGTTCATCTGATACCATTTTTGCACCCAGGACTACTAGGTTTCAGAAAGCAAACTAAACTTACAGTCTAGAACAGATAGTTGAACACAGGAGAAAGAACATACAGAAATAGTAAAACACACAGATAAAAATAGACAAGAATAACAATAATCATTTGAAGATAATTCTTTGAACAGTTCAAGAGAACGGTGCCGATACTAGGTTACCACTATTATAACGAGGTGTTTATCCAAGAATTGTTCTTAGAATTGTTTTGAGAAAACAAATAGAAAGAAAGATATGCTTTTATTGATACTACCTCCATCTGTCCAATCTGTTTCAGTTCATCTGATACCAATTTTGCACGCATGACTACTAGGTTTCTGAAAGCAAACTAAACTTATAGTCTAGAACAGATAGTTGAACACAGGAAAAAGAACATACGGAAATAGTAAAACACACAGATAAAAATAGACAAGAATAACAATAATCATTTGAAGATAATTCTTTGAACAGTTCAAGAGAACAGTGCCGATACTAGGTTACCGCTATTATAACGAGGTGTTCATCCAAGAATTGTTCTTAGAATTGTTTTGAGAAAACAAATAGAAATAAAGATATGCTTTTATTGACACTACCTCCATCTTTCCAATCAGTTTCAGTTCATCTGATACCATTTTTGCACCCAGGACTACTAGGTTTCAGAAAGCAAACTAAACTTACAGTCTAGAACAGATAGTTGAACACAGGAGAAAGAACATACAGAAATAGTAAAACACACAGATAAAAATAGACAAGAATAACATTAATCATTTGAAGATAATTCTTTGAACAGTGCTAGAGAACGGTGCCGATACTAGTTTACCGCTAGTATAATGTGGTGTTCATCGAAGAATTGTTTTTAGAAAACAAATAGAAATAAAGATATGCTTTTATTGACACTACCTCCATCTTTCCAATCAGTTTCAGTTCATCTGATACCAATTTTGCACCCAAGACTACTAGGTTTCAGAAAGCAAACTAAACTTACAGTCTAGAACAGATAGTTGAACACAGGAGAAAGAACATACACAAATAGTAAAACACACAGATAAAAATAGACAAGAATAACAATAATCATTTGAAGATAATTCTTTGAACAGTTCAAGAGAATGGTGCCGATACTAGGTTACCGCTAGTATAACGAGGTGTTCATCGAAGAATTGTTTTGAGATAACAAATAGAAATAAAGATATGCTTTTATTGACACTACCGCCATCTTTCCAATCAGTTTGTGTTCATCTGATACCAATTTTGCACCCAGGACTACTAGGTTTCAGAAAGCAAACTAAATTTACAGTCTAGAACATATAGTTGAACACAGGAGAAAGAACATACAGAAATAGTAAAACACACAGATAAAAATAGACGAGAATTACAATAATCATTTGAAGATAATTCTTTGAACAGTTCAAGAGAACGGTGTCGATACTAGGTTACCGCTAGTATAACGAGGTGTTCATCCAAGAATTGTTCTTAGAATTGTTTTGAGAAAACAAATAGAAAGAAAGATATGCTTTTATTGATACTACCTCCATCTGTCCAATCTGTTTCAGTTCATCTGATACCAATTTTGCACGCATGACTAATAGGTTTCTGAAAGCAAACTAAACTTATAGTAGGGGTGGGCAATGTCGGTTCGGTTCGGTTTTGAGCCCAAACCGATTTCGAACCGATTTAATTCGGTTTGCCCAAAACCCAAACCGAAATCGAATTTTGTATTTGTAAACCGATGAATTCGGTTGAACCGAATTTCGGATCGGTTCGGTTCGGTTGGACCGAAATTTCAGGCTCAAGCATTTGAAAGACTTTCATTAAAACATGTCCAATTTTTTTACAGGTCCAATTTTTTTATAGACTCAATTTTTAGCCCAAAATTGAAAACTTTGAGAGAATGGGGTGATTTAGTGCAACAGGGTGTATTGCAATGCATTTGTTGCACTAATCAAGTATTGACACCTACTTTTTATTTAGTTATTTATATATATTTAATTAATCGGTCGGTTCGGTTATAAATCGGTCGGTTCAAAATCGTAAACCGATTTTGAACCGTTTATAATCGGTTCGGTTCGGTTTAAATTATTTTCTTTCTACTCATATTTCGGTTCGGTTACCGAACCGAATTTGAAAATCGGTTCGGTCGGTTAACCGAATTTAAATCGGTTTTTGCCCACCCCTAACTTATAGTCTAGAACAGATAGTTGAACACAGGAAAAAGAACATACAGAAATAGTAAAACACACAGATAAAAATAGACAAGAATAACAATAATCATTTGAAGATAATTCTTTGAACAGTTCAAGAGAACAGTGCCGATACTAGGTTACCGCTATTATAACGAGGTGTTCATCCAAGAATTGTTCTTAGAATTGTTTTGAGAAAACAAATAGAAATAAAGATATGCTTTTATTGACACTACCTCCATCTTTCCAATCAGTTTCAGTTCATCTGATACCATTTTTGCACCCAGGACTACTAGGTTTCAGAAAGCAAACTAAACTTACAGTCTAGAACAGATAGTTGAACACAGGAGAAAGAACATACAGAAATAGTAAAACACACAGATAAAAATAGACAAGAATAACATTAATCATTTAAAGATAATTCTTTGAACAGTGCTAGAGAACGGTGCCGATACTAGTTTACCGCTAGTATAATGTGGTGTTCATCGAAGAATTGTTTTTAGAAAACAAATAGAAATAAAGATATGCTTTTATTGACACTACCTCCATCTTTCCAATCAGTTTCAGTTCATCTGATACCAATTTTGCACCCAAGACTACTAGGTTTCAGAAAGCAAACTAAACTTACAGTCTAGAACAGATAGTTGAACACAGGAGAAAGAACATACATAAATAGTAAAACACACAGATAAAAATAGACAAGAATAACAATAATCATTTGAAGATAATTCTTTGAACAGTTCAAGAGAGCAGTGCCGATACTAGGTTACCGCTAGTATAACGAGGTGTTCATCCAAGAATTGTTCTTAGAATTGTTTTGAGAAAACAAATAGAAATAAAGATATGCTTTTATTGACACTAACTCCATCTTTCCAATCAGTTTCAGTTCATCTGATACCAATTTTGCACCCAGGACTACTAGGTTTCTGAAAGAAAACAAAACTTACAGTCTAGAAAAGATAGTTGAACACATGAGAAAGAACATACAAAAATAGACAAGAATAACAATAATCATTTGAAGATAATTCTTTGAACAGTTCAAGAGAATGGTGCCGATACTAGGTTACCGCTAGTATAACGAGGTGTTCATCGAAGAATTGTTTTGAGATAACAAATAGAAATAAAGATATGCTTTTATTGACACTACCGCCATCTTTCCAATCAGTTTGTGTTCATCTGATACCAATTTTGCACCCAGGACTACTAGGTTTCAGAAAGCAAACTAAATTTACAGTCTAGAACATATAGTTGAACACAGGAGAAAGAACATACAGAAATAGTAAAACACACAGATAAAAATAGACGAGAATTACAATAATCATTTGAAGATAATTCTTTGAACAGTTCAAGAGAACGGTGTCGATACTAGGTTACCGCTAGTATAACGAGGTGTTCATCCAAGAATTGTTCTTAGAATTGTTTTGAGAAAACAAATAGAAATAAAGATATGCTTTTATTGACACTACCTCCATCTTTCCAATCAGTTTCAGTTCATCTAATACCATTTTTGCACCCAGGACTACTAGGTTTCAGAAAGCAAACTAAACTTACAGTCTAGAACAGATAGTTGAACACAGGAGAAAGAACATACAGAAATAGTAAAACACACAGATAAAAATAGACAAGAATAACAATAATCATTTGAAGATAATTCTTTGAACAGTTCAAGAGAATGGTGTCGATACTAGGTTACCGCTAGTATAACGAGGTGTTCAACCAAGAATTGTTCTTAGAATTGTTTTGAGAAAACAAATAGAAATAAAGATATGCTTTTATTGACACTACCTCCATCTTTCCAATCAGTTTTAGTTCATCTGACACCAATTTTGTACCCAGGACTACTAGGTTTCAGAAAGCAAACTAAACTTACAGTCTAGAACAGATAGTTGAACACAGGAGAAAAAACATACAAAAATAGTAAAACACACAGATAAAAATAGACAAGAATGACAATAATCATTTGAAAATAATTCTTTGAACAGTTCAAGAGAACCGTGCCGATACTAGGTTACCGCTAGTATAACGAGGTGTTAATCCAAGAATTGTTCTTAGAATAGTTTTGTGAAAACAAATAGAAATAAAGATATGCTTTTATTGACACTAACTCCATCTGTCCAATCTGTTTCAGTTCATCTGATACCAATTTTGCACCCAAGACTACTAGGTTTCAGAAAGCAAACTAAACTTACAGTCTAGAACAGATAGTTGAACACAGGAAAAAGAACATACAGAAATAGTAAAACACAGATAAAAATAGACAAGAATAACAATAATCATTTGAAGATAATTCTTTGAACAGTTCAAGAGAATGGTGTCGATACTAGGTTACCGCTAGTATAACGAGGTGTTCATCCAAGAATTGTTCTTAGAATTGTTTTGAGAAAACAAATAGAAATAAAGATATGCTTTTATTGACACTACCCCCATCTTTCCAATCAGTTTCAGTTCATCTGATACCATTTTTGCACCCAGGACTACTAGGTTTCAGAAAGCAAACTAAACTTACAGTCTAGAACAGATAGTTGAACACAGGAGAAAGAACATACACAAATAGTAAAACACACAGATAAAAACAGACAAGAATAACAATAATCATTTGAAGATAATTCTTTGAACAGTTCAAGAGAACGGTGCCGATACTAGGTTACCGCTAGTATAACGAGGTGTTCATCCAAGAATTTTTCTTAGAATTGTTTTGAGAAAACAAATAGAAAGAAAGATATGCTTTTATTGATACTACCTCCATCTGTCCAATCTGTTTCAGTTCATCTGATACCAATTTTGCACCCAGGACTACTAGGTTTCAGAAAGCAAACTAAACTTATAGTCTAGAACAGATAGTTGAACACTGGAAAAAGAACATACAGAAATAGTAAAACACAAATAAAAATAGACAAGAATAACAATAATCATTTGAACATAATTCTTTGAACAGTTCAAGAGAATGGTGTCGATACTAGGTTACCGCTAGTATAACGAGGTGTTCATACAAGAATTGTTCTTAGAATTGTTTTGACAAAACAAATAGAAATAAAGATATGCTTTTATTGACACTACCTCCATCTTTCCAATCAGTTTCAGTTAATCTGACACCAATTTTGCACCCAGGACTACTAGGTTTCAGAAAGCAAACTAAACTTACAATTTAGAACAGATAGTTGAACACAGGAGAAAGAACATACAGAAATAGTAAAACACACAGATAAAAATAGACAAGAATAACAATAATCATTTGAAGATAATTCTTTGAACAGTTCAAGAGAACAGTGCCGAAACTAGGTTACCGCTAGTATAACGAGGTGTTCATCCAAGAATTGTTCTTAGAATTGTTTTGAGAAAACAAATAGAAATAAAGAGATGCTTTTATTGACACTATCTTCATCTTTCCAATCAGTTTCAGTTCATCTGATACCATTTTTGCACCCAGGACTACTAGGTTTCATAAAGCAAACTAAACTTACAGTCTAGAACAGATAGTTGAACACAGGAGAAAGAACATACAGAAATAGTAAAACACACAGATAAAAATAGACAAGAATAACAATAATCATTTGAAGATAATTCTTTGAACAGTTCAAGAGAACGGTGCCGATACTAGGTTACCGCTAGTATAACGAGGTGTTTATCCAAGAATTGTTCTTAGAATTGTTTTGAGAAAACAAATAGAAAGAAAGATATGCTTTTATTGATACTACCTCCATCTGTCCAATCTGTTTCAGTTCATCTGATACCAATTTTGCACGCATGACTACTAGGTTTCTGAAAGCAAACTAAACTTATAGTCTAGAACAGATAGTTGAACACAGGAAAAAGAACATACAGAAATAGTAAAACACACAGATAAAAATAGACAAGAATAACAATAATCATTTGAAGATAATTCTTTGAACAGTTCAAGAGAACAGTGCCGATACTAGGTTACCGCTATTATAACGAGGTGTTCATCCAAGAATTGTTCTTAGAATTGTTTTGAGAAAACAAATAGAAATAAAGATATGCTTTTATTGACACTACCTCCATCTTTCCAATCAGTTTCAGTTCATCTGATACCATTTTTGCACCCAGGACTACTAGGTTTCAGAAAGCAAACTAAACTTACAGTCTAGAACAGATAGTTGAACACAGGAGAAAGAACATACAGAAATAGTAAAACACACAGATAAAAATAGACAAGAATAACATTAATCATTTGAAGATAATTCTTTGAACAGTGCTAGAGAACGGTGCCGATACTAGTTTACCGCTAGTATAATGTGGTGTTCATCGAAGAATTGTTTTTAGAAAACAAATAGAAATAAAGATATGCTTTTATTGACACTACCTCCATCTTTCCAATCAGTTTCAGTTCATCTGATACCAATTTTGCACCCAAGACTACTAGGTTTCAGAAAGCAAACTAAACTTACAGTCTAGAACAGATAGTTGAACACAGGAGAAAGAACATACACAAATAGTAAAACACACAGATAAAAATAGACAAGAATAACAATAATCATTTGAAGATAATTCTTTGAACAGTTCAAGAGAATGGTGCCGATACTAGGTTACCGCTAGTATAACGAGGTGTTCATCGAAGAATTGTTTTGAGATAACAAATAGAAATAAAGATATGCTTTTATTGACACTACCGCCATCTTTCCAATCAGTTTGTGTTCATCTGATACCAATTTTGCACCCAGGACTACTAGGTTTCAGAAAGCAAACTAAATTTACAGTCTAGAACAGATAGTTGAACACAGGAGAAAGAACATACAGAAATAGTAAAACACACAGATAAAAATAGACAAGAATAACAATAATCATTTGAAGATAATTCTTTGAACAGTTCAAGAGAATGGTGTCGATACTAGGTTACCGCTAGTATAACGAGGTGTTCAACCAAGAATTGTTCTTAGAATTGTTTTGAGAAAACAAATAGAAATAAAGATATGCTTTTATTGACACTACCTCCATCTTTCCAATCAGTTTTAGTTCATCTGACACCAATTTTGCACCCAGGACTACTAGGTTTCAGAAAGCAAACTAAACTTACAGTCTAGAACAGATAGTTGAACACAGGAGAAAAAACATACAAAAATAGTAAAACACACAGATAAAAATAGACAAGAATGACAATAATCATTTGAAAATAATTCTTTGAACAGTTCAAGAGAACCGTGCCGATACTAGGTTACCGCTAGTATAACGAGGTGTTAATCCAAGAATTGTTCTTAGAATAGTTTTGTGAAAACAAATAGAAATAAAGATATGCTTTTATTGACACTAACTCCATCTGTCCAATCTGTTTCAGTTCATCTGATACCAATTTTGCACCCAAGACTACTAGGTTTCAGAAAGCAAACTAAACTTACAGTCTAGAACAGATAGTTGAACACAGGAAAAAGAACATACAGAAATAGTAAAACACAGATAAAAATAGACAAGAATAACAATAATCATTTGAAGATAATTCTTTGAACAGTTCAAGAGAATGGTGTCGATACTGGGTTACCGCTAGTATAACGAGGTGTTCATCCAAGAATTGTTCTTAGAATTGTTTTGAGAAAACAAATAGAAATAAAGATATGCTTTTATTGACACTACCCCCATCTTTCCAATCAGTTTCAGTTCATCTGATACCATTTTTGCACCCAGGACTACTAGGTTTCAGAAAGCAAACTAAACTTACAGTCTAGAACAGATAGTTGAACACAGGAGAAAGAACATACACAAATAGTAAAACACACAGATAAAAACAGACAAGAATAACAATAATCATTTGAAGATAATTCTTTGAACAGTTCAAGAGAACGGTGCCGATACTAGGTTACCGCTAGTATAACGAGGTGTTCATCCAAGAATTTTTCTTAGAATTGTTTTGAGAAAACAAATCGAAAGAAAGATATGCTTTTATTGATACTACCTCCATCTGTCCAATCTGTTTCAGTTCATCTGATACCAATTTTGCACCCAGGACTACTAGGTTTCAGAAAGCAAACTAAACTTATAGTCTAGAACAGATAGTTGAACACAGGAAAAAGAACATACAGAAATAGTAAAACACAAATAAAAATAGACAAGAATAACAATAATCATTTGAAGATAATTCTTTGAACAGTTCAAGAGAATGGTGTCGATACTAGGTTACCGCTAGTATAACGAGGTGTTCATCCAAGAATTGTTCTTAGAATTGTTTTGACAAAACAAATAGAAATAAAGATATGCTTTTATTGACACTACCTCCATCTTTCCAATCAGTTTCAGTTCATCTGACACCAATGTTGCACCCAGGACTACTAGGTTTCAGAAAGCAAACTAAACTTACAGTCTAGAACAGATAGTTGAACACAGGAGAAAGAACATACAGAAATAGTAAAACACACAGATAAAAATAGACAAGAATAACAATAATCATTTGAAGATAATTCTTTGAACAGTTCAAGAGAATGGTGTCGATACTAGGTTTCCGCTAGTATAACGAGGTGTTCAACCAAGAATTGTTCTTAGAATTGTTTTGAGAAAACAAATAGAAATAAAGTTATGCTTTTATTGACACTACCTCCATCTTTCCAATCAGTTTCAGTTCACCTGACACCAATTTTGCACCCAGGACTACTAGGTTTCAGAAAGCAAACTAAACTTACAATCTAGAACAGATAGTTGAACACAGGAGAAAGAACATACAGAAATAGTAAAACACACAGATAAAAATAGACAAGAATAACAATAATCATTTGAAGATAATTCTTTGAACAGTTCAAGAGAACAGTGCCGATACTAGGTTACCGCTAGTATAACGAGGTGTTCATCCAAGAATTGTTCTTAGAATTGTTTTGAGAAAACAAATAGAAATAAAGATATGCTTTTATTGACACTATCTTCATCTTTCCAATCAGTTTCAGTTCATCTGATACCATTTTTGCACCCAGGACTACTAGGTTTCAGAAAGCAAACTAAACTTACAGTCTAGAACAGATAGTTGAACACAGGAGAAAGAACATACAGAAATAGTAAAACACAGATAAAAATAGACAAGAATAACAATAATCATTTGAAGATAATTCTTTGAACAGTTCAAGAGAATGGTGTCGATACTAGGTTACCGCTAGTATAACGATGTGTTCATCCAAGAATTGTTCTTAGAATTGTTTTGACAAAACAAATAGAAATAAAGATATGCTTTTATTGACACTACCTCCATCTTTCCAATCAGTTTCAGTTCATCTGACACCAATTTTGCCCCCAGGACTACTAGGTTTCAGAAAGCATACTAAACTTACAGTCTAGAACAGATAGTTGAACATAGGAGAAAAAACATACAGAAATTGTAAAACACACAGATAAAAATAGGCGAGAATAACAATAATCATTTGAAAATAATTCTTTGAACAGTTCAAGAGAATGGTGTCGATACTAGGTTTCCGCTAGTATAACGAGGTGTTCAACCAAGAATTGTTCTTAGAATTGTTTTGAGAAAGCAAATAGAAATAAAGATATGCTTTTATTGACACTACCTCCATCTTTCCAATCAGTTTCAGTTCATCTAATACCATTTTTGCACCCAGGACTACTAGGTTTCAGAAAGCAAACTAAACTTACAATCTAGAACAGATAGTCGAACACAGGAGTTAGAACATACAGAAATAGTAAAACACACAGATAAAAATAGACAAGAATAACAATAATCATTTGAAGATAATTTTTTGAACAGTTCAAGAGAACAGTGCCGATACTAGGTTACCGCTAGTATAACGAGGTGTTCATCCAAGAATTGTTCTTAGAATTGTTTTGAGAAAACAAATAGAAATAAATATATGCTTTTATTGACACTACCTCCATCTTTCCAATCAGTTTCAGTTCATCTAATACCATTTTTGCACCAAGGACTACTAGGTTTCAGAAAGCAAACTAAACTTACAGTCTAGAACAGATAGTTGAACACAGGAGAAAGAACATACAGAAATAGTAAAACACACAGATAAAAATAGACAAGAATAACAATAATCATTTGAAGATAATTCTTTGAACAGTTCAAGAGAACGGTGCCGATACTAGGTTACCGCTAGTATAACGAGGTGTTCATCCAAGAATTGTTCTTAGAATTGTTTTGACAAAACAAATAGAAATAAAGATATGCTTTTATTGACACTACCTCCATCTTTCCAATCAGTTTCAGTTCATCTGACACCAATGTTGCACCCAGGACTACTAGGTTTCAGAAAGCATACTAAACTTACAGTCTAGAACAGATAGTTGAACACAGGAGAAAGAACATACAGAAATAGTAAAACACACAGATAAAAATAGACAAGAATAACAATAATCATTTGAAGATAATTCTTTGAACAGTTCAAGAGAATGGTGTCGATACTAGGTTTCCGCTAGTATAACGAGGTGTTCAACCAAGAATTGTTCTTAGAATTGTTTTGAGAAAACAAATAGAAATAAAGTTATGCTTTTATTGACACTACCTCCATCTTTCCAATCAGTTTCAGTTCACCTGACACCAATTTTGCACCCAGGACTACTAGGTTTCAGAAAGCAAACTAAACTTACAATCTAGAACAGATAGTTGAACACAGGAGAAAGAACATACAGAAATAGTAAAACACACAGATAAAAATAGACAAGAATAACAATAATCATTTGAAGATAATTCTTTGAACAGTTCAAGAGAACAGTGCCGATACTAGGTTACCGCTAGTATAACGAGGTGTTCATCCAAGAATTGTTCTTAGAATTGTTTTGAGAAAACAAATAGAAATAAAGATATGCTTTTATTGACACTATCTTCATCTTTCCAATCAGTTTCAGTTCATCTGATACCAATTTTGCACCCAGGACTACTAGGTTTCAGAAAGCAAACTAAACTTATAGTCTAGAACAGATAGTTGAACACAGGAAAAAGAACATACAGAAATAGTAAAACACAAATAAAAATAGACAAGAATAACAATAATCATTTGAAGATAATTCTTTGAACAGTTCAAGAGAATGGTGT
The DNA here is from genome assembly GCA_963556465.1 of Berberis vulgaris. Classification (NCBI taxonomy): domain Eukaryota; kingdom Viridiplantae; phylum Streptophyta; class Magnoliopsida; order Ranunculales; family Berberidaceae; genus Berberis; species Berberis vulgaris. Next base: position 58,982,489 of record OY747128.1, read on the forward strand.
CGATACTAGGTTACCGCTAGTATAACGAGGTGTTCATCCAAGAATTGTTCTTAGAATTGTTTTGACAAAACAAATAGAAATAAAGATATGCTTTTATTGACACTACCTCCATCTTTCCAATCACTTTCAGTTAATCTGACACCAATTTTGCACCCAGGACTACTAGGTTTCAGAAAGCAAACTAAACTTACAATCTAGAACAGATAGTTGAACACAGGAGAAAGAACATACAGAAATAGTAAAACACACAGATAAAAATAGACAAGAATAACAATAATCATTTGAAGATAATTCTTTGAACAGTTCAAGAGAACAGTGCCGATACTAGGTTACCGCTAGTATAACGAGGTGTTCATCCAAGAATTGTTCTTAGAATTGTTTTGAGAAAACAAATAGAAATAAAGATATGCTTTTATTGACACTATCTTCATCTTTCCAATCAGTTTCAGTTCATCTGATACCATTTTTGCACCCAGGACTACTAGGTTTCAGAAAGCAAACTAAACTTACAGTCTAGAACAGATAGTTGAACACAGGAGAAAGAACATACAGAAATAGTAAAACACACAGATAAAAATAGACAAGAATAACAATAATCATTTGAAGATAATTCTTTGAACAGTTCAAGAGAACGGTGCCGATACTAGGTTACCGCTAGTATAACGAGGTGTTTATCCAAGAATTGTTCTTAGAATTGTTTTGAGAAAACAAATAGAAAGAAAGATATGCTTTTATTGATACTACCTCCATCTGTCCAATCTGTTTCAGTTCATCTGATACCAATTTTGCACGCATGACTACTAGGTTTCTGAAAGCAAACTAAACTTATAGTCTAGAACAGATAGTTGAACACAGGAAAAAGAACATACAGAAATAGTAAAACACACAGATAAAAATAGACAAGAATAACAATAATCATTTGAAGATAATTCTTTGAACAGTTCAAGAGAACAGTGCCGATACTAGGTTACCGCTATTATAACGAGGTGTTCATCCAAGAATTGTTCTTAGAATTGTTTTGAGAAAACAAATAGAAATAAAGATATGCTTTTATTGACACTACCTCCATCTTTCCAATCAGTTTCAGTTCATCTGATACCATTTTTGCACCCAGGACTACTAGGTTTCAGAAAGCCAACTAAACTTACAGTCTAGAACAGATAGTTGAACACAGGAGAAAGAACATACAGAAATAGTAAAACACACAGATAAAAATAGACAAGAATAACATTAATCATTTGAAGATAATTCTTTGAACAGTGCTAGAGAACGGTGCCGATACTAGTTTACCGCTAGTATAATGTGGTGTTCATCGAAGAATTGTTTTTAGAAAACAAATAGAAATAAAGATATGCTTTTATTGACACTACCTCCATCTTTCCAATCAGTTTCAGTTCATCTGATACCAATTTTGCACCCAAGACTACTAGGTTTCAGAAAGCAAACTAAACTTACAGTCTAGAACAGATAGTTGAACACAGGAGAAATAACATACACAAATAGTAAAACACACAGATAAAAATAGACAAGAATAACAATAATCATTTGAAGATAATTCTTTGAACAGTTCAAGAGAGCAGTGCCGATACTAGGTTACCGCTAGTATAACGAGGTGTTCATCCAAGAATTGTTCTTAGAATTGTTTTGAGAAAACAAATAGAAATAAAGATATGCTTTTATTGACACTAACTCCATCTTTCCAATCAGTTTCAGTTCATCTGATACCAATTTTGCAACCAGGACTACTAGGTTTCTGAAAGAAAACAAAACTTACAGTCTAGAAAAGATAGTTGAACACATGAGAAAGAACATACAAAAATAGTAAAACAAACAGATAAAAATAGACAAGAATAACAATAATCATTTGAAGATAATTCTTTGAACAGTTCAAGAGAATGGTGCCGATACTAGGTTACCGCTAGTATAACGAGGTGTTCATCGAAGAATTGTTTTGAGATAACAAATAGAAATAAAGATATGCTTTTATTGACACTACCGCCATCTTTCCAATCAGTTTGTGTTCATCTGATACCAATTTTGCACCCAGGACTACTAGGTTTCAGAAAGCAAACTAAATTTACAGTCTAGAACATATAGTTGAACACAGGAAAAAGAACATACGGAAATAGTAAAACACACAGATAAAAATAGACAAGAATAACAATAATCATTTGAAGATAATTCTTTGAACAGTTCAAGAGAACAGTGCCGATACTAGGTTACCGCTATTATAACGAGGTGTTCATCCAAGAATTGTTCTTAGAATTGTTTTGAGAAAACAAATAGAAATAAAGATATGCTTTTATTGACACTACCTCCATCTTTCCAATCAGTTTTAGTTCATCTGACACCAATTTTGCACCCAGGACTACTAGGTTTCAGAAAGCAAACTAAACTTACAGTCTAGAACAGATAGTTGAACACAGGAGAAAAAACATACAAAAATAGTAAAACACACAGATAAAAATAGACAAGAATGACAATAATCATTTGAAAATAATTCTTTGAACAGTTCAAGAGAACCGTGCCGATACTAGGTTACCGCTAGTATAACGAGGTGTTAATCCAAGAATTGTTCTTAGAATAGTTTTGTGAAAACAAATAGAAATAAAGATATGCTTTTATTGACACTAACTCCATCTGTCCAATCTGTTTCAGTTCATCTGATACCAATTTTGCACCCAAGACTACTAGGTTTCAGAAAGCAAACTAAACTTACAGTCTAGAACAGATAGTTGAACACAGGAAAAAGAACATACAGAAATAGTAAAACACAGATAAAAATAGACAAGAATAACAATAATCATTTGAAGATAATTCTTTGAACAGTTCAAGAGAATGGTGTCGATACTGGGTTACCGCTAGTATAACGAGGTGTTCATCCAAGAATTGTTCTTAGAATTGTTTTGAGAAAACAAATAGAAATAAAGATATGCTTTTATTGACACTACCCCCATCTTTCCAATCAGTTTCAGTTCATCTGATACCATTTTTGCACCCAGGACTACTAGGTTTCAGAAAGCAAACTAAACTTACAGTCTAGAACAGATAGTTGAACACAGGAGAAAGAACATACACAAATAGTAAAACACACAGATAAAAACAGACAAGAATAACAATAATCATTTGAAGATAATTCTTTGAACAGTTCAAGAGAACGGTGCCGATACTAGGTTACCGCTAGTATAACGAGGTGTTCATCCAAGAATTTTTCTTAGAATTGTTTTGAGAAAACAAATCGAAAGAAAGATATGCTTTTATTGATACTACCTCCATCTGTCCAATCTGTTTCAGTTCATCTGATACCAATTTTGCACCCAGGACTACTAGGTTTCAGAAAGCAAACTAAACTTATAGTCTAGAACAGATAGTTGAACACAGGAAAAAGAACATACAGAAATAGTAAAACACAAATAAAAATAGACAAGAATAACAATAATCATTTGAAGATAATTCTTTGAACAGTTCAAGAGAATGGTGTCGATACTAGGTTACCGCTAGTATAACGAGGTGTTCATCCAAGAATTGTTCTTAGAATTGTTTTGACAAAACAAATAGAAATAAAGATATGCTTTTATTGACACTACCTCCATCTTTCCAATCAGTTTCAGTTCATCTGACACCAATGTTGCACCCAGGACTACTAGGTTTCAGAAAGCAAACTAAACTTACAGTCTAGAACAGATAGTTGAACACAGGAGAAAGAACATACAGAAATAGTAAAACACACAGATAAAAATAGACAAGAATAACAATAATCATTTGAAGATAATTCTTTGAACAGTTCAAGAGAATGGTGTCGATACTAGGTTTCCGCTAGTATAACGAGGTGTTCAACCAAGAATTGTTCTTAGAATTGTTTTGAGAAAACAAATAGAAATAAAGTTATGCTTTTATTGACACTACCTCCATCTTTCCAATCAGTTTCAGTTCACCTGACACCAATTTTGCACCCAGGACTACTAGGTTTCAGAAAGCAAACTAAACTTACAATCTAGAACAGATAGTTGAACACAGGAGAAAGAACATACAGAAATAGTAAAACACACAGATAAAAATAGACAAGAATAACAATAATCATTTGAAGATAATTCTTTGAACAGTTCAAGAGAACAGTGCCGATACTAGGTTACCGCTAGTATAACGAGGTGTTCATCCAAGAATTGTTCTTAGAATTGTTTTGAGAAAACAAATAGAAATAAAGATATGCTTTTATTGACACTATCTTCATCTTTCCAATCAGTTTCAGTTCATCTGATACCATTTTTGCACCCAGGACTACTAGGTTTCAGAAAGCAAACTAAACTTACAGTCTAGAACAGATAGTTGAACACAGGAGAAAGAACATACAGAAATAGTAAAACACAGATAAAAATAGACAAGAATAACAATAATCATTTGAAGATAATTCTTTGAACAGTTCAAGAGAATGGTGTCGATACTAGGTTACCGCTAGTATAACGATGTGTTCATCCAAGAATTGTTCTTAGAATTGTTTTGACAAAACAAATAGAAATAAAGATATGCTTTTATTGACACTACCTCCATCTTTCCAATCAGTTTCAGTTCATCTGACACCAATTTTGCCCCCAGGACTACTAGGTTTCAGAAAGCATACTAAACTTACAGTCTAGAACAGATAGTTGAACATAGGAGAAAAAACATACAGAAATTGTAAAACACACAGATAAAAATAGGCGAGAATAACAATAATCATTTGAAAATAATTCTTTGAACAGTTCAAGAGAATGGTGTCGATACTAGGTTTCCGCTAGTATAACGAGGTGTTCAACCAAGAATTGTTCTTAGAATTGTTTTGAGAAAGCAAATAGAAATAAAGATATGCTTTTATTGACACTACCTCCATCTTTCCAATCAGTTTCAGTTCATCTAATACCATTTTTGCACCCAGGACTACTAGGTTTCAGAAAGCAAACTAAACTTACAATCTAGAACAGATAGTCGAACACAGGAGTTAGAACATACAGAAATAGTAAAACACACAGATAAAAATAGACAAGAATAACAATAATCATTTGAAGATAATTTTTTGAACAGTTCAAGAGAACAGTGCCGATACTAGGTTACCGCTAGTATAACGAGGTGTTCATCCAAGAATTGTTCTTAGAATTGTTTTGAGAAAACAAATAGAAATAAATATATGCTTTTATTGACACTACCTCCATCTTTCCAATCAGTTTCAGTTCATCTAATACCATTTTTGCACCAAGGACTACTAGGTTTCAGAAAGCAAACTAAACTTACAGTCTAGAACAGATAGTTGAACACAGGAGAAAGAACATACAGAAATAGTAAAACACACAGATAAAAATAGACAAGAATAACAATAATCATTTGAAGATAATTCTTTGAACAGTTCAAGAGAACGGTGCCGATACTAGGTTACCGCTAGTATAACGAGGTGTTCATCCAAGAATTGTTCTTAGAATTGTTTTGACAAAACAAATAGAAATAAAGATATGCTTTTATTGACACTACCTCCATCTTTCCAATCAGTTTCAGTTCATCTGACACCAATGTTGCACCCAGGACTACTAGGTTTCAGAAAGCATACTAAACTTACAGTCTAGAACAGATAGTTGAACACAGGAGAAAGAACATACAGAAATAGTAAAACACACAGATAAAAATAGACAAGAATAACAATAATCATTTGAAGATAATTCTTTGAACAGTTCAAGAGAATGGTGTCGATACTAGGTTTCCGCTAGTATAACGAGGTGTTCAACCAAGAATTGTTCTTAGAATTGTTTTGAGAAAACAAATAGAAATAAAGTTATGCTTTTATTGACACTACCTCCATCTTTCCAATCAGTTTCAGTTCACCTGACACCAATTTTGCACCCAGGACTACTAGGTTTCAGAAAGCAAACTAAACTTACAATCTAGAACAGATAGTTGAACACAGGAGAAAGAACATACAGAAATAGTAAAACACACAGATAAAAATAGACAAGAATAACAATAATCATTTGAAGATAATTCTTTGAACAGTTCAAGAGAACAGTGCCGATACTAGGTTACCGCTAGTATAACGAGGTGTTCATCCAAGAATTGTTCTTAGAATTGTTTTGAGAAAACAAATAGAAATAAAGATATGCTTTTATTGACACTATCTTCATCTTTCCAATCAGTTTCAGTTCATCTGATACCAATTTTGCACCCAGGACTACTAGGTTTCAGAAAGCAAACTAAACTTATAGTCTAGAACAGATAGTTGAACACAGGAAAAAGAACATACAGAAATAGTAAAACACAAATAAAAATAGACAAGAATAACAATAATCATTTGAAGATAATTCTTTGAACAGTTCAAGAGAATGGTGTCGATACTAGGTTACCGCTAGTATAACGAGGTGTTCATCCAAGAATTGTTCTTAGAATTGTTTTGACAAAACAAATAGAAATAAAGATATGCTTTTATTGACACTACCTCCATCTTTCCAATCACTTTCAGTTAATCTGACACCAATTTTGCACCCAGGACTACTAGGTTTCAGAAAGCAAACTAAACTTACAATCTAGAACAGATAGTTGAACACAGGAGAAAGAACATACAGAAATAGTAAAACACACAGATAAAAATAGACAAGAATAACAATAATCATTTGAAGATAATTCTTTGAACAGTTCAAGAGAACAGTGCCGATACTAGGTTACCGCTAGTATAACGAGGTGTTCATCCAAGAATTGTTCTTAGAATTGTTTTGAGAAAACAAATAGAAATAAAGATATGCTTTTATTGACACTATCTTCATCTTTCCAATCAGTTTCAGTTCATCTGATACCATTTTTGCACCCAGGACTACTAGGTTTCAGAAAGCAAACTAAACTTACAGTCTAGAACAGATAGTTGAACACAGGAGAAAGAACATACAGAAATAGTAAAACACACAGATAAAAATAGACAAGAATAACAATAATCATTTGAAGATAATTCTTTGAACAGTTCAAGAGAACGGTGCCGATACTAGGTTACCGCTAGTATAACGAGGTGTTTATCCAAGAATTGTTCTTAGAATTGTTTTGAGAAAACAAATAGAAAGAAAGATATGCTTTTATTGATACTACCTCCATCTGTCCAATCTGTTTCAGTTCATCTGATACCAATTTTGCACGCATGACTACTAGGTTTCTGAAAGCAAACTAAACTTATAGTCTAGAACAGATAGTTGAACACAGGAAAAAGAACATACAGAAATAGTAAAACACACAGATAAAAATAGACAAGAATAACAATAATCATTTGAAGATAATTCTTTGAACAGTTCAAGAGAACAGTGCCGATACTAGGTTACCGCTATTATAACGAGGTGTTCATCCAAGAATTGTTCTTAGAATTGTTTTGAGAAAACAAATAGAAATAAAGATATGCTTTTATTGACACTACCTCCATCTTTCCAATCAGTTTCAGTTCATCTGATACCATTTTTGCACCCAGGACTACTAGGTTTCAGAAAGCCAACTAAACTTACAGTCTAGAACAGATAGTTGAACACAGGAGAAAGAACATACAGAAATAGTAAAACACACAGATAAAAATAGACAAGAATAACATTAATCATTTGAAGATAATTCTTTGAACAGTGCTAGAGAACGGTGCCGATACTAGTTTACCGCTAGTATAATGTGGTGTTCATCGAAGAATTGTTTTTAGAAAACAAATAGAAATAAAGATATGCTTTTATTGACACTACCTCCATCTTTCCAATCAGTTTCAGTTCATCTGATACCAATTTTGCACCCAAGACTACTAGGTTTCAGAAAGCAAACTAAACTTACAGTCTAGAACAGATAGTTGAACACAGGAGAAATAACATACACAAATAGTAAAACACACAGATAAAAATAGACAAGAATAACAATAATCATTTGAAGATAATTCTTTGAACAGTTCAAGAGAGCAGTGCCGATACTAGGTTACCGCTAGTATAACGAGGTGTTCATCCAAGAATTGTTCTTAGAATTGTTTTGAGAAAACAAATAGAAATAAAGATATGCTTTTATTGACACTAACTCCATCTTTCCAATCAGTTTCAGTTCATCTGATACCAATTTTGCAACCAGGACTACTAGGTTTCTGAAAGAAAACAAAACTTACAGTCTAGAAAAGATAGTTGAACACATGAGAAAGAACATACAAAAATAGTAAAACAAACAGATAAAAATAGACAAGAATAACAATAATCATTTGAAGATAATTCTTTGAACAGTTCAAGAGAATGGTGCCGATACTAGGTTACCGCTAGTATAACGAGGTGTTCATCGAAGAATTGTTTTGAGATAACAAATAGAAATAAAGATATGCTTTTATTGACACTACCGCCATCTTTCCAATCAGTTTGTGTTCATCTGATACCAATTTTGCACCCAGGACTACTAGGTTTCAGAAAGCAAACTAAATTTACAGTCTAGAACATATAGTTGAACACAGGAGAAAGAACATACAGAAATAGTAAAACACACAGATAAAAATAGACGAGAATTACAATAATCATTTGAAGATAATTCTTTGAACAGTTCAAGAGAACGGTGTCGATACTAGGTTACCGCTAGTATAACGAGGTGTTCATCCAAGAATTGTTCTTTGAATTGTTTTGAGAAAACAAATAGAAATAAAGATATGCTTTTATTGACACTACCTCCATCTTTCCAATCAGTTTCAGTTCATCTAATACCATTTTTGCACCCAGGACTACTAGGTTTCAGAAAGCAAACTAAACTTACAGTCTAGAACAGATAGTTGAACACAGGAGAAAGAACATACAGAAATAGTAAAACACACAGACAAAAATAGACAAGAATAACAATAATCATTTGAAGATAATTCTTTGAACAGTTCAAGAGAATGGTGTCGATACTAGGTTACCGCTAGTATAACGAGGTGTTCAACCAAGAATTGTTCTTAGAATTGTTTTGAGAAAACAAATAGAAATAAAGATATGCTTTTATTGACACTACCTCCATCTTTCCAATCAGTTTTAGTTCATCTGACACCAATTTTGCACCCAGGACTACTAGGTTTCAGAAAGCAAACTAAACTTACAGTCGAGAACAGATAGTTGAACACAGGAGAAAAAACATACAAAAATAGTAAAACACACAGATAAAAATAGACAAGAATGACAATAATCATTTGAAAATAATTCTTTGAACAGTTCAAGAGAACCGTGCCGATACTAGGTTACCGCTAGTATAACGAGGTGTTAATCCAAGAATTGTTCTTAGAATAGTTTTGTGAAAACAAATAGAAATAAAGATATGCTTTTATTAACACTAACTCCATCTGTCTAATCTGTTTCAGTTCATCTGATACCAATTTTGCACCCAAGACTACTAGGTTTCAGAAAGCAAACTAAACTTACAGTCTAGAACAGATAGTTGAACACAGGAGAAAGAACATACAGAAATAGTAAAACACACAGATAAAAATAGACAAGAATAACATTAATCATTTGAAGATAATTCTTTGAACAGTGCTAGAGAACGGTGCCGATACTAGTTTACCGCTAGTATAATGTGGTGTTCATCGAAGAATTGTTTTTAGAAAACAAATAGAAATAAAGATATGCTTTTATTGACACTACCTCCATCTTTCCAATCAGTTTCAGTTCATCTGATACCAATTTTGCACCCAAGACTACTAGGTTTCAGAAAGCAAACTAAACTTACAGTCTAGAACAGATAGTTGAACACAGGAGAAATAACATACACAAATAGTAAAACACACAGATAAAAATAGACAAGAATAACAATAATCATTTGAAGATAATTCTTTGAACAGTTCAAGAGAGCAGTGCCGATACTAGGTTACCGCTAGTATAACGAGGTGTTCATCCAAGAATTGTTCTTAGAATTGTTTTGAGAAAACAAATAGAAATAAAGATATGCTTTTATTGACACTAACTCCATCTTTCCAATCAGTTTCAGTTCATCTGATACCAATTTTGCAACCAGGACTACTAGGTTTCTGAAAGAAAACAAAACTTACAGTCTAGAAAAGATAGTTGAACACATGAGAAAGAACATACAAAAATAGTAAAACAAACAGATAAAAATAGACAAGAATAACAATAATCATTTGAAGATAATTCTTTGAACAGTTCAAGAGAATGGTGCCGATACTAGGTTACCGCTAGTATAACGAGGTGTTCATCGAAGAATTGTTTTGAGATAACAAATAGAAATAAAGATATGCTTTTATTGACACTACCGCCATCTTTCCAATCAGTTTGTGTTCATCTGATACCAATTTTGCACCCAGGACTACTAGGTTTCAGAAAGCAAACTAAATTTACAGTCTAGAACATATAGTTGAACACAGGAGAAAGAACATACAGAAATAGTAAAACACACAGATAAAAATAGACGAGAATTACAATAATCATTTGAAGATAATTCTTTGAACAGTTCAAGAGAACGGTGTCGATACTAGGTTACCGCTAGTATAACGAGGTGTTCATCCAAGAATTGTTCTTTGAATTGTTTTGAGAAAACAAATAGAAATAAAGATATGCTTTTATTGACACTACCTCCATCTTTCCAATCAGTTTCAGTTCATCTAATACCATTTTTGCACCCAGGACTACTAGGTTTCAGAAAGCAAACTAAACTTACAGTCTAGAACAGATAGTTGAACACAGGAGAAAGAACATACAGAAATAGTAAAACACACAGACAAAAATAGACAAGAATAACAATAATCATTTGAAGATAATTCTTTGAACAGTTCAAGAGAATGGTGTCGATACTAGGTTACCGCTAGTATAACGAGGTGTTCAACCAAGAATTGTTCTTAGAATTGTTTTGAGAAAACAAATAGAAATAAAGATATGCTTTTATTGACACTACCTCCATCTTTCCAATCAGTTTTAGTTCATCTGACACCAATTTTGCACCCAGGACTACTAGGTTTCAGAAAGCAAACTAAACTTACAGTCGAGAACAGATAGTTGAACACAGGAGAAAAAACATACAAAAATAGTAAAACACACAGATAAAAATAGACAAGAATGACAATAATCATTTGAAAATAATTCTTTGAACAGTTCAAGAGAACCGTGCCGATACTAGGTTACCGCTAGTATAACGAGGTGTTAATCCAAGAATTGTTCTTAGAATAGTTTTGTGAAAACAAATAGAAATAAAGATATGCTTTTATTAACACTAACTCCATCTGTCTAATCTGTTTCAGTTCATCTGATACCAATTTTGCACCCAAGACTACTAGGTTTCAGAAAGCAAACTAAACTTACAGTCTAGAACAGATAGTTGAACACAGGAAAAAGAACATACAGAAATAGTAAAACACAGATAAAAATAGACAAGAATAACAATAATCATTTGAAGATAATTCTTTGAACAGTTCAAGAGAATGGTGTCGATACTAGGTTACCGCTAGTATAACGAGGTGTTCATCCAAGAATTGTTCTTAGAATTGTTTTGAGAAAACAAATAGAAATAAAGATATGCTTTTATTGACACTACCCCCATCTTTCCAATCAGTTTCAGTTCATCTGATACCATTTTTGCACCCAGGACTACTAGGTTTCAGAAAGCAAACTAAACTTACAGTCTAGAACAGATAGTTGAACACTGGAGAAAGAACATACACAAATAGTAAAACACACAGATAAAAACAGACAAGAATAACAATAATCATTTGAAGATAATTCTTTGAACAGTTCAAGAGAACGGTGCCGATACTAGGTTACCGCTAGTATAACGAGGTGTTCATCCAAGAATTTTTCTTAGAATTGTTTTGAGAAAACAAATAGAAAGAAAGATATGCTTTTATTGATACTACCTCCATCTGTCCAATCTGTTTCAGTTCATCTGATACCAATTTTGCACCCAGGACTACTAGGTTTCAGAAAGCAAACTAAACTTTTAGTCTAGAACAGATAGTTGAACACAGGAAAAAGAACATACAGAAATAGTAAAACACAAATAAAAATAGACAAGAATAACAATAATCATTTGCAGATAATTCTTTGAACAGTTCAAGAGAATGGTGTCGATACTAGGTTACCGCTAGTATAACGAGGTGTTCATCCAAGAATTGTTCTTAGAATTGTTTTGACAAAACAAATAGAAATAAAGATATGCTTTTATTGACACTACCTCCATCTTTCCAATCAGTTTCAGTTCATCTGACACCAATGTTGCACCCAGGACTACTAGGTTTCAGAAAGCAAACTAAACTTACAATCTAGAACAGATAGTTGAACACAGGAGAAAGAACATACAGAAATAGTAAAACACACAGATAAAAATAGACAAGAATAACAATAATCATTTGAAGATAATTCTTTGAACAGTTCAAGAGAACAGTGCCGATACTAGGTTACCGCTAGTATAACGAGGTGTTCAACCAAGAATTGTTCTTAGAATTGTTTTGAGAAAGCAAATAGAAATAAAGATATGCTTTTATTGACACTACCTCCATCTTTCCAATCAGTTTCAGTTCATCTGACACCAATTTTGCCCCCAGGACTACTAGGTTTCAGAAAGCATACTAAACTTACAGTCTAGAACAGATAGTTGAACACAGGAGAAAAAACATACAGAAATAGTAAAACACACAGATAAAAATAGGCGAGAATAACAATAATCATTTGAAAATAATTCTTTGAACAGTTCAAGAGAATGGTGTCGATACTAGGTTTCCGCTAGTATAACGAGGTGTTCAACCAAGAATTGTTCTTAGAATTGTTTTGAGAAAGCAAATAGAAATAAAGATATGCTTTTATTGACACTACCTCCATCTTTCCAATCAGTTTCAGTTCATCTAATACCATTTTTGCACCCAGGAATACTAGGTTTCAGAAAGCAAACTAAACTTACAGTCTAGAACAGATAGTTGAACACAGGAGAAAGAACATACAGAAATAGTAAAACACACAGATAAAAATAGACAAGAATAACAATAATCATTTGAAGATAATTCTTTGAACAGTTCAAGAGAATGGTGTCGATACTAGGTTACCGCTAGTATAACGAGGTGTTCAACCAAGAATTGTTCTTAGAATTGTTTTGAGAAAACAAATAGAAATAAAGATATGCTTTTATTGACACTACCTCCATCTTTCCAATCAGTTTTAGTTCATCTGACACCAATTTTGCACCCAGGACTACTAGGTTTCAGAAAGCAAACTAAACTTACAGTCTAGAACAGATAGTTGAACACAGGAGAAAAAACATACAAAAATAGTAAAACACACAGATAAAAATAGACAAGAATGACAATAATCATTTGAAAATAATTCTTTGAATAGTTCAAGAGAACCGTGCCGATACTAGGTTACCGCTAGTATAACGAGGTGTTAATCCAAGAATTGTTCTTAGAATAGTTTTGTGAAAACAAATAGAAATAAAGATATGCTTTTATTGACACTAACTCCATCTGTCTAATCTGTTTCAGTTCATCTGATACCAATTTTGCACCCAAGACTACTAGGTTTCAGAAAGCAAACTAAACTTACAGTCTAGAACAGATAGTTGAACACAGGAAAAAGAACATACAGAAATAGTAAAACACAGATAAAAATAGACAAGAATAACAATAATCATTTGAAGATAATTCTTTGAACAGTTCAAGAGAATGGTGTCGATACTAGGTTACCGCTAGTATAACGAGGTGTTCATCCAAGAATTGTTCTTAGAATTGTTTTGAGAAAACAAATAGAAATAAAGATATGCTTTTATTGACACTACCCCCATCTTTCCAATCAGTTTCAGTTCATCTGATACCATTTTTGCACCCAGGACTACTAGGTTTCAGAAAGCAAACTAAACTTACAGTCTAGAACAGATAGTTGAACACTGGAGAAAGAACATACACAAATAGTAAAACACACAGATAAAAACAGACAAGAATAACAATAATCATTTGAAGATAATTCTTTGAACAGTTCAAGAGAACGGTGCCGATACTAGGTTACCGCTAGTATAACGAGGTGTTCATCCAAGAATTTTTCTTAGAATTGTTTTGAGAAAACAAATATAAAGAAAGATATGCTTTTATTGATACTACCTCCATCTGTCCAATCTGTTTCAGTTCATCTGATACCATTTTTGCACCCAGGAATACTAGGTTTCAGAAAGCAAACTAAACTTACAGTCTAGAACAGATAGTTGAACACAGGAGAAAGAACATACAGAAATAGTAAAACACACAGATAAAAATAGACAATAATAACAATAATCATTTGAAGATAATTCTTTGAACAGTTCAAGAGAATGGTGTCGATACTAGGTTACCGCTAGTATAACGAGGTGTTCAACCAAGAATTGTTCTTAGAATTGTTTTGAGAAAACAAATAGAAATAAAGATATGCTTTTATTGACACTACCTCCATCTTTCCAATCAGTTTTAGTTCATCTGACACCAATTTTGCACCCAGGACTACTAGGTTTCAGAAAGCAAACTAAACTTACAGTCTAGAACAGATAGTTGAACACAGGAGAAAAAACATACAAAAATAGTAAAACACACAGATAAAAATAGACAAGAATGACAATAATCATTTGAAAATAATTCTTTGAACAGTTCAAGAAAACCGTGCCGATACTAGGTTACCGCTAGTATAACGAGGAGTTAATCCAAGAATTGTTCTTAGAATAGTTTTGTGAAAACAAATAGAAATAAAGATATGCTTTTATTGACACTAACTCCATCTGTCTAATCTGTTTCAGTTCATCTGATACCAATTTTGCACCCAAGACTACTAGGTTTCAGAAAGCAAACTAAACTTACAGTCTAGAACAGATAGTTGAACACAGGAAAAAGAACATACAGAAATAGTAAAACACAGATAAAAATAGACAAGAATAACAATAATCATTTGAAGATAATTCTTTGAACAGTTCAAGAGAATGGTGTCGATACTAGGTTACCGCTAGTATAACGAGGTGTTCATCCAAGAATTGTTCTTAGAATTGTTTTGAGAAAACAAATAGAAATAAAGATATGCTTTTATTGACACTACCCCCATCTTTCCAATCAGTTTCAGTTCATCTGATACCATTTTTGCACCCAGGACTACTAGGTTTCAGAAAGCAAACTAAACTTACAGTCTAGAACAGATAGTTGAACACTGGAGAAAGAACATACACAAATAGTAAAACACACAGATAAAAACAGACAAGAATAACAATAATCATTTGAAGATAATTCTTTGAACAGTTCAAGAGAACGGTGCCGATACTAGGTTACCGCTAGTATAACGAGGTGTTCATCCAAGAATTTTTCTTAGAATTGTTTTGAGAAAACAAATAGAAAGAAAGATATGCTTTTATTGATACTACCTCCATCTGTCCAATCTGTTTCAGTTCATCTGATACCAATTTTGCACCCAGGACTACTAGGTTACAGAAAGCAAACTAAACTTATAGTCTAGAACAGATAGTTGAACACAGGAAAAAGAACATACAGAAATAGTAAAACACAAATAAAAATAGACAAGAATAACAATAATCATTTGCAGATAATTCTTTGAACAGTTCAAGAGAATGGTGTCGATACTAGGTTACCGCTAGTATAACGAGGTGTTCATCCAAGAATTGTTCTTAGAATTGTTTTGACAAAACAAATAGAAATAAAGATATGCTTTTATTGACACTACCTCCATCTTTCCAATCAGTTTCAGTTCATCTGACACCAATGTTGCACCCAGGACTACTAGGTTTCAGAAAGCATACTAAACTTACAGTCTAGAACAGATAGTTGAACACAGGAGAAAGAACATACAGAAATAGTAAAACACACAGATAAAAATAGACAAGAATAACAATAATCATTTGAAGATAATTCTTTGAACAGTTCAAGAGAATAGTGCCGATACTAGGTTACCGCTAGTATAACGAGGTGTTCATCCAAGAATTGTTCTTAGAATTGTTTTGAGAAAACAAATAGAAATAAAGATATGCTTTTATTGACACTATCTTCATCTTTCCAATCAGTTTCAGTTCATCTGATACCATTTTTGCACCCAGGACTACTAGGTTTCAGAAAGCAAACTAAACTTACAGTCTAGAACAGATAGTTGAACACAGGAGAAAAAACATACAAAAATAGTAAAACACACAGATAAAAATAGACAAGAATGACAATAATCATTTGAAAATAATTCTTTGAACAGTTCAAGAGAACCGTGCCGATACTAGGTTACCGCTAGTATAACGATGTGTTCATCCAAGAATTGTTCTTAGAATTGTTTTGACAAAACAAATAGAAATAAAGATATGCTTTTATTGACACTACCTCCATCTTTCCAATCAGTTTCAGTTCATCTGACACCAATTTTGCCCCCAGGACTACTAGGTTTCAGAAAGCATACTAAACTTACAGTCTAGAACAGATAGTTGAACACAGGAGAAAAAACGTACAGAAATAGTAAAACACACAGATAAAAATAGGCGAGAATAACAATAATCATTTGAAAATAATTCTTTGAACAGTTCAAGAGAATGGTGTCGATACTAGGTTTCCGCTAGTATAACGAGGTGTTCAACCAAGAATTGTTCTTAGAATTGTTTTGAGAAAGCAAATAGAAATAAAGATATGCTTTTATTGACACTACCTCCATCTTTCCAATCAGTTTCAGTTCATCTAATACCATTTTTGCACCCAGGACTACTAGGTTTCAGAAAGCAAACTAAACTTACAATCTAGAACAGATAGTTGAACACAGGAGTTAGAACATACAGAAATAGTAAAACACACAGATAAAAATAGACAAGAATAACAATAATCATTTGAAGATAATTCTTTGAACAGTTCAAGAGAACAGTGCCGATACTAGGTTACCGCTAGTATAACGAGGTGTTCATCCAAGAATTGTTCTTAGAATTGTTTTGAGAAAACAAATAGAAATAAATATATGCTTTTATTGACACTACCTCCATCTTTCCAATCAGTTTCAGTTCATCTAATACCATTTTTGCACCAAGGACTACTAGGTTTCAGAAAGCAAACTAAACTTACAGTCTAGAACAGATAGTTGAACACAGGAGAAAGAACATACAGAAATAGTAAAACACACAGATAAAAATAGACAAGAATAACAATAATAATTTGGAGATAATTCTTTGAACAGTTCAAGAGAATGGCGTCGATACTAGGTTTCCGCTAGTATAACGAGGTGTTCAACCAAGAATTGTTCTTAGAATTGTTTTGAGAAAACAAATAGAAATAAAGTTATGCTTTTATTGACACTACCTCCATCTTTCTAATCAGTTTCAGTTAATCTGACACCAATTTTGCACCCAGGACTACTAGGTTTCAGAAAGCAAACTAAACTTACAATCTAGAACAGATAGTTGAACACAGGAGTTAGAACATACAGAAATAGTAAAACACACAGATAAAAATAGACAAGAATAACAATAATCATTTGAAGATAATTCTTTGAACAGTTCAAGAGAACAGTGCCGATACTAGGTTACCGTTAGTATAACGAGGTGTTCATCCAAGAATTGTTCTTAGAATTGTTTTGAGAAAACAAATAGAAATAAATATATGCTTTTATTGACACTATCTTCATCTTTCCAATCAGTTTCAGTTCATCTGATACCATTTTTGCACCCAGGACTACTAGGTTTCAGAAAGCAAACTAAACTTACAGTCTAGAACAGATAGTTGAACACAGGAGAAAGAACATACAGAAATAGTAAAACACACAGATAAAAATAGACAACAATAACAATAATCATTTGAAGATAATTTTTGAACTATTCAAGAGAACGGTGCCGATACTAGGTTACCGCTAGTATAACGAGGTGTTCATCCAAGAATTGTTCTTAGAATTGTTTTGAGAAAGCAAATAGAAATAAAGATATGCTTTTATTGACACTACCTCCATCTTTCCAATCAGTTTCAGTTCATCTAATACCATTTTTGCACCCAGGACTACTAGGTTTCAGAAAGCAAACTAAACTTACAATCTAGAACAGATAGTTGAACACAGGAGAAAGAACATACAGAAATAGTAAAACACACAGATAAAAATAGACAAGAATAACAATAATCATTTGAAGATAATTCTTTGAACAGTTCAAGAGAACAGTGCCGATACTAGGTTACCGCTAGTATAACGAGGTGTTCATCCAAGAATTGTTCTTAGAATTGTTTTGAGAAAACAAATAGAAAGAAAGATATGCTTTTATTGATACTACCTCCATCTGTCCAATCTGTTTCAGTTCATCTGATACCATTTTTGCACCCAGGACTACTAGGTTTCAGAAAGCAAACTAAACTTACAGTCTAGAACAGATAGTTGAACACAGGAGAAAGAACATACAGAAATAGTAAAACACACAGATAAAAATAGACAAGAATAACAATAATCATTTGAAGATAATTCTTTGAACAGTTTAAGAGAATGGTGTAGATACTAGGTTACCGCTAGGATAACGAGGTGTTCAACCAAGAATTGTTCTAAGAATTGTATTGAGAAAACAAATAGAAATAAAGATATGCTTTTAATGACACTACCTCCATCTTTCCAATCAGTTTCAGTTTATCTGACACCAATTTTGCACCCAGGACTACTAGGTTTCAGAAAGCAAACTAAACTTACAGTCTAGAACAGATAGTTGAACACAGAAGAAAGAACATACAGAAATAGTAAAACACACAGATAAAAATAGACAAGAATAACAATAATCATTTGAAGATAATTCTTTGAACAGTTCAAGAGAACAGTGTCGATACTAGGTTACCGTTGTTTTGTGAAAAGAAATAGAAATAAAGATATGCTTTTATTGACACTACCTCCATCTGTCCAATCTGTTTCAGTTCATCTGATACCAATTTTGCACCCAAGACTACTAGGTTTCAGAAAGCAAACTAAACTTACAATTTAGAACAGATAGTTGAACACAGGAAAAAGAACATACAGAAATAGTACAACACAGATAAAAATAGACAAGAATAACAATAATCATTTGAAGATAATTCTTTGAACAGTTCAAGAGAATGGTGTCGATACTAGGTTACCGCTAGTATAACGATGTGTTCATCCAAGAATTGTTCTTAGAATTGTTTTGACAAAACAAATAGAAATAAAGATATGCTTTTATTGACACTACCTCCATCTTTCCAATCAGTTTTAGTTCATCTGACACCAATGTTGCACCCAGGACTACTAGGTTTCAGAAAGCATACTAAACTTACAGTCTAGAACAGATAGTTGAACACAGGAGAAAAAACATACAGAAATAGTAGAACACACAGATAAAAATAGACGAGAATAACAATAATCATTTGAAAATAATTCTTTGAACAGTTCAAGAGAATGGTGTCGATACTAGGTTACCGCTAGTATAACAGGTGTTCATCCAAGAATTGTTCTTAGAATTGTTTTGAGAAAACAAATAGAAATAAAGATATGCTTTTATTGACACTACCTCCATCTTTCCAATCAGTTTCAGTTCATCTAATTCCATTTTTGCACCAAGGACTACTAGGTTTCAGAAAGCAAACTAAACTTACAATCTAGAACAGATAGTTGAACACAGGAGAAAGAACATACAGAAATAGTAAAACACACAGATAAAATAGACAAGAATAACAATAATCATTTGAAGATAATTCTTTGAACAGTTCAAGAGAATGGTGTCGATACTAGGTTTCCGCTAGTATAACGAGGTGTTCAACCAAGAATTGTTCTTAGAATTGTTTTGAGAAAACAAATAGAAATAAAGTTATGCTTTTATTGACACTACCTCCATCTTTCCAATCAGTTTCAGTTCACCTAACACCAATTTTGCACCCAGGACTACTAGGTTTCAGAAAGCAAACTAAACTTACAATCTAGAACAGATAGTTGAACACAGGAGAAAGAACATACAGAAATAGTAAAACACAAAGATAAAAATAGACAAGAATAACAATAATCATTTGAAGATAATTCTTTGAACAGTTCAAGAGAATAGTGCCGATACTAGGTTACCGCTAGTATAACGAGGTGTTCATCCAAGAATTGTTCTTAGAATTGTTTTGAGAAAACAAATAGAAATAAAGATATGCTTTTATTGACACTATCTTCATCTTTCCAATCAGTTTCAGTTCATCTGATACCATTTTTGCACCCAGGACTACTAGGTTTCAGAAAGCAAACTAAACTTTCAGTCTAGAACAGATAGTTGAACACAGGAGAAAGAACATACAAAAATAGTAAAACACAGATAAAAATAGACAAGAATAACAATAATCATTTGAAGATAATTCTTTGAACAGTTCAAGAGAATGGTGTCGATACTAGGTTACCGCTAGTATAACGATGTGTTCATCCAAGAATTGTTCTTAAAATTGTTTTGACAAAACAAATAGAAATAAAGATATGCTTTTATTGACACTACCTCCATCTTTCCAATCAGTTTCAGTTCATCTGACACCCATTTTGCACCCAGGACTACTGGGTTTCAGAAAGCATACTAAACTTACAGTCTAGAACAGATAGTTGAACACAGGAGAAAAAACATACAGAAATAGTAAAACACACAGATAAAAATAGACGAGAATAACAATAATCATTTGAAGATAATTCTTTGAACAGTTCAAGAGAATGGTGTCGATACTAGGTTACCGCTAGTATAACGAGGTGTTCATCCAAGAATTGTTCTTAGAATTGTTTTGAGAAAACAAATAGAAATAAAGATATGCTTTTATTGACACTACCTCCATCTTTCCAATCAGTTTCAGTTCATCTAATACCATTTTTGCACCAAGGACTACTAGGTTTCAGAAAGCAAACTAAACTTACAGTCTAGAACAGATAGTTGAACACAGGAGAAAGAACATACAGAAATAGTAAAACACACAGATAAAAATAGACAAGAATAACAATAATCATTTGAAGATAATTCTTTGAACAGTTCAAGAGAATGGTGTCGATACTAGGTTTCCGCTAGTATAACGAGGTGTTCAACCAAGAATTGTTCTTAGAATTGTTTTGAGAAAACAAATAGAAATAAAGATATGCTTTCATTGACACTAACTCCATCTTTCCAATCAGTTTCAGTTCATCTGATACCAATTTTGCACCCAGGACTACTAGGTTTCTGAAAGAAAACAAAACTTACAGTCTAGAAAAGATAGTTGAACACATGAGAAAGAACATACAAAAATAGTAAAACACACAGATAAAAATAGACAAGAATAACAATAATCATTTGAAGATAATTCTTTGAACAGTTCAAGAGAATGGTGCCGATACTAGGTTACCGCTAGTATAACGAGGTGTTCATCGAAGAATTGTTTTGAGATAACAAATAGAAATAAAGATATGCTTTTATTGACACTACCGCCATCTTTCCAATCAGTTTGTGTTCATCTGATACCAATTTTGCACCCAGGACTACTAGGTTTCAGAAAGCAAACTAAATTTACAGTCTAGAACAGATAGTTGAACACAGGAGAAAGAACATACAGAAATAGTAAAACACACAGATAAAAATAGACAAGAATAACAATAATCATTTGAAGATAATTCTTTGAACAGTTCAAGAGAATGGTGTCGATACTAGCTTACCGCTAGTATAACGAGGTGTTCAACCAAGAATTGTTCTTAGAATTGTTTTGAGAAAACAAATAGAAATAAAGATATGCTTTTATTGACACTACCTCCATCTTTCCAATAAGTTTTAGTTCATCTGACACCAATTTTGCACCCAGGACTACTAGGTTTCAGAAAGCAAACTAAACTTACAGTCTAGAACAGATAGTTGAACACAGAAGAAAGAACTTACAGAAATAGTAAAACACACAGATAAAAATAGACAAGAATAACAATAATCATTTGAAGATAATTCTTTGAACAGTTCAAGAGAATGGTGTCGATACTAGGTTACCGCTAGTATAACGATGTGTTCATCCAAGAATTGTTCTTAGAATTGTTTTGACAAAACAAATAGAAATAAAGATATGCTTTTATTGACACTACCTCCATCTTTCCAATCAGTTTTAGTTCATCTGACACCAATGTTGCACCCAGGACTACTAGGTTTCAGAAAGCATACTAAACTTACAGTCTAGAACAGATAGTTGAACACAGGAGAAAAAACATACAGAAATAGTAAAACACACAGATAAAAATAGACGAGAATAACAATAATCATTTGAAAATAATTCTTTGAACAGTTCAAGAGAATGGTGTCGATACTAGGTTACCGCTAGTATAACAGGTGTTCATCCAAGAATTGTTCTTAGAATTGTTTTGAGAAAACAAATAGAAATAAAGATATGCTTTTATTGACACTACCTCCATCTTTCCAATCAGTTTCAGTTCATCTAATTCCATTTTTGCACCAAGGACTACTAGGTTTCAGAAAGCAAACTAAACTTACAATCTAGAACAGATAGTTGAACACAGGAGAAAGAACATACAGAAATAGTAAAACACACAGATAAAATAGACAAGAATAACAATAATCATTTGAAGATAATTCTTTGAACAGTTCAAGAGAATGGTGTCGATACTAGGTTACCGCTAGTATAACGATGTGTTCATCCAAGAATTGTTCTTAAAATTGTTTTGACAAAACAAATAGAAATAAAGATATGCTTTTATTGACACTACCTCCATCTTTCCAATCAGTTTCAGTTCATCTGACACCAATTTTGCACCCAGGACTACTGGGTTTCAGAAAGCATACTAAACTTACAGTCTAGAACAGATAGTTGAACACAGGAGAAAAAACATACAGAAATAGTAAAACACACAGATAAAAATAGACGAGAATAACAATAATCATTTGAAGATAATTCTTTGAACAGTTCAAGAGAATGGTGTCGATACTAGGTTACCGCTAGTATAACGAGGTGTTCATCCAAGAATTGTTCTTAGAATTGTTTTGAGAAAACAAATAGAAATAAAGATATGCTTTTATTGACACTACCTCCATCTTTCCAATCAGTTTCAGTTCATCTAATACCATTTTTGCACCAAGGACTACTAGGTTTCAGAAAGCAAACTAAACTTACAGTCTAGAACAGATAGTTGAACACAGGAGAAAGAACATACAGAAATAGTAAAACACACAGATAAAAATAGACAAGAATAACAATAATCATTTGAAGATAATTCTTTGAACAGTTCAAGAGAATGGTGTCGATACTAGGTTTCCGCTAGTATAACGAGGTGTTCAACCAAGAATTGTTCTTAGAATTGTTTTGAGAAAACAAATAGAAATAAAGATATGCTTTCATTGACACTAACTCCATCTTTCCAATCAGTTTCAGTTCATCTGATACCAATTTTGCACCCAGGACTACTAGGTTTCTGAAAGAAAACAAAACTTACAGTCTAGAAAAGATAGTTGAACACATGAGAAAGAACATACAAAAATAGTAAAACACACAGATAAAAATAGACAAGAATAACAATAATCATTTGAAGATAATTCTTTGAACAGTTCAAGAGAATGGTGCCGATACTAGGTTACCGCTAGTATAACGAGGTGTTCATCGAAGAATTGTTTTGAGATAACAAATAGAAATAAAGATATGCTTTTATTGACACTACCGCCATCTTTCCAATCAGTTTGTGTTCATCTGATACCAATTTTGCACCCAGGACTACTAGGTTTCAGAAAGCAAACTAAATTTACAGTCTAGAACAGATAGTTGAACACAGGAGAAAGAACATACAGAAATAGTAAAACACACAGATAAAAATAGACAAGAATAACAATAATCATTTGAAGATAATTCTTTGAACAGTTCAAGAGAATGGTGTCGATACTAGCTTACCGCTAGTATAACGAGGTGTTCAACCAAGAATTGTTCTTAGAATTGTTTTGAGAAAACAAATAGAAATAAAGATATGCTTTTATTGACACTACCTCCATCTTTCCAATAAGTTTTAGTTCATCTGACACCAATTTTGCACCCAGGACTACTAGGTTTCAGAAAGCAAACTAAACTTACAGTCTAGAACAGATAGTTGAACACAGAAGAAAGAACATACAGAAATAGTAAAACACACAGATAAAAATAGACAAGAATAACAATAATCATTTGAAGATAATTCTTTGAACAGTTCAAGAGAATGGTGTCGATACTAGGTTACCGCTAGTATAACGATGTGTTCATCCAAGAATTGTTCTTAGAATTGTTTTGACAAAACAAATAGAAATAAAGATATGCTTTTATTGACACTACCTCCATCTTTCCAATCAGTTTCAGTTCATCTGACACCAATGTTGCACCCAGGACTACTAGGTTTCAGAAAGCATACTAAACTTACAGTCTAGAACAGATAGTTGAACACAGGAGAAAAAACATACAGAAATAGTAAAACACACAGATAAAAATAGACGAGAATAACAATAATCATTTGAAAATAATTCTTTGAACAGTTCAAGAGAATGGTGTCGATACTAGGTTACCACTAGTATAACAGGTGTTCATCCAAGAATTGTTCTTAGAATTGTTTTGAGAAAACAAATAGAAATAAAGATATGTTTTTATTGACACTACCTCCATCTTTCCAATCAGTTTCAGTTCATCTAATACCATTTTTGCACCAAGGACTACTAGGTTTCAGAAAGCAAACTAAACTTCCAGTCTAGAACAGATAGTTGAACACAGGAGAAAGAACATACAGAAATAGTAAAACACACAGATAAAAATAGACAAGAATAACAATAATCATTTGAAGATAATTCTTTGAACAGTTCAAGAGAATGGTGTCGATACTTGGTTTCCGCTAGTATAACGAGGTGTTCAACCAAGAATTGTTCTTAGAATTGTTTTAAGAAAACAAATAGAAATAAAGTTATGCTTTTATTGACACTACCTCCATCTTTCCAATCAGTTTCAGTTCACCTGACACCAATTTTGCACCCAGGACTACTAGGTTTCAGAAAGCAAACTAAACTTACAATCTAGAACAGATAGTTGAACACAGGAGAAAGAACATACAGAAATAGTAAAACACACAGATAAAAATAGACAAGAATAACAATAATCATTTGAAGATAATTCTTTGAACAGTTCAAGAGAATAGTGCCGATACTAGGTTACCGCTAGTATAACGAGGTGTTCATCCAAGAATTGTTCTTAGAATTGTTTTGAGAAAACAAATAGAAATAAAGATATGCTTTTATTGACACTATCTTCATCTTTCCAATCAGTTTCAGTTCATCTGATACCATTTTTGCACCCAGGACTACTAGGTTTCAGAAAGCAAACTAAACTTACAGTCTAGAACAGATAGTTGAACACAGGAGAAAGAACATACAGAAATAGTAAAACACAGATAAAAATAGACAAGAATAACAATAATCATTTGAAGATAATTCTTTGAACAGTTCAAGAGAATGGTGTCGATACTAGGTTACCGCTAGTATAACGATGTGTTCATCCAAGAATTGTTCTTAGAATTGTTTTGACAAAACAAATAGAAATAAAGATATGCTTTTATTGACACTACCTCCATCTTTCCAATCAGTTTCAGTTCATCTGACACCAATTTTGCCCCCAGGACTACTAGGTTTCAGAAAGCATACTAAACTTACAGTCTAGAACAGATAGTTGAACACAGGAGAAAAAACATACAGAAATAGTAAAACACACAGATAAAAATAGGCGAGAATAACAATAATCATTTGAAAATAATTCTTTGAACAGTTCAAGAGAATGGTGTCGATACTAGGTTACCGCTAGTATAACGAGGTGTTCATCCAAGAATTGTTCTTAGAATTGTTTTGAGAAAGCAAATAGAAATAAAGATATGCTTTTATTGACACTACCTCCATCTTTCCAATCAGTTTCAGTTCATCTAATACAATTTTTGCACCCAGGACTACTAGGTTTCAGAAAGCAAACTAAACTTACAATCTAGAACAGATAGTTGAACACAGGAGTTAGAACATACAGAAATAGTAAAACACACAGATAAAAATAGACAAGAATAACAATAATCATTTGAAGATAATTCTTTGAACAGTTCAAGAGAACAGTGCCGATACTAGGTTACCGCTAGTATAACGAGGTGTTCATCCAAGAATTGTTCTTAGAATTGTTTTGAGAAAACAAATAGAAATAAATATATGCTTTTATTGACACTACCTCCATCTTTCCAATCAGTTTCAGTTCATCTAATACCATTTTTGCACCAAGGACTACTAGGTTTCAGAAAGCAAACTAAACTTACAGTCTAGAACAGATAGTTGAACACAGGAGAAAGAACATACAGAAATAGTAAAACACACAGATAAAAATAGACAAGAATAACAATAATAATTTGAAGATAATTCTTTGAACAGTTCAAGAGAATGGCGTCGATACTAGGTTTCCGCTAGTATAACGAGGTGTTCAACCAAGAATTGTTCTTAGAATTGTTTTGAGAAAACAAATAGAAATAAAGTTATGCTTTTATTGACACTACCTCCATCTTTCTAATCAGTTTCAGTTAATCTGACACCAATTTTGCACCCAGGACTACTAGGTTTCAGAAAGCAAACTAAACTTACAATCTAGAACAGATAGTTGAACACAGGAGTTAGAACATACAGAAATAGTAAAACACACAGATAAAAATAGACAAGAATAACAATAATCATTTGAAGATAATTCTTTGAACAGTTCAAGAGAACAGTGCCGATACTAGGTTACCGCTAGTATAACGAGGTGTTCATCCAAGAATTGTTCTTAGAATTGTTTTGAGAAAACAAATAGAAAGAAAGATATGCTTTTATTGATACTACCTCCATCTGTCCAATCTGTTTCAGTTCATCTGATACCATTTTTGCACCCAGGACTACTAGGTTTCAGAAAGCAAACTAAACTTACAGTCTAGAACAGATAGTTGAACACAGGAGAAAGAACATACAGAAATAGTAAAACACACAGATAAAAATAGACAAGAATAACAATAATCATTTGAAGATAATTCTTTGAACAGTTTAAGAGAATGGTGTCGATACTAGGTTACCGCTAGGATAACGAGGTGTTCAACCAAGAATTGTTCTAAGAATTGTATTGAGAAAACAAATAGAAATAAAGATATGCTTTTAATGACACTACCTCCATCTTTCCAATCAGTTTCAGTTTATCTGACACCAATTTTGCACCCAGGACTACTAGGTTTCAGAAAGCAAACTAAACTTACAGTCTAGAACAGATAGTTGAACACAGAAGAAAGAACATACAGAAATAGTAAAACACACAGATAAAAATAGACAAGAATAACAATAATCATTTGAAGATAATTCTTTGAACAGTTCAAGAGAATAGTGCCGATACTAGGTTACCGCTAGTATAACGAGGTGTTCATCCAAGAATTGTTCTTAGAATTGTTTTGAGAAAACAAATAGAAATAAAGATATGCTTTTATTGACACTATCTTCATCTTTCCAATCAGTTTCAGTTCATCTGATACCATTTTTGCACCCAGGACTACTAGGTTTCAGAAAGCAAACTAAACTTACAGTCTAGAACAGATAGTTGAACACAGGAGAAAGAACATACAGAAATAGTAAAACACAGATAAAAATAGACAAGAATAACAATAATCATTTGAAGATAATTCTTTGAACAGTTCAAGAGAATGGTGTCGATACTAGGTTACCGCTAGTATAACGATGTGTTCATCCAAGAATTGTTCTTAGAATTGTTTTGACAAAACAAATAGAAATAAAGATATGCTTTTATTGACACTACCTCCATCTTTCCAATCAGTTTCAGTTCATCTGACACCAATTTTGCCCCCAGGACTACTAGGTTTCAGAAAGCATACTAAACTTACAGTCTAGAACAGATAGTTGAACACAGGAGAAAAAACATACAGAAATAGTAAAACACACAGATAAAAATAGGCGAGAATAACAATAATCATTTGAAAATAATTCTTTGAACAGTTCAAGAGAATGGTGTCGATACTAGGTTACCGCTAGTATAACGAGGTGTTCATCCAAGAATTGTTCTTAGAATTGTTTTGAGAAAGCAAATAGAAATAAAGATATGCTTTTATTGACACTACCTCCATCTTTCCAATCAGTTTCAGTTCATCTAATACAATTTTTGCACCCAGGACTACTAGGTTTCAGAAAGCAAACTAAACTTACAATCTAGAACAGATAGTTGAACACAGGAGTTAGAACATACAGAAATAGTAAAACACACAGATAAAAATAGACAAGAATAACAATAATCATTTGAAGATAATTCTTTGAACAGTTCAAGAGAACAGTGTCGATACTAGGTTACCGCTAGTATAACGAGGTGTTCATCCAAGAATTGTTCTTAGAATTGTTTTGAGAAAACAAATAGAAATAAATATATGCTTTTATTGACACTACCTCCATCTTTCCAATCAGTTTCAGTTCATCTAATACCATTTTTGCACCAAGGACTACTAGGTTTCAGAAAGCAAACTAAACTTACAGTCTAGAACAGATAGTTGAACACAGGAGAAAGAACATACAGAAATAGTAAAACACACAGATAAAAATAGACAAGAATAACAATAATAATTTGAAGATAATTCTTTGAACAGTTCAAGAGAATGGCGTCGATACTAGGTTTCCGCTAGTATAACGAGGTGTTCAACCAAGAATTGTTCTTAGAATTATTTTGAGAAAACAAATAGAAATAAAGTTATGCTTTTATTGACACTACCTCCATCTTTCTAATCAGTTTCAGTTAATCTGACACCAATTTTGCACCCAGGACTACTAGGTTTCAGAAACCAAACTAAACTTACAATCTAGAACAGATAGTTGAACACAGGAGTTAGAACATACAGAAATAGTAAAACACACAGATAAAAATAGACAAGAATAACAATAATCATTTGAAGATAATTCTTTGAACAGTTCAAGAGAACAGTGCCGATACTAGGTTACCGTTAGTATAACGAGGTGTTCATCCAAGAATTGTTCTTAGAATTGTTTTGAGAAAACAAATAGAAATAAATATATGCTTTTATTGACACTATCTTCATCTTTCCAATCAGTTTCAGTTCATCTGATACCATTTTTGCACCCAGGACTACTAGGTTTCAGAAAGCAAACTAAACTTACAGTCTAGAACAGATAGTTGAACACAGGAGAAAGAACATACAGAAATAGTAAAACACACAGATAAAAATAGACAAGAATAACAATAATCATTTGAAGATAATTCTTTGAACTATTCAAGAGAACGGTGCCGATACTAGGTTACCGGTAGTATAACGAGGTGTTCATCCAAGAATTGTTCTTAGAATTGTTTTGAGAAAGCAAATAGAAATAAAGATATGCTTTTATTGACACTACCTCCATCTTTCCAATCAGTTTCAGTTCATCTAATACCATTTTTGCACCCAGGACTACTAGGTTTCAGAAAGCAAACTAAACTTACAATCTAGAACAGATAGTTGAACACAGGAGTTAGAACATACAGAAATAGTAAAACACACAGATAAAAATAGACAAGAATAACAATAATCATTTGAAGATAATTCTTTGAACAGTTCAAGAGAACAGTGCCGATACTAGGTTACCGCTAGTATAACGAGGTGTTCATCCAAGAATTGTTCTTAGAATTGTTTTGAGAAAACAAATAGAAATAAATATATGCTTTTATTGACACTACCTCCATCTTTCCAATCAGTTTCAGTTCATCTAATACCATTTTTGCACCAAGGACTACTAGGTTTCAGAAAGCAAACTAAACTTACAGTCTAGAACAGATAGTTGAACACAGGAGAAAGAACATACAGAAATAGTAAAACACACAGATAAAAATAGACAAGAATAACAATAATAATTTGAAGATAATTCTTTGAACAGTTCAAGAGAATGGCGTCGATACTAGGTTTCCGCTAGTATAACGAGGTGTTCAACCAAGAATTGTTCTTAGAATTGTTTTGAGAAAACAAATAGAAATAAAGTTATGCTTTTATTGACACTACCTCCATCTTTCTAATCAGTTTCAGTTAATCTGACACTAATTTTGCACCCAGGACTACTAGGTTTCAGAAAGCAAACTAAACTTACAATCTAGAACAGATAGTTGAACACAGGAGTTAGAACATACAGAAATAGTAAAACACACAGATAAAAATAGACAAGAATAACAATAATCATTTGAAGATAATTCTTTGAACAGTTCAAGACAACAGTGCCGATACTAGGTTACCGTTAGTATAACGAGGTGTTCATCCAAGAATTGTTCTTAGAATTGTTTTGAGAAAACAAATAGAAATAAATATATGCTTTTATTGACACTATCTTCATCTTTCCAATCAGTTTCAGTTCATCTGATACCATTTTTGCACCCAGGACTACTAGGTTTCAGAAAGCAAACTAAACTTACAGTCTAGAACAGATAGTTGAACACAGGAGAAAGAACATACAGAAATAGTAAAACACACAGATAAAAATAGACAAGAATAACAATAATCATTTGAAGATAATTCTTTGAACTATTCAAGAGAACGGTGCCGATACTAGGTTACCGGTAGTATAACGAGGTGTTCATCCAAGAATTGTTCTTAGAATTGTTTTGAGCAAGCAAATAGAAATAAAGATATGCTTTTATTGGCACTACCTCCATCTTTCCAATCAGTTTCAGTTCATCTAATACCATTTTTGCACCCAGGACTACTAGGTTTCAGAAAGCAAACTAAACTTACAATCTAGAACAGATAGTTGAACACAGGAGTTAGAACATACAGAAATAGTAAAACACACAGATAAAAATAGACAAGAATAACAATAATCATTTGAAGATAATTCTTTGAACAGTTCAAGAGAACAGTGCCGATACTAGGTTACCGCTAGTATAACGAGGTGTTCATCCAAGAATTGTTCTTAGAATTGTTTTGAGAAAACAAATAGAAAGAAAGATATGCTTTTATTGATACTACCTCCATCTGTCCAATCTGTTTCAGTTCATCTGATACCATTTTTGCACCCAGGACTACTAGGTTTCAGAAAGCAAACTAAACTTACAGTCTAGAACAGATAGTTGAACACAGGAGAAAGAACATACAGAAATAGTAAAACACACAGATAAAAATAGACAAGAATAACAATAATCATTTGAAGATAATTCTTTGAACAGTTTAAGAGAATGGTGTCGATACTAGGTTACCGCTAGGATAACGAGGTGTTCAACCAAGAATTGTTCTAAGAATTGTATTGAGAAAACAAATAGAAATAAAGATATGCTTTTAATGACACTACCTCCATCTTTCCAATCAGTTTCAGTTTATCTGACACCAATTTTGCACCCAGGACTACTAGGTTTCAGAAAGCAAACTAAACTTACAGTCTAGAACAGATAGTTGAACACAGAAGAAAGAACATACAGAAATAGTAAAACACACAGATAAAAATAGACAAGAATAACAATAATCATTTGAAGATAATTCTTTGAACAGTTCAAGAGAATAGTGCCGATACTAGGTTACCGCTAGTATAACGAGGTGTTCATCCAAGAATTGTTCTTAGAATTGTTTTGAGAAAACAAATAGAAATAAAGATATGCTTTTATTGACACTATCTTCATCTTTCCAATCAGTTTCAGTTCATCTGATACCATTTTTGCACCCAGGACTACGAGGTTTCAGAAAGCAAACTAAACTTACAGTCTAGAACAGATAGTTGAACACAGGAGAAAGAATATACAGAAATAGTAAAACACAGATAAAAATAGACAAGAATAACAATAATCATTTGAAGATAATTCTTTGAACAGTTCAAGAGAATGGTGTCGATACTAGGTTACCGCTAGTATAACGATGTGTTCATCCAAGAATTGTTCTTAGAATTGTTTTGACAAAACAAATAGAAATAAAGATATGCTTTTATTGACACTACCTCCATCTTTCCAATCAGTTTCAGTTCATCTGACACCAATTTTGCCCCCAGGACTACTAGGTTTCAGAAAGCATACTAAACTTACAGTCTAGAACAGATAGTTGAACACAGGAGAAAAAACATATAGAAATAGTAAAACACACAGATAAAAATAGGCGAGAATAACAATAATCATTTGAAAATAATTCTTTGAACAGTTCAAGAGAATGGTGTCGATACTAGGTTACCGCTAGTATAACGAGGTGTTCATCCAAGAATTGTTCTTAGAATTGTTTTGAGAAAGCAAATAGAAATAAAGATATGCTTTTATTGACACTACCTCCATCTTTCCAATCAGTTTCAGTTCATCTAATACAATTTTTGCACCCAGGACTACTAGGTTTCAGAAAGCAAACTAAACTTACAATCTAGAACAGATAGTTGAACACAGGAGTTAGAACATACAGAAATAGTAAAACACACAGATAAAAATAGACAAGAATAACAATAATCATTTGAAGATAATTCTTTGAACAGTTCAAGAGAACAGTGCCGATACTAGGTTACCGCTAGTATAACGAGGTGTTCATCCAAGAATTGTTCTTAGAATTGTTTTGAGAAAACAAATAGAAATAAATATATGCTTTTATTGACACTACCTCCATCTTTCCAATCAGTTTCAGTTCATCTAATACCATTTTTGCACCAAGGACTACTAGGTTTCAGAAAGCAAACTAAACTTACAGTCTAGAACAGATAGTTGAACACAGGAGAAAGAACATACAGAAATAGTAAAACACACAGATAAAAATAGACAAGAATAACAATAATAATTTGAAGATAATTCTTTGAACAGTTCAAGAGAATGGCGTCGATACTAGGTTTCCGCTAGTATAACGAGGTGTTCAACCAAGAATTGTTCTTAGAATTGTTTTGAGAAAACAAATAGAAATAAAGTTATGCTTTTATTGACACTACCTCCATCTTTCTAATCAGTTTCAGTTAATCTGACACCAATTTTGCACCCAGGACTACTAGGTTTCAGAAAGCAAACTAAACTTACAATCTAGAACAGATAGTTGAACACAGGAGTTAGAACATACAGAAATAGTAAAACACACAGATAAAAATAGACAAGAATAACAATAATCATTTGAAGATAATTCTTTGAACAGTTCAAGAGAACAGTGCCGATACTAGGTTACCGTTAGTATAACGAGGTGTTCATCCAAGAATTGTTCTTAGAATTGTTTTGAGAAAACAAATAGAAATAAATATATGCTTTTATTGACACTATCTTCATCTTTCCAATCAGTTTCAGTTCATCTGATACCATTTTTGCACCCAGGACTACTAGGTTTCAGAAAGCAAACTAAACTTACAGTCTAGAACAGATAGTTGAACACAGGAGAAAGAACATACAGAAATAGTAAAACACACAGATAAAAATAGACAAGAATAACAATAATCATTTGAAGATAATTCTTTGAACTATTCAAGAGAACGGTGCCGATACTAGGTTACCGGTAGTATAACGAGGTGTTCATCCAAGAATTGTTCTTAGAATTGTTTTGAGAAAGCAAATAGAAATAAAGATATGCTTTTATTGACACTACCTCCATCTTTCCAATCAGTTTCAGTTCATCTAATACCATTTTTGCACCCAGGACTACTAGGTTTCAGAAAGCAAACTAAACTTACAATCTAGAACAGATAGTTGAACACAGGAGTTAGAACATACAGAAATAGTAAAACACACAGATAAAAATAGACAAGAATAACAATAATCATTTGAAGATAATTCTTTGAACAGTTCAAGAGAACAGTGCCGATACTAGGTTACCGCTAGTATAACGAGGTGTTCATCCAAGAATTGTTCTTAGAATTGTTTTGAGAAAACAAATAGAAATAAATATATGCTTTTATTGACACTACCTCCATCTTTCCAATCAGTTTCAGTTCATCTAATACCATTTTTGCACCAAGGACTACTAGGTTTCAGAAAGCAAACTAAACTTACAGTCTAGAACAGATAGTTGAACACAGGAGAAAGAACATACAGAAATAGTAAAACACACAGATAAAAATAGACAAGAATAACAATAATAATTTGAAGATAATTCTTTGAACAGTTCAAGAGAATGGCGTCGATACTAGGTTTCCGCTAGTATAACGAGGTGTTCAACCAAGAATTGTTCTTAGAATTGTTTTGAGAAAACAAATAGAAATAAAGTTATGCTTTTATTGACACTACCTCCATCTTTCTAATCAGTTTCAGTTAATCTGACACTAATTTTGCACCCAGGACTACTAGGTTTCAGAAAGCAAACTAAACTTACAATCTAGAACAGATAGTTGAACACAGGAGTTAGAACATACAGAAATAGTAAAACACACAGATAAAAATAGACAAGAATAACAATAATCATTTGAAGATAATTCTTTGAACAGTTCAAGACAACAGTGCCGATACTAGGTTACCGTTAGTATAACGAGGTGTTCATCCAAGAATTGTTCTTAGAATTGTTTTGAGAAAACAAATAGAAATAAATATATGCTTTTATTGACACTATCTTCATCTTTCCAATCAGTTTCAGTTCATCTGATACCATTTTTGCACCCAGGACTACTAGGTTTCAGAAAGCAAACTAAACTTACAGTCTAGAACAGATAGTTGAACACAGGAGAAAGAACATACAGAAATAGTAAAACACACAGATAAAAATAGACAAGAATAACAATAATCATTTGAAGATAATTCTTTGAACTATTCAAGAGAACGGTGCCGATACTAGGTTACCGGTAGTATAACGAGGTGTTCATCCAAGAATTGTTTTGAGCAAGCAAATAGAAATAAAGATATGCTTTTATTGGCACTACCTCCATCTTTCCAATCAGTTTCAGTTCATCTAATACCATTTTTGCACCCAGGACTACTAGGTTTCAGAAAGCAAACTAAACTTACAATCTAGAACAGATAGTTGAACACAGGAGTTAGAACATACAGAAATAGTAAAACACACAGATAAAAATAGACAAGAATAACAATAATCATTTGAAGATAATTCTTTGAACAGTTCAAGAGAACAGTGCCGATACTAGGTTACCGCTAGTATAACGAGGTGTTCATCCAAGAATTGTTCTTAGAATTGTTTTGAGAAAACAAATAGAAAGAAAGATATGCTTTTATTGATACTACCTCCATCTGTCCAATCTGTTTCAGTTCATCTGATACCATTTTTGCACCCAGGACTACTAGGTTTCAGAAAGCAAACTAAACTTACAGTCTAGAACAGATAGTTGAACACAGGAGAAAGAACATACAGAAATAGTAAAACACACAGATAAAAATAGACAAGAATAACAATAATCATTTGAAGATAATTCTTTGAACAGTTTAAGAGAATGGTGTCGATACTAGGTTACCGCTAGGATAACGAGGTGTTCAACCAAGAATTGTTCTAAGAATTGTATTGAGAAAACAAATAGAAATAAAGATATGCTTTTAATGACACTACCTCCATCTTTCCAATCAGTTTCAGTTTATCTGACACCAATTTTGCACCCAGGACTACTAGGTTTCAGAAAGCAAACTAAACTTACAGTCTAGAACAGATAGTTGAACACAGAAGAAAGAACATACAGAAATAGTAAAACACACAGATAAAAATAGACAAGAATAACAATAATCATTTGAAGATAATTCTTTGAACAGTTCAAGAGAATAGTGCCGATACTAGGTTACCGCTAGTATAACGAGGTGTTCATCCAAGAATTGTTCTTAGAATTGTTTTGAGAAAACAAATAGAAATAAAGATATGCTTTTATTGACACTATCTTCATCTTTCCAATCAGTTTCAGTTCATCTGATACCATTTTTGCACCCAGGACTACTAGGTTTCAGAAAGCAAACTAAACTTACAGTCTAGAACAGATAGTTGAACACAGGAGAAAGAACATACAGAAATAGTAAAACACAGATAAAAATAGACAAGAATAACAATAATCATTTGAAGATAATTCTTTGAACAGTTCAAGAGAATGGTGTCGATACTAGGTTACCGCTAGTATAACGATGTGTTCATCCAAGAATTGTTCTTAGAATTGTTTTGACAAAACAAATAGAAATAAAGATATGCTTTTATTGACACTACCTCCATCTTTCCAATCAGTTTCAGTTCATCTGACACCAATTTTGCCCCCAGGACTACTAGGTTTCAGAAAGCATACTAAACTTACAGTCTAGAACAGATAGTTGAACACAGGAGAAAAAACATACAGAAATAGTAAAACACACAGATAAAAATAGGCGAGAATAACAATAATCATTTGAAAATAATTCTTTGAACAGTTCAAGAGAATGGTGTCGATACTAGGTTACCGCTAGTATAACGAGGTGTTCATCCAAGAATTGTTCTTAGAATTGTTTTGAGAAAGCAAATAGAAATAAAGATATGCTTTTATTGACACTACCTCCATCTTTCCAATCAGTTTCAGTTCATCTAATACAATTTTTGCACCCAGGACTACTAGGTTTCAGAAAGCAAACTAAACTTACAATCTAGAACAGATAGTTGAACACAGGAGTTAGAACATACAGAAATAGTAAAACACACAGATAAAAATAGACAAGAATAACAATAATCATTTGAAGATAATTCTTTGAACAGTTCAAGAGAACAGTGCCGATACTAGGTTACCGCTAGTATAACGAGGTGTTCATCCAAGAATTGTTCTTAGAATTGTTTTGAGAAAACAAATAGAAATAAATATATGCTTTTATTGACACTACCTCCATCTTTCCAATCAGTTTCAGTTCATCTAATACCATTTTTGCACCAAGGACTACTAGGTTTCAGAAAGCAAACTAAACTTACAGTCTAGAACAGATAGTTGAACACAGGAGAAAGAACATACAGAAATAGTAAAACACACAGATAAAAATAGACAAGAATAACAATAATAATTTGAAGATAATTCTTTGAACAGTTCAAGAGAATGGCGTCGATACTAGGTTTCCGCTAGTATAACGAGGTGTTCAACCAAGAATTGTTCTTAGAATTGTTTTGAGAAAACAAATAGAAATAAAGTTATGCTTTTATTGACACTACCTCCATCTTTCTAATCAGTTTCAGTTAATCTGACACCAATTTTGCACCCAGGACTACTAGGTTTCAGAAAGCAAACTAAACTTACAATCTAGAACAGATAGTTGAACACAGGAGTTAGAACATACAGAAATAGTAAAACACACAGATAAAAATAGACAAGAATAACAATAATCATTTGAAGATAATTCTTTGAACAGTTCAAGAGAACAGTGCCGATACTAGGTTACCGTTAGTATAACGAGGTGTTCATCCAAGAATTGTTCTTAGAATTGTTTTGAGAAAACAAATAGAAATAAATATATGCTTTTATTGACACTATCTTCATCTTTCCAATCAGTTTCAGTTCATCTGATACCATTTTTGCACCCAGGACTACTAGGTTTCAGAAAGCAAACTAAACTTACAGTCTAGAACAGATAGTTGAACACAGGAGAAAGAACATACAGAAATAGTAAAACACACAGATAAAAATAGACAAGAATAACAATAATCATTTGAAGATAATTCTTTGAACTATTCAAGAGAACGGTGCCGATACTAGGTTACCGGTAGTATAACGAGGTGTTCATCCAAGAATTGTTCTTAGAATTGTTTTGAGAAAGCAAATAGAAATAAAGATATGCTTTTATTGACACTACCTCCATCTTTCCAATCAGTTTCAGTTCATCTAATACCATTTTTGCACCCAGGACTACTAGGTTTCAGAAAGCAAACTAAACTTACAATCTAGAACAGATAGTTGAACACAGGAGTTAGAACATACAGAAATAGTAAAACACACAGATAAAAATAGACAAGAATAACAATAATCATTTGAAGATAATTCTTTGAACAGTTCAAGAGAACAGTGCCGATACTAGGTTACCGCTAGTATAACGAGGTGTTCATCCAAGAATTGTTCTTAGAATTGTTTTGAGAAAACAAATAGAAATAAATATATGCTTTTATTGACACTACCTCCATCTTTCCAATCAGTTTCAGTTCATCTAATACCATTTTTGCACCAAGGAATACTAGGTTTCAGAAAGCAAACTAAACTTACAGTCTAGAACAGATAGTTGAACACAGGAGAAAGAACATACAGAAATAGTAAAACACACAGATAAAAATAGACAAGAATAACAATAATAATTTGAAGATAATTCTTTGAACAGTTCAAGAGAATGGCGTCGATACTAGGTTTCCGCTAGTATAACGAGGTGTTCAACCAAGAATTGTTCTTAGAATTGTTTTGAGAAAACAAATAGAAATAAAGTTATGCTTTTATTGACACTACCTCCATCTTTCTAATCAGTTTCAGTTAATCTGACACCAATTTTGCACCCAGGACTACTAGGTTTCAGAAAGCAAACTAAACTTACAATCTAGAACAGATAGTTGAACACAGGAGTTAG
This sequence comes from Berberis vulgaris, assembly GCA_963556465.1. Taxonomy (NCBI): domain Eukaryota; kingdom Viridiplantae; phylum Streptophyta; class Magnoliopsida; order Ranunculales; family Berberidaceae; genus Berberis; species Berberis vulgaris. The sequence continues at coordinate 59,020,809 of OY747128.1, forward strand.
AACATACAGAAATAGTAAAACACACAGATAAAAATAGACAAGAATAACAATAATCATTTGAAGATAATTCTTTGAACAGTTCAAGAGAACAGTGCCGATACTAGGTTACCGTTAGTATAACGAGGTGTTCATCCAAGAATTGTTCTTAGAATTGTTTTGAGAAAACAAATAGAAATAAATATATGCTTTTATTGACACTATCTTCATCTTTCCAATCAGTTTCAGTTCATCTGATACCATTTTTGCACCCAGGACTACTAGGTTTCAGAAAGCAAACTAAACTTACAGTCTAGAACAGATAGTTGAACACAGGAGAAAGAACATACAGAAATAGTAAAACACACAGATAAAAATAGACAAGAATAACAATAATCATTTGAAGATAATTCTTTGAACTATTCAAGAGAACGGTGCCGATACTAGGTTACCGGTAGTATAACGAGGTGTTCATCCAAGAATTGTTCTTAGAATTGTTTTGAGAAAGCAAATAGAAATAAAGATATGCTTTTATTGACACTACCTCCATCTTTCCAATCAGTTTCAGTTCATCTAATACCATTTTTGCACCCAGGACTACTAGGTTTCAGAAAGCAAACTAAACTTACAATCTAGAACAGATAGTTGAACACAGGAGTTAGAACATACAGAAATAGTAAAACACACAGATAAAAATAGACAAGAATAACAATAATCATTTGAAGATAATTCTTTGAACAGTTCAAGAGAACAGTGCCGATACTAGGTTACCGCTAGTATAACGAGGTGTTCATCCAAGAATTGTTCTTAGAATTGTTTTGAGAAAACAAATAGAAATAAATATATGCTTTTATTGACACTACCTCCATCTTTCCAATCAGTTTCAGTTCATCTAATACCATTTTTGCACCAAGGACTACTAGGTTTCAGAAAGCAAACTAAACTTACAGCCTAGAACAGATAGTTGAACACAGGAGAAAGAACATACAGAAATAGTAAAACACACAGATAAAAATAGACAAGAATAACAATAATAATTTGAAGATAATTCTTTGAACAGTTCAAGAGAATGGCGTCGATACTAGGTTTCCGCTAGTATAACGAGGTGTTCAACCAAGAATTGTTCTTAGAATTGTTTTGAGAAAACAAATAGAAATAAAGTTATGCTTTTATTGACACTACCTCCATCTTTCTAATCAGTTTCAGTTAATCTGACACTAATTTTGCACCCAGGACTACTAGGTTTCAGAAAGCAAACTAAACTTACAATCTAGAACAGATAGTTGAACACAGGAGTTAGAACATACAGAAATAGTAAAACACACAGATAAAAATAGACAAGAATAACAATAATCATTTGAAGATAATTCTTTGAACAGTTCAAGACAACAGTGCCGATACTAGGTTACCGTTAGTATAACGAGGTGTTCATCCAAGAATTGTTCTTAGAATTGTTTTGAGAAAACAAATAGAAATAAATATATGCTTTTATTGACACTATCTTCATCTTTCCAATCAGTTTCAGTTCATCTGATACCATTTTTGCACCCAGGACTACTAGGTTTCAGAAAGCAAACTAAACTTACAGTCTAGAACAGATAGTTGAACACAGGAGAAAGAACATACAGAAATAGTAAAACACACAGATAAAAATAGACAAGAATAACAATAATCATTTGAAGATAATTCTTTGAACTATTCAAGAGAACGGTGCCGATACTAGGTTACCGGTAGTATAACGAGGTGTTCATCCAAGAATTGTTCTTAGAATTGTTTTGAGCAAGCAAATAGAAATAAAGATATGCTTTTATTGGCACTACCTCCATCTTTCCAATCAGTTTCAGTTCATCTAATACCATTTTTGCACCCAGGACTACTAGGTTTCAGAAAGCAAACTAAACTTACAATCTAGAACAGATAGTTGAACACAGGAGTTAGAACATACAGAAATAGTAAAACACACAGATAAAAATAGACAAGAATAACAATAATCATTTGAAGATAATTCTTTGAACAGTTCAAGAGAACAGTGCCGATACTAGGTTACCGCTAGTATAACGAGGTGTTCATCCAAGAATTGTTCTTAGAATTGTTTTGAGAAAACAAATAGAAAGAAAGATATGCTTTTATTGATACTACCTCCATCTGTCCAATCTGTTTCAGTTCATCTGATACCATTTTTGCACCCAGGACTACTAGGTTTCAGAAAGCAAACTAAACTTACAGTCTAGAACAGATAGTTGAACACAGGAGAAAGAACATACAGAAATAGTAAAACACACAGATAAAAATAGACAAGAATAACAATAATCATTTGAAGATAATTCTTTGAACAGTTTAAGAGAATGGTGTCGATACTAGGTTACCGCTAGGATAACGAGGTGTTCAACCAAGAATTGTTCTAAGAATTGTATTGAGAAAACAAATAGAAATAAAGATATGCTTTTAATGACACTACCTCCATCTTTCCAATCAGTTTCAGTTTATCTGACACCAATTTTGCACCCAGGACTACTAGGTTTCAGAAAGCAAACTAAACTTACAGTCTAGAACAGATAGTTGAACACAGAAGAAAGAACATACAGAAATAGTAAAACACACAGATAAAAATAGACAAGAATAACAATAATCATTTGAAGATAATTCTTTGAACAGTTCAAGAGAATAGTGCCGATACTAGGTTACCGCTAGTATAACGAGGTGTTCATCCAAGAATTGTTCTTAGAATTGTTTTGAGAAAACAAATAGAAATAAAGATATGCTTTTATTGACACTATCTTCATCTTTCCAATCAGTTTCAGTTCATCTGATACCATTTTTGCACCCAGGACTACTAGGTTTCAGAAAGCAAACTAAACTTACAGTCTAGAACAGATAGTTGAACACAGGAGAAAGAACATACAGAAATAGTAAAACACAGATAAAAATAGACAAGAATAACAATAATCATTTGAAGATAATTCTTTGAACAGTTCAAGAGAATGGTGTCGATACTAGGTTACCGCTAGTATAACGATGTGTTCATCCAAGAATTGTTCTTAGAATTGTTTTGACAAAACAAATAGAAATAAAGATATGCTTTTATTGACACTACCTCCATCTTTCCAATCAGTTTCAGTTCATCTGACACCAATTTTGCCCCCAGGACTACTAGGTTTCAGAAAGCATACTAAACTTACAGTCTAGAACAGATAGTTGAACACAGGAGAAAAAACATACAGAAATAGTAAAACACACAGATAAAAATAGGCGAGAATAACAATAATCATTTGAAAATAATTCTTTGAACAGTTCAAGAGAATGGTGTCGATACTAGGTTACCGCTAGTATAACGAGGTGTTCATCCAAGAATTGTTCTTAGAATTGTTTTGAGAAAGCAAATAGAAATAAAGATATGCTTTTATTGACACTACCTCCATCTTTCCAATCAGTTTCAGTTCATCTAATACAATTTTTGCACCCAGGACTACTAGGTTTCAGAAAGCAAACTAAACTTACAATCTAGAACAGATAGTTGAACACAGGAGTTAGAACATACAGAAATAGTAAAACACACAGATAAAAATAGACAAGAATAACAATAATCATTTGAAGATAATTCTTTGAACAGTTCAAGAGAACAGTGCCGATACTAGGTTACCGCTAGTATAACGAGGTGTTCATCCAAGAATTGTTCTTAGAATTGTTTTGAGAAAACAAATAGAAATAAATATATGCTTTTATTGACACTACCTCCATCTTTCCAATCAGTTTCAGTTCATCTAATACCATTTTTGCACCAAGGACTACTAGGTTTCAGAAAGCAAACTAAACTTACAGTCTAGAACAGATAGTTGAACACAGGAGAAAGAACATACAGAAATAGTAAAACACACAGATAAAAATAGACAAGAATAACAATAATAATTTGAAGATAATTCTTTGAACAGTTCAAGAGAATGGCGTCGATACTAGGTTTCCGCTAGTATAACGAGGTGTTCAACCAAGAATTGTTCTTAGAATTGTTTTGAGAAAACAAATAGAAATAAAGTTATGCTTTTATTGACACTACCTCCATCTTTCTAATCAGTTTCAGTTAATCTGACACCAATTTTGCACCCAGGACTACTAGGTTTCAGAAAGCAAACTAAACTTACAATCTAGAACAGATAGTTGAACACAGGAGTTAGAACATACAGAAATAGTAAAACACACAGATAAAAATAGACAAGAATAACAATAATCATTTGAAGATAATTCTTTGAACAGTTCAAGAGAACAGTGCCGATACTAGGTTACCGTTAGTATAACGAGGTGTTCATCCAAGAATTGTTCTTAGAATTGTTTTGAGAAAACAAATAGAAATAAATATATGCTTTTATTGACACTATCTTCATCTTTCCAATCAGTTTCAGTTCATCTGATACCATTTTTGCACCCAGGACTACTAGGTTTCAGAAAGCAAACTAAACTTACAGTCTAGAACAGATAGTTGAACACAGGAGAAAGAACATACAGAAATAGTAAAACACACAGATAAAAATAGACAAGAATAACAATAATCATTTGAAGATAATTCTTTGAACTATTCAAGAGAACGGTGCCGATACTAGGTTACCGGTAGTATAACGAGGTGTTCATCCAAGAATTGTTCTTAGAATTGTTTTGAGAAAGCAAATAGAAATAAAGATATGCTTTTATTGACACTACCTCCATCTTTTCAATCAGTTTCAGTTCATCTAATACCATTTTTGCACCCAGGACTACTAGGTTTCAGAAAGCAAACTAAACTTACAATCTAGAACAGATAGTTGAACACAGGAGTTAGAACATACAGAAATAGTAAAACACACAGATAAAAATAGACAAGAATAACAATAATCATTTGAAGATAATTCTTTGAACAGTTCAGGAGAACAGTGCCGATACTAGGTTACCGCTAGTATAACGAGGTGTTCATCCAAGAATTGTTCTTAGAATTGTTTTGAGAAAACAAATAGAAAGAAAGATATGCTTTTATTGATACTACCTCCATCTGTCCAATCTGTTTCAGTTCATCTGATACCATTTTTGCACCCAGGACTACTAGGTTTCAGAAAGCAAACTAAACTTACAGTCTAGAACAGATAGTTGAACACAGGAGAAAGAACATACAGAAATAGTAAAACACACAGATAAAAATAGACAAGAATAACAATAATCATTTGAAGATAATTCTTTGAACAGTTTAAGAGAATGGTGTCGATACTAGGTTACCGCTAGGATAACGAGGTGTTCAACCAAGAATTGTTCTAAGAATTGTATTGAGAAAACAAATAGAAATAAAGATATGCTTTTAATGACACTACCTCCATCTTTCCAATCAGTTTCAGTTTATCTGACACCAATTTTGCACCCAGGACTACTAGGTTTCAGAAAGCAAACTAAACTTACAGTCTAGAACAGATAGTTGAACACAGAAGAAAGAACATACAGAAATAGTAAAACACACAGATAAAAATAGACAAGAATAACAATAATCATTTGAAGATAATTCTTTGAACAGTTCAAGAGAACAGTGTCGATACTAGGTTACCGTTGTTTTGTGAAAACAAATAGAAATAAAGATATGCTTTTATTGACACTACCTCCATCTGTCCAATCTGTTTCAGTTCATCTGATACCAATTTTGCACCCAAGACTACTAGGTTTCAGAAAGCAAACTAAACTTACAATTTAGAACAGATAGTTGAACACAGGAAAAAGAACATACAGAAATAGTACAACACAGATAAAAATAGACAAGAATAACAATAATCATTTGAAGATAATTCTTTGAACAGTTCAAGAGAATGGTGTCGATACTAGGTTACCGCTAGTATAACGATGTGTTCATCCAAGAATTGTTCTTAGAATTGTTTTGAGAAAACAAATAGAAATAAAGATATGTTTTTATTGACACTACCTCCATCTTTCCAATCAGTTTCAGTTCATCTAATACCATTTTTGCACCAAGGACTACTAGGTTTCAGAAAGCAAACTAAACTTCCAGTCTAGAACAGATAGTTGAACACAGGAGAAAGAACATACAGAAATAGTAAAACACACAGATAAAAATAGACAAGAATAACAATAATCATTTGAATATAATTCTTTGAACAGTTCAAGAGAATGGTGTCGATACTTGGTTTCCGCTAGTATAACGAGGTGTTCAACCAAGAATTGTTCTTAGAATTGTTTTGAGAAAACAAATAGAAATAAAGTTATGCTTTTATTGACACTACCTCCATCTTTCCAATCAGTTTCAGTTCACCTGACACCAATTTTGCACCCAAGACTACTAGGTTTCAGAAAGCAAACTAAACTTACAATCTAGAACAGATAGTTGAACACAGGAGAAAGAACATACAGAAATAGTAAAACACACAGATAAAAATAGACAAGAATAACAATAATCATTTGAAGATAATTCTTTGAACAGTTCAAGAGAATAGTGCCGATACTAGGTTACCGCTAGTATAACGAGGTGTTCATCCAAGAATTGTTCTTAGAATTGTTTTGAGAAAACAAATAGAAATAAAGATATGCTTTTATTGACACTATCTTCATCTTTCCAATCAGTTTCAGTTCATCTGATACCATTTTTGCACCCAGGACTACTAGGTTTCAGAAAGCAAACTAAACTTACAGTCTAGAACAGATAGTTGAACACAGGAGAAAGAACATACAGAAATAGTAAAACACAGATAAAAATAGACAAGAATAACAATAATCATTTGAAGATAATTCTTTGAACAGTTCAAGAGAATGGTGTCGATACTAGGTTACCGCTAGTATAACGATGTGTTCATCCAAGAATTGTTCTTAGAATTGTTTTGACAAAACAAATAGAAATAAAGATATGCTTTTATTGACACTACCTCCATCTTTTCAATCAGTTTCAGTTCATCTGACACCAATTTTGCCCCCAGGACTACTAGGTTTCAGAAAGCATACTAAACTTACAGTCTAGAACAGATAGTTGAACACAGGAGAAAAAACATACAGAAATAGTAAAACACACAGATAAAAATAGGCGAGAATAACAATAATCATTTGAAAATAATTCTTTGAACAGTTCAAGAGAATGGTGTCGATACTAGGTTACCGCTAGTATAACGAGGTGTTCATCCAAGAATTGTTCTTAGAATTGTTTTGAGAAAGCAAATAGAAATAAAGATATGCTTTTATTGACACTACCTCCATCTTTCCAATCAGTTTCAGTTCATCTAATACAATTTTTGCACCCAGGACTACTAGGTTTCAGAAAGCAAACTAAACTTACAATCTAGAACAGATAGTTGAACACAGGAGTTAGAACATACAGAAATAGTAAAACACACAGATAAAAATAGACAAGAATAACAATAATCATTTGAAGATAATTCTTTGAACAGTTCAAGAGAACAGTGCCGATACTAGGTTACCGCTAGTATAACGAGGTGTTCATCCAAGAATTGTTCTTAGAATTGTTTTGAGAAAACAAATAGAAATAAATATATGCTTTTATTGACACTACCTCCATCTTTCCAATCAGTTTCAGTTCATCTAATACCATTTTTGCACCAAGGACTACTAGGTTTCAGAAAGCAAACTAAACTTACAGTCTAGAACAGATAGTTGAACACAGGAGAAAGAACATACAGAAATAGTAAAACACACAGATAAAAATAGACAAGAATAACAATAATAATTTGAAGATAATTCTTTGAACAGTTCAAGAGAATGGCGTCGATACTAGGTTTCCGCTAGTATAACGAGGTGTTCAACCAAGAATTGTTCTTAGAATTGTTTTGAGAAAACAAATAGAAATAAAGTTATGCTTTTATTGACACTACCTCCATCTTTCTAATCAGTTTCAGTTAATCTGACACCAATTTTGCACCCAGGACTACTAGGTTTCAGAAAGCAAACTAAACTTACAGTCTAGAACAGATAGTTGAACACAGAAGAAAGAACATACAGAAATAGTAAAACACACAGATAAAAATAGACAAGAATAACAATAATCATTTGAAGATAATTCTTTGAACAGTTCAAGAGAACAGTGTCGATTCTAGGTTACCGTTGTTTTGTGAAAACAAATAGAAATAAAGATATGCTTTTATTGACACTACCTCCATCTGTCCAATCTGTTTCAGTTCATCTGATACCAATTTTGCACCCAAGACTACTAGGTTTCAGAAAGCAAACTAAACTTACAATTTAGAACAGATAGTTGAACACAGGAAAAAGAACATACAGAAATAGTACAACACAGATAAAAATAGACAAGAATAACAATAATCATTTGAAGATAATTCTTTGAACAGTTCAAGAGAATGGTGTCGATACTAGGTTACCGCTAGTATAACGATGTGTTCATCCAAGAATTGTTCTTAGAATTGTTTTGACAAAACAAATAGAAATAAAGATATGCTTTTATTGACACTACCTCCATCTTTCCAATCAGTTTTAGTTCATCTGACACCAATGTTGCACCCAGGACTACTAGGTTTCAGAAAGCATACTAAACTTACAGTCTAGAACAGATAGTTGAACACAGGAGAAAAAACATACAGAAATAGTAAAACACACAGATAAAAATAGACGAGAATAACAATAATCATTTGAAAATAATTCTTTGAACAGTTCAAGAGAATGGTGTCGATACTAGGTTACCGCTAGTATAACAGGTGTTCATCCAAGAATTGTTCTTAGAATTGTTTTGAGAAAACAAATAGAAATAAAGATATGCTTTTATTGACACTACCTCCATCTTTCCAATCAGTTTCAGTTCATCTAAAACCATTTTTGCACCAAGGACTACTAGGTTTCAGAAAGCAAACTAAACTTACAGTCTAGAACAGATAGTTGAACACAGGAGAAAGAACATACAAAAATAGTAAAACACAGATAAAAATAGACAAGAATAACAATAATCATTTGAAGATAATTCTTTGAACAGTTCAAGAGAATGGTGTCGATACTAGGTTACCGCTAGTATAACGATGTGTTCATCCAAGAATTGTTCTTAAAATTGTTTTGACAAAACAAATAGAAATAAAGATATGCTTTTATTGACACTACCTCCATCTTTCCAATCAGTTTCAGTTCATCTGACACCAATTTTGCACCCAGGACTACTGGGTTTCAGAAGGCATACTAAACTTACAGTCTAGAACAGATAGTTGAACACAGGAGAAAAAACATACAGAAATAGTAAAACACACAGATAAAAATAGACGAGAATAACAATAATCATTTGAAGATAATTCTTTGAACAGTTCAAGAGAATGGTGTCGATACTAGGTTACCGCTAGTATAACGAGGTGTTCATCCAAGAATTGTTCTTAGAATTGTTTTGAGAAAACAAATAGAAATAAAGATATGCTTTTATTGACACTACCTCCATCTTTCCAATCAGTTTCAGTTCATCTAATACCATTTTTGCACCAAGGACTACTAGGTTTCAGAAAGCAAACTAAACTTACAGTCTAGAACAGATAGTTGAACACAGGAGAAAGAACATACAGAAATAGTAAAACACACAGATAAAAATAGACAAGAATAACAATAATCATTTGAAGATTATTCTTTGAACAGTTCAAGAGAATGGTGTCGATACTAGGTTTCCGCTAGTATAACGAGGTGTTCAACCAAGAATTGTTCTTAGAATTGTTTTGAGAAAACAAATAGAAATAAAGATATGCTTTTATTGACACTAACTCCATCTTTCCAATCAGTTTCAGTTCATCTGATACCAATTTTGCACCCAGGACTACTAGGTTTCTGAAAGAAAACAAAACTTACAGTCTAGAAAAGATAGTTGAACACATGAGAAAGAACATACAAAAATAGTAAAACACATAGATAAAAATAGACAAGAATAACAATAATCATTTGAAGATAATTCTTTGAACAGTTCAAGAGAATGGTGACGATACTAGGTTACCGCTAGTATAACGAGGTGTTCATCGAAGAATTGTTTTGAGATAACAAATAGAAATAAAGATATGCTTTTATTGACACTACCGCCATCTTTCCAATCAGTTTGTGTTCATCTGATACCACTTTTGCACCCAGGACTACTAGGTTTCAGAAAGCAAACTAAATTTACAGTCTAGAACAGATAGTTGAACACAGGAGAAAGAACATACAGAAATAGTAAAACACACAGATAAAAATAGACAAGAATAACAATAATCATTTGAAGATAATTCTTTGAACAGTTCAAGAGAATGGTGTCGATACTAGCTTACCGCTAGTATAACGAGGTGTTCAACCAAGAATTGTTCTTAGAATTGTTTTGAGAAAACAAATAGAAATAAAGATATGCTTTTACTGACACTACCTCCATCTTTCCAATAAGTTTTAATTCATCTGACACCAATTTTGCACCCAGGACTACTAGGTTTCAGAAAGCAAACTAAACTTACAGTCTAGAACAGATAGTTGAACACAGAAGAAAGAACATACAGAAATAGTAAAACACACAGATAAAAATAGACAAGAATAATAATAATCATTTGAAGATAATTCTTTGAACAGTTCAAGAGAATGGTGTCGATACTAGGTTACCGCTAGTATAACGATGTGTTCATCCAAGAATTGTTCTTAGAATTGTTTTGACAAAACAAATAGAAATAAAGATATGCTTTTATTGACACTACCTCCATCTTTCCAATCAGTTTTAGTTCATCTGACACCAATGTTGCACCCAGGACTACTAGGTTTCAGAAAGCATACTAAACTTACAGTCTAGAACAGATAGTTGAACACAGGAGAAAAAACATACAGAAATAGTAAAACACACAGATAAAAATAGACGAGAATAACAATAATCATTTGAAAATAATTCTTTGAACAGTTCAAGAGAATGGTGTCGATACTAGGTTACCGCTAGTATAACAGGTGTTCATCCAAGAATTGTTCTTAGAATTGTTTTGAGAAAACAAATAGAAATAAAGATATGCTTTTATTGACACTACCTCCATCTTTCCAATCAGTTTCAGTTCATCTAAAACCATTTTTGCACCAAGGACTACTAGGTTTCAGAAAGCAAACTAAACTTACAGTCTAGAACAGATAGTTGAACACAGGAGAAAGAACATACAAAAATAGTAAAACACAGATAAAAATAGACAAGAATAACAATAATCATTTGAAGATAATTCTTTGAACAGTTCAAGAGAATGGTGTCGATACTAGGTTACCGCTAGTATAACGATGTGTTCATCCAAGAATTGTTCTTAAAATTGTTTTGACAAAACAAATAGAAATAAAGATATGCTTTTATTGACACTACCTCCATCTTTCCAATCAGTTTCAGTTCATCTGACACCAATTTTGCACCCAGGACTACTGGGTTTCAGAAGGCATACTAAACTTACAGTCTAGAACAGATAGTTGAACACAGGAGAAAAAACATACAGAAATAGTAAAACACACAGATAAAAATAGACGAGAATAACAATAATCATTTGAAGATAATTCTTTGAACAGTTCAAGAGAATGGTGTCGATACTAGGTTACCGCTAGTATAACGAGGTGTTCATCCAAGAATTGTTCTTAGAATTGTTTTGAGAAAACAAATAGAAATAAAGATATGCTTTTATTGACACTACCTCCATCTTTCCAATCAGTTTCAGTTCATCTAATACCATTTTTGCACCAAGGACTACTAGGTTTCAGAAAGCAAACTAAACTTACAGTCTAGAACAGATAGTTGAACACAGGAGAAAGAACATACAGAAATAGTAAAACACACAGATAAAAATAGACAAGAATAACAATAATCATTTGAAGATTATTCTTTGAACAGTTCAAGAGAATGGTGTCGATACTAGGTTTCCGCTAGTATAACGAGGTGTTCAACCAAGAATTGTTCTTAGAATTGTTTTGAGAAAACAAATAGAAATAAAGATATGCTTTTATTGACACTAACTCCATCTTTCCAATCAGTTTCAGTTCATCTGATACCAATTTTGCACCCAGGACTACTAGGTTTCTGAAAGAAAACAAAACTTACAGTCTAGAAAAGATAGTTGAACACATGAGAAAGAACATACAAAAATAGTAAAACACATAGATAAAAATAGACAAGAATAACAATAATCATTTGAAGATAATTCTTTGAACAGTTCAAGAGAATGGTGACGATACTAGGTTACCGCTAGTATAACGAGGTGTTCATCGAAGAATTGTTTTGAGATAACAAATAGAAATAAAGATATGCTTTTATTGACACTACCGCCATCTTTCCAATCAGTTTGTGTTCATCTGATACCACTTTTGCACCCAGGACTACTAGGTTTCAGAAAGCAAACTAAATTTACAGTCTAGAACAGATAGTTGAACACAGGAGAAAGAACATACAGAAATAGTAAAACACACAGATAAAAATAGACAAGAATAACAATAATCATTTGAAGATAATTCTTTGAACAGTTCAAGAGAATGGTGTCGATACTAGCTTACCGCTAGTATAACGAGGTGTTCAACCAAGAATTGTTCTTAGAATTGTTTTGAGAAAACAAATAGAAATAAAGATATGCTTTTACTGACACTACCTCCATCTTTCCAATAAGTTTTAATTCATCTGACACCAATTTTGCACCCAGGACTACTAGGTTTCAGAAAGCAAACTAAACTTACAGTCTAGAACAGATAGTTGAACACAGAAGAAAGAACATACAGAAATAGTAAAACACACAGATAAAAATAGACAAGAATAATAATAATCATTTGAAGATAATTCTTTGAACAGTTCAAGAGAATGGTGTCGATACTAGGTTACCGCTAGTATAACGATGTGTTCATCCAAGAATTGTTCTTAGAATTGTTTTGACAAAACAAATAGAAATAAAGATATGCTTTTATTGACACTACCTCCATCTTTCCAATCAGTTTCAGTTCATCTGACACCAATGTTGCACCCAGGACTACTAGGTTTCAGAAAGCATACTAAACTTACAGTCTAGAACAGATAGTTGAACACAGGAGAAAAAACATACAGAAATAGTAAAACACACAGATAAAAATAGACGAGAATAACAATAATCATTTGAAGATAATTCTTTGAACAGTTCAAGAGAATGGTGTCGATACTAGGTTACCGCTAGTATAACGAGGTGTTCATCCAAGAATTGTTCTTAGAATTGTTTTGAGAAAACAAATAGAAATAAAGATATGCTTTTATTGACACTACCTCCATCTTTCCAATCAGTTTCAGTTCATCTAATACCATTTTTGCACCAAGGACTACTACGTTTCAGAAAGCAAACTAAACTTACAGTCTAGAACAGATAGTTGAACACAGGAGAAAGAACATACAGAAATAGTAAAACACACAGATAAAAATAGACAAGAATAACAATAATCATTTGAAGATTATTCTTTGAACAGTTCAAGAGAATGGTGTCGATACTAGGTTTCCGCTAGTATAACGAGGTGTTCAACCAAGAATTGTTCTTAGAATTGTTTTGAGAAAACAAATAGAAATAAAGATATGCTTTTATTGACACTAACTCCATCTTTCCAATCAGTTTCAGTTCATCTGATACCAATTTTGCACCCAGGACTACTAGGTTTCTGAAAGAAAACAAAACTTACAGTCTAGAAAAGATAGTTGAACACATGAGAAAGAACATACAAAAATAGTAAAACACATAGATAAAAATAGACAAGAATAACAATAATCATTTGAAGATAATTCTTTGAACAGTTCAAGAGAATGGTGACGATACTAGGTTACCGCTAGTATAACGAGGTGTTCATCGAAGAATTGTTTTGAGATAACAAATAGAAATAAAGATATGCTTTTATTGACACTACCGCCATCTTTCCAATCAGTTTGTGTTCATCTGATACCACTTTTGCACCCAGGACTACTAGGTTTCAGAAAGCAAACTAAATTTACAGTCTAGAACAGATAGTTGAACACAGGAGAAAGAACATACAGAAATAGTAAAACACACAGATAAAAATAGACAAGAATAACAATAATCATTTGAAGATAATTCTTTGAACAGTTCAAGAGAATGGTGTCGATACTAGCTTACCGCTAGTATAACGAGGTGTTCAACCAAGAATTGTTCTTAGAATTGTTTTGAGAAAACAAATAGAAATAAAGATATGCTTTTACTGACACTACCTCCATCTTTCCAATAAGTTTTAATTCATCTGACACCAATTTTGCACCCAGGACTACTAGGTTTCAGAAAGCAAACTAAACTTACAGTCTAGAACAGATAGTTGAACACAGAAGAAAGAACATACAGAAATAGTAAAACACACAGATAAAAATAGACAAGAATAATAATAATCATTTGAAGATAATTCTTTGAACAGTTCAAGAGAATGGTGTCGATACTAGGTTACCGCTAGTATAACGATGTGTTCATCCAAGAATTGTTCTTAGAATTGTTTTGACAAAACAAATAGAAATAAAGATATGCTTTTATTGACACTACCTCCATCTTTCCAATCAGTTTCAGTTCATCTGACACCAATGTTGCACCCAGGACTACTAGGTTTCAGAAAGCATACTAAACTTACAGTCTAGAACAGATAGTTGAACACAGGAGAAAAAACATACAGAAATAGTAAAACACACAGATAAAAATAGACGAGAATAACAATAATCATTTGAAAATAATTCTTTGAACAGTTCAAGAGAATGGTGTCGATACTAGGTTACCGCTAGTATAAGAGGTGTTCATCCAAGAATTGTTCTTAGAATTGTTTTGAGAAAACAAATAGAAATAAAGATATGTTTTTATTGACACTACCTCCATCTTTCCAATCAGTTTCAGTTCATCTAATACCATTTTTGCACCAAGGACTACTAGGTTTCAGAAAGCAAACTAAACTTCCAGTCTAGAACAGATAGTTGAACACAGGAGAAAGAACATACAGAAATAGTAAAACACACAGATAAAAATAGACAAGAATAACAATAATCATTTGAAGATAATTCTTTGAACAGTTCAAGAGAATGGTGTCGATACTAGGTTTCCGCTAGTATAACGAGGTGTTCAACCAAGAATTGTTCTTAGAATTGTTTTGAGAAAACAAATAAAAATAAAGTTATGCTTTTATTGACACTACCTCCATCTTTCCAATCAGTTTCAGTTCACCTGACACCAATTTTGCACCCAGGACTACTAGGTTTCAGAAAGCAAACTAAACTTACAATCTAGAACAGATAGTTGAACACAGGAGAAAGAACATACAGAAATAGTAAAACACACAGATAAAAATAGACAAGAATAACAATAATCATTTGAAGATAATTCTTTGAACAGTTCAAGAGAATAGTGTCGATACTAGGTTACAGCTAGTATAACGAGGTGTTCATCCAAGAATTGTTCTTAGAATTGTTTTGAGAAAACAAATAGAAATAAAGATATGCTTTTATTGACACTATCTTCATCTTTCCAATCAGTTTTAGTTCATCTGATACCATTTTTGCACCCAGGACTACTAGGTTTCAGAAAGCAAACTAAACTTTCAGTCTAGAACAGATAGTTGAACACAGGAGAAAGAACATACAGAAATAGTAAAACACACAGATAAAAATAGACAAGAATAACAATAATCATTTGAAGATAATTCTTTGAACAGTTCAAGAGAATGGTGTCGATACTAGGTTACCGCTAGTATAACGATGTGTTCATCCAAGAATTGTTCTTAAAATTGTTTTGACAAAACAAATAGAAATAAAGATATGCTTTTATTGACACTACCTCCATCTTTCCAATCAGTTTCAGTTCATCTAACACCAATTTTGCACCCAGGACTACTGGGTTTCAGAAAGCATACTAAACTTACAGTCAAGAACAGATAGTTGAACACAGGAGTAAAAACATACAGAAATAGTAAAACACACAGATAAAAATAGACGAGAATAACAATAATCATTTGAAAATAATTCTTTGAACAGTTCAAGAGAATGGTGTCGATACTAGGTTACCGCTAGTATAAGAGGTGTTCATCCAAGAATTGTTCTTAGAATTGTTTTGAGAAAACAAATAGAAATAAAGATATGTTTTTATTGACACTACCTCCATCTTTCCAATCAGTTTCAGTTCACCTGACACCAATTTTGCACCCAGGACTACTAGGTTTCAGAAAGCAAACTAAACTTACAATCTAGAACAGATAGTTGAACACAGGAGAAAGAACATACCGAAATAGTAAAACACACAGATAAAAATAGACAAGAATAACAATAATCATTTGAAGATAATTCTTTGAACAGTTCAAGAGAATGGTGTCGATACTAGGTTTCCGCTAGTATAACGAGGTGTTCAACCAAGAATTGTTCTTAGAATTGTTTTGAGAAAACAAATAGAAATAAAGTTATGCTTTTATTGACACTACCTCCATCTTTCCAATCAGTTTCAGTTAATCTGACACCAATTTTGCACCCAGGACTACTAGGTTTCAGAAAGCAAACTAAACTTACAATCTAGAACAGATAGTTGAACACTGGAGAAAGAACATACAGAAATAGTAAAACACACAGATAAAAATAGACAAGAATAACAATAATCATTTGAAGATAATTCTTTGAACAGTTCAAGAGAACAGTGCCGATACTAGGTTACCGCTAGTATAACGAGGTGTTCATCCAAGAATTGTTCTTAGAATTGTTTTGAGAAATCAAATAGAAATAAAGATATGCTTTTATTGACACTATCTTCATCTTTCCAATCAGTTTCAGTTCATCTGATACCATTTTTGCACCCAGGACTACTAGGTTTCAGAAAGCAAACTAAACTTACAGTCTAGAACAGATAGTTGAACACAGGAGAAAGAACATACAGAAATAGTAAAACACACAGATAAAAATAGACAAGAATAACAATAATCATTTGAAGATAATTCTTTGAACAGTTCAAGAAAACGGTGCCGATACTAGGTTACCGCTAGTATAACGAGGTGTTCATCCAAGAATTGTTCTTAGAATTGTTTTGAGAAAACAAATAGAAAGAAAGATATGCTTTTATTGATACTACCTCCATCTGTCCAATCTGTTTCAGTTCATCTGATACCAATTTTGCACCCATGACTACTAGGTTTCAGAAAGCAAACTAAACTTATAGTCTAGAACAGATAGTTGAACACAGGAAAAAGAACATACAGAAATAGTAAAACACACAGATAAAAATAGACAAGAATAACAATAATCATTTGAAGATAATTCTTTGAACAATTCAAGAGAACAGTGCTGATACTAGGTTACCGCTATTATAACGAGGTGTTCATCCAAGAATTGTTCTTAGAATTGTTTTGAGAAAACAAATAGAAATAAAGATATGCTTTTATTGACACTACCTCCATCTTTCCAATCAGTTTCAGTTCATCTGATACCATTTTTGCACCCAGGACTACTAGGTTTCAGAAAGCAAACTAAACTTACAGTCTAGAACAGATAGTTGAACACAGGAGAAAGAACATACAGAAATAGTAAAACACACAGATAAAAATAGACAAGAATAACATTAATCATTTGAAGATAATTCTTTGAACAGTGCTAGAGAACGGTGCCGATACTAGTTTACCGCTAGTATAATGTGGTGTTCATCGAAGAATTGTTTTTAGAAAACAAATAGAAATAAAGATATGCTTTTATTGACACTACCTCCATCTTTCCAATCAGTTTCAGTTCATCTGATACCAATTTTGCACCCAAGACTACTAGGTTTCAGAAAGCAAACTAAACTTACAGTCTAGAACAGATAGTTGAACACAGGAGAAAGAACATACACAAATAGTAAAACACACAGATAAAAATAGACAAGAATAAAAATAATCATTTGAAGATAATTCTTTGAACAGTTCAAGAGAGCAGTGCCGATACTAGGTTACCGCTAGTATAACGAGGTGTTCATCCAAGAATTGTTCTTAGAATTGTTTTGAGAAAACAAATAGAAATAAAGATATGCTTTTATTGACACTAACTCCATCTTTCCAATCAGTTTCAGTTCATCTGATACCAATTTTGCACCCAGGACTACTAGGTTTCTGAAAGAAAACAAAACTTACAGTCTAGAAAAGATAGTTGAACACATGAGAAAGAACATACAAAAATAGTAAAACACACAGATAAAAATAGACAAGAATAACAATAATCATTTGAAGATAATTCTTTGAACAGTTCAAGAGAATGGTGCCGATACTAGGTCACCGCTAGTATAACGAGGTGTTCATCGAAGAATTGTTTTGAGATAACAAATAGAAATAAAGATATGCTTTTATTGACACTACCGCCATCTTTCCAATCAGTTTGTGTTCATCTGATACCAATTTTGCACCCAGGACTACTAGGTTTCAGAAAGCAAACTAAATTTACAGTCTAGAACAGATAGTTGAACACAATAGAAAGAACATACAGAAATAGTAAAACACACAGATAAAAATAGACGAGAATAACAATAATCATTTTAAGATAATTCTTTGAACAGTTCAAGAGAACGGTGTCGATACTAGGTTACCGCTAGTATAACGAGGTGTTCAACCAAGAATTGTTCTTAGAATTGTTTTGAGAAAACAAATAGAAATAAAGTTATGCTTTTATTGACACTACCTCCATCTTTCCAATCAGTTTCAGTTAATCTGACACCAATTTTGCACCCAGGACTACTAGGTTTCAGAAAGCAAACTAAACTTACAATCTAGAACAGATAGTTGAACACTGGAGAAAGAACATACAGAAATAGTAAAACACACAGATAAAAATAGACAAGAATAACAATAATCATTTGAAGATAATTCTTTGAACAGTTCAAGAGAACAGTGCCGATACTAGGTTACCGCTAGTATAACGAGGTGTTCATCCAAGAATTGTTCTTAGAATTGTTTTGAGAAATCAAATAGAAATAAAGATATGCTTTTATTGACACTATCTTCATCTTTCCAATCAGTTTCAGTTCATCTGATACCATTTTTGCACCCAGGACTACTAGGTTTCAGAAAGCAAACTAAACTTACAGTCTAGAACAGATAGTTGAACACAGGAGAAAGAACATAC
This sequence comes from Berberis vulgaris, assembly GCA_963556465.1. NCBI lineage: Eukaryota > Viridiplantae > Streptophyta > Magnoliopsida > Ranunculales > Berberidaceae > Berberis > Berberis vulgaris. The sequence goes on from OY747128.1 coordinate 59,039,800, forward strand.
AGAAATAGTAAAACACACAGATAAAAATAGACAAGAATAACAATAATCATTTGAAGATAATTCTTTGAACAGTTCAAGAAAACGGTGCCGATACTAGGTTACCGCTAGTATAACGAGGTGTTCATCCAAGAATTGTTCTTAGAATTGTTTTGAGAAAACAAATAGAAAGAAAGATATGCTTTTATTGATACTACCTCCATCTGTCCAATCTGTTTCAGTTCATCTGATACCAATTTTGCACCCATGACTACTAGGTTTCAGAAAGCAAACTAAACTTATAGTCTAGAACAGATAGTTGAACACAGGAAAAAGAACATACAGAAATAGTAAAACACACAGATAAAAATAGACAAGAATAACAATAATCATTTGAAGATAATTCTTTGAACAATTCAAGAGAACAGTGCTGATACTAGGTTACCGCTATTATAACGAGGTGTTCATCCAAGAATTGTTCTTAGAATTGTTTTGAGAAAACAAATAGAAATAAAGATATGCTTTTATTGACACTACCTCCATCTTTCCAATCAGTTTCAGTTCATCTGATACCATTTTTGCACCCAGGACTACTAGGTTTCAGAAAGCAAACTAAACTTACAGTCTAGAACAGATAGTTGAACACAGGAGAAAGAACATACAAAAATAGTAAAACACACAGATAAAAATAGACAAGAATAACATTAATCATTTGAAGATAATTCTTTGAACAGTGCTAGAGAACGGTGCCGATACTAGTTTACCGCTAGTATAATGTGGTGTTCATCGAAGAATTGTTTTTAGAAAACAAATAGAAATAAAGATATGCTTTTATTGACACTACCTCCATCTTTCCAATCAGTTTCAGTTCATCTGATACCAATTTTGCACCCAAGACTACTAGGTTTCAGAAAGCAAACTAAACTTACAGTCTAGAACAGATAGTTGAACACAGGAGAAAGAACATACACAAATAGTAAAACACACAGATAAAAATAGACAAGAATAAAAATAATCATTTGAAGATAATTCTTTGAACAGTTCAAGAGAGCAGTGCCGATACTAGGTTACCGCTAGTATAACGAGGTGTTCATCCAAGAATTGTTCTTAGAATTGTTTTGAGAAAACAAATAGAAATAAAGATATGCTTTTATTGACACTAACTCCATCTTTCCAATCAGTTTCAGTTCATCTGATACCAATTTTGCACCCAGGACTACTAGGTTTCTGAAAGAAAACAAAACTTACAGTCTAGAAAAGATAGTTGAACACATGAGAAAGAACATACAAAAATAGTAAAACACACAGATAAAAATAGACAAGAATAACAATAATCATTTGAAGATAATTCTTTGAACAGTTCAAGAGAATGGTGCCGATACTAGGTCACCGCTAGTATAACGAGGTGTTCATCGAAGAATTGTTTTGAGATAACAAATAGAAATAAAGATATGCTTTTATTGACACTACCGCCATCTTTCCAATCAGTTTGTGTTCATCTGATACCAATTTTGCACCCAGGACTACTAGGTTTCAGAAAGCAAACTAAATTTACAGTCTAGAACAGATAGTTGAACACAATAGAAAGAACATACAGAAATAGTAAAACACACAGATAAAAATAGACGAGAATAACAATAATCATTTTAAGATAATTCTTTGAACAGTTCAAGAGAACGGTGTCGATACTAGGTTACCGCTAGTATAACGAGGTGTTCATCCAAGAATTGTTCTTAGAATTGTTTTGAGAAAACAAATAGAAATAAAGATATGCTTTTATTGACACTACCTCCATCTTTCCAATCAGTTTCAGTTCATCTAATACCATTTTTGCACCCAGGACTACTAGGTTTCAGAAAGCAAACTAAACTTACAGTCTAGAACAGATAGTTGAACACAGGAGAAACAACATACAGAAATGGTAAAACACACAGATAAAAATAGACAAGAATAACAATAATCATTTGAAGATAATTCTTTGAACAGTTCAAGAGAATGGTGTCGATACTAGCTTACCGCTAGTATAACGAGGTGTTCAACCAAGAATTGTTCTTAGAATTGTTTTGAGAAAACAAATAGAAATAAAGATATGCTTTTATTGACACTACCTCCATCTTTCCAATAAGTTTTAGTTCATCTGACACCAATTTTGCACCCAGGACTACTAGGTTTCAGAAAGCAAACTAAACTTACATTCTAGAACAGATAGTTGAACACAGGAGAAAAAACATACAAAAATAGTAAAACACACAGATAAAAATAGACAAAAATAACATAATCATTTGAAAATAATTCTTTGAACAGTTCAAGAGAACCGTGCCGATACTAGGTTACCGCTAGTATAACGAGGTGTTAATCCAAGAATTGTTCTTAGAATAGTTTTGTGAAAACAAATAGAAATAAAGATATGCTTTTATTGACACTAACTCCATCTGTCCAATCTGTTTCAGTTCATCTGATACCAATTTTGCACCCAAGACAACTAGGTTTCAGAAAGCAAACTAAACTTACAGTCTAGAACAGATAGTTGAACACAGGAAAAAGAACATACAGAAATAGTAAAACACAGATAAAAATAGACAAGAATAACAATAATCATTTGAAGATAATTCTTTGAACAGTTCAAGAGAATGGTGTCGATACTAGGTTACCGCTAGTATAACGAGGTGTTCAACCAAGAATTGTTCTTAGAATTGTTTTGAGAAAACAAATAGAAATAAAGATATGCTTTTATTGACACTACCTCCATCTTTCCAATCAGTTTTAGTTCATCTGACACCAATTTTGCACCCAGGACTACTAGGTTTCAGAAAGCAAACTAAACTTACAGTCTAGAACAGATAGTTGAACACAGGAGAAAGAACATACAAAAATAGTAAAACACACAGATAAAAATAGACAAGAATAACAATAATCATTTGAAAATAATTCTTTGAACAGTTCAAGAGAACAGTGCCGATACTAGGTTACCGCTAGTATAACGAGGTGTTAATCCAAGAATTGTTCTTAGAATAGTTTTGTGAAAACAAATAGAAATAAAGATATGCTTTTATTGACACTACCTCCATCTGTCCAATCTGTTTCAGTTCATCTGATACCAATTTTGCACCCAAGACTACTAGGTTTCAGAAAGCAAACTAAACTTACAGTCTAGAACAGATAGTTGAACACAGGAAAAAAAACATACAGAAATAGTAAAACACAGATAAAAATAGACAAGAATAACAATAATCATTTGAAGATAATTCTTTGAACAGTTCAAGAGAATGGTGTCGATACTAGGTTACCGCTAGTATAACGAGGTGTTCATCCAAGAATTGTTCTTAGAATTGTTTTGACAAAACAAATAGAAATAAAGATATGCTTTTATTGACACTACCTCCATCTTTCCAATCAGTTTCAGTTCATCTGACACCAATTTTGCACCCAGGACTACTAGGTTTCAGAAAGCAAACTAAACTTACAGTCTAGAACAGATAGTTGAACACAGGAGAAAGAACATACAGAAATAGTAAAACACACAGATAAAAATAGACAAGAATAACAATAATCATTTGAAGATAATTCTTTGAACAGTTCAAGAGAACAGTACCGATACTAGGTTACCGCTAGTATAACGAGGTGTTCATCCAAGAATTGTTCTTAGAATTGTTTTGAGAAAACAAATAGAAATAAAGATATGCTTTTATTGACACTACCTCCATCTTTCCAATCAGTTTCAGTTCATCTGATACCATTTTTGCACCCAGGACTACTAGGTTTCAGAAAGCAAACTAAACTTACAGTCTAGAACAGATAGTTGAACACATGAGAAAGAACATACAGAAATAGTAAAACACACAGATAAAAATAGACAAGAATAACAATAATCATTTGAAGATAATTCTTTGAACAGTTCAAGAGAACGGTGCCGATACTAGGTTACCGCTAGTATAACGAGGTGTTCATCCAAGAATTGTTCTTAGAATTGTCTTGAGAAAGCAAATAGAAAGAAAGATATGCTTTTATTGATACTACCTCCATCTGTCCAATCTGTTTCAGTTCATCTGATACCAATTTTGCACCCAGGACTACTAGGTTTCAGAAAGCAAACTAAACTTATAGTCTAGAACAGATAGTTGAACACAGGAAAAAGAAGATACAGAAATAGTAAAACACAAATAAAAATAGACAAGAATAACAATAATCATTTGAAGATAATTCTTTGAACAGTTCAAGAGAATGGTGTCGATACTAGGTTACCGCTAGTATAACGAGGTGTTCATCCAAGAATTGTTCTTAGAATTGTTTTGACAAAACAAATAGAAATAAAGATATGCTTTTATTGACACTACCTCCATCTTTACAATCAGTTTCAGTTCATCTGACACCAATTTTGCACTCAGGACTACTAGGTTTCAGAAAGCAAACTAAACTTACAGTCTAGAACAGATAGTTGAACACAGGAGAAAGAACATACAGAAATAGTAAAACACACAGATAAAAATAGACAAGAATAACAATAATCATTTGAAGATAATTCTTTGAACAGTTCAAGAGAACAGTGCCGATACTAGGTTACCTTTATTATAACGAGGTGTTCATCCAAGAATTGTTCTTAGAATTGTTTTGAGAAAACAAATAGAAATAAAGATATGCTTTTATTGACACTACCTCCATCTTTCCAATCAGTTTTAGTTCATCTGACACCAATTTTGCACCCAGGACTACTAGGTTTCAGAAAGCAAACTAAACTTACAGTCTAGAACAGATAGTTGAACACAGGAGAAAGAACACACAAAAATAGTAAAACACACAGATAAAAATAGACAAGAATAACAATAATCATTTGAAAATAATTCTGTGAACAGTTCAAGAGAACAGTGCCGATACTAGGTTACTGCTAGTATAACGAGGTGTTAATCCAAGAATTGTTCTTAGAATAGTTTTGTGAAAACAAATAGAAATAAAGATATGCTTTTATTGACACTACCTCCATCTGTCCAATCTGTTTCTGTTCATCTGATACCAATTTTGCACCCAAGACTACTAGGTTTCAGAAAGCAAACTAAACTTACAGTCTACAACAGATAGTTGAACACAGGAGAAAGAACATACAGAAATAGTAAAACACACAGATAAAAATAGACAAGAATAACAATAATCATTTGAAGATAATTCTTTGAACAGTTCAAGAGAATGGTGTCGATACTAGGTTACCGCTAGTATAACGAGGCATTCATCCAAGAATTGTTCTTAGAATTGTTTTGACAAAACAAATAGAAATAAAGATATGCTTTTATTGACACTACCTCCATCTTTACAATCAGTTTCAGTTCATCTGACACCAATTTTGCACCCAGGACTACTAGGTTTCAGAAAGCAAACTAAACTTACAGTCTAGAACAGATAGTTGAACACAGGAGAAAGAACATACAGAAATAGTAAAACACACAGATAAAAATAGACAAGAATAACAATAATCATTTGAAGATAATTCTTTGAACAATTCAAGAGAACAGTGCTGATACTAGGTTACCGCTATTATAACGAGGTGTTCATCCAAGAATTGTTCTTAGAATTGGTTTGAGAAAACAAATAGAAATAAAGATATGCTTTTATTGACACTACCTCCATCTTTCCAATCAGTTTCAGTTCATCTGATACCATTTTTGCACCCAGGACTACTAGGTTTCAGAAAGCAAACTAAACTTACAGTCTAGAACAGATAGTTGAACACAGGAGAAAGAACATACAGAAATAGTAAAACACACAGATAAAAATAGACAAGAATAACATTAATCATTTGAAGATAATTCTTTGAACAGTGCTAGAGAACGGTGCCGATACTAGTTTACCGCTAGTATAATGTGGTGTTCATCGAAGAATTGTTTTTAGAAAACAAATAGAAATAAAGATATGCTTTTATTGACACTACCTCCATCTTTCCAATCAGTTTCAGTTCATCTGATACCAATTTTGCACCCAAGACTACTAGGTTTCAGAAAGCAAACTAAACTTACAGTCTAGAACAGATAGTTGAACACAGGAGAAAGAACATACACAAATAGTAAAACACACAGATAAAAATAGACAAGAATAACAATAATCATTCGAAGATAATTCTTTGAACAGTTCAAGAGAGAAGTGCCGATACTAGGTTACCGCTAGTATAACGAGGTGTTCATCCAAGAATTGTTTTGAGAAAACAAATAGAAATAAAGATATGCTTTTATTGACACTAACTCCATCTTTCCAATCAGTTTCAGTTCATCTGATACCAATTTTGCACCCAGGACTACTAGGTTTCTGAAAGAAAACAAAACTTACAGTCTAGAAAAGATAGTTGAACACATGAGAAAGAACATACAAAAATAGTAAAACACACAGATAAAAATAGACAAGAATAACAATAATCATTTGAAGATAATTCTTTGAACAGTTCAAGAGAATGGTGCCGATACTAGGTCACCGCTAGTATAACGAGGTGTTCATCGAAGAATTGTTTTGAGATAACAAATAGAAATAAAGATATGCTTTTATTGACACTACCGCCATCTTTCCAATCAGTTTGTGTTCATCTGATACCAATTTTGCACCCAGGACTACTAGGTTTCAGAAAGCAAACTAAATTTACAGTCTAGAACAGATAGTTGAACACAATAGAAAGAACATACAGAAATAGTAAAACACACAGATAAAAATAGACGAGAATAACAATAATCATTTTAAGATAATTCTTTGAACAGTTCAAGAGAACGGTGTCGATACTAGGTTACCGCTAGTATAACGAGGTGTTCATCCAAGAATTGTTCTTAGAATTGTTTTGAGAAAACAAATAGAAATAAAGATATGCTTTTATTGACACTACCTCCATCTTTCCAATCAGTTTCAGTTCATCTAATACCATTTTTGCACCCAGGACTACTAGGTTTCAGAAAGCAAACTAAACTTACAGTCTATAACAGATAGTTGAACACAGGAGAAACAACATACAGAAATAGTAAAACACACAGATAAAAATAGACAAGAATAACAATAATCATTTGAAGATAATTCTTTGAACAGTTCAAGAGAATGGTGTCGATACTAGCTTACCGCTAGTATAACGAGGTGTTCAACCAAGAATTGTTCTTAGAATTGTTTTGAGAAAACAAATAGAAATAAAGATATGCTTTTATTGACACTACCTCCATCTTTCCAATAAGTTTTAGTTCATCTGACACCAATTTTGCACCCAGGACTACTAGGTTTCAGAAAGCAAACTAAACTTACATTCTAGAACAGATAGTTGAACACAGGAGAAAAAACATACAAAAATAGTAAAACACACAGATAAAAATAGACAAGAATAACCATAATCATTTGAAAATAATTCTTTGAACAGTTCAAGAGAACCGTGCCGATACTAGGTTACCGCTAGTATAACGAGGTGTTAATCCAAGAATTGTTCTTAGAATAGTTTTGTGAAAACAAATAGAAATAAAGATATGCTTTTATTGACACTAACTCCATCTGTCCAATCTGTTTCGGTTCATCTGATACCAATTTTGCACCCAAGACAACTAGGTTTCAGAAAGCAAACTAAACTTACAGTCTAGAACAGATAGTTGAACACAGGAAAAAGAACATACAGAAATAGTAAAACACAGATAAAAATAGACAAGAATAACAATAATCATTTGAAGATAATTCTTTGAACAGTTCAAGAGAATGGTGTCGATACTAGGTTACCGCTAGTATAACGAGGTGTTCATCCAAGAATTGTTCTTAGAATTGTTTTGAGAAAACAAATAGAAATAAAGATATGCTTTTATTGACACTACCTCCATCTTTCCAATCAGTTTCAGTTCATCTGATACCATTTTTGCACCCAGGACTACTAGGTTTCAGAAAGCAAACTAAACTTACAGTCTAGAACAGATAGTTGAACACAGGAGAAAGAACATACACAAATAGTAAAACACACAGATAAAAATAGACAAGAATAACAATAATCATTTGAAGATAATTCTTTGAACAGTTCAAGAGAACGGTGCCGATACTAGGTTGCCGCTAGTATAACGAGGTGTTCATCCAAGAATTGTTCTTAGAATTGTTTTGAGAAAACAAATAGAAAGAAAGATATGCTTTTATTGATACTACCTCCATCTGTCCAATCTGTTTCAGTTCATCTGATACCAATTTTGCACCCAGGACTACTAGGTTTCAGAAAGTAAACTAAACTTATAGTCTAGAACAGATAGTTGAACACAGGAAAAAGAACATACAGAAATAGTAAAACACAAATAAAAATAGACAAGAATAACAATAATCATTTGAAGATAATTCTTTGAACAGTTCAAGAGAATGGTGTCGATCCTAGGTTACCGCTAGTATAACGAGGTGTTCATCCAAGAATTGTTCTTAGAATTGTTTTGACAAAACAAATAGAAATAAAGATATGCTTTTATTGACACTACCTCCATCTTTACAATCAGTTTCAGTTCATCTGACACCAATTTTGCACCCAGGACTACTAGGTTTCAGAAAGCAAACTAAACTTACAGTCTAGAACAGATAGTTGAACACAGGAGAAAGAACATACAGAAATAGTAAAACACACAAATAAAAATAGACAAGAATAACAATAATCATTTGAAGATAATTCTTTGAACAGTTCAAGAGAACAGTGTCGATACTAGGTTACCGCTATTATAACGAGGTGTTCATCCAAGAATTGTTCTTAGAATTGTTTTGAGAAAACAAATAGAAATAAAGATATGCTTTTATTGACACTACCTCCATCTTTCCAATCAGTTTCAGTTCATCTGATACCATTTTTGCACCCAGGACTACTAGGTTTCAGAAAGCAAACTAAACTTACAGTCTAGAACAGATAGTTGAACACAGGAGAAAGAACATACAGAAATAGTAAAACACACAGATAAAAATAGAAAAGAATAACATTAATCATTTGAAGATAATTTTTTGAACAGTACAAGAGAATGGTGTCGACACTAGGTTACCGCTAGTATAACGAGGTGTTCAACAAAGAATTGTTTTGAGAAAACAAATAGAAATAAAGATATGCTTTTATTGACACTACCTCCATCTTTCCAATCACTTTCAGTTCATCTGACACCAATTTTGCACCCAGGAGTACAAGGTTTCAGAAAGCAATCTAAACTTACAGTCTACAACAGATAGTTGAACACAGAAGAAAGAACATACAGAATGAGTAGAACACATAGATAAAAATAGATAAGAATAACAATAATCATTTGAAGATAAATCTTTGAACAGTGCAAGAGAACGGTGCCGATACTAGTTTACCGCTAGTATAATGTGGTGTTCATCGAAGAATTGTTTTTAGAAAACAAATAGAAATAAAGATATGCTTTTATTGACACTACCTCCATCTTTCCAATCAGTTTCAGTTCATCTAATACCAATTTTGCACCCAAGACTATTAGGTTTCAGAAAGCAAACTAAACTTACAGTCTAGAACAGATAGTTGAACACAGGAGAAAGAACATACACAAATAGTAAAACACACAGATAAAAATAGACAAGAATAACAATAATCATTTGAAGATAATTCTTTGAACAGTTCAAGAGAACAGTGCCGATACTAGGTTACCGCTATTATAACGAGGTGTTTATCCAAGAATTGTTCTTAGAATAGTTTTGTGAAAACAAATAGAAATAAAGATATGCTTTTATTGACACTACCTCCATCTGTCCAATCTGTTTCAGTTCATCTGATACCAATTTTGCACCCAAGACTACTAGGTTTCAGAAAGCAAACTAAACTTACAGTCTAGAACAAATAGTTGAACACAGGAAAAAGAACATACAGAAATAGTAAAACACAGATAAAAATAGACAAGAATAACAATAATCATTTGAAGATAATTCTTTGAACAGTTCAAGAGAATGGTGTCGATACTAGGTTACCGCTAGTATAACGAGGTGTTCATCCAAGAATTGTTCTTAGAATTGTTTTGACAAAAAAAAAAAAAATAAAGATATGCTTTTATTGACACTACCTCCATCTTTCCAATCAGTTTCAGTTCATCTGACACCAATTTTGCACCCAGGACTACTAGGTTTCAGAAAGCAAACTAAACTTACAGTCTAGAACAAATAGTTGAACACAGGAGAAAAAACATACAGAAATAGTAAAACACACAGATAAAAATAGACAAGAATAACAATAATCATTTGAAGATAATTCTTTGAACAGTTCAAGAGAACAGTGCCGATACTAGGTTACCGCTAGTATAACGAGGTGTTCATCCAAGAATTGTTCTTAGAATTGTTTTGAGAAAACAAATAGAAATAAAGATATGCTTTTATTGACACTACCTCCATCTTTCCAATCAGTTTCAGTTCATCTGATACCATTTTTGCACCCAGGACTACTAGGTTTCAGAAAGCACACTAAACTTACAGTCTAGAACAGATAGTTGAACACATGAGAAAGAACATACAGAAATAGTAAAACACACAGATAAAAATAGACAAGAATAACAATAATCATTTGAAGATAATTCTTTGAACAGTTCAAGAGAACGGTGCCGATACTAGGTTACCGCTAGTATAACGAGGTGTTCATCCAAGAATTGTTCTTAGAATTGTTTTGAGAAAGCAAATAGAAAGAAAGATATGCTTTTATTGATACTACCTCCATCTGTCCAATCTGTTTCAGTTCATCTGATACCAATTTTGCACCCAGGACTACTAGGTTTCAGAAAGCAAACTAAACTTATAGTCTAGAACAGATAGTTGAACACAGGAAAAAGAACATACAGAAATAGTAAAACACAGATAAAAATAGACAAGAATAACAATAATCATTTGAAGATAATTCTTTGAACAATTCAAGAGAATGGTGTCGATACTAGGTTACCGCTAGTATAACGAGGTGTTCATCCAAGAATTGTTCTTAGAATTGTTTTGACAAAACAAATAGAAATAAAGATATGCTTTTATTGACACTACCTCCATCTTTACAATCAGTTTCAGTTCATCTGACACCAATTTTGCACTCAGGACTACTAGGTTTCAGAAAGCAAACTAAACTTACAGTCTAGAACAGATAGTTGAACACAGGAGAAAGAACATACAGAAATAGTAAAACACACAGATAAAAATAGACAAGAATAACAATAATCATTTGAAGATAATTCTTTGAACAGTTCAAGAGAACAGTGCCGATACTAGGTTACCTTTATTATAACGAGGTGTTCATCCAAGAATTGTTCTTAGAATTGTTTTGAGAAAACAAATAGAAATAAAGATATGCTTTTATTGACACTACCTCCATCTTTCCAATCAGTTTTAGTTCATCTGACACCAATTTTGCACCCAGGACTACTAGGTTTCAGAAAGCAAACTAAACTTACAGTCTAGAACAGATAGTTGAACACAGGAGAAAGAACACACAAAAATAGTAAAACACACAGATAAAAATAGACAAGAATAACAATAATCATTTGAAAATAATTCTTTGAACAGTTCAAGAGAACAGTGCCGATACTAGGTTACCGCTAGTATAACGAGGTGTTAATCCAAGAATTGTTCTTAGAATAGTTTTGTGAAAACAAATAGAAATAAAGATATGCTTTTATTGACACTACCTCCATCTGTCCAATCTGTTTCAGTTCATCTGATACCAATTTTGCACCCAAGACTACTAGGTTTCAGAAAGCAAACTAAACTTACAGTCTAGAACAGATAGTTGAACACAGGAGAAAGAACATACAGAAATAGTAAAACACACAGATAAAAATAGACAAGAATAACAATAATCATTTGAAGATAATTCTTTGAACAGTTCAAGAGAATGGTGTCGATACTAGGTTACCGCTAGTATAACGAGGCATTCATCCAAGAATTGTTCTTAGAATTATTTTGACAAAACAAATAGAAATAAAGATATGCTTTTATTGACACTACCTCCATCTTTACAATCAGTTTCAGTTCATCTGACACCAATTTTGCACCCAGGACTACTAGGTTTCAGAAAGCAAACTAAACTTACAGTCTAGAACAGATAGTTGAACACAGGAGAAAGAACATACAGAAATAGTAAAACACACAGATAAAAATAGACAAGAATAACAATAATCATTTGAAGATAATTCTTTGAACAGTTCAAGAGAACAGTGCCGATACTAGCTTACAGTTATTATAACGAGGTGTTCATCCAAGAATTGTTCTTAGAATTGTTTTGAGAAAACAAATAGAAATAAAGATATGCTTTTATTGACACAACCTCCATCTTTCCAATCAGTTTCAGTTCATCTGATACAATTTTTGCACCCAGGACTTCTAGGTTTCAGAAAGCAAACTAAACTTACAGTCTAGAACAGATAGTTGAACACAGGAGAAAGAACATACAGAAATAGTAAAACACACAGATAAAAATAGACAAGAATAAAATTAATCATTTGAAGATAATTCTTTGAACAGTACAAGAGAATGGTGTCGATACTAGGTTACCGCTAGTATAACGAGGTGTTCAACCAAGAATTGTTTTGAGAAAACAAATAGAAATAAAGATATGCTTTTATTGACACCACCTCCATCTTTTCAATCACTTTCAGTTCATCTGACAACAATTTTGCACCCAGGAGTACAAGGTTTCAGAAAGCAATCTAAACTTACAGTCTAGAACAGATAGTTGAACACAGAAGAAAGAACATACAGAATGAGTAAAACACATAGATAAAAATAGATAAGAATAACAATAATCATTTGAAGACAAATCTTTGAACAGTGCAAAAGAACGGTGCCGATACTAGTTTACCGCTAGTATAATGTGGTGTTCATCGAAGAATTGTTTTTAGAAAACAAATAGAAATAAAGATATGCTTTTATTGACACTACCTCCATCTTTCCAATCAGTTTCAGTTCATCTGATACCAATTTTGCACCCAAGACTACTAGGTTTCAGAAAGCAAACTAAACTTACAGTCTAGAACAGATAGTTGAACACAGGAGAAAGAACATACACAAATAGTAAAACACACAGATAAAAATAGACAAGAATAACAATAATCATTTGAAGATAATTCTTTGAACAGTTCAAGATAACAGTGCCGATACTAGGTTACCGCTAGTATAACGAGGTGTTCATCTAAGAATTGTTCTTAGAATTGTTTTGAGAAAACAAATGGAAATAAAGATATGCTTTTATTGACACTAACTCCATCTTTCCAATCAGTTTCAGTTCATCTGATACCAATTTTGCACCCAGGACTACTAGGTTTCTGAAAGAAAATAAAACTTACAGTCTAGAACAGATAGTTGAACACATGAGAAAGAACATACAAAAATAGTAAAACACACAGATAAAAATAGACAAGAATAACAATAATCATTTGAAGATAATTCTTTGAACAGTTCAAGAGAACGGTGCCGATACTAGGTTACCGCTAGTATAACGAGGTGTTCATCGAAGAATTGTTTTGAGATAACAAATAGAAATAGAGATATGCTTTTATTGACACTACCGCCATCTTTCCAATCAGTTTGTGTTCATCTGATACCAATTTTGCACCCAGGACTACTAGGTTTCAGAAAGCAAACTAAATTTACAGTCTAGAACATATAGTTGAACACAGGAGAAAGAACATAGAGAAATAGTAAAACACACAGATAAAAATAGACGAGAATAACAATAATCATTTGAAGATAATTCTTTGAACAGTTCAAGAGAACGGTGTCGATACTAGGTTACCGCTAGTATAACGAGGTGTTCATCCAAGAATTGTTCTTAGAATTGTTTTGAGAAAACAAATAGAAATAAAGATATGCTTTTATTGACACTACCTCCATCTTTCCATTCAGTTTCAGTTCATCTAATACCATTTTTGCACCCAGGACTACTAGGTTTCAGAAAGCAAACTAAACTTACAGTCTAGAACAGATAGTTGAACACAGGAGAAAGAACATACAGAAATAGTAAAACACATAAATAAAAATAGACAAGAATAACAATAATCATTTGAAGATAATTCTTTGAACAGTTCAAGAGAATGGTGTCGATACTAGGTTACCGCTAGTATAACGTGGTGTTCAACCAAGAATTGTTCTTAGAATTGTTTTGAGAAAACAAATAGAAATAAAGATATGCTTTTATTGACACTACCTCCATCTTTCCAATCAGTTTTAGTTCATCTGACACCAATTTTGCACCCTGGACTACTAGGTTTCAGAAAGCAAACTAAACTTACAGTCTAGAACAGATAGTTGAACACATGAGAAAGAACATACAGAAATAGTAAAACACAAAGATAAAAATAGACAAGAATAACAATAATCATTTGAAGATAATTCTTTGAATAGTTCAAGAGAACGGTGCCGATACTAGGTTACCGCTAGTATAACGAGGTGTTCATCCAAGAATTGTTCTTAGAATTGTTTTGAGAAAGCAAATAGAAAGAAAGATATGCTTTTATTGATACTACCTCCATCTGTCCAATCTGTTTCAGTTCATCTGATACCTATTTTGCACCCAGGACTACTAGGTTTCAGAAAGCAAACTAAACTTATAGTCTAGAACAGATAGTTGAACACAGGAAAAAGAACATACAGAAATAGTAAAACACAAATAAAAATTGACAAGAATAACAATAATCATTTGAAGATAATTCTTTGAACAGTTCAAGAGAATGGTGTCGATACTAGGTTACCGCTAGTATAACGAGGTGTTCATCCAAGAATTGTTCTTAGAATTGTTTTGACAAAACAAATAGAAATAAAGATATGCTTTTATTGACACTACCTCCATCTTTACAATCAGTTTCAGTTCATCTGACACCAATTTTGCACTCAGGACTACTAGGTTTCAGAAAGCAAACTAAACTTACAGTCTAGAACATATAGTTGAACACAGGAGAAAGAACATACAGAAATAGTAAAACACACAGATAAAAATAGACAAGAATAACAATAATCATTTGAAGATAATTCTTTGAACAGTTCAAGAGAACGGTGCCGATACTAGGTTACCGCTAGTATAACGAGGTGTTCATCGAAGAATTGTTTTGAGATAACAAATAGAAATAGAGATATGCTTTTATTGACACTACCGCCATCTTTCCAATCAGTTTGTGTTCATCTGATACCAATTTTGCACCCAGGACTACTAGGTTTCAGAAAGCAAACTAAATTTACAGTCTAGAACATATAGTTGAACACAGGAGAAAGAACATAGAGAAATAGTAAAACACACAGATAAAAATAGACGAGAATAACAATAATCATTTGAAGATAATTCTTTGAACAGTTCAAGAGAACGGTGTCGATACTAGGTTACCGCTAGTATAACGAGGTGTTCATCCAAGAATTGTTCTTAGAATTGTTTTGAGAAAACAAATAGAAATAAAGATATGCTTTTATTGACACTACCTCCATCTTTCCATTCAGTTTCAGTTCATCTAATACCATTTTTGCACCCAGGACTACTAGGTTTCAGAAAGCAAACTAAACTTACAGTCTAGAACAGATAGTTGAACACAGGAGAAAGAACATACAGAAATAGTAAAACACATAAATAAAAATAGACAAGAATAACAATAATCATTTGAAGATAATTCTTTGAACAGTTCAAGAGAATGGTGTCGATACTAGGTTACCGCTAGTATAACGTGGTGTTCAACCAAGAATTGTTCTTAGAATTGTTTTGAGAAAACAAATAGAAATAAAGATATGCTTTTATTGACACTACCTCCATCTTTCCAATCAGTTTTAGTTCATCTGACACCAATTTTGCACCCTGGACTACTAGGTTTCAGAAAGCAAACTAAACTTACAGTCTAGAACAGATAGTTGAACACATGAGAAAGAACATACAGAAATAGTAAAACACAAAGATAAAAATAGACAAGAATAACAATAATCATTTGAAGATAATTCTTTGAATAGTTCAAGAGAACGGTGCCGATACTAGGTTACCGCTAGTATAACGAGGTGTTCATCCAAGAATTGATCTTAGAATTGTTTTGAGAAAGCAAATAGAAAGAAAGATATGCTTTTATTGATACTACCTCCATCTGTCCAATCTGTTTCAGTTCATCTGATACCTATTTTGCACCCAGGACTACTAGGTTTCAGAAAGCAAACTAAACTTATAGTCTAGAACAGATAGTTGAACACAGGAAAAAGAACATACAGAAATAGTAAAACACAAATAAAAATTGACAAGAATAACAATAATCATTTGAAGATAATTCTTTGAACAGTTCAAGAGAATGGTGTCGATACTAGGTTACCGCTAGTATAACGAGGTGTTCATCCAAGAATTGTTCTTAGAATTGTTTTGACAAAACAAATAGAAATAAAGATATGCTTTTATTGACACTACCTCCATCTTTACAATCAGTTTCAGTTCATCTGACACCAATTTTGCACTCAGGACTACTAGGTTTCAGAAAGCAAACTAAACTTACAGTCTAGAACAGATAGTAGAACACAGGAGAAAGAACATACAGAAATAGTAAAACACACAGATAAAAATAGACAAGAATAACAATAATCATTTGAAGATAATTCTTTGAACAGTTCAAGAGAACGGTGCCGATACTAGGTTACCGCTAGTATAACGAGGTGTTCATCGAAGAATTGTTTTGAGATAACAAATAGAAATAGAGATATGCTTTTATTGACACTACCGCCATCTTTCCAATCAGTTTGTGTTCATCTGATACCAATTTTGCACCCAGGACTACTAGGTTTCAGAAAGCAAACTAAATTTACAGTCTAGAACATATAGTTGAACACAGGAGAAAGAACATAGAGAAATAGTAAAACACACAGATAAAAATAGACGAGAATAACAATAATCATTTGAAGATAATTCTTTGAACAGTTCAAGAGAACGGTGTCGATACTAGGTTACCGCTAGTATAACGAGGTGTTCATCCAAGAATTGTTCTTAGAATTGTTTTGAGAAAACAAATAGAAATAAAGATATGCTTTTATTGACACTACCTCCATCTTTACAATCAGTTTCAGTTCATCTGACACCAATTTTGCACTCAGGACTACTAGGTTTCAGAAAGCAAACTAAACTTACAGTCTAGAACAGATAGTTGAACACAGGAGAAAGAACATACAGAAATAGTAAAACACACAGATAAAAATAGACAAGAATAACAATAATCATTTGAAGATAATTCTTTGAACAGTTCAAGAGAACAGTGCCGATACTAGGTTACCTTTATTATAACGAGGTGTTCATCCAAGAATTGTTCTTAGAATTGTTTTGAGAAAACAAATAGAAATAAAGATATGCTTTTATTGACACTACCTCCATCTTTCCAATCAGTTTTAGTTCATCTGACACCAATTTTGCACCCAGGACTACTAGGTTTCAGAAAGCAAACTAAACTTACAGTCTAGAACAGATATTTGAACACAGGAGAAAGAACACACAAAAATAGTAAAACACACAGATAAAAATAGACAAGAATAACAATAATCATTTGAAAATAATTCTTTGAACAGTTCAAGAGAACAGTGCCGATACTAGGTTACCGCTAGTATAACGAGGTGTTAATCCAAGAATTGTTCTTAGAATAGTTTTGTGAAAACAAATAGAAATAAAGATATGCTTTTATTGACACTACCTCCATCTGTCCAATCTGTTTCAGTTCATCTGATACCAATTTTGCACCCAAGACTACTAGGTTTCAGAAAGCAAACTAAACTTACAGTCTAGAACAGATAGTTGAACACAGGAGAAAGAACATACAGAAATAGTAAAACACACAGATAAAAATAGACAAGAATAACAATAATCATTTGAAGATAATTCTTTGAACAGTTCAAGAGAATGGTGTCGATAGTAGGTTACCGCTAGTATAACGAGGCATTCATCCAAGAATTGTTCTTAGAATTATTTTGACAAAACAAATAGAAATAAAGATATGCTTTTATTGACACTACCTCCATCTTTACAATCAGTTTCAGTTCATCTGACACCAATTTTGCACCCAGGACTACTAGGTTTCAGAAAGCAAACTAAACTTACAGTCTAGAACAGATAGTTGAACACAGGAGAAAGAACATACAGAAATAGTAAAACACACAGATAAAAATAGACAAGAATAACAATAATCATTTGAAGATAATTCTTTGAACAGTTCAAGAGAACAGTGCCGATACTAGCTTACCGTTATTATAACGAGGTGTTCATCCAAGAATTGTTCTTAGAATTGTTTTGAGAAAACAAATAGAAATAAAGATATGCTTTTATTGACACAACCTCCATCTTTCCAATCAGTTTCAGTTCATCTGATACAATTTTTGCACCCAGGACTTCTAGGTTTCAGAAAGCAAACTAAACTTACAGTCTAGAACAGATAGTTGAACACAGGAGAAAGAACATACAGAAATAGTAAAACACACAGATAAAAATAGACAAGAATAAAATTAATCATTTGAAGATAATTCTTTGAACAGTACAAGAGAATGGTGTCGATACTAGGTTACCGCTAGTATAACGAGGTGTTCAACCAAGAATTGTTTTGAGAAAACAAATAGAAATAAAGATATGCTTTTATTGACACCACCTCCATCTTTTCAATCACTTTCAGTTCATCTGACAACAATTTTGCACCCAGGAGTACAAGGTTTCAGAAAGCAATCTAAACTTACAGTCTAGAACAGATAGTTGAACACAGAAGAAAGAACATACAGAATGAGTAAAACACATAGATAAAAATAGATAAGAATAACAATAATCATTTGAAGACAAATCTTTGAACAGTGCAAAAGAACGGTGCCGATACTAGTTTACCGCTAGTATAATGTGGTGTTCATCGAAGAATTGTTTTTAGAAAACAAATAGAAATAAAGATATGCTTTTATTGACACTACCTCCATCTTTCCAATCAGTTTCAGTTCATCTGATACCAATTTTGCACCCAAGACTACTAGGTTTCAGAAAGCAAACTAAACTTACAGTCTAGAACAGATAGTTGAACACAGGAGAAAGAACATACACAAATAGTAAAACACACAGATAAAAATAGACAAGAATAACAATAATCATTTGAAGATAATTCTTTGAACAGTTCAAGATAACAGTGCCGATACTAGGTTACCGCTAGTATAACGAGGTGTTCATCTAAGAATTGTTCTTAGAATTGTTTTGAGAAAACAAATGGAAATAAAGATATGCTTTTATTGACACTAACTCCATCTTTCCAATCAGTTTCAGTTCATCTGATACCAATTTTGCACCCAGGACTACTAGGTTTCTGAAAGAAAATAAAACTTACAGTCTAGAACAGATAGTTGAACACATGAGAAAGAACATACAAAAATAGTAAAACACACAGATAAAAATAGACAAGAATAACAATAATCATTTGAAGATAATTCTTTGAACAGTTCAAGAGAACGGTGCCGATACTAGGTTACCGCTAGTATAACGAGGTGTTCATCGAAGAATTGTTTTGAGATAACAAATAGAAATAGAGATATGCTTTTATTGACACTACCGCCATCTTTCCAATCAGTTTGTGTTCATCTGATACCAATTTTGCACCCAGGACTACTAGGTTTCAGAAAGCAAACTAAATTTACAGTCTAGAACATATAGTTGAACACAGGAGAAAGAACATAGAGAAATAGTAAAACACACAGATAAAAATAGACGAGAATAACAATAATCATTTGAAGATAATTCTTTGAACAGTTCAAGAGAACGGTGTCGATACTAGGTTACCGCTAGTATAACGAGGTGTTCATCCAAGAATTGTTCTTAGAATTGTTTTGAGAAAACAAATAGAAATAAAGATATGCTTTTATTGACACTACCTCCATCTTTCCATTCAGTTTCAGTTCATCTAATACCATTTTTGCACCCAGGACTACTAGGTTTCAGAAAGCAAACTAAACTTACAGTCTAGAACAGATAGTTGAACACAGGAGAAAGAACATACAGAAATAGTAAAACACATAAATAAAAATAGACAAGAATAACAATAATCATTTGAAGATAATTCTTTGAACAGTTCAAGAGAATGGTGTCGATACTAGGTTACCGCTAGTATAACGTGGTGTTCAACCAAGAATTGTTCTTAGAATTGTTTTGAGAAAACAAATAGAAATAAAGATATGCTTTTATTGACACTACCTCCATCTTTCCAATCAGTTTTAGTTCATCTGACACCAATTTTGCACCGTGGACTACTAGGTTTCAGAAAGCAAACTAAACTTACAGTCTAGAACAGATAGTTGAACACATGAGAAAGAACATACAGAAATAGTAAAACACAAAGATAAAAATAGACAAGAATAACAATAATCATTTGAAGATAATTCTTTGAATAGTTCAAGAGAACGGTGCCGATACTAGGTTACCGCTAGTATAACGAGGTGTTCATCCAAGAATTGTTCTTAGAATTGTTTTGAGAAAGCAAATAGAAAGAAAGATATGCTTTTATTGATACTACCTCCATCTGTCCAATCTGTTTCAGTTCATCTGATACCTATTTTGCACCCAGGACTACTAGGTTTCAGAAAGCAAACTAAACTTATAGTCTAGAACAGATAGTTGAACACAGGAAAAAGAACATACAGAAATAGTAAAACACAAATAAAAATTGACAAGAATAACAATAATCATTTGAAGATAATTCTTTGAACAGTTCAAGAGAATGGTGTCGATACTAGGTTACCGCTAGTATAACGAGGTGTTCATCCAAGAATTGTTCTTAGAATTGTTTTGACAAAACAAATAGAAATAAAGATATGCTTTTATTGACACTACCTCCATCTTTACAATCAGTTTCAGTTCATCTGACACCAATTTTGCACTCAGGACTACTAGGTTTCAGAAAGCAAACTAAACTTACAGTCTAGAACATATAGTTGAACACAGGAGAAAGAACATACAGAAAT
This sequence comes from Berberis vulgaris, assembly GCA_963556465.1. Lineage (NCBI taxonomy): Eukaryota > Viridiplantae > Streptophyta > Magnoliopsida > Ranunculales > Berberidaceae > Berberis > Berberis vulgaris. The sequence continues at coordinate 59,060,659 of OY747128.1, forward strand.
AGTAAAACACACAGATAAAAATAGACAAGAATAACAATAATCATTTGAAGATAATTCTTTGAACAGTTCAAGAGAACGGTGCCGATACTAGGTTACCGCTAGTATAACGAGGTGTTCATCGAAGAATTGTTTTGAGATAACAAATAGAAATAGAGATATGCTTTTATTGACACTACCGCCATCTTTCCAATCAGTTTGTGTTCATCTGATACCAATTTTGCACCCAGGACTACTAGGTTTCAGAAAGCAAACTAAATTTACAGTCTAGAACATATAGTTGAACACAGGAGAAAGAACATAGAGAAATAGTAAAACACACAGATAAAAATAGACGAGAATAACAATAATCATTTGAAGATAATTCTTTGAACAGTTCAAGAGAACGGTGTCGATACTAGGTTACCGCTAGTATAACGAGGTGTTCATCCAAGAATTGTTCTTAGAATTGTTTTGAGAAAACAAATAGAAATAAAGATATGCTTTTATTGACACTACCTCCATCTTTCCATTCAGTTTCAGTTCATCTAATACCATTTTTGCACCCAGGACTACTAGGTTTCAGAAAGCAAACTAAACTTACAGTCTAGAACAGATAGTTGAACACAGGAGAAAGAACATACAGAAATAGTAAAACACATAAATAAAAATAGACAAGAATAACAATAATCATTTGAAGATAATTCTTTGAACAGTTCAAGAGAATGGTGTCGATACTAGGTTACCGCTAGTATAACGTGGTGTTCAACCAAGAATTGTTCTTAGAATTGTTTTGAGAAAACAAATAGAAATAAAGATATGCTTTTATTGACACTACCTCCATCTTTCCAATCAGTTTTAGTTCATCTGACACCAATTTTGCACCCTGGACTACTAGGTTTCAGAAAGCAAACTAAACTTACAGTCTAGAACAGATAGTTGAACACATGAGAAAGAACATACAGAAATAGTAAAACACAAAGATAAAAATAGACAAGAATAACAATAATCATTTGAAGATAATTCTTTGAATAGTTCAAGAGAACGGTGCCGATACTAGGTTACCGCTAGTATAACGAGGTGTTCATCCAAGAATTGATCTTAGAATTGTTTTGAGAAAGCAAATAGAAAGAAAGATATGCTTTTATTGATACTACCTCCATCTGTCCAATCTGTTTCAGTTCATCTGATACCTATTTTGCACCCAGGACTACTAGGTTTCAGAAAGCAAACTAAACTTATAGTCTAGAACAGATAGTTGAACACAGGAAAAAGAACATACAGAAATAGTAAAACACAAATAAAAATTGACAAGAATAACAATAATCATTTGAAGATAATTCTTTGAACAGTTCAAGAGAATGGTGTCGATACTAGGTTACCGCTAGTATAACGAGGTGTTCATCCAAGAATTGTTCTTAGAATTGTTTTGACAAAACAAATAGAAATAAAGATATGCTTTTATTGACACTACCTCCATCTTTACAATCAGTTTCAGTTCATCTGACACCAATTTTGCACTCAGGACTACTAGGTTTCAGAAAGCAAACTAAACTTACAGTCTAGAACAGATAGTAGAACACAGGAGAAAGAACATACAGAAATAGTAAAACACACAGATAAAAATAGACAAGAATAACAATAATCATTTGAAGATAATTCTTTGAACAGTTCAAGAGAACGGTGCCGATACTAGGTTACCGCTAGTATAACGAGGTGTTCATCGAAGAATTGTTTTGAGATAACAAATAGAAATAGAGATATGCTTTTATTGACACTACCGCCATCTTTCCAATCAGTTTGTGTTCATCTGATACCAATTTTGCACCCAGGACTACTAGGTTTCAGAAAGCAAACTAAATTTACAGTCTAGAACATATAGTTGAACACAGGAGAAAGAACATAGAGAAATAGTAAAACACACAGATAAAAATAGACGAGAATAACAATAATCATTTGAAGATAATTCTTTGAACAGTTCAAGAGAACGGTGTCGATACTAGGTTACCGCTAGTATAACGAGGTGTTCATCCAAGAATTGTTCTTAGAATTGTTTTGAGAAAACAAATAGAAATAAAGATATGCTTTTATTGACACTACCTCCATCTTTCCATTCAGTTTCAGTTCATCTAATACCATTTTTGCACCCAGGACTACTAGGTTTCAGAAAGCAAACTAAACTTACAGTCTAGAACAGATAGTTGAACACAGGAGAAAGAAAATACAGAAATAGTAAAACACATAAATAAAAATAGACAAGAATAACAATAATCATTTGAAGATAATTCTTTGAACAGTTCAAGAGAATGGTGTCGATACTAGGTTACCGCTAGTATAACGTGGTGTTCAACCAAGAATTGTTCTTAGAATTGTTTTGAGAAAACAAATAGAAATAAAGATATGCTTTTATTGACACTACCTCCATCTTTCCAATCAGTTTTAGTTCATCTGACACCAATTTTGCACCCTGGACTACTAGGTTTCAGAAAGCAAACTAAACTTACAGTCTAGAACAGATAGTTGAACACATGAGAAAGAACATACAGAAATAGTAAAACACAAAGATAAAAATAGACAAGAATAACAATAATCATTTGAAGATAATTCTTTGAATAGTTCAAGAGAACGGTGCCGATACTAGGTTACCGCTAGTATAACGAGGTGTTCATCCAAGAATTGTTCTTAGAATTGTTTTGAGAAAGCAAATAGAAAGAAAGATATGCTTTTATTGATACTACCTCCATCTGTCCAATCTGTTTCAGTTCATCTGATACCTATTTTGCACCCAGGACTACTAGGTTTCAGAAAGCAAACTAAACTTATAGTCTAGAACAGATAGTTGAACACAGGAAAAAGAACATACAGAAATAGTAAAACACAAATAAAAATTGACAAGAATAACAATAATCATTTGAAGATAATTCTTTGAACAGTTCAAGAGAATGGTGTCGATACTAGGTTACCGCTAGTATAACGAGGTGTTCATCCAAGAATTGTTCTTAGAATTGTTTTGACAAAACAAATAGAAATAAAGATATGCTTTTATTGACACTACCTCCATCTTTACAATCAGTTTCAGTTCATCTGACACCAATTTTGCACTCAGGACTACTAGGTTTCAGAAAGCAAACTAAACTTACAGTCTAGAACAGATAGTTGAACACAGGAGAAAGAACATACAGAAATAGTAAAACACACAGATAAAAATAGACAAGAATAACTATAATCATTTGAAGATAATTCTTTGAACAGTTCAAGAGAACAGTGCCGATACTAGGTTACCGTTATTATAACGAGGTGTTCATCCAAGAATTGTTCTTAGAATTGTTTTGAGAAAACAAATAGAAATAAAGATATGCTTTTATTGACACTACCTCCATCTTTCCAATCAGTTTCAGTTCATCTGATACAATTTTTGCACCCAGGACTTCTAGGTTTCAGAAAGCAAACTAAACTTACAGTCTAGAACAGATAGTTGAACACAGGAGAAAGAACATACAGAAATAGTAAAACACACAGATAAAAATAGACAAGAATAACATTAATCATTTGAAGATAATTCTTTGAACAGTACAAGAGAATGGTGTCGATACTAGGTTACCGCTAGTATAACAAGGTGTTCAACCAAGGATTGTTCTTAGAATTGTTTTGAGAAAACAAATAGAAATAAAGATATGCTTTTATTGACACTACCTCCATCTTTCCAATCACTTTCAGTTCATCTGACACCAATTTTGCACCCAGGAGTACAAGGTTTCAGAAAGCAATCTAAACTTAGAGTCTAGAACAGATAGTTGAACACAGAAGAAAGAACATACAGAATGAGTAAAACACATAGATAAAAATAGATAAGAATAACAATAATCATTTGAAGACAAATCTTTGAACAGTGCAAGAGAACGGTGCCGATACTAGTTTACCGCTAGTATAATGTGGTGTTCATCGAAGAATTGTTTTTAGAAAACAAATAGAAATAAAGATATGCTTTTATTGACACTACCTCCATCTTTCCAATCAGTTTCAGTTCATCTGATACCAATTTTGCACCCAAGACTACTAGGTTTCAGAAAGCAAACTAAACTTACAGTCTAGAACAGATAGTTGAACACAGGAGAAAGAACATACACAAATAGTAAAACACACAGATAAAAATAGACAAGAATAACAATAATCATTTGAAGATAATTCTTTGAACAGTTCAAGATAACAGTGCCGATACTAGGTTACCGCTAGTATAACGAGGTGTTCATCTAAGAATTGTTCTTAGAATTGTTTTGAGAAAACAAATAGAAATAAAGATATGCTTTTATTGACACTAACTCCATCTTTCCAATCAGTTTCAGTTCATCTGATACCAATTTTGCACCCAGGACTACTAGGTTTCTGAAAGAAAATAAAACTTACAGTCTAGAACAGATAGTTGAACACATTAGAAAGAACATACAAAAATAGTAAAACACACAGATAAAAATAGACAAGAATAACAATAATCATTTGAAGATAATTCTTTGAACAGTTCAAGAGAACGGTGCCGATACTAGGTTACCGCTAGTATAACGAGGTGTTCATCGAAGAATTGTTTTGAGATAACAAATAGAAATAAAGATATGCTTTTATTGACACTACCGCCATCTTTCCAATCAGTTTGTGTTCATCTGATACCAATTTTGCACCCAGGACTACTAGGTTTCAGAAAGCAAACTAAATTTACAGTCTAGAACATATAGTTGAACACAGGAGAAAGAACATACAGAAATAGTAAAACACACAGATAAAAATAGACGAGAATAACAATAATCATTTGAAGATAATTTTTTGAACAGTTCAAGAGAACGGTGTCGATACTAGGTTACCGCTAGTATAACGAGGTGTTCATCCAAGAATTGTTCTTAGAATTGTTTTGAGAAAACAAATAGAAATAAAGATATGCTTTTATTGACACTACTTCCATCTTTCCATTCAGTTTCAGTTCATCTAATACCATTTTTGCACCCAGGACTACTAGGTTTCAGAAAGCAAACTAAACTTACAGTCTAGAACAGATAGTTGAACACAGGAGAAAGAACATACAGAAATAGTAAAACACATAAATAAAAATAGACAAGAATAACAATAATCATTTGAAGATAATTCTTTGAACAGTTCAAGAGAATGGTGTCGATACTAGGTTACCGCTAGTATAACGCGGTGTTCAACCAAGGATTGTTCTTAGAATTGTTTTGAGAAAACAAATAGAAATAAAGATATGCTTTTATTGACACTACCTCCATCTTTCCAATCAGTTTTAGTTCATCTGACACCAATTTTGCACCCAGGACTACTAGGTTTCAGAAAGCAAACTAAACTTACAGTCTAGAACAGATAGTTGAACACAGGAGAAAGAACATACAGAAATAGTAAAACACACAGATAAAAATAGACAAGAATAACAATAATCATTTGAAGATAATTCTTTGAACAGTTCAAGAGAACGGTGCCGATACTAGGTTACCGCTAGTATAACGAGGTGTTCATCGAAGAATTGTTTTGAGATAACAAATAGAAATAGAGATATGCTTTTATTGACACTACCGCCATCTTTCCAATCAGTTTGTGTTCATCTGATACCAATTTTGCACCCAGGACTACTAGGTTTCAGAAAGCAAACTAAATTTACAGTCTAGAACATATAGTTGAACACAGGAGAAAGAACATAGAGAAATAGTAAAACACACAGATAAAAATAGACGAGAATAACAATAATCATTTGAAGATAATTCTTTGAACAGTTCAAGAGAACGGTGTCGATACTAGGTTACCGCTAGTATAACGTGGTGTTCAACCAAGAATTGTTCTTAGAATTGTTTTGAGAAAGCAAATAGAAAGAAAGATATGCTTTTATTGATACTACCTCCATCTGTCCAATCTGTTTCAGTTCATCTGATACCTATTTTGCACCCAGGACTACTAGGTTTCAGAAAGCAAACTAAACTTATAGTCTAGAACAGATAGTTGAACACAGGAAAAAGAACATACAGAAATAGTAAAACACAAATAAAAATTGACAAGAATAACAATAATCATTTGAAGATAATTCTTTGAACAGTTCAAGAGAATGGTGTCGATACTAGGTTACCGCTAGTATAACGAGGTGTTCATCCAAGAATTGTTCTTAGAATTGTTTTGACAAAACAAATAGAAATAAAGATATGCTTTTATTGACACTACCTCCATCTTTACAATCAGTTTCAGTTCATCTGACACCAATTTTGCACTCAGGACTACTAGGTTTCAGAAAGCAAACTAAACTTACAGTCTAGAACAGATAGTTGAACACAGGAGAAAGAACATACAGAAATAGTAAAACACACAGATAAAAATAGACAAGAATAACAATAATCATTTGAAGATAATTCTTTGAACAGTTCAAGAGAACAGTGCCGATACTAGGTTACCGTTATTATAACGAGGTGTTCATCCAAGAATTGTTCTTAGAATTGTTTTGAGAAAACAAATAGAAATAAAGATATGCTTTTATTGACACTACCTCCATCTTTCCAATCAGTTTCAGTTCATCTGATACAATTTTTGCACCCAGGACTTCTAGGTTTCAGAAAGCAAACTAAACTTACAGTCTAGAACAGATAGTTGAACACAGGAGAAAGAACATACAGAAATAGTAAAACACACAGATAAAAATAGACAAGAATAACATTAATCATTTGAAGATAATTCTTTGAACAGTACAAGAGAATGGTGTCGATACTAGGTTACCGCTAGTATAACAAGGTGTTCAACCAAGAATTGTTTTGAGAAAACAAATAGAAATAAAGATATGCTTTTATTGACACTACCTCCATCTTTCCAATCACTTTCAGTTCATCTGACACCAATTTTGCACCCAGGAGTACAAGGTTTCAGAAAGCAATCTAAACTTAGAGTCTAGAACAGATAGTTGAACACAGAAGAAAGAACATACAGAATGAGTAAAACACATAGATAAAAATAGATAAGAATAACAATAATCATTTGAAGACAAATCTTTGAACAGTGCAAGAGAACGGTGCCGATACTAGTTTACCGCTAGTATAATGTGGTGTTCATCGAAGAATTGTTTTTAGAAAACAAATAGAAATAAAGATATGCTTTTATTGACACTACCTCCATCTTTCCAATCAGTTTCAGTTCATCTGATACCAATTTTGCACCCAAGACTACTAGGTTTCAGAAAGCAAACTAAACTTACAGTCTAGAACAGATAGTTGAACACAGGAGAAAGAACATACACAAATAGTAAAACACACAGATAAAAATAGACAAGAATAACAATAATCATTTGAAGATAATTCTTTGAACAGTTCAAGATAACAGTGCCGATACTAGGTTACCGCTAGTATAACGAGGTGTTCATCTAAGAATTGTTCTTAGAATTGTTTTGAGAAAACAAATAGAAATAAAGATATGCTTTTATTGACACTAACTCCATCTTTCCAATCAGTTTCAGTTCATCTGATACCAATTTTGCACCCAGGACTACTAGGTTTCTGAAAGAAAATAAAACTTACAGTCTAGAACAGATAGTTGAACACATTAGAAAGAACATACAAAAATAGTAAAACACACAGATAAAAATAGACAAGAATAACAATAATCATTTGAAGATAATTCTTTGAACAGTTCAAGAGAACGGTGCCGATACTAGGTTACCGCTAGTATAACGAGGTGTTCATCGAAGAATTGTTTTGAGATAACAAATAGAAATAAAGATATGCTTTTATTGACACTACCGCCATCTTTCCAATCAGTTTGTGTTCATCTGATACCAATTTTGCACCCAGGACTACTAGGTTTCAGAAAGCAAACTAAATTTACAGTCTAGAACATATAGTTGAACACAGGAGAAAGAACATACAGAAATAGTAAAACACACAGATAAAAATAGACGAGAATAACAATAATCATTTGAAGATAATTTTTTGAACAGTTCAAGAGAACGGTGTCGATACTAGGTTACCGCTAGTATAACGAGGTGTTCATCCAAGAATTGTTCTTAGAATTGTTTTGAGAAAACAAATAGAAATAAAGATATGCTTTTATTGACACTACTTCCATCTTTCCATTCAGTTTCAGTTCATCTAATACCATTTTTGCACCCAGGACTACTAGGTTTCAGAAAGCAAACTAAACTTACAGTCTAGAACAGATAGTTGAACACAGGAGAAAGAACATACAGAAATAGTAAAACACATAAATAAAAATAGACAAGAATAACAATAATCATTTGAAGATAATTCTTTGAACAGTTCAAGAGAATGGTGTCGATACTAGGTTACCGCTAGTATAACGCGGTGTTCAACCAAGGATTGTTCTTAGAATTGTTTTGAGAAAACAAATAGAAATAAAGATATGCTTTTATTGACACTACCTCCATCTTTCCAATCAGTTTTAGTTCATCTGACACCAATTTTGCACCCAGGACTACTAGGTTTCAGAAAGCAAACTAAACTTACAGTCTAGAACAGATAGTTGAACACATGAGAAAGAACATACAGAAATAGTAAAACACACAGATAAAAATAGACAAGAATAACAATAATCATTTGAAGATAATTCTTTGAACAGTTCAAGAGAACGGTGCCGATACTAGGTTACCGCTAGTATAACGAGGTGTTCATCCAAGAATTGTTCTTAGAATTGTTTTGAGAAAGCAAATAGAAAGAAAGATATGCTTTTATTGATACTACCTCCATCTGTCCAATCTGTTTCAGTTCATCTGATACCAATTTTGCACCCAGGACTACTAGGTTTCAGAAAGCAAACTAAACTTATAGTCTAGAACAGATAGTTGAACACAGGAAAAAGAACATACAGAAATAGTAAAACACAAATAAAAATAGACAAGAATAACAATAATCATTTGAAGATAATTCTTTGAACAGTTCAAGAGAATGGTGTCGATACTAGGTTACCGCTAGTATAACGAGGTGTTCATCCAAGAATTGTTCTTAGAATTGTTTTGACAAAACAAATAGAAATAAAGATATGCTTTTATTGACACTACCTCCATCTTTACAATCAGTTTCAGTTCATCTGACACCAATTTTGCACCCAGGACTACTAGGTTTCAGAAAGCAAACTAAACTTACAGTCTAGAACAGATAGTTGAACACAGGAGAAAGAACATACAGAAATAGTAAAACACATAAATAAAAATAGACAAGAATAACAATAATCATTTGAAGATAATTCTTTGAACAGTTCAAGAGAATGGTGTCGATACTAGGTTACCGCTAGTATAACGCGCTGTTCAACCAAGGATTGTTCTTAGAATTGTTTTGAGAAAACAAATAGAAATAAAGATATGCTTTTATTGACACTACCTCCATCTTTCCAATCAGTTTTAGTTCATCTGACACCAATTTTGCACCCAGGACTACTAGGTTTCAGAAAGCAAACTAAACTTACAGTCTAGAACAGATAGTTGAACACATGAGAAAGAACATACAGAAATAGTAAAACACACAGATAAAAATAGACAAGAATAACAATAATCATTTGAAGATAATTCTTTGAACAGTTCAAGAGAACGGTGCCGATACTAGGTTACCGCTAGTATAACGAGGTGTTCATCCAAGAATTGTTCTTAGAATTGTTTCGTGAAAGCAAATAGAAAGAAAGATATGCTTTTATTGTTACTACCTCCATCTGTCCAATCTGTTTCAGTTCATCTGATACCAATTTTGCACCCAGGACTACTAGGTTTCAGAAAGCAAACTAAACTTATAGTCTAGAACAGATAGTTGAACACAGGAAAAAGAACATACAGAAATAGTAAAACACAAATAAAAATAGACAAGAATAACAATAATCATTTGAAGATAATTCTTTGAACAGTTCAAGAGAATGGTGTCGATACTAGGTTACCGCTAGTATAACGAGGTGTTCATCCAAGAATTGTTCTTAGAATTGTTTTGACAAAACAAATAGAAATAAAGATATGCTTTTATTGACACTACCTCCATCTTTACAATCAGTTTCAGTTCATCTGACACCAATTTTGCACCCAGGACTACTAGGTTTCAGAAAGCAAACTAAACTTACAGTCTAGAACAGATAGTTGAACACAGGAGAAAGAACATACAGAAATAGTAAAACACACAGATAAAAATAGACAAGAATAACAATAATCATTTGAAGATAATTCTTTGAACAGTTCAAGAGAACAGTGCCGATACTAGGTTACCGTTATTATAACGAGGTGTTCATCCAAGAATTGTTCTTAGAATTGTTTTGAGAAAACAAATAGAAATAAAGATATGCTTTTATTGACACTACCTCCATCTTTCCAATCAGTTTCAGTTCATCTGATACAATTTTTGCACCCAGGACTTCTAGGTTTCAGAAAGCAAATTAAACTTACAGTCTAGAACAGATAGTTGAACACAGGAGAAAGAACATACAGAAATAGTAAAACACACAGATAAAAATAGACAAGAATAACATTAATCATTTGAAGATAATTCTTTGAACAGTACAAGAGAATGGTGTCGATACTAGGTTACCGCTAGTATAACGAGGTGTTCAACCAAGAATTGTTTTGAGAAAACAAATAGAAATAAAGATATGCTTTTATTGACACTACCTCCATCTTTCCAATCACTTTCAGTTCATCTGACACCAATTTTGCACCCAGGAGTACAAGGTTTCAGAAAGCAATCTAAACTTACAGTCTAGAACAGATAGTTGAACACAGAAGAAAGAACATACAGAATGAGTAAAACACATAGATAAAAATAGATAAGAATAACAATAATCATTTGAAGACAAATCTTTGAACAGTGCAAGAGAACGGTGCCGATACTAGTTTACCACTAGTATAATGTGGTGTTCATCGAAGAATTGTTTTTAGAAAACAAATAGAAATAAAGATATGCTTTTATTGACACTACCTCCATCTTTCCAATCAGTTTCAGTTCATCTGATACCAATTTTGCACCCAAGACTACTAGGTTTCAGAAAGCAAACTAAACTTACAGTCTAGAACAGATAGTTGAACACAGGAGAAAGAACATACACAAATAGTAAAACACACAGATAAAAATAGACAAGAATAACAATAATCATTTGAAGATAATTCTTTGAACAGTTCAAGATAACAGTGCCGATACTAGGTTACCGCTAGTATAACGAGGTGTTCATCTAAGAATTGTTCTTAGAATTGTTTTGAGAAAACAAATAGAAATAAAGATATGCTTTTATTGACACTAACTCCATCTTTCCAATCAGTTTCAGTTCATCTGATACCAATTTTGCACCCAGGACTACTAGGTTTCTGAAAGAAAATAAAACTTACAGTCTAGAACAGATAGTTGAACACATGAGAAAGAACATACAAAAATAGTAAAACACAGAGATAAAAATAGACAAGAATAACAATAATCATTTGAAGATAATTCTTTGAACAGTTCAAGAGAACGATGCCGATACTAGGTTACCGCTAGTATAACGAGGTGTTCATCGAAGAATTGTTTTGAGATAACAAATAGAAATAAAGATATGCTTTTATTGACACTACCGCCATCTTTCCAATCTGTGTGTGTTCATCTGATACCAATTTTGCACCGAGGACTACTAGGTTTCAGAAAGCAAACTAAATTTACAGTCTAGAACATATAGTTGAACACAGGAGAAAGAACATACAGAAATAGTAAAACACACAGATAAAAATAGACGAGAATAACAATAATCATTTGAAAATAATTCTTTGAACAGTTCAAGAGAACGGTGTCGATACTAGGTTACCGCTAGTATAACGAGGTGTTCATCCAAGAATTGTTCTTAGAATTGTTTTGAGAAAACAAATAGAAATAAAGATATGCTTTTATTGACACTACCTCAATCTTTCCATTCAGTTTCAGTTCATCTAATACCATTTTTGCACCCAGGACTACTAGGTTTCAGAAAGCAAACTAAACTTACAGTCTAGAACAGATAGTTGAACACAGGAGAAATAACATACAGAAATAGTAAAACACATAAATAAAAATAGACAAGAATAACAATAATCATTTGAAGATAATTCTTTGAACAGTTCAAGAGAATGGTGTCGATACTAGGTTACCGCTAGTATAACGAGGTGTTCATCCAAGAATTGTTCTTAGAATTGTTTTGACAAAACAAATAGAAATAAAGATATGCTTTTATTGACACTACCTCCATCTTTACAATCAGTTTCAGTTCATCTGACACCAATTTTGCACCCAGGACTACTAGGTTTCAGAAAGCAAACTAAACTTACAGTCTAGAACAGATAGTTGAACACAGGAGAAAGAACATACACAAATAGTAAAACACACAGATAAAAATAGACAAGAATAACAATAATCATTTGAAGATAATTCTTTGAACAGTTCAAGATAACAGTGCCGATACTAGGTTACCGCTAGTATAACGAGGTGTTCATCTAAGAATTGTTCTTAGAATTGTTTTGAGAAAACAAATAGAAATAAAGATATGCTTTTATTGACACTAACTCCATCTTTCCAATCAGTTTCAGTTCATCTGATACCAATTTTGCACCCAGGACTACTAGGTTTCTGAAAGAAAATAAAACTTACAGTCTAGAACAGATAGTTGAACACATTAGAAAGAACATACAAAAATAGTAAAACACACAGATAAAAATAGACAAGAATAACAATAATCATTTGAAGATAATTCTTTGAACAGTTCAAGAGAACGGTGCCGATACTAGGTTACCGCTAGTATAACGAGGTGTTCATCGAAGAATTGTTTTGAGATAACAAATAGAAATAAAGATATGCTTTTATTGACACTACCGCCATCTTTCCAATCAGTTTGTGTTCATCTGATACCAATTTTGCACCCAGGACTACTAGGTTTCAGAAAGCAAACTAAATTTACAGTCTAGAACATATAGTTGAACACAGGAGAAAGAACATACAGAAATAGTAAAACACACAGATAAAAATAGACGAGAATAACAATAATCATTTGAAGATAATTTTTTGAACAGTTCAAGAGAACGGTGTCGATACTAGGTTACCGCTAGTATAACGAGGTGTTCATCCAAGAATTGTTCTTAGAATTGTTTTGAGAAAACAAATAGAAATAAAGATATGCTTTTATTGACACTACTTCCATCTTTCCATTCAGTTTCAGTTCATCTAATACCATTTTTGCACCCAGGACTACTAGGTTTCAGAAAGCAAACTAAACTTACAGTCTAGAACAGATAGTTGAACACAGGATAAAGAACATACAGAAATAGTAAAACACATAAATAAAAATAGACAAGAATAACAATAATCATTTGAAGATAATTCTTTGAACAGTTCAAGAGAATGGTGTCGATACTAGGTTACCGCTAGTATAACGCGGTGTTCAACCAAGGATTGTTCTTAGAATTGTTTTGAGAAAACAAATAGAAATAAAGATATGCTTTTATTGACACTACCTCCATCTTTCCAATCAGTTTTAGTTCATCTGACACCAATTTTGCACCCATGACTACTAGGTTTCAGAAAGCAAACTAAACTTACAGTCTAGAACAGATAGTTGAACACATGAGAAAGAACATACAGAAATAGTAAAACACACAGATAAAAATAGACAAGAATAACAATAATCATTTGAAGATAATTCTTTGAACAGTTCAAGAGAACGGTGCCGATACTAGGTTACCGCTAGTATAACGAGGTGTTCATCCAAGAATTGTTCTTAGAATTGTTTTGAGAAAGCAAATAGAAAGAAAGATATGCTTTTATTGATACTACCTCCATCTGTCCAATCTGTTTCAGTTCATCTGATACCAATTTTGCACCCAGGACTACTAGGTTTCAGAAAGCAAACTAAACTTATAGTCTAGAACAGATAGTTGAACACAGGAAAAAGAACATACAGAAATAGTAAAACACAAATAAAAATAGACAAGAATAACAATAATCATTTGAAGATAATTCTTTGAACAGTTCAAGAGAATGGTGTCGATACTAGGTTACCGCTAGTATAACGAGGTGTTCATCCAAGAATTGTTCTTAGAATTGTTTTGACAAAACAAATAGAAATAAAGATATGCTTTTATTGACACTACCTCCATCTTTACAATCAGTTTAAGTTCATCTGACACCAATTTTGCACCCAGGACTACTAGGTTTCAGAAAGCAAACTAAACTTACAGTCTAGAACAGATAGTTGAACACAGGAGAAAGAACATACAGAAATAGTAAAACACACAGATAAAAATAGACAAGAATAACAATAATCATTTGAAGATAATTCTTTGAACAGTTCAAGAGAACAGTGCCGATACTAGGTTACCGTTATTATAACGAGGTGTTCATCCAAGAATTGTTCTTAGAATTGTTTTGAGAAAACAAATAGAAATAAAGATATGCTTTTATTGACACTACCTCCATCTTTCCAATCAGTTTCAGTTCATCTGATACAATTTTTGCACCCAGGACTTCTAGGTTTCAGAAAGCAAATTAAACTTACAGTCTAGAACAGATAGTTGAACACAGGAGAAAGAACATACAGAAATAGTAAAACACACAGATAAAAATAGACAAGAATAACATTAATCATTTGAAGATAATTCTTTGAACAGTACAAGAGAATGGTGTCGATACTAGGTTACCGCTAGTATAACGAGGTGTTCAACCAAGAATTGTTTTGAGAAAACAAATAGAAATAAAGATATGCTTTTATTGACACTACCTCCATCTTTCCAATCACTTTCAGTTCATCTGACACAAATTTTGCACCCAGGAGTACAAGGTTTCAGAAAGCAATCTAAACTTACAGTCTAGAACAGATAGTTGAACACAGAAGAAAGAACATACAGAATGAGTAAAACACATAGATAAAAATAGATAAGAATAACAATAATCATTTGAAGACAAATCTTTGAACAGTGCAAGAGAACGGTGCCGATACTAGTTTACCACTAGTATAATGTGGTGTTCATCGAAGAATTGTTTTTAGAAAACAAATAGAAATAAAGATATGCTTTTATTGACACTACCTCCATCTTTCCAATCAGTTTCAGTTCATCTGATACCAATTTTGCACCCAAGACTACTAGGTTTCAGAAAGCAAACTAAACTTACAGTCTAGAACAGATAGTTGAACACAGGAGAAAGAACATACACAAATAGTAAAACACACAGATAAAAATAGACAAGAATAACAATAATCATTTGAAGATAATTCTTTGAACAGTTCAAGATAACAGTGCCGATACTAGGTTACCGCTAGTATAACGAGGTGTTCATCTAAGAATTGTTCTTAGAATTGTTTTGAGAAAACAAATAGAAATAAAGATATGCTTTTATTGACACTAACTCCATCTTTCCAATCAGTTTCAGTTCATCTGATACCAATTTTGCACCCAGGACTACTAGGTTTCTGAAAGAAAATAAAACTTACAGTCTAGAACAGATAGTTGAACACATGAGAAAGAACATACAAAAATAGTAAAACACACAGATAAAAATAGACAAGAATAACAATAATCATTTGAAGATAATTCTTTGAACAGTTCAAGAGAACGGTGCCGATACTAGGTTACCGCTAGTATAACGAGGTGTTCATCGAAGAATTGTTTTGAGAAAACAAATAGAAATAAAGATATGCTTTTATTGACACTACTTCCATCTTTCCATTCAGTTTCAGTTCATCTAATACCATTTTTGCACCCAGGACTACTAGGTTTCAGAAAGCAAACTAAACTTACAGTCTAGAACAGATAGTTGAACACAGGAGAAAGAACATACAGAAATAGTAAAACACATAAATAAAAATAGACAAGAATAACAATAATCATTTGAAGATAATTCTTTGAACAGTTCAAGAGAATGGTGTCGATACTAGGTTACCGCTAGTATAACGCGGTGTTCAACCAAGGATTGTTCTTAGAATTGTTTTGAGAAAACAAATAGAAATAAAGATATGCTTTTATTGACACTACCTCCATCTTTCCAATCAGTTTTAGTTCATCTGACACCAATTTTGCACCCAGGACTACTAGGTTTCAGAAAGCAAACTAAACTTACAGTCTAGAACAGATAGTTGAACACATGAGAAAGAACATACAGAAATAGTAAAACACACAGATAAAAATAGACAAGAATAACAATAATCATTTGAAGATAATTCTTTGAACAGTTCAAGAGAACGGTGCCGATACTAGGTTACCGCTAGTATAACGAGGTGTTCATCCAAGAATTGTTCTTAGAATTGTTTTGAGAAAGCAAATAGAAAGAAAGATATGCTTTTATTGATACTACCTCCATCTGTCCAATCTGTTTCAGTTCATCTGATACCAATTTTGCACCCAAGACTACTAGGTTTCAGAAAGCAAACTAAACTTACAGTCTAGAACAGATAGTTGAACACAGGAAAAAGAACATACAGAAATAGTAAAACACAGATTAAAATAGACAAGAATAACAATAATCATTTGAAGATAATTCTTTGAACAGTTCAAGAGAATGGTGTCGATACTAGGTTACCGCTAGTATAACGAGGTGTTCATCCAAGAATTGTTCTTAGAATTGTTTTGACAAAACAAATAGAAATAAAGATATGCTTTTATTGACACTACCTCCATCTTTCCAATCAGTTTCAGTTCATCTGATACCAATTTTGCACCCAAGACTACTAGGTTTCAGAAAGCAAACTAAACTTACAGTCTAGAACAGATAGTTGAACACAGGAGAAAGAACATACACAAATAGTAAAACACACAGATAAAAATAGACAAGAATAACAATAATCATTTGAAGATAATTCTTTGAACAGTTCAAGATAACAGTGCCGATACTAGGTTACCGCTAGTATAACGAGGTGTTCATCTAAGAATTGTTCTTAGAATTGTTTTGAGAAAACAAATAGAAATAAAGATATGCTTTTATTGACACTAACTCCATCTTTCCAATCAGTTTCAGTTCATCTGATACCAATTTTGCACCCAGGACTACTAGGTTTCTGAAAGAAAATAAAACTTACAGTCTAGAACAGATAGTTGAACACATGAGAAAGAACATACAAAAATAGTAAAACACACAGATAAAAATAGACAAGAATAACAATAATCATTTGAAGATAATTCTTTGAACAGTTCAAGAGAACGGTGCCGATACTAGGTTACCGCTAGTATAACGAGGTGTTCATCGAAGAATTGTTTTGAGAAAACAAATAGAAATAAAGATATGCTTTTATTGACACTACTTCCATCTTTCCATTCAGTTTCAGTTCATCTAATACCATTTTTGCACCCAGGACTACTAGGTTTCAGAAAGCAAACTAAACTTACAGTCTAGAACAGATAGTTGAACACAGGAGAAAGAACATACAGAAATAGTAAAACACATAAATAAAAATAGACAAGAATAACAATAATCATTTGAAGATAATTCTTTGAACAGTTCAAGAGAATGGTGTCGATACTAGGTTACCGCTAGTATAACGCGGTGTTCAACCAAGGATTGTTCTTAGAATTGTTTTGAGAAAACAAATAGAAATAAAGATATGCTTTTATTGACACTACCTCCATCTTTCCAATCAGTTTTAGTTCATCTGACACCAATTTTGCACCCAGGACTACTAGGTTTCAGAAAGCAAACTAAACTTACAGTCTAGAACAGATAGTTGAACACATGAGAAAGAACATACAGAAATAGTAAAACACACAGATAAAAATAGACAAGAATAACAATAATCATTTGAAGATAATTCTTTGAACAGTTCAAGAGAACGGTGCCGATACTAGGTTACCGCTAGTATAACGAGGTGTTCATCCAAGAATTGTTCTTAGAATTGTTTTGAGAAAGCAAATAGAAAGAAAGATATGCTTTTATTGATACTACCTCCATCTGTCCAATCTGTTTCAGTTCATCTGATACCAATTTTGCACCCAAGACTACTAGGTTTCAGAAAGCAAACTAAACTTACAGTCTAGAACAGATAGTTGAACACAGGAAAAAGAACATACAGAAATAGTAAAACACAGATTAAAATAGACAAGAATAACAATAATCATTTGAAGATAATTCTTTGAACAGTTCAAGAGAATGGTGTCGATACTAGGTTACCGCTAGTATAACGAGGTGTTCATCCAAGAATTGTTCTTAGAATTGTTTTGACAAAACAAATAGAAATAAAGATATGCTTTTATTGACACTACCTCCATCTTTACAATCAGTTTCAGTTCATCTGACACCAATTTTGCACCCAGGACTACTAGGTTTCAGAAAGCAAACTAAACTTACAGTCTAGAACAGATAGTTGAACACAGGAGAAAGAACATACAGAAATAGTAAAACACACAGATAAAAATAGACAAGAATAACAATAATCATTTGAAGATAATTCTTTGAACAGTTCAAGAGAACAGTGCCGATACTAGGTTACCGTTATTATAACGAGGTGTTCATCCAAGAATTGTTCTTAGAATTGTTTTGAGAAAACAAATAGAAATAAAGATATGCTTTTATTGACACTACCTCCATCTTTCCAATCAGTTTCAGTTCATCTGATACAATTTTTGCACCCAGGACTTCTAGGTTTCAGAAAGCAAATTAAACTTACAGTCTAGAACAGATAGTTGAACACAGGAGAAAGAACATACAGAAATAGTAAAACACACAGATAAAAATAGACAAGAATAACATTAATCATTTGAAGATAATTCTTTGAACAGTACAAGAGAATGGTGTCGATACTAGGTTACCGCTAGTATAACGAGGTGTTCAACCAAGAATTGTTTTGAGAAAACAAATAGAAATAAAGATATGCTTTTATTGACACTACCTCCATCTTTCCAATCACTTTCAGTTCATCTGACACCAATTTTGCACCCAGGAGTACAAGGTTTCAGAAAGCAATCTAAACTTACAGTCTAGAACAGATAGTTGAACACAGAAGAAAAAACATACAGAATGAGTAAAACACATAGATAAAAATAGATAAGAATAACAATAATCATTTGAAGACAAATCTTTGAACAGTGCAAGAGAACGGTGCCGATACTAGTTTACCACTAGTATAATGTGGTGTTCATCGAAGAATTGTTTTTAGAAAACAAATAGAAATAAAGATATGCTTTTATTGACACTACCTCCATCTTTCCAATCAGTTTCAGTTCATCTGATACCAATTTTGCACCCAAGACTACTAGGTTTCAGAAAGCAAACTAAACTTACAGTCTAGAACAGATAGTTGAACACAGGAGAAAGAACATACACAAATAGTAAAACACACAGATAAAAATAGACAAGAATAACAATAATCATTTGAAGATAATTCTTTGAACAGTTCAAGATAACAGTGCCGATACTAGGTTACCGCTAGTATAACGAGGTGTTCATCTAAGAATTGTTCTTAGAATTGTTTTGAAAAAACAAATAGAAATAAAGATATGCTTTTATTGACACTAACTCCATCTTTCCAATCAGTTTCAGTTCATCTGATACCAATTTTGCACCCAGGACTACTAGGTTTCTGAAAGAAAATAAAACTTACAGTCTAGAACAGATAGTTGAACACATGAGAAAGAACATACAAAAATAGTAAAACACAGAGATAAAAATAGACAAGAATAACAATAATCATTTGAAGATAATTCTTTGAACAGTTCAAGAGAACGGTGCCGATACTAGGTTACCGCTAGTATAACGAGGTGTTCATCGAAGAATTGTTTTGAGATAACAAATAGAAATAAAGATATGCTTTTATTGACACTACCGCCATCTTTCCAATCTGTTTGTGTTCATCTGATACTAATTTTGCACCCAGGACTACTAGGTTTCAGAAAGCAAACTAAATTTACAGTCTAGAACATATAGTTGAACACAGGAGAAAGAACATACAGAAATAGTAAAACACACAGATAAAAATAGACGAGAATAACAATAATCATTTGAAAATAATTCTTTGAACAGTTCAAGAGAACGGTGTCGATACTAGGTTACCGCTAGTATAACGAGGTGTTCATCCAAGAATTGTTCTTAGAATTGTTTTGAGAAAACAAATAGAAATAAAGATATGCTTTTATTGACACTACCTCCATCTTTCCATTCAGTTTCAGTTCATCTAATACCATTTTTGCACCCAGGACTACTAGGTTTCAGAAAGCAAACTAAACTTACAGTCTAGAACAGATAGTTGAACACAGGAGAAAGAACATACAGAAATAGTAAAACACATAAATAAAAATAGACAAGAATAACAATAATCATTTGAAGATAATTCTTTGAACAGTTCAAGAGAATGGTGTCGATACTAGGTTACCGCTAGTATAACGTGGTGTTCAACCAAGGATTGTTCTTAGAATTGTTTTGAGAAAACAAATAGAAATAAAGATATGCTTTTATTGACACTACCTCCATCTTTCCAATCAGTTTTAGTTCATCTGACACCAATTTTGCACCCAGGACTACTAGGTTTCAGAAAGCAAACTAAACTTACAGTCTAGAACAGATAGTTGAACACATGAGAAAGAACATACAGAAATAGTAAAACACACAGATAAAAATAGACAAGAATAACAATAATCATTTGAAGATAATTCTTTGAACAGTTCAAGAGAACGGTGCCGATACTAGGTTACCGCTAGTATAACGAGGTGTTCATCCAAGAATTGTTCTTAGAATCGTTTTGAGAAAGCAAATAGAAAGAAAGATATGCTTTTATTGATACTACCTCCATCTGTCCAATCTGTTTCAGTTCATCTGATACCAATTTTGCACCCAGGACTACTAGGTTTCAGAAAGCAAACTAAACTTATAGTCTAGAACAGATAGTTGAACACAGGAAAAAGAACATACAGAAATAGTAAAACACAAATAAAAATAGACAAGAATAACAATAATCATTTGAAGATAATTCTTTGAACAGTTCAAGAGAATGGTGTCGATACTAGGTTACCGCTAGTATAACGAGGTGTTCATCCAAGAATTGTTCTTAGAATTGTTTTGACAAAACAAATAGAAATAAAGATATGCTTTTATTGACACTACCTCCATCTTTACAATCAGTTTCAGTTCATCTGACACCAATTTTGCACCCAGGACTACTAGGTTTCAGAAAGCAAACTAAACTTACAGTCTAGAACAGATAGTTGAACACAGGAGAAAGAACATACACAAATAGTAAAACACACAGATAAAAATAGACAAGAATAACAATAATCATTTGAAGATAATTCTTTGAACAGTTCAAGATAACAGTGCCGATACTAGGTTACCGCTAGTATAACGAGGTGTTCATCTAAGAATTGTTCTTAGAATTGTTTTGAGAAAACAAATAGAAATAAAGATATGCTTTTATTGACACTAACTCCATCTTTCCAATCAGTTTCATTTCATCTGATACCAATTTTGCACCCAGGACTACTAGGTTTCTGAAAGAAAATAAAACTTACAGTCTAGAACAGATAGTTGAACACATTAGAAAGAACATACAAAAATAGTAAAACACACAGATAAAAATAGACAAGAATCACAATAATCATTTGAAGATAATTCTTTGAACAGTTCAAGAGAACGGTGCCGATACTAGGTTACCGCTAGTATAACGAGGTGTTCATCGAAGAATTGTTTTGAGATAACAAATAGAAATAAAGATATGCTTTTATTGACACTACCGCCATCTTTCCAATCAGTTTGTGTTCATCTGATACCAATTTTGCACCCAGGACTACTAGGTTTCAGAAAGCAAACTAAATTTACAGTCTAGAACATATAGTTGAACACAGGAGAAAGAACATACAGAAATAGTAAAACACACAGATAAAAATAGACGAGAATAACAATAATCATTTGAAGATAATTTTTTGAACAGTTCAAGAGAACGGTGTCGATACTAGGTTACCGCTAGTATAACGAGGTGTTCATCCAAGAATTGTTCTTAGAATTGTTTTGAGAAAACAAATAGAAATAAAGATATGCTTTTATTGACACTACTTCCATCTTTCCATTCAGTTTCAGTTCATCTAATACCATTTTTGCACCCAGGACTACTAGAATTCAGAAAGCAAACTAAACTTACAGTCTAGAACAGATAGTTGAACACAGGATAAAGAACATACAGAAATAGTAAAACACATAAATAAAAATAGACAAGAATAACAATAATCATTTGAAGATAATTCTTTGAACAGTTCAAGAGAATGGTGTCGATACTAGGTTACCGCTAGTATAACGCGGTGTTCAACCAAGGATTGTTCTTAGAATTGTTTTGAGAAAACAAATAGAAATAAAGATATGCTTTTATTGACACTACCTCCATCTTTCCAATCAGTTTTAGTTCATCTGACACCAATTTTGCACCCAGGACTACTAGGTTTCAGAAAGCAAACTAAACTTACAGTCTAGAACAGATAGTTGAACACATGAGAAAGAACATACAGAAATAGTAAAACACACAGATAAAAATAGACAAGAATAACAATAATCATTTGAAGATAATTCTTTGAACAGTTCAAGAGAACGGTGCCGATACTAGGTTACCGCTAGTATAACGAGGTGTTCATCCAAGAATTGTTCTTAGAATTGTTTTGAGAAAGCAAATAGAAAGAAAGATATGCTTTTATTGATACTACCTCCATCTGTCCAATCTGTTTCAGTTCATCTGATACCAATTTTGCACCCAGGACTACTAGGTTTCAGAAAGCAAACTAAACTTATAGTCTAGAACAGATAGTTGAACACAGGAAAAAGAACATACAGAAATAGTAAAACACAAATAAAAATAGACAAGAATAACAATAATCATTTGAAGATAATTCTTTGAACAGTTCAAGAGAATGGTGTCGATACTAGGTTACCGCTAGTATAACGAGGTGTTCATCCAAGAATTGTTCTTAGAATTGTTTTGACAAAACAAATAGAAATAAAGATATGCTTTTATTGACACTACCTCCATCTTTACAATCAGTTTCAGTTCATCTGACACCAATTTTGCACCCAGGACTACTAGGTTTCAGAAAGCAAACTAAACTTACAGTCTAGAACAGATAGTTGAACACAGGAGAAAGAACATACAGAAATAGTAAAACACACAGATAAAAATAGACAAGAATAACAATAATCATTTGAAGATAATTCTTTGAACAGTTCAAGAGAACAGTGCCGATACTAGGTTACCGTTATTATAACGAGGTGTTCATCCAAGAATTGTTCTTAGAATTGTTTTGAGAAAACAAATAGAAATAAAGATATGCTTTTATTGACACTACCTCCATCTTTCCAATCAGTTTCAGTTCATCTGATACAATTTTTGCACCCAGGACTTCTAGGTTTCAGAAAGCAAATTAAACTTACAGTCTAGAACAGATAGTTGAACACAGGAGAAAGAACATACAGAAATAGTAAAACACACAGATAAAAATAGACAAGAATAACATTAATCATTTGAAGATAATTCTTTGAACAGTACAAGAGAATGGTGTCGATACTAGGTTACCGCTAGTATAACGAGGTGTTCAACCAAGAATTGTTTTGAGAAAACAAATAGAAATAAAGATATGCTTTTATTGACACTACCTCCATCTTTCCAATCACTTTCAGTTCATCTGACACCAATTTTGCACCCAGGAGTACAAGGTTTCAGAAAGCAATCTAAACTTACAGTCTAGAACAGATAGTTGAACACAGAAGAAAAAACATACAGAATGAGTAAAACACATAGATAAAAATAGATAAGAATAACAATAATCATTTGAAGACAAATCTTTGAACAGTGCAAGAGAACGGTGCCGATACTAGTTTACCACTAGTATAATGTGGTGTTCATCGAAGAATTGTTTTTAGAAAACAAATAGAAATAAAGATATGCTTTTATTGACACTACCTCCATCTTTCCAATCAGTTTCAGTTCATCTGATACCAATTTTGCACCCAAGACTACTAGGTTTCAGAAAGCAAACTAAACTTACAGTCTAGAACAGATAGTTGAACACAGGAGAAAGAACATACACAAATAGTAAAACACACAGATAAAAATAGACAAGAATAACAATAATCATTTGAAGATAATTCTTTGAACAGTTCAAGATAACAGTGCCGATACTAGGTTACCGCTAGTATAACGAGGTGTTCATCTAAGAATTGTTCTTAGAATTTTTTTGAAAAAACAAATAGAAATAAAGATATGCTTTTATTGACACTAACTCCATCTTTCCAATCAGTTTCAGTTCATCTGATACCAATTTTGCACCCAGGACTACTAGGTTTCTGAAAGAAAATAAAATTTACAGTCTAGAACAGATAGTTGAACACATGAGAAAGAACATACAAAAATAGTAAAACACAGAGATAAAAATAGACAAGAATAACAATAATCATTTGAAGATAATTCTTTGAACAGTTCAAGAGAACGGTGCCGATACTAGGTTACCGCTAGTATAACGAGGTGTTCATCGAAGAATTGTTTTGAGATAACAAATAGAAATAAAGATATGCTTTTATTGACACTACCGCCATCTTTCCAATCTGTTTGTGTTCATCTGATACTAATTTTGCACCCAGGACTACTAGGTTTCAGAAAGCAAACTAAATTTACAGTCTAGAACATATAGTTGAACACAGGAGAAAGAACATACAGAAATAGTAAAACACACAGATAAAAATAGACGAGAATAACAATAATCATTTGAAAATAATTCTTTGAACAGTTCAAGAGAACGGTGTCGATACTAGGTTACCGCTAGTATAACGAGGTGTTCA
The DNA here is from genome assembly GCA_963556465.1 of Berberis vulgaris. Lineage (NCBI taxonomy): Eukaryota > Viridiplantae > Streptophyta > Magnoliopsida > Ranunculales > Berberidaceae > Berberis > Berberis vulgaris. The sequence continues at coordinate 59,085,363 of OY747128.1, forward strand.
TCCAAGAATTGTTCTTAGAATTGTTTTGAGAAAACAAATAGAAATAAAGATATGCTTTTATTGACACTACCTCCATCTTTCCATTCAGTTTCAGTTCATCTAATACCATTTTTGCACCCAGGACTACTAGGTTTCAGAAAGCAAACTAAACTTACAGTCTAGAACAGATAGTTGAACACAGGAGAAAGAACATACAGAAATAGTAAAACACATAAATAAAAATAGACAAGAATAACAATAATCATTTGAAGATAATTCTTTGAACAGTTCAAGAGAATGGTGTCGATACTAGGTTACCGCTAGTATAACGTGGTGTTCAACCAAGGATTGTTCTTAGAATTGTTTTGAGAAAACAAATAGAAATAAAGATATGCTTTTATTGACACTACCTCCATCTTTCCAATCAGTTTTAGTTCATCTGACACCAATTTTGCACCCAGGACTACTAGGTTTCAGAAAGCAAACTAAACTTACAGTCTAGAACAGATAGTTGAACACATGAGAAAGAACATACAGAAATAGTAAAACACACAGATAAAAATAGACAAGAATAACAATAATCATTTGAAGATAATTCTTTGAACAGTTCAAGAGAACGGTGCCGATACTAGGTTACCGCTAGTATAACGAGGTGTTCATCCAAGAATTGTTCTTAGAATTGTTTTGAGAAAGCAAATAGAAAGAAAGATATGCTTTTATTGATACTACCTCCATCTGTCCAATCTGTTTCAGTTCATCTGATACCAATTTTGCACCCAGGACTACTAGGTTTCAGAAAGCAAACTAAACTTATAGTCTAGAACAGATAGTTGAACACAGGAAAAAGAACATACAGAAATAGTAAAACACAAATAAAAATAGACAAGAATAACAATAATCATTTGAAGATAATTCTTTGAACAGTTCAAGAGAATGGTGTCGATACTAGGTTACCGCTAGTATAACGAGGTGTTCATCCAAGAATTGTTCTTAGAATTGTTTTGACAAAACAAATAGAAATAAAGATATGCTTTTATTGACACTACCTCCATCTTTACAATCAGTTTCAGTTCATCTGACACCAATTTTGCACCCAGGACTACTAGGTTTCAGAAAGCAAACTAAACTTACAGTCTAGAACAGATAGTTGAACACAGGAGAAAGAACATACAGAAATAGTAAAACACACAGATAAAAATAGACAAGAATAACAATAATCATTTGAAGATAATTCTTTGAACAGTTCAAGAGAACAGTGCCGATACTAGGTTACCGTTATTATAACGAGGTGTTCATCCAAGAATTGTTCTTAGAATTGTTTTGAGAAAACAAATAGAAATAAAGATATGCTTTTATTGACACTACCTCCATCTTTCCAATCAGTTTCAGTTCATCTGATACAATTTTTGCACCCAGGACTTCTAGGTTTCAGAAAGCAAATTAAACTTACAGTCTAGAACAGATAGTTGAACACAGGAGAAAGAACATACAGAAATAGTAAAACACACAGATAAAAATAGACAAGAATAACATTAATCATTTGAAGATAATTCTTTGAACAGTACAAGAGAATGGTGTCGATACTAGGTTACCGCTAGTATAACGAGGTGTTCAACCAAGAATTGTTTTGAGAAAACAAATAGAAATAAAGATATGCTTTTATTGACACTACCTCCATCTTTCCAATCACTTTCAGTTCATCTGACACCAATTTTGCACCCAGGAGTACAAGGTTTCAGAAAGCAATCTAAACTTACAGTCTAGAACAGATAGTTGAACACAGAAGAAAAAACATACAGAATGAGTAAAACACATAGATAAAAATAGATAAGAATAACAATAATCATTTGAAGACAAATCTTTGAACAGTGCAAGAGAACGGTGCCGATACTAGTTTACCACTAGTATAATGTGGTGTTCATCGAAGAATTGTTTTTAGAAAACAAATAGAAATAAAGATATGCTTTTATTGACACTACCTCCATCTTTCCAATCAGTTTCAGTTCATCTGATACCAATTTTGCACCCAAGACTACTAGGTTTCAGAAAGCAAACTAAACTTACAGTCTAGAACAGATAGTTGAACACAGGAGAAAGAACATACACAAATAGTAAAACACACAGATAAAAATAGACAAGAATAACAATAATCATTTGAAGATAATTCTTTGAACAGTTCAAGATAACAGTGCCGATACTAGGTTACCGCTAGTATAACGAGGTGTTCATCTAAGAATTGTTCTTAGAATTTTTTTGAAAAAACAAATAGAAATAAAGATATGCTTTTATTGACACTAACTCCATCTTTCCAATCAGTTTCAGTTCATCTGATACCAATTTTGCACCCAGGACTACTAGGTTTCTGAAAGAAAATAAAATTTACAGTCTAGAACAGATAGTTGAACACATGAGAAAGAACATACAAAAATAGTAAAACACAGAGATAAAAATAGACAAGAATAACAATAATCATTTGAAGATAATTCTTTGAACAGTTCAAGAGAACGGTGCCGATACTAGGTTACCGCTAGTATAACGAGGTGTTCATCGAAGAATTGTTTTGAGATAACAAATAGAAATAAAGATATGCTTTTATTGACACTACCGCCATCTTTCCAATCTGTTTGTGTTCATCTGATACTAATTTTGCACCCAGGACTACTAGGTTTCAGAAAGCAAACTAAATTTACAGTCTAGAACATATAGTTGAACACAGGAGAAAGAACATACAGAAATAGTAAAACACACAGATAAAAATAGACGAGAATAACAATAATCATTTGAAAATAATTCTTTGAACAGTTCAAGAGAACGGTGTCGATACTAGGTTACCGCTAGTATAACGAGGTGTTCATCCAAGAATTGTTCTTAGAATTGTTTTGAGAAAACAAATAGAAATAAAGATATGCTTTTATTGACACTACCTCCATCTTTCCATTCAGTTTCAGTTCATCTAATACCATTTTTGCACCCAGGACTACTAGGTTTCAGAAAGCAAACTAAACTTACAGTCTAGAACAGATAGTTGAACACAGGAGAAAGAACATACAGAAATAGTAAAACACATAAATAAAAATAGACAAGAATAACAATAATCATTTGAAGATAATTCTTTGAACAGTTCAAGAGAATGGTGTCGATACTAGGTTACCGCTAGTATAACGTGGTGTTCAACCAAGGATTGTTCTTAGAATTGTTTTGAGAAAACAAATAGAAATAAAGATATGCTTTTATTGACACTACCTCCATCTTTCCAATCAGTTTTAGTTCATCTGACACCAATTTTGCACCCAGGACTACTAGGTTTCAGAAAGCAAACTAAACTTACAGTCTAGAACAGATAGTTGAACACATGAGAAAGAACATACAGAAATAGTAAAACACACAGATAAAAATAGACAAGAATAACAATAATCATTTGAAGATAATTCTTTGAACAGTTCAAGAGAACGGTGCCGATACTAGGTTACCGCTAGTATAACGAGGTGTTCATCCAAGAATTGTTCTTAGAATTGTTTTGAGAAAGCAAATAGAAAGAAAGATATGCTTTTATTGATACTACCTCCATCTGTCCAATCTGTTTCAGTTCATCTGATACCAATTTTGCACCCAGGACTACTAGGTTTCAGAAAGCAAACTAAACTTATAGTCTAGAACAGATAGTTGAACACAGGAAAAAGAACATACAGAAATAGTAAAACACAAATAAAAATAGACAAGAATAACAATAATCATTTGAAGATAATTCTTTGAACAGTTCAAGAGAATGGTGTCGATACTAGGTTACCGCTAGTATAACGAGGTGTTCATCCAAGAATTGTTCTTAGAATTGTTTTGACAAAACAAATAGAAATAAAGATATGCTTTTATTGACACTACCTCCATCTTTACAATCAGTTTCAGTTCATCTGACACCAATTTTGCACCCAGGACTACTAGGTTTCAGAAAGCAAACTAAACTTACAGTCTAGAACAGATAGTTGAACACAGGAGAAAGAACATACAGAAATAGTAAAACACACAGATAAAAATAGACAAGAATAACAATAATCATTTGAAGATAATTCTTTGAACAGTTCAAGAGAACAGTGCCGATACTAGGTTACCGTTATTATAACGAGGTGTTCATCCAAGAATTGTTCTTAGAATTGTTTTGAGAAAACAAATAGAAATAAAGATATGCTTTTATTGACACTACCTCCATCTTTCCAATCAGTTTCAGTTCATCTGATACAATTTTTGCACCCAGGACTTCTAGGTTTCAGAAAGCAAATTAAACTTACAGTCTAGAACAGATAGTTGAACACAGGAGAAAGAACATACAGAAATAGTAAAACACACAGATAAAAATAGACAAGAATAACATTAATCATTTGAAGATAATTCTTTGAACAGTACAAGAGAATGGTGTCGATACTAGGTTACCGCTAGTATAACGAGGTGTTCAACCAAGAATTGTTTTGAGAAAACAAATAGAAATAAAGATATGCTTTTATTGACACTACCTCCATCTTTCCAATCACTTTCAGTTCATCTGACACCAATTTTGCACCCAGGAGTACAAGGTTTCAGAAAGCAATCTAAACTTACAGTCTAGAACAGATAGTTGAACACAGAAGAAAGAACATACAGAATGAGTAAAACACATAGATAAAAATAGATAAGAATAACAATAATCATTTGAAGACAAATCTTTGAACAGTGCAAGAGAACGGTGCCGATACTAGTTTACCACTAGTATAATGTGGTGTTCATCGAAGAATTGTTTTTAGAAAACAAATAGAAATAAAGATATGCTTTTATTGACACTACCTCCATCTGTCCAATCTGTTTCAGTTCATCTGATACCAATTTTGCACCCAGGACTACTAGGTTTCAGAAAGCAAACTAAACTTATAGTCTAGAACAGATAGTTGAACACAGGAAAAAGAACATACAGAAATAGTAAAACACAAATAAAAATAGACAAGAATAACAATAATCATTTGAAGATAATTCTTTGAACAGTTCAAGAGAATGGTGTCGATACTAGGTTACCGCTAGTATAACGAGGTGTTCATCCAAGAATTGTTCTTAGAATTGTTTTGACAAAACAAATAGAAATAAAGATATGCTTTTATTGACACTACCTCCATCTTTACAATCAGTTTCAGTTCATCTGACACCAATTTTGCACCCAGGACTACTAGGTTTCAGAAAGCAAACTAAACTTACAGTCTAGAACAGATAGTTGAACACAGGAGAAAGAACATACACAAATAGTAAAACACACAGATAAAAATAGACAAGAATAACAATAATCATTTGAAGATAATTCTTTGAACAGTTCAAGATAACAGTGCCGATACTAGGTTACCGCTAGTATAACGAGGTGTTCATCTAAGAATTGTTCTTAGAATTGTTTTGAGAAAACAAATAGAAATAAAGATATGCTTTTATTGACACTAACTCCATCTTTCCAATCAGTTTCATTTCATCTGATACCAATTTTGCACCCAGGACTACTAGGTTTCTGAAAGAAAATAAAACTTACAGTCTAGAACAGATAGTTGAACACATTAGAAAGAACATACAAAAATAGTAAAACACACAGATAAAAATAGACAAGAATAACAATAATCATTTGAAGATAATTCTTTGAACAGTTCAAGAGAACGGTGCCGATACTAGGTTACCGCTAGTATAACGAGGTGTTCATCGAAGAATTGTTTTGAGATAACAAATAGAAATAAAGATATGCTTTTATTGACACTACCGCCATCTTTCCAATCAGTTTGTGTTCATCTGATACCAATTTTGCACCCAGGACTACTAGGTTTCAGAAAGCAAACTAAATTTACAGTCTAGAACATATAGTTGAACACAGGAGAAAGAACATACAGAAATAGTAAAACACACAGATAAAAATAGACGAGAATAACAATAATCATTTGAAGATAATTTTTTGAACAGTTCAAGAGAACGGTGTCGATACTAGGTTACCGCTAGTATAACGAGGTGTTCATCCAAGAATTGTTCTTAGAATTGTTTTGAGAAAACAAATAGAAATAAAGATATGCTTTTATTGACACTACTTCCATCTTTCCATTCAGTTTCAGTTCATCTAATACCATTTTTGCACCCAGGACTACTAGGTTTCAGAAAGCAAACTAAACTTACAGTCTAGAACAGATAGTTGAACACAGGATAAAGAACATACAGAAATAGTAAAACACATAAATAAAAATAGACAAGAATAACAATAATCATTTGAAGATAATTCTTTGAACAGTTCAAGAGAATGGTGTCGATACTAGGTTACCGCTAGTATAACGCGGTGTTCAACCAAGGATTGTTCTTAGAATTGTTTTGAGAAAACAAATAGAAATAAAGATATGCTTTTATTGACACTACCTCCATCTTTCCAATCAGTTTTAGTTCATCTGACACCAATTTTGCACCCAGGACTACTAGGTTTCAGAAAGCAAACTAAACTTACAGTCTAGAACAGATAGTTGAACACATGAGAAAGAACATACAGAAATAGTAAAACACACAGATAAAAATAGACAAGAATAACAATAATCATTTGAAGATAATTCTTTGAACAGTTCAAGAGAACGGTGCCGATACTAGGTTACCGCTAGTATAACGAGGTGTTCATCCAAGAATTGTTCTTAGAATTGTTTTGAGAAAGCAAATAGAAAGAAAGATATGCTTTTATTGATACTACCTCCATCTGTCCAATCTGTTTCAGTTCATCTGATACCAATTTTGCACCCAGGACTACTAGGTTTCAGAAAGCAAACTAAACTTATAGTCTAGAACAGATAGTTGAACACAGGAAAAAGAACATACAGAAATAGTAAAACACAAATAAAAATAGACAAGAATAACAATAATCATTTGAAGATAATTCTTTGAACAGTTCAAGAGAATGGTGTCGATACTAGGTTACCGCTAGTATAACGAGGTGTTCATCCAAGAATTGTTCTTAGAATTGTTTTGACAAAACAAATAGAAATAAAGATATGTTTTTATTGACACTACCTCCATCTTTACAATCAGTTTCAGTTCATCTGACACCAATTTTGCACCCAGGACTACTAGGTTTCAGAAAGCAAACTAAACTTACAGTCTAGAACAGATAGTTGAACACAGGAGAAAGAACATACAGAAATAGTAAAACACACAGATAAAAATAGACAAGAATAACAATAATCATTTGAAGATAATTCTTTGAACAGTTCAAGAGAACAGTGCCGATACTAGGTTACCGTTATTATAACGAGGTGTTCATCCAAGAATTGTTCTTAGAATTGTTTTGAGAAAACAAATAGAAATAAAGATATGCTTTTATTGACACTACCTCCATCTTTCCAATCAGTTTCAGTTCATCTGATACAATTTTTGCACCCAGGACTTCTAGGTTTCAGAAAGCAAATTAAACTTACAGTCTAGAACAGATAGTTGAACACAGGAGAAAGAACATACAGAAATAGTAAAACACACAGATAAAAATAGACAAGAATAACATTAATCATTTGAAGATAATTCTTTGAACAGTACAAGAGAATGGTGTCGATACTAGGTTACCGCTAGTATAACGAGGTGTTCAACCAAGAATTGTTTTGAGAAAACAAATAGAAATAAAGATATGCTTTTATTGACACTACCTCCATCTTTCCAATCACTTTCAGTTCATCTGACACCAATTTTGCACCCAGGAGTACAAGGTTTCAGAAAGCAATCTAAACTTACAGTCTAGAACAGATAGTTGAACACAGAAGAAAAAACATACAGAATGAGTAAAACACATAGATAAAAATAGATAAGAATAACAATAATCATTTGAAGACAAATCTTTGAACAGTGCAAGAGAACGGTGCCGATACTAGTTTACCACTAGTATAATGTGGTGTTCATCGAAGAATTGTTTTTAGAAAACAAATAGAAATAAAGATATGCTTTTATTGACACTACCTCCATCTTTCCAATCAGTTTCAGTTCATCTGATACCAATTTTGCACCCAAGACTACTAGGTTTCAGAAAGCAAACTAAACTTACAGTCTAGAACAGATAGTTGAACACAGGAGAAAGAACATACACAAATAGTAAAACACACAGATAAAAATAGACAAGAATAACAATAATCATTTGAAGATAATTCTTTGAACAGTTCAAGATAACAGTGCCGGTACTAGGTTACCGCTAGTATAACGAGGTGTTCATCTAAGAATTGTTCTTAGAATTGTTTTGAGAAAACAAATAGAAAGAAAGATATGCTTTTATTGACACTAACTCCATCTTTCCAATCAGTTTCAGTTCATCTGATACCAATTTTGCACCCAGGACTACTAGGTTTCTGAAAGAAAATAAAACTTACAGTCTAGAACAGATAGTTGAACACATGAGAAAGAACATACAAAAATAGTAAAACACACAGATAAAAATAGACAAGAATAACAATAATCATTTGAAGATAATTCTTTGAACAGTTCAAGAGAACGGTGCCGATACTAGGTTACCGCTAGTATAACGAGGTGTTCATCGAAGAATTGTTTTGAGATAACAAATAGAAATAAAGATATGCTTTTATTGACACTACCGCCATATTTCCAATCAGTTTGTGTTCATCTGATACCAATTTTGCACCCAGGACTACTAGTTTTCAGAAAGCAAACTAAATTTACAGTCTAGAACATATAGTTGAACACAGGAGAAAGAACATACAGAAATAGTAAAACACACAGATAAAAATAGACGAGAATAACAATAATCATTTGAAGATAATTCTTTGAACAGTTCAAGAGAATGGTGTCGATACTAGGTTACCGCTAGAATAACGTGGTGTTCAACCAAGAATTGTTCTTAGAATTGTTTTGAGAAAACAAATAGAAATAAAGATATGCTTTGATTGACACTACCTCCATCTTTCCAATCAGTTTTAGTTCATCTGACACCAATTTTGCACTCAGGACTACTAGGTTTCAGAAAGCAAACTAAACTTACAGTCTAGAACAGATAGTTGAACACAGGAGAAAGAACATACAAAAATAGTAAAACACACAGAAAAAAACAGACAAGAATAACAATAATCATTTGAAAATAATTCTTTGAACAGTTCAAGAGAACAGTGCCGATACTAGGTTACCGCTAGTATAACGAGGTGTTAATCCAAGAATTGTTCTTAGAATAGTTTTGTGAAAACAAATAGAAATAAAGATATGCTTTTATTGACACTACCTCCATCTGTCCAATCTGTTTCAGTTCATCTGATTCCAATTTTGCACCCAAGACTACTAGGTTTCAGAAAGCAAACTAAACTTACAGTCTAGAACAAATAGTTCAACACAGGAAAAAGAACATACAGAAATAGTAAAACACAGATTAAAATAGACAAGAATAACAATAATCATTTGAAGATAATTCTTTGAACAGTTCAAGAGAATGGTGTCGATACTAGGTTACCGCTAGTATAACGAGGTGTTCATCCAAGAATTGTTCTTAGAATTGTTTTGACAAAACAAATAGAAATAAAGATATGCTTTTATTGACACTACCTCCATCTTTACAATCAGTTTCAGTTCATCTGACACCAATTTTGCACCCAGGACTACTAGGTTTCAGAAAGCAAACTAAACTTACAGTCTAGAACAGATAGTTGAACACAGGAGAAAGAACATACAGAAATAGTAAAACACACAGATAAAAATAGACAAGAATAACAATAATCATTTGAAGATAATTCTTTGAACAGTTCAAGAGAACAGTGCCGATACTAGGTTACCGTTATTATAACGAGGTGTTCATCCAAGAATTGTTCTTAGAATTGTTTTGAGAAAACAAATAGAAATAAAGATATGCTTTTATTGACACTACCTCCATCTTTCCAATCAGTTTCAGTTCATCTGATACAATTTTTGCACCCAGGACTTCTAGGTTTCAGAAAGCAAATTAAACTTACAGTCTAGAACAGATAGTTGAACACAGGAGAAAGAACATACAGAAATAGTAAAACACACAGATAAAAATAGACAAGAATAACATTAATCATTTGAAGATAATTCTTTGAACAGTACAAGAGAATGGTGTCGATACTAGGTTACCGCTAGTATAACGAGGTGTTCAACCAAGAATTGTTTTGAGAAAACAAATAGAAATAAAGATATGCTTTTATTGACACTACCTCCATCTTTCCAATCACTTTCAGTTCATCTGACACCAATTTTGCACCCAGGAGTACAAGGTTTCAGAAAGCAATCTAAACTTACAGTCTAGAACAGATAGTTGAACACAGAAGAAAGAACATACAGAATGAGTAAAACACATAGATAAAAATAGATAAGAATAACAATAATCATTTGAAGACAAATCTTTGAACAGTGCAAGAGAACGGTGCCGATACTAGTTTACCACTAGTATAATGTGGTGTTCATCGAAGAATTGTTTTTAGAAAACAAATAGAAATAAAGATATGCTTTTATTGACACTACCTCCATCTTTCCAATCAGTTTCAGTTCATCTGATACCAATTTTGCACCCAAGACTACTAGGTTTCAGAAAGCAAACTAAACTTACAGTCTAGAACAGATAGTTGAACACAGGAGAAAGAACATACACAAATAGTAAAACACACAGATAAAAATAGACAAGAATAGCAATAATCATTTGAAGATAATTCTTTGAACAGTTCAAGATAACAGTGCCGATACTAGGTTACCGCTAGTATAACGAGGTGTTCATCTAAGAATTGTTCTTAGAATTGTTTTGAGAAAACAAATAGAAATAAAGATATGCTTTTATTGACATTAACTCCATCTTTCCAATCAGTTTCAGTTCATCTGATACCAATTTTGCACCCAGGACTACTAGGTTTCTGAAAGAAAATAAAACTTACAGTCTAGAACAGATAGTTGAACACATGAGAAAGAACATACAAAAATAGTAAAACACAGAGATAAAAATAGACAAGAATAACAATAATCATTTGAAGATAATTCTTTGAACAGTTCAAGAGAACGGTGCCGATACTAGGTTACCGCTAGTATAACGAGGTGTTCATCGAAGAATTGTTTTGAGATAACAAATAGAAATAAAGATATGCTTTTATTGACACTACCGCCATCTTTCCAATCTGTTTGTGTTCATCTGATACCAATTTTGCACCCAGGACTACTAGGTTTCAGAAAGCAAACTAAATTTACAGTCTAGAACATATAGTTGAACACAGGAGAAAGAACATACAGAAATAGTAAAACACACAGATAAAAATAGACGAGAATAACAATAATCATTTGAAAATAATTCTTTGAACAGTTCAAGAGAACGGTGTCGATACTAGGTTACCGCTAGTATAACGAGGTGTTCATCCAAGAATTGTTCTTAGAATTGTTTTGAGAAAACAAATAGAAATAAAGATATGCTTTTATTGACACTACCTCCATCTTTCCATTCAGTTTCAGTTCATCTAATACCATTTTTGCACCCAGGACTACTAGGTTTCAGAAAGCAAACTAAACTTACAGTCTAGAACAGATAGTTGAACACAGGAGAAAGAACATACAGAAATAGTAAAACACATAAATAAAAATAGACAAGAATAACAATAATCATTTGAAGATAATTCTTTGAACAGTTCAAGAGAATGGTGTCGATACTAGGTTACCGCTAGTATAACGTGGTGTTCAACCAAGGATTGTTCTTAGAATTCTTTTGAGAAAACAAATAGAAATAAAGATATGCTTTTATTGACACTACCTCCATCTTTCCAATCAGTTTTAGTTCATCTGACACCAATTTTGCACCCAGGACTACTAGGTTTCAGAAAGCAAACTAAACTTACAGTCTAGAACAGATAGTTGAACACATGAGAAAGAACATACAGAAATAGTAAAACACACAGATAAAAATAGACAAGAATAACAATAATCATTTGAAGATAATTCTTTGAACAGTTCAAGAGAACGGTGCCGATACTAGGTTACCGCTAGTATAACGAGGTGTTCATCCAAGAATTGTTCTTAGAATTGTTTTGAGAAAGCAAATAGAAAGAAAGATATGCTTTTATTGATACTACCTCCATCTGTCCAATCTGTTTCAGTTCATCTGATACCAATTTTGCACCCAGGACTACTAGGTTTCAGAAAGCAAACTAAACTTATAGTCTAGAACAGATAGTTGAACACAGGAAAAAGAACATACAGAAATAGTAAAACACAAATAAAAATAGACAAGAATAACAATAATCATTTGAAGATAATTCTTTGAACAGTTCAAGAGAATGGTGTCGATACTAGGTTACCGCTAGTATAACGAGGTGTTCATCCAAGAATTGTTCTTAGAATTGTTTTGACAAAACAAATAGAAATAAAGATATGCTTTTATTGACACTACCTCCATCTTTCCAATCAGTTTCAGTTCATCTGATACAATTTTTGCACCCAGGACTTCTAGGTTTCAGAAAGCAAACTAAACTTACAGTCTAGAACAGATAGTTGAACACATTAGAAAGAACATACAAAAATAGTAAAACACACAGATAAAAATAGACAAGAATAACAATAATCATTTGAAGATAATTCTTTGAACAGTTCAAGAGAACGGTGCCGATACTAGGTTACCGCTAGTATAACGAGGTGTTCATCGAAGAATTGTTTTGAGATAACAAATAGAAATAAAGATATGCTTTTATTGACACTACCGCCATCTTTCCAATCAGTTTGTGTTCATCTGATACCAATTTTGCACCCAGGACTACTAGGTTTCAGAAAGCAAACTAAATTTACAGTCTAGAACATATAGTTGAACACAGGAGAAAGAACATACAGAAATAGTAAAACACACAGATAAAAATAGACGAGAATAACAATAATCATTTGAAGATAATTTTTTGAACAGTTCAAGAGAACGGTGTCGATACTAGGTTACCGATAGTATAACGAGGTGTTCATCCAAGAATTGTTCTTAGAATTGTTTTGAGAAAACAAATAGAAATAAAGATATGCTTTTATTGACACTACTTCCATCTTTCCATTCAGTTTCAGTTCATCTAATACCATTTTTGCACCCAGGACTACTAGGTTTCAGAAAGCAAACTAAACTTACAGTCTAGAACAGATAGTTGAACACAGGAGAAAGAACATACAGAAATAGTAAAACACATAAATAAAAATAGACAAGAATAACAATAATCATTTGAAGATAATTCTTTGAACAGTTCAAGAGAATGGTGTCGATACTAGGTTACCGCTAGTATAACGCGGTGTTCAACCAAGGATTGTTCTTAGAATTGTTTTGAGAAAACAAATAGAAATAAAGATATGCTTTTATTGACACTACCTCCATCTTTCCAATCAGTTTTAGTTCATCTGACACCAATTTTGCACCCAGGACTACTAGGTTTCAGAAAGCAAACTAAACTTACAGTCTAGAACAGATAGTTGAACACATGAGAAAGAACATACAGAAATAGTAAAACACACAGATAAAAATGGACAAGAATAACAATAATCATTTGAAGATAATTCTTTGAACAGTTCAAGAGAACGGTGCCGATACTAGGTTACCGCTAGTATAACGAGGTGTTCATCCAAGAATTGTTCTTAGAATTGTTTTGAGAAAGCAAATAGAAAGAAAGATATGCTTTTATTGATACTACCTCCATCTGTCCAATCTGTTTCAGTTCATCTGATACCAATTTTGCACCCAGGACTACTAGGTTTCAGAAAGCAAACTAAACTTATAGTCTAGAACAGATAGTTGAACACAGGAAAAAGAACATACAGAAATAGTAAAACACAAATAAAAATAGACAAGAATAACAATAATCATTTGAAGATAATTCTTTGAACAGTTCAAGAGAATGGTGTCGATACTAGGTTACCGCTAGTATAACGAGGTGTTCATCCAAGAATTGTTCTTAGAATTGTTTTGACAAAACAAATAGAAATAAAGATATGCTTTTATTGACACTACCTCCATCTTTACAATCAGTTTCAGTTCATCTGACACCAATTTTGCACCCAGGACTACTAGGTTTCAGAAAGCAAACTAAACTTACAGTCTAGAACAGATAGTTGAACACAGGAGAAAGAACATACAGAAATAGTAAAACACACAGATAAAAATAGACAAGAATAACAATAATCATTTGAAGATAATTCTTTGAACAGTTCAAGAGAACAGTGCCGATACTAGGTTACCGCTAGTATAACGAGGTGTTCATCGAAGAATTGTTTTGAGATAACAAATAGAAATAAAGATATGCTTTTATTGACACTACCGCCATATTTCCAATCAGTTTGTGTTCATCTGATACCAATTTTGCACCCAGGACTACTAGTTTTCAGAAAGCAAACTAAATTTACAGTCTAGAACATATAGTTGAACACAGGAGAAAGAACATACAGAAATAGTAAAACACACAGATAAAAATAGACGAGAATAACAATAATCATTTGAAGATAATTCTTTGAACAGTTCAAGAGAATGGTGTCGATACTAGGTTACCGCTAGAATAACGTGGTGTTCAACCAAGAATTGTTCTTAGAATTGTTTTGAGAAAACAAATAGAAATAAAGATATGCTTTGATTGACACTACCTCCATCTTTCCAATCAGTTTTAGTTCATCTGACACCAATTTTGCACTCAGGACTACTAGGTTTCAGAAAGCAAACTAAACTTACAGTCTAGAACAGATAGTTGAACACAGGAGAAAGAACATACAAAAATAGTAAAACACACAGAAAAAAACAGACAAGAATAACAATAATCATTTGAAAATAATTCTTTGAACAGTTCAAGAGAACAGTGCCGATACTAGGTTACCGCTAGTATAACGAGGTGTTAATCCAAGAATTGTTCTTAGAATAGTTTTGTGAAAACAAATAGAAATAAAGATATGCTTTTATTGACACTACCTCCATCTGTCCAATCTGTTTCAGTTCATCTGATTCCAATTTTGCACCCAAGACTACTAGGTTTCAGAAAGCAAACTAAACTTACAGTCTAGAACAAATAGTTGAACACAGGAAAAATAACATACAGAAATAGTAAAACACAGATTAAAATAGACAAGAATAACAATAATCATTTGAAGATAATTCTTTGAACAGTTCAAGAGAATGGTGTCGATACTAGGTTACCGCTAGTATAACGAGGTGTTCATCCAAGAATTGTTCTTAGAATTGTTTTGACAAAACAAATAGAAATAAAGATATGCTTTTATTGACACTACCTCCATCTTTACAATCAGTTTCAGTTCATCTGACACCAATTTTGCACCCAGGACTACTAGGTTTCAGAAAGCAAACTAAACTTACAGTCTAGAACAGATAGTTGAACACAGGAGAAAGAACATACAGAAATAGTAAAACACACAGATAAAAATAGACAAGAATAACAATAATCATTTGAAGATAATTCTTTGAACAGTTCAAGAGAACAGTGCCGATACTAGGTTACCGTTATTATAACGAGGTGTTCATCCAAGAATTGTTCTTAGAATTGTTTTGAGAAAACAAATAGAAATAAAGATATGCTTTTATTGACACTACCTCCATCTTTCCAATCAGTTTCAGTTCATCTGATACAATTTTTGCACCCAGGACTTCTAGGTTTCAGAAAGCAAATTAAACTTACAGTCTAGAACAGATAGTTGAACACAGGAGAAAGAACATACAGAAATAGTAAAACACACAGATAAAAATAGACAAGAATAACATTAATCATTTGAAGATAATTCTTTGAACAGTACAAGAGAATGGTGTCGATACTAGGTTACCGCTAGTATAACGAGGTGTTCAACCAAGAATTGTTTTGAGAAAACAAATAGAAATAAAGATATGCTTTTATTGACACTACCTCCATCTTTCCAATCACTTTCAGTTCATCTGACACCAATTTTGCACCCAGGAGTACAAGGTTTCAGAAAGCAATCTAAACTTACAGTCTAGAACAGATAGTTGAACACAGAAGAAAGAACATACAGAATGAGTAAAACACATAGATAAAAATAGATAAGAATAACAATAATCATTTGAAGACAAATCTTTGAACAGTGCAAGAGAACGGTGCCGATACTAGTTTACCACTAGTATAATGTGGTGTTCATCGAAGAATTGTTTTTAGAAAACAAATAGAAATAAAGATATGCTTTTATTGACACTACCTCCATCTTTCCAATCAGTTTCAGTTCATCTGATACCAATTTTGCACCCAAGACTACTAGGTTTCAGAAAGCAAACTAAACTTACAGTCTAGAACAGATAGTTGAACACAGGAGAAAGAACATACACAAATAGTAAAACACACAGATAAAAATAGACAAGAATAACAATAATCATTTGAAGATAATTCTTTGAACAGTTCAAGATAACAGTGCCGATACTAGGTTACCGCTAGTATAACGAGGTGTTCATCTAAGAATTGTTCTTAGAATTGTTTTGAGAAAACAAATAGAAATAAAGATATGCTTTTATTGACACTAACTCCATCTTTCCAATCAGTTTCAGTTCATCTGATACCAATTTTGCACCCAGGACTACTAGGTTTCTGAAAGAAAATAAAACTTACAGTCTAGAACAGATAGTTGAACACATGAGAAAGAACATACAAAAATAGTAAAACACAGAGATAAAAATAGACAAGAATAACAATAATCATTTGAAGATAATTCTTTGAACAGTTCAAGAGAACGGTGCCGATACTAGGTTACCGCTAGTATAACGAGGTGTTCATCGAAGAATTGTTTTGAGATAACAAATAGAAATAAAGATATGCTTTTATTGACACTACCGCCATCTTTCCAATCTGTTTGTGTTCATCTGATACCAATTTTGCACCCAGGACTACTAGGTTTCAGAAAGCAAACTAAATTTACAGTCTAGAACATATAGTTGAACACAGGAGAAAGAACATACAGAAATAGTAAAACACACAGATAAAAATAGACGAGAATAACAATAATCATTTGAAAATAATTCTTTGAACAGTTCAAGAGAACGGTGTCGATACTAGGTTACCGCTAGTATAACGAGGTGTTCATCCAAGAATTGTTCTTAGAATTGTTTTGAGAAAACAAATAGAAATAAAGATATGCTTTTATTGACACTACCTCCATCTTTCCATTCAGTTTCAGTTCATCTAATACCATTTTTGCACCCAGGACTACTAGGTTTCAGAAAGCAAACTAAACTTACAGTCTAGAACAGATAGTTGAACACAGGAGAAAGAACATACAGAAATAGTAAAACACATAAATAAAAATAGACAAGAATAACAATAATCATTTGAAGATAATTCTTTGAACAGTTCAAGAGAATGGTGTCGATACTAGGTTACCGCTAGTATAACGTGGTGTTCAACCAAGGATTGTTCTTAGAATTCTTTTGAGAAAACAAATAGAAATAAAGATATGCTTTTATTGACACTACCTCCATCTTTCCAATCAGTTTTAGTTCATCTGACACCAATTTTGCACCCAGGACTACTAGGTTTCAGAAAGCAAACTAAACTTACAGTCTAGAACAGATAGTTGAACACATGAGAAAGAACATACAGAAATAGTAAAACACACAGATAAAAATAGACAAGAATAACAATAATCATTTGAAGATAATTCTTTGAACAGTTCAAGAGAACGGTGCCGATACTAGGTTACCGCTAGTATAACGAGGTGTTCATCCAAGAATTGTTCTTAGAATTGTTTTGAGAAAGCAAATAGAAAGAAAGATATGCTTTTATTGATACTACCTCCATCTGTCCAATCTGTTTCAGTTCATCTGATACCAATTTTGCACCCAGGACTACTAGGTTTCAGAAAGCAAACTAAACTTATAGTCTAGAACAGATAGTTGAACACAGGAAAAAGAACATACAGAAATAGTAAAACACAAATAAAAATAGACAAGAATAACAATAATCATTTGAAGATAATTCTTTGAACAGTTCAAGAGAATGGTGTCGATACTAGGTTACCGCTAGTATAACGAGGTGTTCATCCAAGAATTGTTCTTAGAATTGTTTTGACAAAACAAATAGAAATAAAGATATGCTTTTATTGACACTACCTCCATCTTTCCAATCAGTTTCAGTTCATCTGATACAATTTTTGCACCCAGGACTTCTAGGTTTCAGAAAGCAAACTAAACTTACAGTCTAGAACAGATAGTTGAACACATTAGAAAGAACATACAAAAATAGTAAAACACACAGATAAAAATAGACAAGAATAACAATAATCATTTGAAGATAATTCTTTGAACAGTTCAAGAGAACGGTGCCGATACTAGGTTACCGCTAGTATAACGAGGTGTTCATCGAAGAATTGTTTTGAGATAACAAATAGAAATAAAGATATGCTTTTATTGACACTACCGCCATCTTTCCAATCAGTTTGTGTTCATCTGATACCAATTTTGCACCCAGGACTACTAGGTTTCAGAAAGCAAACTAAATTTACATTCTAGAACATATAGTTGAACACAGGAGAAAGAACATACAGAAATAGTAAAACACACAGATAAAAATAGACGAGAATAACAATAATCATTTGAAGATAATTTTTTGAACAGTTCAAGAGAACGGTGTCGATACTAGGTTACCGCTAGTATAACGAGGTGTTCATCCAAGAATTGTTCTTAGAATTGTTTTGAGAAAACAAATAGAAATAAAGATATGCTTTTATTGACACTACTTCCATCTTTCCATTCAGTTTCAGTTCATCTAATACCATTTTTGCACCCAGGACTACTAGGTTTCAGAAAGCAAACTAAACTTACAGTCTAGAACAGATAGTTGAACACAGGAGAAAGAACATACAGAAATAGTAAAACACATAAATAAAAATAGACAAGAATAACAATAATCATTTGAAGATAATTCTTTGAACAGTTCAAGAGAATGGTGTCGATACTAGGTTACCGCTAGTATAACGCGGTGTTCAACCAAGGATTGTTCTTAGAATTGTTTTGAGAAAACAAATAGAAATAAAGATATGCTTTTATTGACACTACCTCCATCTTTCCAATCAGTTTTAGTTCATCTGACACCAATTTTGCACCCAGGACTACTAGGTTTCAGAAAGCAAACTAAACTTACAGTCTAGAACAGATAGTTGAACACATGAGAAAGAACATACAGAAATAGTAAAACACACAGATAAAAATAGACAAGAATAACAATAATCATTTGAAGATAATTCTTTGAACAGTTCAAGAGAACGGTGCCGATACTAGGTTACCGCTAGTATAACGAGGTGTTCATCCAAGAATTGTTCTTAGAATTGTTTTGAGAAAGCAAATAGAAAGAAAGATATGCTTTTATTGATACTACCTCCATCTGTCCAATCTGTTTCAGTTCATCTGATACCAATTTTGCACCCAGGACTACTAGGTTTCAGAAAGCAAACTAAACTTATAGTCTAGAACAGATAGTTGAACACAGGAAAAAGAACATACAGAAATAGTAAAACACAAATAAAAATAGACAAGAATAACAATAATCATTTGAAGATAATTCTTTGAACAGTTCAAGAGAATGGTGTCGATACTAGGTTACCGCTAGTATAACGAGGTGTTCATCCAAGAATTGTTCTTAGAATTGTTTTGACAAAACAAATAGAAATAAAGATATGCTTTTATTGACACTACCTCCATCTTTACAATCAGTTTCAGTTCATCTGACACCAATTTTGCACCCAGGACTACTAGGTTTCAGAAAGCAAACTAAACTTACAGTCTAGAACAGATAGTTGAACACAGGAGAAAGAACATACAGAAATAGTAAAACACACAGATAAAAATAGACAAGAATAACAATAATCATTTGAAGATAATTCTTTGAACAGTTCAAGAGAACAGTGCCGATACTAGGTTACCGTTATTATAACGAGGTGTTCATCCAAGAATTGTTCTTAGAATTGTTTTGAGAAAACAAATAGAAATAAAGATATGCTTTTATTGACACTACCTCCATCTTTCCAATCAGTTTCAGTTCATCTGATACAATTTTTGCACCCAGGACTTCTAGGTTTCAGAAAGCAAATTAAACTTACAGTCTAGAACAGATAGTTGAACACAGGAGAAAGAACATACAGAAATAGTAAAACACACAGATAAAAATAGACAAGAATAACATTAATCATTTGAAGATAATTCTTTGAACAGTACAAGAGAATGGTGTCGATACTAGGTTACCGCTAGTATAACGAGGTGTTCAACCAAGAATTGTTTTGAGAAAACAAATAGAAATAAAGATATGCTTTTATTGACACTACCTCCATCTTTCCAATCACTTTCAGTTCATCTGATACCAATTTTGCACCCAAGACTACTAGGTTTCAGAAAGCAAACTAAACTTACAGTCTAGAACAGATAGTTGAACACAGGAGAAAGAACATACACAAATAGTAAAACACACAGATAAAAATAGACAAGAATAACAATAATCATTTGAAGATAATTCTTTGAACAGTTCAAGATAACAGTGCCGATACTAGGTTACCGCTAGTATAACGAGGTGTTCATCTAAGAATTGTTTTTAGAATTGTTTTGAGAAAACAAATAGAAATAAAGATATGCTTTTATTGACACTAACTCCATCTTTTCAATCAGTTTCAGTTCATCTGATACCAATTTTGCACCCAGGACTACTAGGTTTCTGAAAGAAAATAAAACTTACAGTCTAGAACAGATAGTTGAACACATGAGAAAGAACATACAAAAATAGTAAACCACACAGATAAAAATAGACAAGAATAACAATAATCATTTGAAGATAATTCTTTGAACAGTTCAAGAGAACGGTGCCGATACTAGGTTACCGCTAGTATAACGAGGTGTTCATCGAAGAATTGTTTTGAGATAACAAATAGAAATAAAGATATGCTTTTATTGACACTACCGCCATATTTCCAATCAGTTTGTGTTCATCTGATACCAATTTTGCACCCAGGACTACTAGTTTTCAGAAAGCAAACTAAATTTACAGTCTAGAACATATAGTTGAACAC
Organism: Berberis vulgaris; assembly: GCA_963556465.1. Lineage (NCBI taxonomy): Eukaryota > Viridiplantae > Streptophyta > Magnoliopsida > Ranunculales > Berberidaceae > Berberis > Berberis vulgaris. Next base: position 59,106,336 of record OY747128.1, read on the forward strand.
AGGAGAAAGAACATACAGAAATAGTAAAACACACAGATAAAAATAGACGAGAATAACAATAATCATTTGAAGATAATTCTTTGAACAGTTCAAGAGAATGGTGTCGATACTAGGTTACCGCTAGTATAACGTGGTGTTCAACCAAGAATTGTTCTTAGAATTGTTTTGAGAAAACAAATAGAAATAAAGATATGCTTTGATTGACACTACCTCCATCTTTCCAATCAGTTTTAGTTCATCTGACACCAATTTTGCACTCAGGACTACTAGGTTTCAGAAAGCAAACTAAACTTACAGTCTAGAACAGATAGTTGAACACAGGAGAAAGAACATACAAAAATAGTAAAACACACAGAAAAAAACAGACAAGAATAACAATAATCATTTGAAAATAATTCTTTGAACAGTTCAAGAGAACAGTGCCGATACTAGGTTACCGCTAGTATAACGAGGTGTTAATCCAAGAATTGTTCTTAGAATAGTTTTGTGAAAACAAATAGAAATAAAGATATGCTTTTATTGACACTACCTCCATCTGTCCAATCTGTTTCAGTTCATCTGATTCCAATTTTGCACCCAAGACTACTAGGTTTCAGAAAGCAAACTAAACTTACAGTCTAGAACAAATAGTTGAACACAGGAAAAAGAACATACAGAAATAGTAAAACACAGATTAAAATAGACAAGAATAACAATAATCATTTGAAGATAATTCTTTGAACAGTTCAAGAGAATGGTGTCGATACTAGGTTACCGCTAGTATAACGAGGTGTTCATCCAAGAATTGTTCTTAGAATTGTTTTGACAAAACAAATAGAAATAAAGATATGCTTTTATTGACACTACCTCCATCTTTACAATCAGTTTTAGTTCATCTGACACCAATTTTGCACCCAGGACTACTAGGTTTCAGAAAGCAAACTAAACTTACAGTCTAGAACAGATAGTTGAACACAGGAGAAAGAACATACAGAAATAGTAAAACACACAGATAAAAATAGACAAGAATAACAATAATCATTTGAAGATAATTCTTTGAACAGTTCAAGAGAAAAGTGCCGATACTAGGTTACCGTTATTATAACGAGGTGTTCATCCAAGAATTGTTCTTAGAATTGTTTTGAGAAAACAAATAGAAATAAAGATATGCTTTTATTGACACTACCTCCATCTTTCCAATCAGTTTCAGTTCATCTGATACAATTTTTGCACCCAGGACTTCTAGGTTTCAGAAAGCAAACTAAACTTACAGTCTAGAACAGATAGTTGAACACAGGAGAAAGAACATACAGAAATAGTAAAACACACAGATAAAAATAGACAAGAATAACATTAATCATTTGAAGATAATTCTTTGAACAGTACAATAGAATGGTGTCGATACTAGGTTACCGCTAGTATAACGAGGTGTTCAACCAAGAATTGTTTTGAGAAAACAAATAGAAATAAAGATATGCTTTTATTGACACTACCTCCATCTTTCCAATCACTTTCAGTTCATCTTACACCAATTTTGCACCCAGGAGTACAAGGTTTCAGAAAGCAATCTAAACTTACAGTCTAGAACAAATAGTTGAACACAGAAGAAAGAACATACAGAATGAGTAAAACACATAGATAAAAATAGATAAGAATAACAATAATCATTTGAAGACAAATCTTTGAACAGTGCAAGAGAACGGTGCCGATACTAGTTTACCGCTAGTATAATGTGGTGTTCATCGAAGAATTGTTTTTAGAAAACAAATAGAAATAAAGATATGCTTTTATTGACACTACCTCCATCTTTCCAATCAGTTTCAGTTCATCTGATACCAATTTTGCACCCAAGACTACTAGGTTTCAAAAAGCAAACTAAACTTACAGTCTAGAACAGATAGTTGAACACAGGAGAAAGAACATACACAAATAGTAAAACACACAGATAAAAATAGACAAGAATAACAATAATCATTTGAAGATAATTCTTTGAACAGTTCAAGATAACAGTGCCGATACTAGGTTACCGCTAGTATAACGAGGTGTTCATCTAAGAATTGTTCTTAGAATTGGTTTGAGAAAACAAATAGAAATAAAGATATGCTTTTATTGACACTAACTCCATCTTTCCAATCAGTTTCAGTTCATCTGATACCAATTTTGCACCCAGGACTACTAGGTTTCTGAAAGAAAATAAAACTTACAGTCTAGAACAGATAGTTGAACACATGAGAAAGAACATACAAAAATAGTAAAACACACAGATAAAAATAGACAAGAATAACAATAATCATTTGAAGATAATTCTTTGAACAGTTTAAGAGAACGGTGCCGATACTAGGTTACCGCTAGTATAACGAGGTGTTCATCGAAGAATTGTTTTGAGATAACAAATAGAAATAAAGATATGCTTTTATTGACACTACCGCCATCTTTCCAATCAGTTTGTGTTCATCTGATACCAATTTTGCACCCAGGACTACTAGGTTTCAGAAAGCAAACTAAATTTACAGTCTCGAACATATAGTTGAACACAGGAGAAAGAACATACAGAAATAGTAAAACACACAGATAAAAATAGACGAGAATAACAATAATCATTTGAAGATAATTCTTTGAACAGTTCAAGAGAACGGTGTCGATACTAGGTTACCGCTAGTATAACGAGGTGTTCATCCAAGAATTGTTCTTAGAATTGTTTTGAGAAAACAAATAGAAATAAAGATATGCTTTTATTGACACTACCTCCATCTTTCCAATCAGTTTCAGTTCATCTAATACCATTTTTGCACCCAGGATTACTAGGTTTCACAAAGCAAACTAAACTTACAGTCTAGAACAGATAGTTGAACATAGGAGAAAGAACATACAGAAATAGTAAAACACATAAATAAAAATAGACAAGAATAACAATAATCATTTGAAGATAATTCTTTGAACAGTTCAAGAGAATGGTGTCGATACTAGGTTACCGCTAGTATAACGTGGTGTTCAACCAAGAATTGTTCTTAGAATTGTTTTGAGAAAACAAATAGAAATAAAGATATGCTTTTATTGACACTACCTCCATCTTTCCAATCAGTTTTAGTTCATCTGACACCAATTTTGCACCCAGGACTACTAGGTTTCAGAAAGCAAACTAAACTTACAGTCTAGAACAGATAGTTGAACACAGGAGAAAGAACATACAAAAATAGTAAAACACACAGATAAAAATAGACAAGAATAACAATAATCATTTGAAAATAATTCTTTGAACAGTTCAAGAGAACAGTGCCGATACTAGGTTACCGCTAGTATAACGAGGTGTTAATCCAAGAATTGTTCTTAGAATAGTTTTGTGAAAACAAATAGAAATAAAGATATGCTTTTATTGACACTACCTCCATCTGTCCAATCTGTTTCAGTTCATCTGATACCAATTTTGCACCCAAGACTACTAGGTTTCAGAAAGCAAACTAAACTTACAGTCTAGAACAAATAGTTGAACACAGGAAAAAGAACATACAGAAATAGTAAAACACAGATTAAAATAGACAAGAATAACAATAATCATTTGAAGATAATTCTTTGAACAGTTCAAGAGAATGGTGTCGATACTAGGTTACCGCTAGTATAACGAGGTGTTCATCCAAGAATTGTTCTTAGAATTGTTTTGACAAAACAAATAGAAATAAAGATATGCTTTTATTGACACTACCTCCATCTTTCCAATCAGTTTCAGTTCATCTGACACCAATTTTGCACCCAGGACTACTAGGTTTCAGAAAGCAAACTAAACTTACAGTCTAGAACAGATAGTTGAACACAGGAGAAAAAACATACAGAAATAGTAAAACACACAGATAAAAATAGACAAGAATAACAATAATCATTTGAAGATAATTCTTTGAACAGTTCAAGAGAACGGTGCCGATACTAGGTTACCGCTAGTATAACGAGGTGTTCATCCAAGAATTGTTTTGAGAAAACAAATAGAAATAAAGATATGCTTTTATTGACACTACCGCCATCTTTCCAATCAGTTTGTGTTCATCTGATACCAATTTTGCACCCAGGACTAGTAGGTTTCAGAAAGCAAACTAAATTTACAGTCTAGAACAGATAGTTGAACACAGGAGAAAGAACATACAGAAATAGTAAAACACAGATAAAAATAGACGAGAATAACAATAATTATTTGAAGATAATTCTTTGAACAGTTCAAGAGAATGGTGTCGATACTAGGTTACGGCTAGTATAACGAGGTGTTCATCCAAGAATTGTTCTTAGAATTGTTTTGACAAAACAAATAGAAATAAAGATATGCTTTTATTGACACTACCTCCATCTTTCCAATCAGTTTCAGTTCATCTGACACCAATTTTGCACCCAGGACTACTAGGTTTCAGAAAGCAAACTAAACTTACAGTCTAGAACAGATAGTTGAACACAGGAGAAAGAACATACAGAAATAGTAAAACACACAGATAAAAATAGACAAGAATAACAATAATCATTTGAAGATAATTCTTTGAACAGTTCAAGAGAACACTGCCGATACTAGGTTACCGCTAGTATAACGAGGTGTTCATCCAAGAATTGTTCTTAGAATTGTTTTGAGAAAACAAATAGAAATAAAGATATGCTTTTATTGACACTACCTCCATCTTTCCAATCAGTTTCAGTGCATCTGATACCAATTTTGCACCCAGGACTACTAGGTTTCTGAAAGAAAACAAAACTTACAGTCTACAACCGATAGTTGAACACATGAGAAAGGACATACAGAAATAGTAAAACACATAGATAAAAATAGACAAGAATAACAATAATCATTTGAAGATAGTTCTTTGAACAGTTCAAGAGAACGGTGCCGATACTAGGTTACCGCTAGTATAACGAGGTGTTCATCCAAGAATTGTTTTGAGAAAACAAATAGAAATAAAGATATGCTTTTATTGACACTACCGCCATCTTTCCAATCAGTTTGTGTTCATCTGATACCAATTTTGCACCCAGGACTAGTAGGTTTCAGAAAGCAAACTAAACTTACAGTCTAGAAAAGATAGTTGAACACAGGAGAAAGAACATACAGAAATAGTAAAACACACAGATAAAAATAGACAAGAATAACAATAATCATTTGAAGATAATTCTTTGAACAGTTCAAGAGAACACTGCCGATACTAGGTTACCGCTAGTATAACGAGGTGTTCATCCAAGAATTGTTCTTAGAATTGTTTTGAGAAAACAAATAGAAATAAAGATATGCTTTTATTGACACTACCTCCATCTTTCCAATCAGTTTCAGTTCATCTGATACCAATTTTGCACCCAGGACTACTAGGTTTCTGAAAGAAAACAAAACTTACAGTCTACAACAGATAGTTGAACACATGAGAAAGAACATACAGAAATAGTAAAACACACAGATAAAAATAGACAAGAATAACAATAATCATTTGAAGATAGTTCTTTGAACAGTTCAAGAGAACGGTGCCGATACTAGGTTTCCACTAGTATAACGAGGTGTTCATCCAAGAATTGTTTTGAGAAAACGAATAGAAATAATGATATGCTTTTATTGACACTACTGCCATCTTTCCAATCAGTTTGTGTTCATCTGATACAAATTTTGCACCCAGGACTACTAGGTTTCAGAAAGCAAACTAAATTTACAGTCTAGAACAGATAGTTGAACACAATAGAAAGAACATACAGAAATAGTAAAACACACAGATAAAAATAGACGAGAATAAAAATAATCATTTGAAGATAATTCTTTGAACAGTTCAAGAGAACGGTGTCGATACTAGGTTACCGCTAGTATAACGTGGTGTTCATCCAAGAATTGTTCTTAGAATTGTTTTGAGAAAACAAATAGAAATAAAGATATGTTTTTATTGACACTACCTCCATCTTTCCACTCAGTTTCAGTTCATCTAATACCATTTCTGCTCCCAGTACTACTAGGTTTCAGAAAGCAAACTAAACTTACAGTCTAGAACAGATAGTTGAACACAGGAGAAAGAACATACAGAAATAGTAAAACACACAGATAAAAATAGACAAGAATAACAATAATTCTTTGAATAGTTCAAGAGAATGGTGTCGATACTAGTTTACCGCTAGTATACTGAGGTGTTCAACCAAGAATTGTTCTTAGAATTGTTTTGAGAAAACAAATAGAAATAAAGATATGCTTTTATTGACACTACCTCCATCTTTCCAATCAGTTTCAGTTCATCTGACACCAATTTTGCACCCAGGACTACTAGGTTTCAGAAAGCAAACTAAACTTACAGTCTAGAACAGATAGTTGAACACAGGAAAAAGAACATACAGAAATAGTAAAACACAGATAAAAATATACAAGAATAACAATAATCATTTGAAGATAATTCTTTGAACAGTTCAAGAGAATGGTGTCGATACTAGGTTACCGCTAGTATAACGAGGTGTTCATCCAAGAATTGTTCTTAGAATTGTTTTGACAAAACAAATAGAAATAAAGATATGTTTTTATTGACACTACCTCCATCTTTCCAATCAGTTTCAGTTCATCTGACACCAATTTTGCACCCAGGACTACTAGTTTTCAGAAAGCAAACTAAACTTACAGTCTAGAACAGATAGTTGAACACAGGAGAAAGAACATACAGAAATAGTAAAACACACAGATAAAAATAGACAAGAATAACAATAATCATTTGAAGATAATTCTTTGAACAGTTCAAGAGAACGGTGCCGATACTAGGTTACCGCTAGTATAACGAGGTGTTCATCCAAGAATTGTTCTTAGAATTGTTTTGAGAAAACAAATAGAAAGAAAGATATGCTTTTATTGATACTACCTCCATCTGTCCAATCTGTTTCAGTTCATCTGATACCAATTTTGCACCCAGGACTACTTGGTTTCATAAAGCAAACTAAACTTATAGTCTAGAACAGTAGTTGAACACAGGAAAAAGAACATACAGAAATAGTAAAACACAAATAAAAATAGACAAGAATAACAATAATCATTTGAAGATAATTCTTTGAACAGTTCAAGAGAATGGTGTCGATACTAGGTTACCGCTAGTATAACGAGGTGTTCATCCAAGAATTGTTCTTAGAATTGTTTTGACAAAACAAATAGAAATAAAGATATGCTTTTATTGACACTACCTCCATCTTTACAATCAGTTTCAGTTCATCTGACACCAATTTTGCACTCAGGACTACTAGGTTTCAGAAAGCAAACTAAACTTACAGTCTAGAACAGATAGTTGAACACAGGAGAAAGAACATACAGAAATAGTAAAACACACAGATAAAAATAGACAAGAATAAAATTAATCATTTGAAGATAATTCATTGAACAGTACAAGAGAATGGTGTCGATACTAGGTTACCGCGAGTATAACGAGGTGTTCAACCAAGAATTGTTTTGAGAAAACAAATAGAAATAAAGATATGCTTTTATTGACACTACCTCCATCTTTCCAATCAGTTTCAGTTCATCTGATACCATTTTTGCACCCAGGACTACTAGGTTTCAGAAAGCAAACTAAACTTACAGTCTAGAACAGATAGTTGAACACAGGAGAAAGAACATACAGAAATAGTAAAACACACAGATAAAAATAGACAAGAATAACATTAATCATTTGAAGATAATTCATTGAACAGTACAAGAGAATGGTGTCGATACTAGGTTACCGCTAGTATAACGAGGTGTTCAACCAAGAATTGTTTTGAGAAAACAAATAGAAATAAAGATATTCTTTTATTGACACTACCTCCATCTTTCCAATCACTTTCAGTTCATTTGACACCAATTTTGCACCCAGGAGTACAAGGTTTCAGAAAGCAATCTAAACTTACAGTCTAGAACAGATAGTTGAACACAGAAGAAAGAACATACAGAATGAGTAAAACACATAGATAAAAATAGATAAGAAAAACAATAATCATTTGAAGATAAATCTTTGAACAGTGCAAGAGAACGGTGCCGATACTAGTTTACCGCTAGTATAATGTGGTGTTCATCGAAGAATTGTTTTTAGAAAACAAATAGAAATAAAGATATGCTTTTATTGACACTACCTCCATCTTTCCAATCAGTTTCAGTTCATCTGATACCAATTTTGCACCCAAGACTACTAGGTTTCAAAAAGCAAACTAAACTTACAGTCTAGAACAGATAGTTGAACACAGGAGAAAGAACATACACAAATAGTAAAACACACAGATAAAAATAGACAAGAATAACAATAATCATTTGAAGATAATTCTTTGAACAGTTCAAGATAACAGTGCCGATACTAGGTTACCGCTAGTATAACGAGGTGTTCATCTAAGAATTGTTCTTAGAATTGGTTTGAGAAAACAAATAGAAATAAAGATATGCTTTTATTGACACTAACTCCATCTTTCCAATCAGTTTCAGTTCATCTGATACCAATTTTGCACCCAGGACTACTAGGTTTCTGAAAGAAAATAAAACTTACAGTCTAGAACAGATAGTTGAACACATGAGAAAGAACATACAAAAATAGTAAAACACACAGATAAAAATAGACAAGAATAACAATAATCATTTGAAGATAATTCTTTGAACAGTTTAAGAGAACGGTGCCGATACTAGGTTACCGCTAGTATAACGAGGTGTTCATCGAAGAATTGTTTTGAGATAACAAATAGAAATAAAGATATGCTTTTATTGACACTACCGCCATCTTTCCAATCAGTTTGTGTTCATCTGATACCAATTTTGCACCCAGGACTACTAGGTTTCAGAAAGCAAACTAAATTTACAGTCTCGAACATATAGTTGAACACAGGAGAAAGAACATACAGAAATAGTAAAACACACAGATAAAAATAGACGAGAATAACAATAATCATTTGAAGATAATTCTTTGAACAGTTCAAGAGAACGGTGTCGATACTAGGTTACCGCTAGTATAACGAGGTGTTCATCCAAGAATTGTTCTTAGAATTGTTTTGAGAAAACAAATAGAAATAAAGATATGCTTTTATTGACACTACCTCCATCTTTCCAATCAGTTTCAGTTCATCTAATACCATTTTTGCACCCAGGATTACTAGGTTTCACAAAGCAAACTAAACTTACAGTCTAGAACAGATAGTTGAACATAGGAGAAAGAACATACAGAAATAGTAAAACACATAAATAAAAATAGACAAGAATAACAATAATCATTTGAAGATAATTCTTTGAACAGTTCAAGAGAATGGTGTCGATACTAGGTTACCGCTAGTATAACGTGGTGTTCAACCAAGAATTGTTCTTAGAATTGTTTTGAGAAAACAAATAGAAATAAAGATATGCTTTTATTGACACTACCTCCATCTTTCCAATCAGTTTTAGTTCATCTGACACCAATTTTGCACCCAGGACTACTAGGTTTCAGAAAGCAAACTAAACTTACAGTCTAGAACAGATAGTTGAACACAGGAGAAAGAACATACAAAAATAGTAAAACACACAGATAAAAATAGACAAGAATAACAATAATCATTTGAAAATAATTCTTTGAACAGTTCAAGAGAACAGTGCCGATACTAGGTTACCGCTAGTATAACGAGGTGTTAATCCAAGAATTGTTCTTAGAATAGTTTTGTGAAAACAAATAGAAATAAAGATATGCTTTTATTGACACTACCTCCATCTGTCCAATCTGTTTCAGTTCATCTGATACCAATTTTGCACCCAAGACTACTAGGTTTCAGAAAGCAAACTAAACTTACAGTCTAGAACAAATAGTTGAACACAGGAAAAAGAACATACAGAAATAGTAAAACACAGATTAAAATAGACAAGAATAATAATAATCATTTGAAGATAATTCTTTGAACAGTTCAAGAGAATGGTGTCGATACTAGGTTACCGCTAGTATAACGAGGTGTTCATCCAAGAATTGTTCTTAGAATTGTTTTGACAAAACAAATAGAAATAAAGATATGCTTTTATTGACACTACCTCCATCTTTCCAATCAGTTTCAGTTCATCTGACACCAATTTTGCACCCAGGACTACTAGGTTTCAGAAAGCAAACTAAACTTACAGTCTAGAACAGATAGTTGAACACAGGAGAAAAAACATACAGAAATAGTAAAACACACAGATAAAAATAGACAAGAATAACAATAATCATTTGAAGATAATTCTTTGAACAGTTCAAGAGAACGGTGCCGATACTAGGTTACCGCTAGTATAACGAGGTGTTCATCCAAGAATTGTTTTGAGAAAACAAATAGAAATAAAGATATGCTTTTATTGACACTACCGCCATCTTTCCAATCAGTTTGTGTTCATCTGATACCAATTTTGCACCCAGGACTAGTAGGTTTCAGAAAGCAAACTAAATTTACAGTCTAGAACAGATAGTTGAACACAGGAGAAAGAACATACAGAAATAGTAAAACACAGATAAAAATAGACGAGAATAACAATAATTATTTGAAGATAATTCTTTGAACAGTTCAAGAGAATGGTGTCGATACTAGGTTACGGCTAGTATAACGAGGTGTTCATCCAAGAATTGTTCTTAGAATTGTTTTGACAAAACAAATAGAAATAAAGATATGCTTTTATTGACACTACCTCCATCTTTCCAATCAGTTTCAGTTCATCTGACACCAATTTTGCACCCAGGACTACTAGGTTTCAGAAAGCAAACTAAACTTACAGTCTAGAACAGATAGTTGAACACAGGAGAAAGAACATACAGAAATAGTAAAACACACAGATAAAAATAGACAAGAATAACAATAATCATTTGAAGATAATTCTTTGAACAGTTCAAGAGAACACTGCCGATACTAGGTTACCGCTAGTATAACGAGGTGTTCATCCAAGAATTGTTCTTAGAATTGTTTTGAGAAAACAAATAGAAATAAAGATATGCTTTTATTGACACTACCTCCATCTTTCCAATCAGTTTCAGTGCATCTGATACCAATTTTGCACCCAGGACTACTAGGTTTCTGAAAGAAAACAAAACTTACAGTCTACAACCGATAGTTGAACACATGAGAAAGGACATACAGAAATAGTAAAACACATAGATAAAAATAGACAAGAATAACAATAATCATTTGAAGATAGTTCTTTGAACAGTTCAAGAGAACGGTGCCGATACTAGGTTACCGCTAGTATAACGAGGTGTTCATCCAAGAATTGTTTTGAGAAAACAAATAGAAATAAAGATATGCTTTTATTGACACTACCGCCATCTTTCCAATCAGTTTGTGTTCATCTGATACCAATTTTGCACCCAGGACTAGTAGGTTTCAGAAAGCAAACTAAACTTACAGTCTAGAAAAGATAGTTGAACACAGGAGAAAGAACATACAGAAATAGTAAAACACACAGATAAAAATAGACAAGAATAACAATAATCATTTGAAGATAATTCTTTGAACAGTTCAAGAGAACACTGCCGATACTAGGTTACCGCTAGTATAACGAGGTGTTCATCCAAGAATTGTTCTTAGAATTGTTTTGAGAAAACAAATAGAAATAAAGATATGCTTTTATTGACACTACCTCCATCTTTCCAATCAGTTTCAGTTCATCTGATACCAATTTTGCACCCAGGACTACTAGGTTTCTGAAAGAAAACAAAACTTACAGTCTACAACAGATAGTTGAACACATGAGAAAGAACATACAGAAATAGTAAAACACACAGATAAAAATAGACAAGAATAACAATAATCATTTGAAGATAGTTCTTTGAACAGTTCAAGAGAACGGTGCCGATACTAGGTTTCCACTAGTATAACGAGGTGTTCATCCAAGAATTGTTTTGAGAAAACGAATAGAAATAATGATATGCTTTTATTGACACTACTGCCATCTTTCCAATCAGTTTGTGTTATCTGATACAAATTTTGCACCCAGGACTACTAGGTTTCAGAAAGCAAACTAAATTTACAGTCTAGAACAGATAGTTGAACACAATAGAAAGAACATACAGAAATAGTAAAACACACAGATAAAAATAGACGAGAATAAAAATAATCATTTGAAGATAATTCTTTGAACAGTTCAAGAGAACGGTGTCGATACTAGGTTACCGCTAGTATAACGTGGTGTTCATCCAAGAATTGTTCTTAGAATTGTTTTGAGAAAACAAATAGAAATAAAGATATGTTTTTATTGACACTACCTCCATCTTTCCACTCAGTTTCAGTTCATCTAATACCATTTCTGCTCCCAGTACTACTAGGTTTCAGAAAGCAAACTAAACTTACAGTCTAGAACAGATAGTTGAACACAGGAGAAAGAACATACAGAAATAGTAAAACACACAGATAAAAATAGACAAGAATAACAATAATTCTTTGAATAGTTCAAGAGAATGGTGTCGATACTAGTTTACCGCTAGTATACTGAGGTGTTCAACCAAGAATTGTTCTTAGAATTGTTTTGAGAAAACAAATAGAAATAAAGATATGCTTTTATTGACACTACCTCCATCTTTCCAATCAGTTTCAGTTCATCTGATACCAATTTTGCACCCAGGACTACTAGGTTTCTGAAAGAAAACAAAACTTACAGTCTACAACAGATAGTTGAACACATGAGAAAGAACATACAGAAATAGTAAAACACAGATAAAAATATACAAGAATAACAATAATCATTTGAAGATAATTCTTTGAACAGTTCAAGAGAATGGTGTCGATACTAGGTTACCGCTAGTATAACGAGGTGTTCATCCAAGAATTGTTCTTAGAATTGTTTTGACAAAACAAATAGAAATAAAGATATGTTTTTATTGACACTACCTCCATCTTTCCAATCAGTTTCAGTTCATCTGACACCAATTTTGCACCCAGGACTACTAGTTTTCAGAAAGCAAACTAAACTTACAGTCTAGAACAGATAGTTGAACACAGGAGAAAGAACATACAGAAATAGTAAAACACACAGATAAAAATAGACAAGAATAACAATAATCATTTGAAGATAATTCTTTGAACAGTTCAAGAGAACGGTGCCGATACTAGGTTACCGCTAGTATAACGAGGTGTTCATCCAAGAATTGTTCTTAGAATTGTTTTGAGAAAACAAATAGAAAGAAAGATATGCTTTTATTGATACTACCTCCATCTGTCCAATCTGTTTCAGTTCATCTGATACCAATTTTGCACCCAGGACTACTTGGTTTCATAAAGCAAACTAAACTTATAGTCTAGAACAGTAGTTGAACACAGGAAAAAGAACATACAGAAATAGTAAAACACAAATAAAAATAGACAAGAATAACAATAATCATTTGAAGATAATTCTTTGAACAGTTCAAGAGAATGGTGTCGATACTAGGTTACCGCTAGTATAACGAGGTGTTCATCCAAGAATTGTTCTTAGAATTGTTTTGACAAAACAAATAGAAATAAAGATATGCTTTTATTGACACTACCTCCATCTTTACAATCAGTTTCAGTTCATCTGACACCAATTTTGCACTCAGGACTACTAGGTTTCAGAAAGCAAACTAAACTTACAGTCTAGAACAGATAGTTGAACACAGGAGAAAGAACATACAGAAATAGTAAAACACACAGATAAAAATAGACAAGAATAAAATTAATCATTTGAAGATAATTCATTGAACAGTACAAGAGAATGGTGTCGATACTAGGTTACCGCGAGTATAACGAGGTGTTCAACCAAGAATTGTTTTGAGAAAACAAATAGAAATAAAGATATGCTTTTATTGACACTACCTCCATCTTTCCAATCAGTTTCAGTTCATCTGATACCATTTTTGCACCCAGGACTACTAGGTTTCAGAAAGCAAACTAAACTTACAGTCTAGAACAGATAGTTGAACACAGGAGAAAGAACATACAGAAATAGTAAAACACACAGATAAAAATAGACAAGAATAACATTAATCATTTGAAGATAATTCATTGAACAGTACAAGAGAATGGTGTCGATACTAGGTTACCGCTAGTATAACGAGGTGTTCAACCAAGAATTGTTTTGAGAAAACAAATAGAAATAAAGATATTCTTTTATTGACACTACCTCCATCTTTCCAATCACTTTCAGTTCATTTGACACCAATTTTGCACCCAGGAGTACAAGGTTTCAGAAAGCAATCTAAACTTACAGTCTAGAACAGATAGTTGAACACAGAAGAAAGAACATACAGAATGAGTAAAACACATAGATAAAAATAGATAAGAAAAACAATAATCATTTGAAGATAAATCTTTGAACAGTGCAAGAGAACGGTGCCGATACTAGTTTACCGCTAGTATAATGTGGTGTTCATCGAAGAATTGTTTTTAGAAAACAAATAGAAATAAAGATATGCTTTTATTGACACTACCTCCATCTTTCCAATCAGTTTCAGTTCATCTGATACCAATTTTACACCCAAGACTACTAGGTTTCAGAAAGCAAACTAAACTTACAGTCTAGAACAGATAGTTGAACACAGGAGAAAGAACATACACAAATATTAAAACACACAGATAAAAATAGACAAGAATAACAATAATCATTAGAAGATAATTCTTTGAACAGTTCAAGAGAACAGTGCCGATACTAGGTTACCGCTAGTATAACGAGGTGTTCATCCAAGAATTGTTCTTAGAATTGTTTTGAGAAAACAAATAGAAATAAAGATATGCTTTTATTGACACTAACTCCATCTTTCCAATCAGTTTCAGTTCATCTGATACCAATTTTGCTCCTAGGACTACTAGGTTTCTGAAAGAAAACAAAACTTACAGTCTAGAACAGATAGTTGAACACATGAGAAAGAACATACAAAAATAGTAAAACACACAGATAAAAATAGACAAGAATAACAATAATCATTTGAAGATAATTCTTTGAACAGTTCAAGAGAACGGTGCCGATACTAGGTTACCGCTAGTATAACGAGGTGTTCATCGAAGAATTGTTTTGAGATAACAAATAGAAATAAAGATATGCTTTTATTGACACTACCGCCATCTTTCCAATCAGTTTGTGTTCATCTGATACCAATTTTGCACCCAGGACTACTAGGTTTCAGAAAGCAAACTAAATTTACAGTCTAGAACATATAGTTGAACACAGGAGAAAGAACATACAGAAATAGTAAAACACAGATAAAAATAGACAAGAATAACAATAATCATTTGAAGATAATTCTTTGAACAGTTCAAGAGAATGGTGTCGATACTAGGTTACCGCTAGTATAACGAGGTGTTCATCCAAGAATTGTTCTTAGAATTGTTTTGACAAAACAAATAGAAATAAAGATATGTTTTTATTGACACTACCTCCATCTTTCCAATCAGTTTCAGTTCATCTGACACCAATTTTGCACCCAGGACTACTAGGTTTCAGAAAGCAAACTAAACTTACAGTCTAGAACAGATAGTTGAACACAGGAGAAAGAACATACAGAAATAGTAAAACACACAGATAAAAATAGACAAGAATAACAATAATCATTTGAAGATAATTCTTTGAACAGTTCAAGAGAACGGTGTCGATACTAGGTTACCGCTAGTATAACGAGGTGTTCATCCAAGAATTGTTCTTAGAATTGTTTTGACAAAACAAATAGAAATAAAGATATGTTTTTATTGACACTACCTCCATCTTTCCAATCAGTTTCAGTTCATCTGACACCAATTTTGCACCCAGGACTACTAGTTTTCAGAAAGCAAACTAAACTTACAGTCTAGAACAGATAGTTGAACACAGGAGAAAGAACATACAGAAATAGTAAAACACACAGATAAAAATAGACAAGAATAACAATAATCATTTGAAGATAATTCTTTGAACAGTTCAAGAGAACGGTGCCGATACTAGGTTACCGCTAGTATAACGAGGTGTTCATCCAAGAATTGTTCTTAGAATTGTTTTGAGAAAACAAATAGAAAGAAAGATATGCTTTTATTGATACTACCTCCATCTGTCCAATCTGTTTCAGTTCATCTGATACCAATTTTGCACCCAGGACTACTTGGTTTCATAAAGCAAACTAAACTTATAGTCTAGAACAGTAGTTGAACACAGGAAAAAGAACATACAGAAATAGTAAAACACAAATAAAAATAGACAAGAATAACAATAATCATTTGAAGATAATTCTTTGAACAGTTCAAGAGAATGGTGTCGATACTAGGTTACCGCTAGTATAACGAGGTGTTCATCCAAGAATTGTTCTTAGAATTGTTTTGACAAAACAAATAGAAATAAAGATATGCTTTTATTGACACTACCTCCATCTTTACAATCAGTTTCAGTTCATCTGACACCAATTTTGCACTCAGGACTACTAGGTTTCAGAAAGCAAACTAAACTTACAGTCTAGAACAGATAGTTGAACACAGGAGAAAGAACATACAGAAATAGTAAAACACACAGATAAAAATAGACAAGAATAAAATTAATCATTTGAAGATAATTCATTGAACAGTACAAGAGAATGGTGTCGATACTAGGTTACCGCGAGTATAACGAGGTGTTCAACCAAGAATTGTTTTGAGAAAACAAATAGAAATAAAGATATGCTTTTATTGACACTACCTCCATCTTTCCAATCAGTTTCAGTTCATCTGATACCATTTTTGCACCCAGGACTACTAGGTTTCAGAAAGCAAACTAAACTTACAGTCTAGAACAGATAGTTGAACACAGGAGAAAGAACATACAGAAATAGTAAAACACACAGATAAAAATAGACAAGAATAACATTAATCATTTGAAGATAATTCATTGAACAGTACAAGAGAATGGTGTCGATACTAGGTTACCGCTAGTATAACGAGGTGTTCAACCAAGAATTGTTTTGAGAAAACAAATAGAAATAAAGATATTCTTTTATTGACACTACCTCCATCTTTCCAATCACTTTCAGTTCATTTGACACCAATTTTGCACCCAGGAGTACAAGGTTTCAGAAAGCAATCTAAACTTACAGTCTAGAACAGATAGTTGAACACAGAAGAAAGAACATACAGAATGAGTAAAACACATAGATAAAAATAGATAAGAAAAACAATAATCATTTGAAGATAAATCTTTGAACAGTGCAAGAGAACGGTGCCGATACTAGTTTACCGCTAGTATAATGTGGTGTTCATCGAAGAATTGTTTTTAGAAAACAAATAGAAATAAAGATATGCTTTTATTGACACTACCTCCATCTTTCCAATCAGTTTCAGTTCATCTGATACCAATTTTACACCCAAGACTACTAGGTTTCAGAAAGCAAACTAAACTTACAGTCTAGAACAGATAGTTGAACACAGGAGAAAGAACATACACAAATATTAAAACACACAGATAAAAATAGACAAGAATAACAATAATCATTAGAAGATAATTCTTTGAACAGTTCAAGAGAACAGTGCCGATACTAGGTTACCGCTAGTATAACGAGGTGTTCATCCAAGAATTGTTCTTAGAATTGTTTTGAGAAAACAAATAGAAATAAAGATATGCTTTTATTGACACTAACTCCATCTTTCCAATCAGTTTCAGTTCATCTGATACCAATTTTGCTCCTAGGACTACTAGGTTTCTGAAAGAAAACAAAACTTACAGTCTAGAACAGATAGTTGAACACATGAGAAAGAACATACAAAAATAGTAAAACACACAGATAAAAATAGACAAGAATAACAATAATCATTTGAAGATAATTCTTTGAACAGTTCAAGAGAACGGTGCCGATACTAGGTTACCGCTAGTATAACGAGGTGTTCATCGAAGAATTGTTTTGAGATAACAAATAGAAATAAAGATATGCTTTTATTGACACTACCGCCATCTTTCCAATCAGTTTGTGTTCATCTGATACCAATTTTGCACCCAGGACTACTAGGTTTCAGAAAGCAAACTAAATTTACAGTCTAGAACATATAGTTGAACACAGGAGAAAGAACATACAGAAATAGTAAAACACAGATAAAAATAGACAAGAATAACAATAATCATTTGAAGATAATTCTTTGAACAGTTCAAGAGAATGGTGTCGATACTAGGTTACCGCTAGTATAACGAGGTGTTCATCCAAGAATTGTTCTTAGAATTGTTTTGACAAAACAAATAGAAATAAAGATATGTTTTTATTGACACTACCTCCATCTTTCCAATCAGTTTCAGTTCATCTGACACCAATTTTGCACCCAGGACTACTAGGTTTCAGAAAGCAAACTAAACTTACAGTCTAGAACAGATAGTTGAACACAGGAGAAAGAACATACAGAAATAGTAAAACACACAGATAAAAATAGACAAGAATAACAATAATCATTTGAAGATAATTCTTTGAACAGTTCAAGAGAACGGTGCCGATACTAGGTTACCGCTAGTATAACGAGGTGTTCATCCAAGAATTGTTCTTAGAATTGTTTTGAGAAAACAAATAGAAAGAAAGATATGCTTTTATTGATACTACCTCCATCTGTCCAATCTGTTTCAGTTCATCTGATACCAATTTTGCACCCAGGACTACTTGGTTTCAGAAAGCAAACTAAACTTATAGTCTAGAACAGTAGTTGAACACAGGAAAAAGAACATACAGAAATAGTAAAACACAAATAAAAATAGACAAGAATAACAATAATCATTTGAAGATAATTCTTTGAACAGTTCAAGAGAATGGTGTCGATACTAGGTTACCGCTAGTATAACGAGGTGTTCATCCAAGAATTGTTCTTAGAATTGTTTTGACAAAACAAATAGAAATAAAGATATGCTTTTATTGACACTACCTCCATCTTTACAATCAGTTTCAGTTCATCTGACACCAATTTTGCACTCAGGACTACTAGGTTTCAGAAAGCAAACTAAACTTACAGTCTAGAACAGATAGTTGAACACAGGAGAAAGAACATACAGAAATAGTAAAACACACAGATAAAAATAGACAAGAATAAAATTAATCATTTGAAGATAATTCATTGAACAGTACAAGAGAATGGTGTCGATACTAGGTTACCGCTAGTATAACGAGGTGTTCAACCAAGAATTGTTTTGAGAAAACAAATAGAAATAAAGATATGCTTTTATTGACACTACCTCCATCTTTCCAATCACTTTCAGTTCATTTGACACCAATTTTGCACCCAGGTGTGATCGTTAAAATCCAATTTAAATTATATCATGTTCTTTTAAACCTTAACAAAGTATTTCAAGCAAATACGCTTTTACCAAGTATTAAGTGTCTTTTTAGGGCACACTTAATCAAAGTTTAAGCTTAATATTTTTAGCACATGCTTTGAATATTGATAAAGGGTAATTCTAACTACCAAGCATATCAAGTTTAATTACTCGAACATGCAAGGTGAAAGCAATTTATCAAAAATTCAGAAATAAATTGCAATTAACAATTAAGTACATAATTCAGTAAAATGAATCAAATTAATTTATACAACCCATTTAGTTCGTCACAAACTCGATGTGGTGGCACTCAACAGGTCAGCAAGTGGTCCGACACGAATCCCGAGACAACTGGCCAAAAGCACTCTGTGGTGGCTCTTACAGATAGCTGGGGTGTGAATAGCCAAATAACCGAATTAACCGATTCGAATTCCCCGCGCTACAGTGACTGCTACAGTGCCAGCTCGCGCCGGTCATCTTCTCCAGCGCGACAGCGGCTGCTCCGCCGCCTTCCGTCGCTCCTCGCGACCTTCCCGACCGCCAAATCACGTCCCAGAACCTGTAAAAGAGAGAGAGAGGGTGAGGAACAGCAAAAACAATTGAAAATAGGAAGATCAAATCGAAACAGAGGTTCCCTGTTTTCGCGGTGGTGGCTCTGTTCGTGAGGCGGAGCAGGGGGTTCTCGGTCGTGGTGGTGACGGTGGTCGCAAGAGGTGAGGACAGGAAGGAGCTCGCGACGAAGAGAGGCCGAGAGGGAGGAGGAAGACGGTCTGTCGCGACGCAAAACAGGGCCGCGATGCGAGCTCTGTTTCGCGGTGATTTTCGCGCGGTGGCGGAGTTCGTGCGGTGGCGGAGTTCGTGCGGTGGCGAGGGTGAGGTGAACAGGGGAGAGGGTCTGAGGGTGGTGGCGGAGTGCAAGTTTGGATGCGAAACAGGGTTGTCACGCCCCTGTTTCGCGGTGGTGGCGCGAGGACGGTGGCGGGAATGGTGGTGGTGCGCGGTGGTGGCGATGGCGAGGAGACTGTGAGTGAGTGGGAGAGATGACTGCTGAGTGAGTGGAAGAGGGATAGGTGGTGGTGGTGAGGGTGAGGTGAATTTGAGAGAAAGAGGATTGAATTTTTCCTAATTTGCTTCTTTTCCCTTCTCTTTTCTCCCCCCTCCTTCTTACCCTATCATATTCTATTTATAGAGAATAATCAATGAGGGTAGGAGAAGGATTAGGTTTGGTTTTAGGGTATGAATTGGTTTTAGGGTATGAATAAGGTTTTGGGTTTTAGGTTTGTGGATTTAGGTTAAGAGCTAGGTGTTGGGTGTAGGTTTGTGGATTTTAGGTTGTGAGCTAGGTGTTGGGTTTAGGTTTGTGATTTGTTTTATACCACCATTGAAATTGCCTAATTGTCGTTTGTGACTGCTTAATATGGATTCATCGTTTAAGCTCAAATTCCTGCAAAGATATTAAAACGAAATAATTACTATAAAATATAATAATCGAAACACTAACATGTACAAATTAAGGGATATATTCTGTAATAATTATGTGAATATCAAATACCCCCAAACCTATATTTTGCTAGTCCTCGAGCAAAACAATAAAAAAAAAAATTCTAACTCACTTTCGCAGGAATCATCGGTTGCACTTACCTTAAACGTGCAACAAGGCTTTAAACCCCTAGATTACCTCTAGTGGACGAGTTATAGTCTCGTGAGGGTTTCCAGAAATGTTACCCACAAACATTACTGACTCAATCAAAACTTGGTCAAACAATATTCATTTTAAAACTTCAAGAAATGCAAGAAACCAACAGTGTCATTTTAGTGTATCAACAAATTTCCAAATAATTTAATATTCTCCACAAGTTAGAGACAAATTCACAATCATCCTCAACTCAATGTGTGTGTGTGGATAGCACTATCAACATAACTTTTCATTTCAGAGTAAAACAATGACTAAATCTCCTGTAGAAAGTTTGTTTTGACTTCAAACCTCTCATGTCACTCACAATAAAACACTCAGAGATTTGGTATTTCACTCAGTTTATATGTGAGGAAAAGAGTAAATGATGGAAAACAATCATCTCACATATAGTAATATGAAGAACAGACTTTTCAAGAATGGAATGAACATGATCTCATGGACAGGAATATCAATTACTTTTGGGAATGTTGAATCAAACACCATAGGTCTTGGTTATTAAATCTCCACATCTACAGAACCAACCTTTACCTAAGATCAACTAGGACTTTGTTGGGTTGTAATGGGGCTTGGGTAATGGTTAATAAGGAATGTCAAAGGATTCTAACAAAAATTTCTAGGAATGTATACACCCATTATACGTACAATTAGGGCTGTCAAGAATAAATCAATGTTGCGCACCATCAATTTTTTTCTTCATTCTCACATCTTTATCCTCAGTCACATTCTTCTTCTGCTTTCCTTTTTTTACTTTTTTTCTTTTTCTTTCTTTTTTTTCTTTCTTTCTTTTTCTTTCTTTCTTTCTTTTTCTTTCTTTCATAGAAGATTTATGAAATATCTCATATTTTGCTCTTTCATGCCCTTTTTACACCAAGTATATTCATCCGTACACATTCCCAGAAAAATTGGGTAAAGGTTAATGGGTTAACAAATAAAAGGTTAATCTATGGCTCAAAAGGCTACAAAAAGTTAATGTTATGGTTAAGTTAAAAGGCTAGTTAATGGTTTAAAGAAAAAAAATGCCTAGATCATTTCCTAAGTTCGGGTCAGTATTATGACATCTCAATTGAATAAGCCAAGAAGTTCTAGTGTAATAATTCAATTTTTATGTCATTTCCAAAGCAATTGATCAAAAGAATAAAAATAATGAGATCATCAACGAGATAATGTAGACTCAAGAAAAATCAGAGTTTATGTATAACCCTCAGAAAAATAGAAATGCTCAAAGCTTTCAGGGTTAAGTCTCCACTATTATTCTAAGGTTTTCTAGTATATATTTCACTCATCAACTTCAAGTTATGTTAACATGGCTCATGGTGCAAAGATAATCGAGTTGAAAAATCTTATGAACTAGATTTAACTTAAGGATCTTAATAAACTTTCAGTCTTTATCAATATACCAATATGTCAAGTTGGCTTGCATTTTCTTGAGCATAAAACATTTAAAGTCCATTTTCATACTCGTAAAAGACCAAGTTTTATTGACAGAAAAGCATTTTTTTTTCAAGAAAAGAAAAGAAAATACTACGAAAAAAATGAAAAATTCACCGACTCATGAATCCTACCCCCAAACCTAATCCAAACATTGTCCTCAATGTTTAATAAAATAATTCTGACAAATGAATGAAGTAAGTACATGAGAGGAGGTTAGAACAGTATTACCGCGGTGAAGATTTTACCAATTTCCAAGGAGTCGTCCATCAATGAGGCTCACCAATATAAGAATCATGGATTTTTCATTAGAAATTGATAAAATGCAGACTCGACACTAACAAAGAAAACTAAAAAGAAAAGGCAAGTTGTAAGTCAAAACTGTTACGGAGCTAACGAGTATGAATGAAACACAACTAAATAGGGTACTCGAAAATCAATCCAGATTAACAGTAAAGACACACAACTAAAGCTAGGCTGCCTCCCATTAGCGCTTGGTTTAACGTCGTCAGCCCGACAAATATTCTTCCTAAAAAATGGTGTATCGAAAAGTGTAGAGGAAGAATATGACAAATACTTAGTCCATGGTCGTATATCAACAACCTGAACAGTTGAGGATCATTCCACCAAAATATAGCACTCACATGGGGCACCAAATACTCTAGGACATTCCAAAAGTTACCAGTAGTCATACACAACAAATGATCATTGCGTGCTCCAAAAAGGGAACATCCTATGTCTGGTTCCACATCAGAAGAATGGATAATTTTCACATCAGGATGGTGAAAACTGAAATCCTCACTACAACACAAGGGATCAGTGAAAGTAGCCTTAGCAAATGGGGATATGATGCAAGTAGATGAGACGATGGATATATCAGGTGGTATAGGCTCATCACATGAATCATATAGAGATACTGGTCTAGACAACTCATCACCTGAAAAAGCATACCTGAGGGTGTCAGGTAATTGTTTAAGGTTAAGCTCAGGTGGCTCAACTGATGGGACTAGTTTTGACTCACTGAGTGGAAAAAGCTTCCCTTTAGACTTCCATTTATAACTAGGATCCACAATGGGGACTGAGTCAAGCAAATCATTGACTTCCCTAATGGAATCATCAACATCAAAGTCTAAACTAAATTGAGTCAAACAAGCCTCTAAACAGTCAAGGGGAGACTCTAAAGAATGTTCACAGTTTGATACGATGCATGAGTCACTAAGGAGGCATGAGTCAACATGGGAAGGAGATGTCTGTAGTGCCTCAAAATTGACAGGTTCATCAATAAATGAGTCACTAGGGAATTTTGCTGACTCTATCTCAGGAAGTGACTCAACTATCTGACTCACAGTCATCTCAAGTTTCCGGATAGCTTGAGAGTTTTGTTGAAAAATAGTTTTCAATTCTGTGATTTCATGAGAATTTTGCACAAGTATTTCTCCTGTTCGCTCTATAAAAATTTTCATTATATCCTCTAACTCATTATCAGGAATGAAAGCTTGAGGAGTCTGAGGAGTGTCTAGAGGGTCTTCATGGTACTGACCATGAGCCCATGAGAAGTCAGGATGATAGGCTAGACCTGGGTTGTAATAATCTAAATATGGATCATAATCAGGTCGTCGCATGTCATAAAATGAATTGACTTGCTCGGAAAAATAGGCTGAATAATCCCTTGTGTTCATTTTTTTTTTTTTTTGAAGGCACTAACTCTAAAAATATACACAGGCTCACATGCAATCAGCAACCAATAAATGCACAAGAAACATGCCTCCCTAAGCAATCAACGTTTTTGAGATCAATTATCTTTTTATCTTTGGGGGACAATTATTTCTTATGTAATCTTTATGACAGAGCAATGGGTGCTACAAGTTGATCCTAAGAGTGTACACTTTACACCGCAAAGTTCAAAATCAGTAGGCTAGAGTTTTGTTTCAAAGAAACCGGATTATCGCACAAGAGAAGGAGGTCACAATGGTCCAATTAAGTACTTCCTTGTGCTACCGCTCTGTAAGCCAATAGATGTGAGAACGATGTGATGTTAAATGCACACTTGAGGCTTGTGTTCCTAACCAAAAACTGTTGGTTACACCAATTCTTCTTGTGGATCGTAGCTTACTTATGACTCGGCGTACCGGGTGAATTACCGTTGTGGCAGTGGCCTCTCGGAGTTCATTGAATGATTAAACCCATCGTCACTTTTAGCTTTGGTCAACACAAAAATTATTGGATTCACTTTGGTCTTGGTTGTCCTATGAACACCGTACCTAAAAAAATGCTCTATCTAACTTGCTAATTGATTTTAATTATGTTAGGATATTGGTTGCACACAGCTGGAGTGATGAGGTGGGGATATCAAGTCCCACCAGTTTCTATTTATAAGCTGGGTCTGCTTATT
The DNA here is from genome assembly GCA_963556465.1 of Berberis vulgaris. NCBI lineage: Eukaryota > Viridiplantae > Streptophyta > Magnoliopsida > Ranunculales > Berberidaceae > Berberis > Berberis vulgaris. The sequence continues at coordinate 59,130,960 of OY747128.1, forward strand.
ATGAATTACTAAAGTTTAGCATCCACAATTACAGAAATTAAACAACCAATCACACAATTTCAAACAATTACACCAAGCACCCTGGTCGCTAATACATTGCGTGTGATAGAAATACTTACAGTGTGCGTATTCCAATCTGCACAAAAAGTTAGCACAATTCAAAAAAAATCCGACTTCTTTTTATCCGTTTCAATCAATACACAAGCATATACAAATAAATTTACTGGTCTTGGTCTTAGAAGTCGGATTTCTAAATCATAAAAAATTATTGGGTAACAATTAAAATTGTTTCCCTATAATTTCTTTTGACTTAGAAAATTTTTGGTTTTTGGTTTTTGGTTTTTTTTTTTTTTTTTTTTTTGTGATTAAACAAAATGAAAACAGTAGAGTATAAAAATTATTACACCACACACTCGTAAAACGAGGTGAAAATAAAATTAAAACTCTCCTCACAAAATAAAAAATATTAAAAAAAACTTAAAATTTGCTTGATGTTTTGCAGGATCGTCCAATATCCTCGAGAAGCGTGTATTCTGCAAAATCAAACACAAAATGAGTGTAAAAAGAACTTAATAAAATAAAAATAAACTGAAATTTTTTTTTTTTTTTTTTTGTTTTGTTTTGTTGTTTTTTTTTTTTTTGTTTTTTATAATTAGTGAAAATAAATCTTAAATTCAATTACAATGCAACCTTCCCCGGCAACGGCGCCAAAAACTTGATGGGGATTTAACTAACCTAAATTAATAGGTTAATTTAACCCACTTGTAATAACCGCAAGTGCACGGTGCCTAACTGGTAGACAACGACAAGTACGGGTCGATCCCACGAAGAAGGTGGATGCAATTGAATTTTAGAATTTAATTTAAACTAATTTAAATGGAAAATGGGGTTACAGCATTAAAACTAAACTAAAAATAAATTAAAAATAGGAAAAATAAAAGATAGATGAAATGAGATGGGTTTGGTGGGCTTGGACTCACCAATGAGTTAGCAAAATTATTTAATCTAAATTACTGAATTTACGAGAAGCTTTAGGGATGAAAATCCCTTGCTTACACCGAATATGTGATCGTTAAAATCCAATTTAAATTATATCATGTTCTTTTAAACCTTAACAAAGTATTTCAAGCAAATACGCTTTTACCAAGTATTAAGTGTCTTTTTAGGGCACACTTAATCAAAGTTTAAGCTTAATATTTTTAGCACATGCTTTGAATATTGATAAAGGGTAATTCTAACTACCAAGCATATCAAGTTTAATTACTCGAACATGCAAGGTGAAAGCAATTTATCAAAAATTCAGAAATAAATTGCAATTAACAATTAAGTACATAATTCAGTAAAATGAATCAAATTAATTTATACAACCCATTTAGTTCGTCACAAACTCGATGTGGTGGCACTCAACAGGTCAGCAAGTGGTCCGACACGAATCCCGAGACAACTGGCCAAAAGCACTCTGTGGTGGCTCTTACAGATAGCTGGGGTGTGAATAGCCAAATAACCGAATTAACCGATTCGAATTCCCCGCGCTACAGTGACTGCTACAGTGCCAGCTCGCGCCGGTCATCTTCTCCAGCGCGACAGCGGCTGCTCCGCCGCCTTCCGTCGCTCCTCGCGACCTTCCCGACCGCCAAATCACGTCCCAGAACCTGTAAAAGAGAGAGAGAGGGTGAGGAACAGCAAAAACAATTGAAAATAGGAAGATCAAATCGAAACAGAGGTTCCCTGTTTTCGCGGTGGTGGCTCTGTTCGTGAGGCGGAGCAGGGGGTTCTCGGTCGTGGTGGTGACGGTGGTCGCAAGAGGTGAGGACAGGAAGGAGCTCGCGACGAAGAGAGGCCGAGAGGGAGGAGGAAGACGGTCTGTCGCGACGCAAAACAGGGCCGCGATGCGAGCTCTGTTTCGCGGTGATTTTCGCGCGGTGGCGGAGTTCGTGCGGTGGCGGAGTTCGTGCGGTGGCGAGGGTGAGGTGAACAGGGGAGAGGGTCTGAGGGTGGTGGCGGAGTGCAAGTTTGGATGCGAAACAGGGTTGTCACGCCCCTGTTTCGCGGTGGTGGCGCGAGGACGGTGGCGGGAATGGTGGTGGTGCGCGGTGGTGGCGATGGCGAGGAGACTGTGAGTGAGTGGGAGAGATGACTGCTGAGTGAGTGGAAGAGGGATAGGTGGTGGTGGTGAGGGTGAGGTGAATTTGAGAGAAAGAGGATTGAATTTTTCCTAATTTGCTTCTTTTCCCTTCTCTTTTCTCCCCCCTCCTTCTTACCCTATCATATTCTATTTATAGAGAATAATCAATGAGGGTAGGAGAAGGATTAGGTTTGGTTTTAGGGTATGAATTGGTTTTAGGGTATGAATAAGGTTTTGGGTTTTAGGTTTGTGGATTTAGGTTAAGAGCTAGGTGTTGGGTGTAGGTTTGTGGATTTTAGGTTGTGAGCTAGGTGTTGGGTTTAGGTTTGTGATTTGTTTTATACCACCATTGAAATTGCCTAATTGTCGTTTGTGACTGCTTAATATGGATTCATCGTTTAAGCTCAAATTCCTGCAAAGATATTAAAACGAAATAATTACTATAAAATATAATAATCGAAACACTAACATGTACAAATTAAGGGATATATTCTGTAATAATTATGTGAATATCACATACACAAATATTAAAACACACAGATAAAAATAGACAAGAATAACAATAATCATTAGAAGATAATTCTTTGAACAGTTCAAGAGAACAGTGCCGATACTAGGTTACCGCTAGTATAACGAGGTGTTCATCCAAGAATTGTTCTTAGAATTGTTTTGAGAAAACAAATAGAAATAAAGATATGCTTTTATTGACACTAACTCCATCTTTCCAATCAGTTTCAGTTCATCTGATACCAATTTTGCTCCTAGGACTACTAGGTTTCTGAAAGAAAACAAAACTTACAGTCTAGAACAGATAGTTGAACACATGAGAAAGAACATACAAAAATAGTAAAACACACAGATAAAAATAGACAAGAATAACAATAATCATTTGAAGATAATTCTTTGAACAGTTCAAGAGAACGGTGCCGATACTAGGTTACCGCTAGTATAACGAGGTGTTCATCGAAGAATTGTTTTGAGATAACAAATAGAAATAAAGATATGCTTTTATTGACACTACCGCCATCTTTCCAATCAGTTTGTGTTCATCTGATACCAATTTTGCACCCAGGACTACTAGGTTTCAGAAAGCAAACTAAATTTACAGTCTAGAACATATAGTTGAACACAGGAGAAAGAACATACAGAAATAGTAAAACACAGATAAAAATAGACAAGAATAACAATAATCATTTGAAGATAATTCTTTGAACAGTTCAAGAGAATGGTGTCGATACTAGGTTACCGCTAGTATAACGAGGTGTTCATCCAAGAATTGTTCTTAGAATTGTTTTGACAAAACAAATAGAAATAAAGATATGTTTTTATTGACACTACCTCCATCTTTCCAATCAGTTTCAGTTCATCTGACACCAATTTTGCACCCAGGACTACTAGGTTTCAGAAAGCAAACTAAACTTACAGTCTAGAACAGATAGTTGAACACAGGAGAAAGAACATACAGAAATAGTAAAACACACAGATAAAAATAGACAAGAATAACAATAATCATTTGAAGATAATTCTTTGAACAGTTCAAGAGAACGGTGCCGATACTAGGTTACCGCTAGTATAACGAGGTGTTCATCCAAGAATTGTTATTAGAATTGTTTTGAGAAAACAAATAGAAAGAAAGATATGCTTTTATTGATACTACCTCCATCTGTCCAATCTGTTTCAGTTCATCTGATACCAATTTTGCACCCAGGACTACTTGGTTTCAGAAAGCAAACTAAACTTATAGTCTAGAACAGTAGTTGAACACAGGAAAAAGAACATACAGAAATAGTAAAACACAAATAAAAATAGACAAGAATAACAATAATCATTTGAAGATAATTCTTTGAACAGTTCAAGAGAATGGTGTCGATACTAGGTTACCGCTAGTATAACGAGGTGTTCATCCAAGAATTGTTCTTAGAATTGTTTTGACAAAACAAATAGAAATAAAGATATGCTTTTATTGACACTACCTCCATCTTTACAATCAGTTTCAGTTCATCTGACACCAATTTTGCACTCAGGACTACTAGGTTTCAGAAAGCAAACTAAACTTACAGTCTAGAACAGATAGTTGAACACAGGAGAAAGAACATACAGAAATAGTAAAACACACAGATAAAAATAGACAAGAATAAAATTAATCATTTGAAGATAATTCATTGAACAGTACAAGAGAATGGTGTCGATACTAGGTTACCGCGAGTATAACGAGGTGTTCAACCAAGAATTGTTTTGAGAAAACAAATAGAAATAAAGATATGCTTTTATTGACACTACCTCCATCTTTCCAATCAGTTTCAGTTCATCTGATACCATTTTTGCACCCAGGACTACTAGGTTTCAGAAAGCAAACTAAACTTACAGTCTAGAACAGATAGTTGAACACAGGAGAAAGAACATACAGAAATAGTAAAACACACAGATAAAAATAGACAAGAATAACATTAATCATTTGAAGATAATTCATTGAACAGTACAAGAGAATGGTGTCGATACTAGGTTACCGCTAGTATAACGAGGTGTTCAACCAAGAATTGTTTTGAGAAAACAAATAGAAATAAAGATATGCTTTTATTGACACTACCTCCATCTTTCCAATCACTTTCAGTTCATTTGACACCAATTTTGCACCCAGGAGTACAAGGTTTCAGAAAGCAATCTAAACTTACAGTCTAGAACAGATAGTTGAACACAGAAGAAAGAACATACAGAATGAGTAAAACACATAGATAAAAATAGATAAGAAAAACAATAATCATTTGAAGATAAATCTTTGAACAGTGCAAGAGAACGGTGCCGATACTAGTTTACCGCTAGTATAATGTGGTGTTCATCGAAGAATTGTTTTTAGAAAACAAATAGAAATAAAGATACGCTTTTATTGACACTACCTCCATCTTTCCAATCAGTTTCAGTTCATCTGATACCAATTTTACACCCAAGACTACTAGGTTTCAGAAAGCAAACTAAACTTACAGTCTAGAACAGATAGTTGAACACAGGAGAAAGAACATACACAAATAGTAAAACACACAGATAAAAATAGACAAGAATAACAATAATCATTAGAAGATAATTCTTTGAACAGTTCAAGAGAACAGTGCCGATACTAGGTTACCGCTAGTATAACGAGGTGTTCATCCAAGAATTGTTCTTAGAATTGTTTTGAGAAAACAAATAGAAATAAAGATATGCTTTTATTGACACTAACTCCATCTTTCCAATCAGTTTCAGTTCATCTGATACCAATTTTGCTCCTAGGACTACTAGGTTTCTGAAAGAAAACAAAACTTACAGTCTAGAACAGATAGTTGAACACATGAGAAAGAACATACAAAAATAGTAAAACACACAGATAAAAATAGACAAGAATAACAATAATCATTTGAAGATAATTCTTTGAACAGTTCAAGAGAACGGTGCCGATACTAGGTTACCGCTAGTATAACGAGGTGTTCATCGAAGAATTGTTTTGAGATAACAAATAGAAATAAAGATATGCTTTTATTGACACTACCGCCATCTTTCCAATCAGTTTGTGTTCATCTGATACCAATTTTGCACCCAGGACTACTAGGTTTCAGAAAGCAAACTAAATTTACAGTCTAGAACATATAGTTGAACACAGGAGAAAGAACATACAGAAATAGTAAAACACAGATAAAAATAGACAAGAATAACAATAATCATTTGAAGATAATTCTTTGAATAGTTCAAGAGAATGGTGTCGATACTAGGTTACCGCTAGTATAACGAGGTGTTCATCCAAGAATTGTTCTTAGAATTGTTTTGACAAAACAAATAGAAATAAAGATATGTTTTTATTGACACTACCTCCATCTTTCCAATCAGTTTCAGTTCATCTGACACCAATTTTGCACCCAGGACTACTAGGTTTCAGAAAGCAAACTAAACTTACAGTCTAGAACAGATAGTTGAACACAGGAGAAAGAACATACAGAAATAGTAAAACACACAGATAAAAATAGACAAGAATAACAATAATCATTTGAAGATAATTCTTTGAACAGTTCAAGAGAACGGTGCCGATACTAGGTTACCGCTAGTATAACGAGGTGTTCATCCAAGAATTGTTCTTAGAATTGTTTTGAGAAAACAAATAGAAAGAAAGATATGCTTTTATTGATACTACCTCCATCTGTCCAATCTGTTTCAGTTCATCTGATACCAATTTTGCACCCAGGACTACTTGGTTTCAGAAAGCAAACTAAACTTATAGTCTAGAACAGTAGTTGAACACAGGAAAAAGAACATACAGAAATAGTAAAACACAAATAAAAATAGACAAGAATAACAATAATCATTTGAAGATAATTCTTTGAACAGTTCAAGAGAATGGTGTCGATACTAGGTTACCGCTAGTATAACGAGGTGTTCATCCAAGAATTGTTCTTAGAATTGTTTTGACAAAACAAATAGAAATAAAGATATGCTTTTATTGACACTACCTCCATCTTTACAATCAGTTTCAGTTCATCTGACACCAATTTTGCACTCAGGACTACTAGGTTTCAGAAAGCAAACTAAACTTACAGTCTAGAACAGATAGTTGAACACAGGAGAAAGAACATACAGAAATAGTAAAACACACAGATAAAAATAGACAAGAATAACATTAATCATTTGAAGATAATTCATTGAACAGTACAAGAGAATGGTGTCGATACTAGGTTACCGCTAGTATAACGAGGTGTTCAACCAAGAATTGTTTTGAGAAAACAAATAGAAATAAAGATATGCTTTTATTGACACTACCTCCATCTTTCCAATCAGTTTCAGTTCATCTGATACCATTTTTGCACCCAGGACTACTAGGTTTCAGAAAGCAAACTAAACTTACAGTCTAGAACAGATAGTTGAACACAGGAGAAAGAACATACAGAAATAGTAAAACACACAGATAAAAATAGACAAGAATAACATTAATCATTTGAAGATAATTCATTGAACAGTACAAGAATATGGTGTCGATACTAGGTTACCGCTAGTATAACGAGGTGTTCAACCAAGAATTGTTTTGAGAAAACAAATAGAAATAAAGATATGCTTTTATTGACACTACCTCCATCTTTCCAATCACTTTCAGTTCATCTGACACCAATTTTGCACCCAGGAGTACAAGGTTTCAGAAAGCAATCTAAACTTACAGTCTAGAACAGATAGTTGAACACAGAAGAAAGAACATATAGAATGAGTAAAACACATAGATAAAAATAGATAAGAAAAACAATAATCATTTGAAGATAAATCTTTGAACAGTGCAAGAGAACGGTGCCGATACTAGTTTACCGCTAGTATAATGTGGTGTTCATCGAAGAATTGTTTTTAGAAAACAAATAGAAATAAAGATATGCTTTTATTGACACTACCTCCATCTTTCCAATCAGTTTCAGTTCATCTGATAACAATTTTGCACCCAAGACTACTAGGTTTCAGAAAGCAAACTAAACTTACAGTCTAGAACAAATAGTTGAACACAGGAAAAAGAACATACAGAAATAGTAAAACACAGATAAAAATAGACGAGAATAACAATAATTATTTGAAGATAATTCTTTGAACAGTTCAAGAGAATGGTGTCGATACTAGGTTACGGCTAGTATAACGAGGTGTTCATCCAAGAATTGTTCTTAGAATTGTTTTGACAAAACAAATAGAAATAAAGATATGCTTTTATTGACACTACCTCCATCTTTCCAATCAGTTTCAGTTCATCTGACACCAATTTTGCACCCAGGACTACTAGGTTTCAGAAAGCAAACTAAACTTACAGTCTAGAACAGATAGTTGAACACAGGAGAAAAAACATACAGAAATAGTAAAACACACAGATAAAAATAGACAAGAATAACAATAATCATTTGAAGATAATTCTTTGAACAGTTCAAGAGAACGGTGCCGATACTAGGTTACCGCTAGTATAACGAGGTGTTCATCCAAGAATTGTTTTGAGAAAACAAATAGAAATAAAGATATGCTTTTATTGACACTACCGCCATCTTTCCAATCAGTTTGTGTTCATCTGATACCAATTTTGCACCCAGGACTAGTAGGTTTCAGAAAGCAAACTAAATTTACAGTCTAGAACAGATAGTTGAACACAGGAGAAAGAACATACAGAAATAGTAAAACACAGATAAAAATAGACGAGAATAACAATAATTATTTGAAGATAATTCTTTGAACAGTTCAAGAGAATGGTGTCGATACTAGGTTACGGCTAGTATAACGAGGTGTTCATCCAAGAATTGTTCTTAGAATTGTTTTGACAAAACAAATAGAAATAAAGATATGCTTTTATTGACACTACCTCCATCTTTCCAATCACTTTCAGTTCATCTGACACCAATTTTGCACCCAGGAGTACAAGGTTTCAGAAAGCAATCTAAACTTACAGTCTAGAACAGATAGTTGAACACAGAAGAAAGAACATATAGAATGAGTAAAACACATAGATAAAAATAGATAAGAAAAACAATAATCATTTGAAGATAAATCTTTGAACAGTGCAAGAGAACGGTGCCGATACTAGTTTACCGCTAGTATAATGTGGTGTTCATCGAAGAATTGTTTTTAGAAAACAAATAGAAATAAAGATATGCTTTTATTGACACTACCTCCATCTTTCCAATCAGTTTCAGTTCATCTGATAACAATTTTGCACCCAAGACTACTAGGTTTCAGAAAGCAAACTAAACTTACAGTCTAGAACAAATAGTTGAACACAGGAAAAAGAACATACAGAAATAGTAAAACACAGATTAAAATAGACAAGAATAACAATAATCATTTGAAGATAATTCTTTGAACAGTTCAAGAGAATGGTGTCGATACTAGGTTACCGCTAGTATAACGAGGTGTTCATCCAAGAATTGTTCTTAGAATTGTTTTGACAAAACAAATAGAAATAAAGATATGTTTTTATTGACACTACCTCCATCTTTCCAATCAGTTTCAGTTCATCTGACACCAATTTTGCACCCAGGACTACTAGGTTTCAGAAAGCAAACTAAACTTACAGTCTAGAACAGATAGTTGAACACAGGAGAAAAAACATACAGAAATAGTAAAACACACAGATAAAAATAGACAAGAATAACAATAATCATTTGAAGATAATTCTTTGAACAGTTCAAGAGAACGGTGCCGATACTAGGTTACCGCTAGTATAACGAGGTGTTCATCCAAGAATTGTTTTGAGAAAACAAATAGAAATAAAGATATGCTTTTATTGACACTACCGCCATCTTTCCAATCAGTTTGTGTTCATCTGATACCAATTTTGCACCCAGGACTAGTAGGTTTCAGAAAGCAAACTAAATTTACAGTCTAGAACAGATAGTTGAACACAGGAGAAAGAACATACAGAAATAGTAAAACACAGATAAAAATAGACGAGAATAACAATAATTATTTGAAGATAATTCTTTGAACAGTTCAAGAGAATGGTGTCGATACTAGGTTACGGCTAGTATAACGAGGTGTTCATCCAAGAATTGTTCTTAGAATTGTTTTGACAAAACAAATAGAAATAAAGATATGCTTTTATTGACACTACCTCCATCTTTCCAATCAGTTTCAGTTCATCTGACACCAATTTTGCACCCAGGACTACTAGGTTTCAGAAAGCAAACTAAACTTACAGTCTAGAACAGATAGTTGAACACAGGAGAAAGAACATACAGAAATAGTAAAACACACAGATAAAAATAGACAAGAATAACAATAATCATTTGAAGATAATTCTTTGAACAGTTCAAGAGAACACTGCCGATACTAGGTTACCGCTAGTATAACGAGGTGTTCATCCAAGAATTGTTCTTAGAATTGTTTTGAGAAAACAAATAGAAATAAAGATATGCTTTTATTGACACTACCTCCATCTTTCCAATCAGTTTCAGTGCATCTGATACCAATTTTGCACCCAGGACTACTAGGTTTCTGAAAGAAAACAAAACTTACAGTCTACAACAGATAGTTGAACACATGAGAAAGGACATACAGAAATAGTAAAACACATAGATAAAAATAGACAAGAATAACAATAATCATTTGAAGATAGTTCTTTGAACAGTTCAAGAGAACGGTGCCGATACTAGGTTACCGCTAGTATAACGAGGTGTTCATCCAAGAATTGTTTTGAGAAAACAAATAGAAATAAAGATATGCTTTTATTGACACTACCGCCATCTTTCCAATCAGTTTGTGTTCATCTGATACCAATTTTGCACCCAGGACTAGTAGGTTTCAGAAAGCAAACTAAACTTACAGTCTAGAAAAGATAGTTGAACACAGGAGAAAGAACATACAGAAATAGTAAAACACACAGATAAAAATAGACAAGAATAACAATAATCATTTGAAGATAATTCTTTGAACAGTTCAAGAGAACACTGCCGATACTAGGTTACCGCTAGTATAACGAGGTGTTCACCCAAGAATTGTTCTTAGAATTGTTTTGAGAAAACAAATAGAAATAAAGATATGCTTTTATTGACACTACCTCCATCTTTCCAATCAGTTTCAGTTCATCTGATACCAATTTTGCACCCAGGACTACTAGGTTTCTGAAAGAAAACAAAACTTACAGTCTACAACAGATAGTTGAACACATGAGAAAGAACATACAGAAATAGTAAAACACACAGATAAAAATAGACAAGAATAACAATAATCATTTGAAGATAGTTCTTTGAACAGTTCAAGAGAACGGTGCCGATACTAGGTTTCCACTAGTATAACGAGGTGTTCATCCAAGAATTGTTTTGAGAAAACGAATAGAAATAATGATATGCTTTTATTGACACTACCGCCATCTTTCCAATCAGTTTGTGTTCATCTGATACCAATTTTGCACCCAGGACTACTAGGTTTCAGAAAGCAAACTAAATTTACAGTCTAGAACAGATAGTTGAACACAATAGAAAGAACATACAGAAATAGTAAAACACACAGATAAAAATAGACGAGAATAAAAATAATCATTTGAAGATAATTCTTTGAACAGTTCAAGAGAACGGTGTCGATACTAGGTTACCGCTAGTATAACGTGGTGTTCATCCAAGAATTGTTCTTAGAATTGTTTTGACAAAACAAATAGAAATAAAGATATGCTTTTATTGACACTACCTCCATCTTTCCAATCAGTTTCAGTTCATCTGACACCAATTTTGCACCCAGGACTACTAGGTTTCAGAAAGCAAACTAAACTTACAGTCTAGAACAGATAGTTGAACACAGGAGAAAAAACATACAGAAATAGTAAAACACACAGATAAAAATAGACAAGAATAACAATAATCATTTGAAGATAATTCTTTGAACAGTTCAAGAGAACGGTGCCGATACTAGGTTACCGCTAGTATAACGAGGTGTTCATCCAAGAATTGTTTTGAGAAAACAAATAGAAATAAAGATATGCTTTTATTGACACTACCGCCATCTTTCCAATCAGTTTGTGTTCATCTGATACCAATTTTGCACCCAGGACTAGTAGGTTTCAGAAAGCAAACTAAATTTACAGTCTAGAACAGATAGTTGAACACAGGAGAAAGAACATACAGAAATAGTAAAACACAGATAAAAATAGACGAGAATAACAATAATTATTTGAAGATAATTCTTTGAACAGTTCAAGAGAATGGTGTCGATACTAGGTTACGGCTAGTATAACGAGGTGTTCATCCAAGAATTGTTCTTAGAATTGTTTTGACAAAACAAATAGAAATAAAGATATGCTTTTATTGACACTACCTCCATCTTTCCAATCAGTTTCAGTTCATCTGACACCAATTTTGCACCCAGGACTACTAGGTTTCAGAAAGCAAACTAAACTTACAGTCTAGAACAGATAGTTGAACACAGGAGAAAGAACATACAGAAATAGTAAAACACACAGATAAAAATAGACAAGAATAACAATAATCATTTGAAGATAATTCTTTGAACAGTTCAAGAGAACACTGCCGATACTAGGTTACCGCTAGTATAACGAGGTGTTCATCCAAGAATTGTTCTTAGAATTGTTTTGAGAAAACAAATAGAAATAAAGATATGCTTTTATTGACACTACCTCCATCTTTCCAATCAGTTTCAGTGCATCTGATACCAATTTTGCACCCAGGACTACTAGGTTTCTGAAAGAAAACAAAACTTACAGTCTACAACAGATAGTTGAACACATGAGAAAGGACATACAGAAATAGTAAAACACATAGATAAAAATAGACAAGAATAACAATAATCATTTGAAGATAGTTCTTTGAACAGTTCAAGAGAACGGTGCCGATACTAGGTTACCGCTAGTATAACGAGGTGTTCATCCAAGAATTGTTTTGAGAAAACAAATAGAAATAAAGATATGCTTTTATTGACACTACCGCCATCTTTCCAATCAGTTTGTGTTCATCTGATACCAATTTTGCACCCAGGACTAGTAGGTTTCAGAAAGCAAACTAAACTTACAGTCTAGAAAAGATAGTTGAACACAGGAGAAAGAACATACAGAAATAGTAAAACACACAGATAAAAATAGACAAGAATAACAATAATCATTTGAAGATAATTCTTTGAACAGTTCAAGAGAACACTGCCGATACTAGGTTACCGCTAGTATAACGAGGTGTTCACCCAAGAATTGTTCTTAGAATTGTTTTGAGAAAACAAATAGAAATAAAGATATGCTTTTATTGACACTACCTCCATCTTTCCAATCAGTTTCAGTTCATCTGATACCAATTTTGCACCCAGGACTACTAGGTTTCTGAAAGAAAACAAAACTTACAGTCTACAACAGATAGTTGAACACATGAGAAAGAACATACAGAAATAGTAAAACACACAGATAAAAATAGACAAGAATAACAATAATCATTTGAAGATAGTTCTTTGAACAGTTCAAGAGAACGGTGCCGATACTAGGTTTCCACTAGTATAACGAGGTGTTCATCCAAGAATTGTTTTGAGAAAACGAATAGAAATAATGATATGCTTTTATTGACACTACCGCCATCTTTCCAATCAGTTTGTGTTCATCTGATACCAATTTTGCACCCAGGACTACTAGGTTTCAGAAAGCAAACTAAATTTACAGTCTAGAACAGATAGTTGAACACAATAGAAAGAACATACAGAAATAGTAAAACACACAGATAAAAATAGACGAGAATAAAAATAATCATTTGAAGATAATTCTTTGAACAGTTCAAGAGAACGGTGTCGATACTAGGTTACCGCTAGTATAACGTGGTGTTCATCCAAGAATTGTTCTTAGAATTGTTTTGACAAAACAAATAGAAATAAAGATATGCTTTTATTGACACTACCTCCATCTTTCCAATCAGTTTCAGTTCATCTGACACCAATTTTGCACCCAGGACTACTAGGTTTCAGAAAGCAAACTAAACTTACAGTCTAGAACAGATAGTTGAACACAGGAGAAAAAACATACAGAAATAGTAAAACACACAGATAAAAATAGACAAGAATAACAATAATCATTTGAAGATAATTCTTTGAACAGTTCAAGAGAACGGTGCCGATACTAGGTTACCGCTAGTATAACGAGGTGTTCATCCAAGAATTGTTTTGAGAAAACAAATAGAAATAAAGATATGCTTTTATTGACACTACCGCCATCTTTCCAATCAGTTTGTGTTCATCTGATACCAATTTTGCACCCAGGACTAGTAGGTTTCAGAAAGCAAACTAAATTTACAGTCTAGAACAGATAGTTGAACACAGGAGAAAGAACATACAGAAATAGTAAAACACAGATAAAAATAGACGAGAATAACAATAATTATTTGAAGATAATTCTTTGAACAGTTCAAGAGAATGGTGTCGATACTAGGTTACGGCTAGTATAACGAGGTGTTCATCCAAGAATTGTTCTTAGAATTGTTTTGACAAAACAAATAGAAATAAAGATATGCTTTTATTGACACTACCTCCATCTTTCCAATCAGTTTCAGTTCATCTGACACCAATTTTGCACCCAGGACTACTAGGTTTCAGAAAGCAAACTAAACTTACAGTCTAGAACAGATAGTTGAACACAGGAGAAAGAACATACAGAAATAGTAAAACACACAGATAAAAATAGACAAGAATAACAATAATCATTTGAAGATAATTCTTTGAACAGTTCAAGAGAACACTGCCGATACTAGGTTACCGCTAGTATAACGAGGTGTTCATCCAAGAATTGTTCTTAGAATTGTTTTGAGAAAACAAATAGAAATAAAGATATGCTTTTATTGACACTACCTCCATCTTTCCAATCAGTTTCAGTGCATCTGATACCAATTTTGCACCCAGGACTACTAGGTTTCTGAAAGAAAACAAAACTTACAGTCTACAACAGATAGTTGAACACATGAGAAAGGACATACAGAAATAGTAAAACACATAGATAAAAATAGACAAGAATAACAATAATCATTTGAAGATAGTTCTTTGAACAGTTCAAGAGAACGGTGCCGATACTAGGTTACCGCTAGTATAACGAGGTGTTCATCCAAGAATTGTTTTGAGAAAACAAATAGAAATAAAGATATGCTTTTATTGACACTACCGCCATCTTTCCAATCAGTTTGTGTTCATCTGATACCAATTTTGCACCCAGGACTAGTAGGTTTCAGAAAGCAAACTAAACTTACAGTCTAGAAAAGATAGTTGAACACAGGAGAAAGAACATACAGAAATAGTAAAACACACAGATAAAAATAGACAAGAATAACAATAATCATTTGAAGATAATTCTTTGAACAGTTCAAGAGAACACTGCCGATACTAGGTTACCGCTAGTATAACGAGGTGTTCACCCAAGAATTGTTCTTAGAATTGTTTTGAGAAAACAAATAGAAATAAAGATATGCTTTTATTGACACTACCTCCATCTTTCCAATCAGTTTCAGTTCATCTGATACCAATTTTGCACCCAGGACTACTAGGTTTCTGAAAGAAAACAAAACTTACAGTCTACAACAGATAGTTGAACACATGAGAAAGAACATACAGAAATAGTAAAACACACAGATAAAAATAGACAAGAATAACAATAATCATTTGAAGATAGTTCTTTGAACAGTTCAAGAGAACGGTGCCGATACTAGGTTTCCACTAGTATAACGAGGTGTTCATCCAAGAATTGTTTTGAGAAAACGAATAGAAATAATGATATGCTTTTATTGACACTACCGCCATCTTTCCAATCAGTTTGTGTTCATCTGATACCAATTTTGCACCCAGGACTACTAGGTTTCAGAAAGCAAACTAAATTTACAGTCTAGAACAGATAGTTGAACACAATAGAAAGAACATACAGAAATAGTAAAACACACAGATAAAAATAGACGAGAATAAAAATAATCATTTGAAGATAATTCTTTGAACAGTTCAAGAGAACGGTGTCGATACTAGGTTACCGCTAGTATAACGTGGTGTTCATCCAAGAATTGTTCTTAGAATTGTTTTGAGAAAACAAATAGAAATAAAGATATGTTTTTATTGACACTACCTCCATCTTTCCACTCAGTTTCAGTTCATCTAATACCATTTCTGCTCCCAGTACTACTAGGTTTCAGAAAGCAAACTAAACTTACAGTCTAGAACAGATAGTTGAACACAGGAGAAAGAACATACAGAAATAGTAAAACACACAGATAAAAATAGACAAGAATAACAATAATCATTTGAAGATAATTCTTTGAATAGTTCAAGAGAATGGTGTCGATACTAGTTTACCGCTAGTATACTGAGGTGTTCAACCAAGAATTGTTCTTAGAATTGTTTTGAGAAAACAAATAGAAATAAAGATATGCTTTTATTGACACTACCTCCATCTTTCCAATCAGTTTCAGTGCATCTGATACCAATGTTGCACCCAGGACTACTAGGTTTCAGAAAGCAAACTAAACTTACAGTCTAGAACAGATAGTTGAACACAGGAGAAAAAACATACAGAAATAGTAAAACACACAGATAAAAATAGACAAGAATAACAATAATCATTTGAAGATAATTCTTTGAACAGTTCAAGAGAACGGTGCCGATACTAGGTTACCGCTAGTATAACGAGGTGTTCATCCAAGAATTGTTTTGAGAAAACAAATAGAAATAAAGATATGCTTTTATTGACACTACCGCCATCTTTCCAATCAGTTTGTGTTCATCTGATACCAATTTTGCACCCAGGACTAGTAGGTTTCAGAAAGCAAACTAAATTTACAGTCTAGAACAGATAGTTGAACACAGGAGAAAGAACATACAGAAATAGTAAAACACAGATAAAAATAGACGAGAATAACAATAATTATTTGAAGATAATTCTTTGAACAGTTCAAGAGAATGGTGTCGATACTAGGTTACGGCTAGTATAACGAGGTGTTCATCCAAGAATTGTTCTTAGAATTGTTTTGACAAAACAAATAGAAATAAAGATATGCTTTTATTGACACTACCTCCATCTTTCCAATCAGTTTCAGTTCATCTGACACCAATTTTGCACCCAGGACTACTAGGTTTCAGAAAGCAAACTAAACTTACAGTCTAGAACAGATAGTTGAACACAGGAGAAAGAACATACAGAAATAGTAAAACACACAGATAAAAATAGACAAGAATAACAATAATCATTTGAAGATAATTCTTTGAACAGTTCAAGAGAACACTGCCGATACTAGGTTACCGCTAGTATAACGAGGTGTTCATCCAAGAATTGTTCTTAGAATTGTTTTGAGAAAACAAATAGAAATAAAGATATGCTTTTATTGACACTACCTCCATCTTTCCAATCAGTTTCAGTGCATCTGATACCAATTTTGCACCCAGGACTACTAGGTTTCTGAAAGAAAACAAAACTTACAGTCTACAACAGATAGTTGAACACATGAGAAAGGACATACAGAAATAGTAAAACACATAGATAAAAATAGACAAGAATAACAATAATCATTTGAAGATAGTTCTTTGAACAGTTCAAGAGAACGGTGCCGATACTAGGTTACCGCTAGTATAACGAGGTGTTCATCCAAGAATTGTTTTGAGAAAACAAATAGAAATAAAGATATGCTTTTATTGACACTACCGCCATCTTTCCAATCAGTTTGTGTTCATCTGATACCAATTTTGCACCCAGGACTAGTAGGTTTCAGAAAGCAAACTAAACTTACAGTCTAGAAAAGATAGTTGAACACAGGAGAAAGAACATACAGAAATAGTAAAACACACAGATAAAAATAGACAAGAATAACAATAATCATTTGAAGATAATTCTTTGAACAGTTCAAGAGAACACTGCCGATACTAGGTTACCGCTAGTATAACGAGGTGTTCACCCAAGAATTGTTCTTAGAATTGTTTTGAGAAAACAAATAGAAATAAAGATATGCTTTTATTGACACTACCTCCATCTTTCCAATCAGTTTCAGTTCATCTGATACCAATTTTGCACCCAGGACTACTAGGTTTCTGAAAGAAAACAAAACTTACAGTCTACAACAGATAGTTGAACACATGAGAAAGAACATACAGAAATAGTAAAACACACAGATAAAAATAGACAAGAATAACAATAATCATTTGAAGATAGTTCTTTGAACAGTTCAAGAGAACGGTGCCGATACTAGGTTTCCACTAGTATAACGAGGTGTTCATCCAAGAATTGTTTTGAGAAAACGAATAGAAATAATGATATGCTTTTATTGACACTACCGCCATCTTTCCAATCAGTTTGTGTTCATCTGATACCAATTTTGCACCCAGGACTACTAGGTTTCAGAAAGCAAACTAAATTTACAGTCTAGAACAGATAGTTGAACACAATAGAAAGAACATACAGAAATAGTAAAACACACAGATAAAAATAGACGAGAATAAAAATAATCATTTGAAGATAATTCTTTGAACAGTTCAAGAGAACGGTGTCGATACTAGGTTACCGCTAGTATAACGTGGTGTTCATCCAAGAATTGTTCTTAGAATTGTTTTGACAAAACAAATAGAAATAAAGATATGCTTTTATTGACACTACCTCCATCTTTCCAATCAGTTTCAGTTCATCTGACACCAATTTTGCACCCAGGACTACTAGGTTTCAGAAAGCAAACTAAACTTACAGTCTAGAACAGATAGTTGAACACAGGAGAAAAAACATACAGAAATAGTAAAACACACAGATAAAAATAGACAAGAATAACAATAATCATTTGAAGATAATTCTTTGAACAGTTCAAGAGAACGGTGCCGATACTAGGTTACCGCTAGTATAACGAGGTGTTCATCCAAGAATTGTTTTGAGAAAACAAATAGAAATAAAGATATGCTTTTATTGACACTACCGCCATCTTTCCAATCAGTTTGTGTTCATCTGATACCAATTTTGCACCCAGGACTAGTAGGTTTCAGAAAGCAAACTAAATTTACAGTCTAGAACAGATAGTTGAACACAGGAGAAAGAACATACAGAAATAGTAAAACACAGATAAAAATAGACGAGAATAACAATAATTATTTGAAGATAATTCTTTGAACAGTTCAAGAGAATGGTGTCGATACTAGGTTACGGCTAGTATAACGAGGTGTTCATCCAAGAATTGTTCTTAGAATTGTTTTGACAAAACAAATAGAAATAAAGATATGCTTTTATTGACACTACCTCCATCTTTCCAATCAGTTTCAGTTCATCTGACACCAATTTTGCACCCAGGACTACTAGGTTTCAGAAAGCAAACTAAACTTACAGTCTAGAACAGATAGTTGAACACAGGAGAAAGAACATACAGAAATAGTAAAACACACAGATAAAAATAGACAAGAATAACAATAATCATTTGAAGATAATTCTTTGAACAGTTCAAGAGAACACTGCCGATACTAGGTTACCGCTAGTATAACGAGGTGTTCATCCAAGAATTGTTCTTAGAATTGTTTTGAGAAAACAAATAGAAATAAAGATATGCTTTTATTGACACTACCTCCATCTTTCCAATCAGTTTCAGTGCATCTGATACCAATTTTGCACCCAGGACTACTAGGTTTCTGAAAGAAAACAAAACTTACAGTCTACAACAGATAGTTGAACACATGAGAAAGGACATACAGAAATAGTAAAACACATAGATAAAAATAGACAAGAATAACAATAATCATTTGAAGATAGTTCTTTGAACAGTTCAAGAGAACGGTGCCGATACTAGGTTACCGCTAGTATAACGAGGTGTTCATCCAAGAATTGTTTTGAGAAAACAAATAGAAATAAAGATATGCTTTTATTGACACTACCGCCATCTTTCCAATCAGTTTGTGTTCATCTGATACCAATTTTGCACCCAGGACTAGTAGGTTTCAGAAAGCAAACTAAACTTACAGTCTAGAAAAGATAGTTGAACACAGGAGAAAGAACATACAGAAATAGTAAAACACACAGATAAAAATAGACAAGAATAACAATAATCATTTGAAGATAATTCTTTGAACAGTTCAAGAGAACACTGCCGATACTAGGTTACCGCTAGTATAACGAGGTGTTCACCCAAGAATTGTTCTTAGAATTGTTTTGAGAAAACAAATAGAAATAAAGATATGCTTTTATTGACACTACCTCCATCTTTCCAATCAGTTTCAGTTCATCTGATACCAATTTTGCACCCAGGACTACTAGGTTTCTGAAAGAAAACAAAACTTACAGTCTACAACAGATAGTTGAACACATGAGAAAGAACATACAGAAATAGTAAAACACACAGATAAAAATAGACAAGAATAACAATAATCATTTGAAGATAGTTCTTTGAACAGTTCAAGAGAACGGTGCCGATACTAGGTTTCCACTAGTATAACGAGGTGTTCATCCAAGAATTGTTTTGAGAAAACGAATAGAAATAATGATATGCTTTTATTGACACTACCGCCATCTTTCCAATCAGTTTGTGTTCATCTGATACCAATTTTGCACCCAGGACTACTAGGTTTCAGAAAGCAAACTAAATTTACAGTCTAGAACAGATAGTTGAACACAATAGAAAGAACATACAGAAATAGTAAAACACACAGATAAAAATAGACGAGAATAAAAATAATCATTTGAAGATAATTCTTTGAACAGTTCAAGAGAACGGTGTCGATACTAGGTTACCGCTAGTATAACGTGGTGTTCATCCAAGAATTGTTCTTAGAATTGTTTTGACAAAACAAATAGAAATAAAGATATGCTTTTATTGACACTACCTCCATCTTTCCAATCAGTTTCAGTTCATCTGACACCAATTTTGCACCCAGGACTACTAGGTTTCAGAAAGCAAACTAAACTTACAGTCTAGAACAGATAGTTGAACACAGGAGAAAAAACATACAGAAATAGTAAAACACACAGATAAAAATAGACAAGAATAACAATAATCATTTGAAGATAATTCTTTGAACAGTTCAAGAGAACACTGCCGATACTAGGTTACCGCTAGTATAACGAGGTGTTCATCCAAGAATTGTTCTTAGAATTGTTTTGAGAAAACAAATAGAAATAAAGATATGCTTTTATTGACACTACCTCCATCTTTCCAATCAGTTTCAGTGCATCTGATACCAATTTTGCACCCAGGACTACTAGGTTTCTGAAAGAAAACAAAACTTACAGTCTACAACAGATAGTTGAACACATGAGAAAGGACATACAGAAATAGTAAAACACATAGATAAAAATAGACAAGAATAACAATAATCATTTGAAGATAGTTCTTTGAACAGTTCAAGAGAACGGTGCCGATACTAGGTTACCGCTAGTATAACGAGGTGTTCATCCAAGAATTGTTTTGAGAAAACAAATAGAAATAAAGATATGCTTTTATTGACACTACCGCCATCTTTCCAATCAGTTTGTGTTCATCTGATACCAATTTTGCACCCAGGACTAGTAGGTTTCAGAAAGCAAACTAAACTTACAGTCTAGAAAAGATAGTTGAACACAGGAGAAAGAACATACAGAAATAGTAAAACACACAGATAAAAATAGACAAGAATAACAATAATCATTTGAAGATAATTCTTTGAACAGTTCAAGAGAACACTGCCGATACTAGGTTACCGCTAGTATAACGAGGTGTTCACCCAAGAATTGTTCTTAGAATTGTTTTGAGAAAACAAATAGAAATAAAGATATGCTTTTATTGACACTACCTCCATCTTTCCAATCAGTTTCAGTTCATCTGATACCAATTTTGCACCCAGGACTACTAGGTTTCTGAAAGAAAACAAAACTTACAGTCTACAACAGATAGTTGAACACATGAGAAAGAACATACAGAAATAGTAAAACACACAGATAAAAATAGACAAGAATAACAATAATCATTTGAAGATAGTTCTTTGAACAGTTCAAGAGAACGGTGCCGATACTAGGTTTCCACTAGTATAACGAGGTGTTCATCCAAGAATTGTTTTGAGAAAACGAATAGAAATAATGATATGCTTTTATTGACACTACCGCCATCTTTCCAATCAGTTTGTGTTCATCTGATACCAATTTTGCACCCAGGACTACTAGGTTTCAGAAAGCAAACTAAATTTACAGTCTAGAACAGATAGTTGAACACAATAGAAAGAACATACAGAAATAGTAAAACACACAGATAAAAATAGACGAGAATAAAAATAATCATTTGAAGATAATTCTTTGAACAGTTCAAGAGAACGGTGTCGATACTAGGTTACCGCTAGTATAACGTGGTGTTCATCCAAGAATTGTTCTTAGAATTGTTTTGACAAAACAAATAGAAATAAAGATATGCTTTTATTGACACTACCTCCATCTTTCCAATCAGTTTCAGTTCATCTGACACCAATTTTGCACCCAGGACTACTAGGTTTCAGAAAGCAAACTAAACTTACAGTCTAGAACAGATAGTTGAACACAGGAGAAAAAACATACAGAAATAGTAAAACACACAGATAAAAATAGACAAGAATAACAATAATCATTTGAAGATAATTCTTTGAACAGTTCAAGAGAACGGTGCCGATACTAGGTTACCGCTAGTATAACGAGGTGTTCATCCAAGAATTGTTTTGAGAAAACAAATAGAAATAAAGATATGCTTTTATTGACACTACCGCCATCTTTCCAATCAGTTTGTGTTCATCTGATACCAATTTTGCACCCAGGACTAGTAGGTTTCAGAAAGCAAACTAAATTTACAGTCTAGAACAGATAGTTGAACACAGGAGAAAGAACATACAGAAATAGTAAAACACAGATAAAAATAGACGAGAATAACAATAATTATTTGAAGATAATTCTTTGAACAGTTCAAGAGAATGGTGTCGATACTAGGTTACGGCTAGTATAACGAGGTGTTCATCCAAGAATTGTTCTTAGAATTGTTTTGACAAAACAAATAGAAATAAAGATATGCTTTTATTGACACTACCTCCATCTTTCCAATCAGTTTCAGTTCATCTGACACCAATTTTGCACCCAGGACTACTAGGTTTCAGAAAGCAAACTAAACTTACAGTCTAGAACAGATAGTTGAACACAGGAGAAAGAACATACAGAAATAGTAAAACACACAGATAAAAATAGACAAGAATAACAATAATCATTTGAAGATAATTCTTTGAACAGTTCAAGAGAACACTGCCGATACTAGGTTACCGCTAGTATAACGAGGTGTTCATCCAAGAATTGTTCTTAGAATTGTTTTGAGAAAACAAATAGAAATAAAGATATGCTTTTATTGACACTACCTCCATCTTTCCAATCAGTTTCAGTGCATCTGATACCAATTTTGCACCCAGGACTACTAGGTTTCTGAAAGAAAACAAAACTTACAGTCTACAACAGATAGTTGAACACATGAGAAAGGACATACAGAAATAGTAAAACACATAGATAAAAATAGACAAGAATAACAATAATCATTTGAAGATAGTTCTTTGAACAGTTCAAGAGAACGGTGCCGATACTAGGTTACCGCTAGTATAACGAGGTGTTCATCCAAGAATTGTTTTGAGAAAACAAATAGAAATAAAGATATGCTTTTATTGACACTACCGCCATCTTTCCAATCAGTTTGTGTTCATCTGATACCAATTTTGCACCCAGGACTAGTAGGTTTCAGAAAGCAAACTAAACTTACAGTCTAGAAAAGATAGTTGAACACAGGAGAAAGAACATACAGAAATAGTAAAACACACAGATAAAAATAGACAAGAATAACAATAATCATTTGAAGATAATTCTTTGAACAGTTCAAGAGAACACTGCCGATACTAGGTTACCGCTAGTATAACGAGGTGTTCACCCAAGAATTGTTCTTAGAATTGTTTTGAGAAAACAAATAGAAATAAAGATATGCTTTTATTGACACTACCTCCATCTTTCCAATCAGTTTCAGTTCATCTGATACCAATTTTGCACCCAGGACTACTAGGTTTCTGAAAGAAAACAAAACTTACAGTCTACAACAGATAGTTGAACACATGAGAAAGAACATACAGAAATAGTAAAACACACAGATAAAAATAGACAAGAATAACAATAATCATTTGAAGATAGTTCTTTGAACAGTTCAAGAGAACGGTGCCGATACTAGGTTTCCACTAGTATAACGAGGTGTTCATCCAAGAATTGTTTTGAGAAAACGAATAGAAATAATGATATGCTTTTATTGACACTACCGCCATCTTTCCAATCAGTTTGTGTTCATCTGATACCAATTTTGCACCCAGGACTACTAGGTTTCAGAAAGCAAACTAAATTTACAGTCTAGAACAGATAGTTGAACACAATAGAAAGAACATACAGAAATAGTAAAACACACAGATAAAAATAGACGAGAATAAAAATAATCATTTGAAGATAATTCTTTGAACAGTTCAAGAGAACGGTGTCGATACTAGGTTACCGCTAGTATAACGTGGTGTTCATCCAAGAATTGTTCTTAGAATTGTTTTGAGAAAACAAATAGAAATAAAGATATGTTTTTATTGACACTACCTCCATCTTTCCACTCAGTTTCAGTTCATCTAATACCATTTCTGCTCCCAGTACTACTAGGTTTCAGAAAGCAAACTAAACTTACAGTCTAGAACAGATAGTTGAACACAGGAGAAAGAACATACAGAAATAGTAAAACACACAGATAAAAATAGACAAGAATAACAATAATCATTTGAAGATAATTCTTTGAATAGTTCAAGAGAATGGTGTCGATACTAGTTTACCGCTAGTATACTGAGGTGTTCAACCAAGAATTGTTCTTAGAATTGTTTTGAGAAAACAAATAGAAATAAAGATATGCTTTTATTGACACTACCTCCATCTTTCCAATCAGTTTCAGTTCATCTGACACCAATGTTGCACCCAGGACTACTAGGTTTCAGAAAGCAAACTAAACTTACAGTCTAGAACAGATAGTTGAACACAGGAAAAAGAACATACAGAAATAGTAAAACACAGATAAAAATATACAAGAATAACAATAATCATTTGAAGATAATTCTTTGAACAGTTCAAGAGAATGGTGTCGATACTAGGTTACCGCTAGTATAACGAGGTGTTCATCCAAGAATTGTTCTTAGAATTGTTTTGACAAAACAAATAGAAATAAAGATATGTTTTTATTGACACTACCTCCATCTTTCCAATCAGTTTCAGTTCATCTGACACCAATTTTGCACCCAGGACTACTAGGTTTCAGAAAGCAAACTAAACTTACAGTCTAGAACAGATAGTTGAACACAGGAGAAAGAACATACAGAAATAGTAAAACACACAGATAAAAATAGACAAGAATAACAATAATCATTTGAAGATAATTCTTTGAACAGTTCAAGAGAACGGTGCCGATACTAGGTTACCGCTAGTATAACGAGGTGTTCATCCAAGAATTGTTCTTAGAATTGTTTTGAGAAAACAAATAGAAAGAAAGATATGCTTTTATTGATACTACCTCCATCTGTCCAATCTGTTTCAGTTCATCTGATACCAATTTTGCACCGAGGACTACTTGGTTTCAGAAAGCAAACTAAACTTATAGTCTAGAACAGTAGTTGAACACAGGAAAAAGAACATACAGAAATAGTAAAACACAAATAAAAATAGACAAGAATAACAATAATCATTTGAAGATAATTCTTTGAACAGTTCAAGAGAATGGTGTCGATACTAGGTTACCGCTAGTATAACGAGGTGTTCATCCAAGAATTGTTCTTAGAATTGTTTTGACAAAACAAATAGAAATAAAGATATGCTTTTATTGACACTACCTCCATCTTTACAATCAGTTTCAGTTCATCTGACACCAATTTTGCACTCAGGACTACTAGGTTTCAGAAAGCAAACTAAACTTACAGTCTAGAACAGATAGTTGAACACAGGAGAAAGAACATACAGAAATAGTAAAACACACAGATAAAAATAGACAAGAATAAAATTAATCATTTGAAGATAATTCATTGAACAGTACAAGAGAATGGTGTCGATACTAGGTTACCGCGAGTATAACGAGGTGTTCAACCAAGAATTGTTTTGAGAAAACAAATAGAAATAAAGATATGCTTTTATTGACACTACCTCCATCTTTCCAATCAGTTTCAGTTCATCTGATACCATTTTTGCACCCAGGACTACTAGGTTTCAGAAAGCAAACTAAACTTACAGTCTAGAACAGATAGTTGAACACAGGAGAAAGAACATACAGAAATAGTAAAACACACAGATAAAAATAGACAAGAATAACATTAATCATTTGAAGATAATTCATTGAACAGTACAAGAGAATGGTGTCGATACTAGGTTACCGCTAGTATAACGAGGTGTTCAACCAAGAATTGTTTTGAGAAAACAAATAGAAATAAAGATATGCTTTTATTGACACTACCTCCATCTTTCCAATCACTTTCAGTTCATTTGACACCAATTTTGCACCCAGGAGTACAAGGTTTCAGAAAGCAATCTAAACTTACAGTCTAGAACAGATAGTTGAACACAGAAGAAAGAACATACAGAATGAGTAAAACACATAGATAAAAATAGATAAGAAAAACAATAATCATTTGAAGATAAATCTTTGAACAGTGCAAGAGAACGGTGCCGATACTAGTTTACCGCTAGTATAATGTGGTGTTCATCGAAGAATTGTTTTTAGAAAACAAATAGAAATAAAGATATGCTTTTATTGACACTACCTCCATCTTTCCAATCAGTTTCAGTTCATCTGATACCAATTTTACACCCAAGACTACTAGGTTTCAGAAAGCAAACTAAACTTACAGTCTAGAACAGATAGTTGAACACAGGAGAAAGAACATACACAAATAGTAAAACACACAGATAAAAATAGACAAGAATAACAATAATCATTTGAAGATAATTCTTTGAACAGTTCAAGAGAACAGTGCCGATACTGGGTTACCGCTAGTATAACGAGGTGTTCATCCAAGAATTGTTCTTAGAATTGTTTTGAGAAAACAAATAGAAATAAAGATATGCTTTTATTGACACTAACTCCATTTTTCCAATCAGTTTCAGTTCATCTGATACCAATTTTGCTCCTAGGACTACTAGGTTTCTGAAAGAAAACAAAACTTACAGTCTAGAACAGATAGTTGAACACAAGAGAAAGAACATACAAAAATAGTAAAACACACAGATAAAAATAGACAAGAATAACAATAATCATTTGAAGATAATTCTTTGAACAGTTCAAGAGAACGGTGCCGATACTAGGTTACCGCTAGTATAACGAGGTGTTCATCGAAGAATTGTTTTGAGATAACAAATAGAAATAAAGATATGCTTTTATTGACACTACCGCCATCTTTCCAATCAGTTTGTGTTCATCTGATACCAATTTTGCACCCAGGACTACTAGGTTTCAGAAAGCAAACTAAATTTACAGTCTAGAACATATAGTTGAACACAGGAGAAAGAACATACAGAAATAGTAAAACACAGATAAAAATAGACAAGAATAACAATAATCATTTGAAGATAATTCTTTGAACAGTTCAAGAGAATGGTGTCGATACTAGGTTACCGCTAGTATAACGAGGTGTTCATCCAAGAATTGTTCTTAGAATTGTTTTGACAAAACAAATAGAAATAAAGATATGTTTTTATTGACACTACCTCCATCTTTCCAATCAGTTTCAGTTCATCTGACACCAATTTTGCACCCAGGACTACTAGGTTTCAGAAAGCAAACTAAACTTACAGTCTAGAACAGATAGTTGAACACAGGAGAAAGAACATACAGAAATAGTAAAACACACAGATAAAAATAGACAAGAATAACAATAATCATTTGAAGATAATTCTTTGAACAGTTCAAGAGAACGGTGCCGATACTAGGTTACCGCTAGTATAACGAGGTGTTCATCCAAGAATTGTTCTTAGAATTGTTTTGAGAAAACAAATAGAAAGAAAGATATGCTTTTATTGATACTACCTCCATCTGTCCAATCTGTTTCAGTTCATCTGATACCAATTTTGCACCCAGGACTACTTGGTTTCAGAAAGCAAACTAAACTTATAGTCTAGAACAGTAGTTGAACAACGGAAAAAGAACATACAGAAATAGTAAAACACAAATAAAAATAGACAAGAATAACAATAATCATTTGAAGATAATTCTTTGAACAGTTCAAGAGAATGGTGTCGATACTAGGTTACCGCTAGTATAACGAGGTGTTCATCCAAGAATTGTTCTTAGAATTGTTTTGACAAAACAAATAGAAATAAAGATATGCTTTTATTGACACTACCTCCATCTTTACAATCAGTTTCAGTTCATCTGACACCAATTTTGCACTCAGGACTACTAGGTTTCAGAAAGCAAACTAAACTTACAGTCTAGAACAGATAGTTGAACACAGGAGAAAGAACATACAGAAATAGTAAAACACACAGATAAAAATAGACAAGAATAACATTAATCATTTGAAGATAATTCATTGAACAGTACAAGAGAATGGTGTCGATACTAGGTTACCGCTAGTATAACGAGGTGTTCAACCAAGAATTGTTTTGAGAAAACAAATAGAAATAAAGATATGCTTTTATTGACACTACCTCCATCTTTCCAATCAGTTTCAGTTTATCTGATACCATTTTTGCACCCAGGACTACTAGGTTTCAGAAAGCAAACTAAACTTACAGTCTAGAACAGATAGTTGAACACAGGAGAAAGAACATACAGAAATAGTAAAACACGCAGATAAAAATAGACAAGAATAACATTAATCATTTGAAGATAATTCATTGAACAGTACAAGAATATGGTGTCGATACTAGGTTACCGCTAGTATAACGAGGTGTTCAACCAAGAATTGTTTTGAGAAAACAAATAGAAATAAAGATATGCTTTTATTGACACTACCTCCATCTTTCCAATCACTTTCAGTTCATCTGACACCAATTTTGCACCCAGGAGTACAAGGTTTCAGAAAGCAATCTAAACTTACAGTCTAGAACAGATAGTTGAACACAGAAGAAAGAACATATAGAATGAGTAAAACACATAGATAAAAATAGATAAGAAAAACAATAATCATTTGAAGATAAATCTTTGAACAGTGCAAGAGAACGGTGCCGATACTAGTTTACCGCTAGTATAATGTGGTGTTCATCGAAGAATTGTTTTTAGAAAACAAATAGAAATAAAGATATGCTTTTATTGACACTACCTCCATCTTTCCAATCAGTTTCAGTTCATCTGATAACAATTTTGCACCCAAGACTACTAGGTTTCAGAAAGCAAACTAAACTTACAGTCTAGAACAGATAGTTGAACACAGGAGAAAGAACATACACAAATAGTAAAACACACAGATAAAACTAGACAAGAATAACAATAATCATTTGAAGATAATTCTTTGAACAGTTCAAGAGAACAGTGCCGATACTAGGTTACCGCTAGTATAACGAGGTGTTCATCCAAGAATTGTTCTTAGAATTGTTTTGAGAAAACAAATAGAAATAAAGATATGCTTTTATTGACACTAACTCCATCTTTCCAATCAGTTTCAGTTCATCTGATACCAATTTTGCTCCCAGGACTACTAGGTTTCTGAAAGAAAACAAAACTTACAGTCTAGAACAGATAGTTGAACACATGAGAAAGAACATACAAAAATAGTAAAACACACAGATAAAAATAGACAAGAATAACAATAATCATTTGAAGATAATTCTTTGAACAGTTCAAGAGAACGGTGCCGATACTAGGTTACCGCTAGTATAACGAGGTGTTCATCGAAGAATTGTTTTGAGATAACAAATAGAAATAAAGATATGCTTTTATTGACACTACCGCCATCTTTCCAATCAGTTTGTGTTCATCTGATACCAATTTTGCACCCAGGACTACTAGGTTTCAGAAAGCAAACTAAATTTACAGTCTAGAACATATAGTTGAACACAGGAGAAAGAACATACAGAAATAGTAAAACACACAGATAAAAATAGACGAGAATAACAATAATCATTTGAAGATAATTCTTTAAACAGTTCAAGAGAACGGTGTCGATACTAGGTTACCGCTAGTATAACGAGGTGTTCATCCAAGAATTGTTCTTAGAATTGTTTTGAGAAAACAAATAGAAATAAAGATATGCTTTTATTGACACTACCTCCATCTTTCCAATCAGTTTCAGTTCATCTAATACCATTTTTGCACCCAGGACTACTAGGTTTCAGAAAGCAAACTAAACTTACAGTCTAGAACAGATAGTTGAACACAGGAGAAAGAACATACAGAAATAGTAAAACACACAGATAAAAATAGACAAGAATAACAATAATCATTTGAAGATAATTCTTTGAACAGTTCAAGAGAATGGTGTCGATACTAGGTTACCGCTAGTATAACGAGGTGTTCAACCAAGAATTGTTCTTAGAATTGTTTTGAGAAAACAAATAGAAATAAAGATATGCTTTTATTGACACTACCTCCATCTTTCCAATCAGTTTGTGTTCATCTGACACCAATTTTGCACCCAGGAGTACTAGGTTTCAGAAAGCAATCTAAACTTACAGTCTAGAACAGATAGTTGAACACAGAAGAAAGAACATACAGAATGAGTAAAACACACAGATAAAAATAGATAAGAATAACAATAATCATTTGAAGATAAATCTTTGAACAGTTCAAGAGAACGGTGCCGATACTAGTTTACCGCTAGTATAACGTAGTGTTCATCGAAGAATTGTTTTTAGAAAACAAATAGAAATAAAGATATTCTTTTATTGACACT
Organism: Berberis vulgaris; assembly: GCA_963556465.1. Lineage (NCBI taxonomy): Eukaryota > Viridiplantae > Streptophyta > Magnoliopsida > Ranunculales > Berberidaceae > Berberis > Berberis vulgaris. The sequence goes on from OY747128.1 coordinate 59,161,363, forward strand.
ACCTCCATCTTTCCAATCAGTTTCAGTTCATCTGATACCAATTTTGCACCCAAGACTACTAGGTTTCAGAAAGCAAACTAAACTTACAGTCTAGAACAGATAGTTGAACACAGGAGAAAGAACATAGACAAATAGTAAAACACACAGATAAAAATAGACAAGAATAACAATAATCATTTGAAGATAATTCTTTGAACAGTTCAAGAGAACAGTGCCGATACTAGGTTACCGCTAGTATAACGAGGTGTTCATCCAAGAATTGTTCTTAGAATTGGGTTGAGAAAACAAATAGAAATAAAGATATGCTTTTATTGACACTACCTCCATCTTTCCAATCAGTTTCAGTTCATCTGATACCAATTTTGCACCCAAGACTACTAGGTTTCTGAAAGAAAACAAAACTTAAAGTCTAGAACAGATAGTTGAACACATGAGAAAGAACATACAGAAATAGTAAAACACACAGATAAAAATAGACAAGAATAACAATAATCATTTGAAGATAGTTCTTTGAACAGTTCAAGAGAACGGTGCCGATACTAGGTTTCCGCTAATATAACGAGGTGTTTATCCAAGAATTGTTTTGAGAAAACAAATAGAAATAAAGATATGCTTTTATTGACACTACCGCCATCTTTCCAATCAGTTTGTGTTCATCTGATACCAATTTTGCACCCAGGACTACTAGGTTTCAGAAAACAGACTAAATTTACATTCTAGAACAGATAGTTGAACACAGGAGAAAGAACATACAGAAATAGTAAAACACACAGATAAAAATAGACGAGAATAACAATAATCATTTGAAGATAATTCTTTGAACAGTTCAAGAGAACGGTGTCGATACTAGGTTACCGCTAGTATACTGAGGTGTTCAACCAAGAATTGTTCTTAGAATTGTTTTGACAAAACAAATAGAAATAAAGATATGCTTTTATTGACACTACCTCCATCTTTCCATTCAGTTTCAGTTCATCTGACACCAATTTTGCACCCAGGACTACTAGGTTTCAGAAAGCAAACTAAACTTACAGTCTAGAACAGATAGTTGAACACAGGAAAAAGAACATACAGAAATAGTAAAACACAGATAAAAATATACAAGAATAACAATAATAATTTGAAGATAATTTTTTGAACAGTTCAAGAGAATGGTGTCGATACTAGGTTACCGCTAGTATAACGAGGTTTTCATCCAATAATTGTTCTTAGAATTGTTTTGACAAAACAAATAGAAATAAAGATATGTCTTTATTGACACTACCTTCATCTTTCCAATCAGTTTCAGTTCATCTGACACCAATTTTGCACCCAGGACTACTAGGTTTCAAAAAGCAAACTAAACTTACAGTCTAGAACAGATAGTTGAACACAGGAGAAAGAACATATAGAAATAGTAAAACACACAGATAAAAATAGACAAGAATAACAATAATCATTTGAAGATAATTCTTTGAACAGTTCGAGAGAACAGTGCCGATACTAGGTTACCGCTAGTATAACGAGGTGTTCATCCAAGAATTGTTCTTAGAATTGTTTTGAGAAAACAAATAAAAATAAAGATATGCTTTTATTGACACTACCTCCATCTTGCCAATCAGTTTCAGTTCATCTAATACCATTTTTGCACCCAGGACTACTAGGTTTCAGAAAGCAAACTAAACTTACAGTCTAGAACAGATAGTTGAACACAGGAGAAAGAACATACAGAAATAGTAAAACACACAGATAAAAATAGACAACAATAACAATAATCTTTTGAAGATAATTCTTTGAACAGTTCAAGAGAATGGTGTTGATACTAGGTTACCGCTAGTATAACGAGGTGTTCAACCAAGAATTGTTTTGAGAAAACAAATAGAAATAAAGATATGCTTTTATTGACACTACCTCCATCTTTCCAATCAGTTTAAGTTCATCTGACACCAATTTTGCACCCAGGAGTACTAGGTTTCAGAAAGCAATCTGAACTTACAGTCTAGAACAGATAGTTGAACACAGGAGAAAGAACATACAGAATGAGTAAAACACATAGATAAAAATAGATAAGAATAACAATAATCATTTGAAGATAAATCTTTGAACAGTTCAAGAGAACGGTGCCGATACTAGTTTACCGCTAGTATAACGTGGTCTTCATCGAAGAATTGTTTTTAGAAAACAAATAGAAATAAAGATATGCTTTTATTGACACTACCTCCATCTTTCCAATCAGTTTTAGTTCATCTGATACCAATTTTGCACCCAAGACTACTAGGTTTCAGAAAGCAAACTAAACTTACAGTCTAGAACAGATAGTTGAACACCGGAGAAAGAACATACACAAATAGTAAAACACACAGATAAAAATAGACAAGAATAACAATAATCATTTGATGATAATTCTTTGAACAGTTCAAGAGAACAGTGCCGATACTAGGTTACCGATAGTATAACGAGGTGTTTATCCAAGAATTGTTCTTAGAATTGTTTTGAGAAAGCAAATAGAAATAAAGATATGCTTTTATTGACACTATCTCCATCTTTCCAATCAGTTTCAGTTCATCTGATACCAATTTTGCACCCAGGACTACTAGGTTTATGAAAGAAAACAAAACTTACTGTCTAGAAAAGATAGTTGAACACAGGAGAAAGAACATACAGAAATAGTAAAACACACAGATAAAAATAGACAAGAATAACAATAATCATTTGAAGATAGTTCTTTGAACAGTTCAAGAGAACGGTGCCGATACTAGGTTTCCGCTAATATAACGAGGTGTTTATCCAAGAATTGTTTTGAGAAAACAAATAGAAATAAAGATATGCTTTTATTGACACTACCGCCATCTTTCCAATCAGTTTGTGTTCATCTGATACCAATTTTGCACCCAGGACTACTAGGTTTCAGAAAACAGACTAAATTTACATTCTAGAACAGATAGTTGAACACAGGAGAAAGAACATACAGAAATAGTAAAACACACAGATAAAAATAGACGAGAATAACAATAATCATTTGAAGATAATTCTTTGAACAGTTCAAGAGAACGGTGTCGATACTAGGTTACCGCTAGTATACTGAGGTGTTCAACCAAGAATTGTTCTTAGAATTGTTTTGACAAAACAAATAGAAATAAAGATATGCTTTTATTGACACTACCTCCATCTTTCCATTCAGTTTCAGTTCATCTGACACCAATTTTGCACCCAGGACTACTAGGTTTCAGAAAGCAAACTAAACTTACAGTCTAGAACAGATAGTTGAACACAGGAAAAAGAACATACAGAAATAGTAAAACACAGATAAAAATATACAAGAATAACAATAATAATTTGAAGATAATTTTTTGAACAGTTCAAGAGAATGGTGTCGATACTAGGTTACCGCTAGTATAACGAGGTTTTCATCCAATAATTGTTCTTAGAATTGTTTTGACAAAACAAATAGAAATAAAGATATGTCTTTATTGACACTACCTTCATCTTTCCAATCAGTTTCAGTTCATCTGACACCAATTTTGCACCCAGGACTACTAGGTTTCAAAAAGCAAACTAAACTTACAGTCTAGAACAGATAGTTGAACACAGGAGAAAGAACATATAGAAATAGTAAAACACACAGATAAAAATAGACAAGAATAACAATAATCATTTGAAGATAATTCTTTGAACAGTTCGAGAGAACAGTGCCGATACTAGGTTACCGCTAGTATAACGAGGTGTTCATCCAAGAATTGTTCTTAGAATTGTTTTGAGAAAACAAATAAAAATAAAGATATGCTTTTATTGACACTACCTCCATCTTGCCAATCAGTTTCAGTTCATCTAATACCATTTTTGCACCCAGGACTACTAGGTTTCAGAAAGCAAACTAAACTTACAGTCTAGAACAGATAGTTGAACACAGGAGAAAGAACATACAGAAATAGTAAAACACACAGATAAAAATAGACAACAATAACAATAATCTTTTGAAGATAATTCTTTGAACAGTTCAAGAGAATGGTGTTGATACTAGGTTACCGCTAGTATAACGAGGTGTTCAACCAAGAATTGTTTTGAGAAAACAAATAGAAATAAAGATATGCTTTTATTGACACTACCTCCATCTTTCCAATCAGTTTAAGTTCATCTGACACCAATTTTGCACCCAGGAGTACTAGGTTTCAGAAAGCAATCTGAACTTACAGTCTAGAACAGATAGTTGAACACAGGAGAAAGAACATACAGAATGAGTAAAACACATAGATAAAAATAGATAAGAATAACAATAATCATTTGAAGATAAATCTTTGAACAGTTCAAGAGAACGGTGCCGATACTAGTTTACCGCTAGTATAACGTGGTCTTCATCGAAGAATTGTTTTTAGAAAACAAATAGAAATAAAGATATGCTTTTATTGACACTACCTCCATCTTTCCAATCAGTTTTAGTTCATCTGATACCAATTTTGCACCCAAGACTACTAGGTTTCAGAAAGCAAACTAAACTTACAGTCTAGAACAGATAGTTGAACACCGGAGAAAGAACATACACAAATAGTAAAACACACAGATAAAAATAGACAAGAATAACAATAATCATTTGATGATAATTCTTTGAACAGTTCAAGAGAACAGTGCCGATACTAGGTTACCGATAGTATAACGAGGTGTTTATCCAAGAATTGTTCTTAGAATTGTTTTGAGAAAGCAAATAGAAATAAAGATATGCTTTTATTGACACTATCTCCATCTTTCCAATCAGTTTCAGTTCATCTGATACCAATTTTGCACCCAGGACTACTAGGTTTATGAAAGAAAACAAAACTTACTGTCTAGAAAAGATAGTTGAACACAGGAGAAAGAACATACAGAAATAGTAAAACACACAGATAAAAATAGACAAGAATAACAATAATCATTTGAAGATAGTTCTTTGAACAGTTCAAGAGAACGGTGCCGATACTAGGTTTCCGCTAATATAACGAGGTGCTTATCCAAGAATTGTTTTGAGAAAACAAATAGAAATAAAGATATGCTTTTATTGACACTACCGCCATCTTTCCAATCAGTTTGTGTTCATCTGATACCAATTTTGCACCCAGGACTACTAGGTTTCAGAAAACAAACTAAATTTACATTCTAGAACAGATAGTTGAACACAGGAGAAAGAACATACAGAAATAGTAAAACACACAGATAAAAATAGACGAGAATAACAATAATCATTTGAAGATAATTCTTTGAACAGTTCAAGAGAACGGTGTCGATACTAGGTTACCGCTAGTATACTGAGGTGTTCAACCAAGAATTGTTCTTAGAATTGTTTTGACAAAACAAATAGAAATAAAGATATGCTTTTATTGACACTACCTCCATCTTTCCAATCAGTTTCAGTTCATCTGACACCAATTTTGCACCCAGGACTACTAGGTTTCAGAAAGCAAACTAAACTTACAGTCTAGAACAGATAGTTGAACACAGGAAAAAGAACATACAGAAATAGTAAAACACAGATAAAAATATACAAGAATAACAATAATAATTTGAAGATAATTTTTTGAACAGTTCAAGAGAATGGTGTCGATACTAGGTTACCGCTAGTATAACGAGGTTTTCATCCAAGAATTGTTCTTAGAATTGTTTTGACAAAACAAATAGAAATAAAGATATGTCTTTATTGACACTACCTTCATCTTTCCAATCAGTTTCAGTTCATCTGACACCAATTTTGCACCCAGGACTACTAGGTTTCAAAAAGCAAACTAAACTTACAGTCTAGAACAGATAGTTGAACACAGGAGAAAGAACATATAGAAATAGTAAAACACACAGATAAAAATAGACAAGAATAACAATAATCATTTGAAGATAATTCTTTGAACAGTTCGAGAGAACAGTGCCGATACTAGGTTACCGCTAGTATAACGAGGTGTTCATCCAAGAATTGTTCTTAGAATTGTTTTGAGAAAACAAATAAAAATAAAGATATGCTTTTATTGACACTACCTCCATCTTTCCAATCAGTTTCAGTTCATCTAATACCATATTTGCACCCAGGACTACTAGGTTTCAGAAAGCAAACTAAAGTTACAGTCTAGAACAGATAGTTGAACACAGGAGAAAGAACATACAGAAATAGTAAAACACACAGATAAAAATAGACAACAATAACAATAATCTTTTGAAGATAATTCTTTGAACAGTTCAAGAGAATGGTGTTGATACTAGGTTACCGCTAGTATAACGAGGTGTTCAACCAAGAATTGTTTTGAGAAAACAAATAGAAATAAAGATATGCTTTTATTGACACTACCTCCATCTTTCCAATCAGTTTAAGTTCATCTGACACCAATTTTGCACCCAGGAGTACTAGGTTTCAGAAAGCAATCTGAACTTACAGTCTAGAACAGATAGTTGAACACAGGAGAAAGAACATACAGAATGAGTAAAACACATAGATAAAAATAGATAAGAATAACAATAATCATTTGAAGATAAATCTTTGAACAGTTCAAGAGAACGGTGCCGATACTAGTTTACCGCTAGTATAACGTGGTCTTCATCGAAGAATTGTTTTTAGAAAACAAATAGAAATAAAGATATGCTTTTATTGACACTACCTCCATCTTTCCAATCAGTTTTAGTTCATCTGATACCAATTTTGCACCCAAGACTACTAGGTTTCAAAAAGCAAACTAAACTTACAGTCTAGAACAGATAGTTGAACACAGGAGAAAGAACATACACAAATAGTAAAACACACAGATAAAAATAGACAAGAATAACATTAATCATTTGAAGATAATTCTTTGAACAGTACAAGAGAATGGTGTCGATACTAGGTTACCGCTAGTATAACGAGGTGTTCAACCAAGAATTGTTTTGAGAAAACAAATAGAAATAAAGATATGCTTTTATTGACACTACCTCCATCTTTCCAATCACTTTCAGTTCATCTGACACCAATTTTGCACCCAGGAGTACAAGGTTTCAGAAAGCAAACTAAACTTACAGTCTAGAACAGATAGTTGAACACAGGAGAAAGAACATAGACAAATAGTAAAACACACAGATAAAAATAGACAAGAATAACAATAATCATTTGAAGATAATTCTTTGAACAGTTCAAGAGAACAGTGCCGATACTAGGTTACCGCTAGTATAACGAGGTGTTCATCCAAGAATTGTTCTTAGAATTGTTTTTAGAAAACAAATAGAAATAAAGATATGTTTTTATTGACACTACCTCCATCTTTCCAATCAGTTTCAGTTCATCTGACACCAATTTTGCACCCAGGACTACTAGGTTTCAAAAAGCAAACTAAACTTACAGTCTAGAACAGATAGTTGAACACAGGAGAAAGAACATATAGAAATAGTAAAACACACAGATAAAAATAGACAAGAATAACAATAATCATTTGAAGATAATTCTTTGAACAGTTCGAAAGAACAGTGCCGATACTAGGTTACCGCTAGTATAACGAGGTGTTCATCCAAGAATTGTTCTTAGAATTGTTTTGAGAAAACAAATAAAAATAAAGATATGCTTTTATTGACACTACCTCCATCTTTCCAATCAGTTTCAGTTCATCTAATACCATTTTTGCACCCAGGACTACTAGGTTTCAGAAAGCAAACTAAAGTTACAGTCTAGAACAGATAGTTGAACACAGGAGAAAGAACATACAGAAATAGTAAAACACACAGATAAAAATAGACAACAATAACAATAATCTTTTGAAGATAATTCTTTGAACAGTTCAAGAGAATGGTGTTGATACTAGGTTACCGCTAGTATAACGAGGTGTTCAACCAAGAATTGTTTTGAGAAAACAAATAGAAATAAAGATATGCTTTTATTGACACTACCTCCATCTTTCCAATCAGTTTAAGTTCATCTGACACCAATTTTGCACCCAGGAGTACTAGGTTTCAGAAAGCAATCTGAACTTACAGTCTAGAACAGATAGTTGAACACAGGAGAAAGAACATACAGAATGAGTAAAACACATAGATAAAAATAGATAAGAATAACAATAATCATTTGAAGATAAATCTTTGAACAGTTCAAGAGAACGGTGCCGATACTAGTTTACCGCTAGTATAACGTGGTCTTCATCGAAGAATTGTTTTTAGAAAACAAATAGAAATAAAGATATGCTTTTATTGACACTACCTCCATCTTTCCAATCAGTTTTAGTTCATCTGATACCAATTTTGCACCCAAGACTACTAGGTTTCAAAAAGCAAACTAAACTTACAGTCTAGAACAGATAGTTGAACACAGGAGAAAGAACATATAGAAATAGTAAAACACACAGATAAAAATAGACAAGAATAACAATAATCATTTGAAGATAATTCTTTGAACAGTTCGAGAGAACAGTGCCGATACTAGGTTACCGCTAGTATAACGAGGTGTTCATCCAAGAATTGTTCTTAGAATTGTTTTGAGAAAACAAATAAAAATAAAGATATGCTTTTATTGACACTACCTCCATCTTTCCAATCAGTTTCAGTTCATCTAATACCATTTTTGCACCCAGGACTACTAGGTTTCAGAAAGCAAACTAAAGTTACAGTCTAGAACAGATAGTTGAACACAGGAGAAAGAACATACAGAAATAGTAAAACACACAGATAAAAATAGACAACAATAACAATAATCTTTTGAAGATAATTCTTTGAACAGTTCAAGAGAATGGTGTTGATACTAGGTTACCGCTAGTATAACGAGGTGTTCAACCAAGAATTGTTTTGAGAAAACAAATAGAAATAAAGATATGCTTTTATTGACACTACCTCCATCTTTCCAATCAGTTTAAGTTCATCTGACACCAATTTTGCACCCAGGAGTACTAGGTTTCAGAAAGCAATCTGAACTTACAGTCTAGAACAGATAGTTGAACACAGGAGAAAGAACATACAGAATGAGTAAAACACATAGATAAAAATAGATAAGAATAACAATAATCATTTGAAGATAAATCTTTGAACAGTTCAAGAGAACGGTGCCGATACTAGTTTACCGCTAGTATAACGTGGTCTTCATCGAAGAATTGTTTTTAGAAAACAAATAGAAATAAAGATATGCTTTTATTGACACTACCTCCATCTTTCCAATCAGTTTTAGTTCATCTGATACCAATTTTGCACCCAAGACTACTAGGTTTCAAAAAGCAAACTAAACTTACAGTCTAGAACAGATAGTTGAACACAGGAGAAAGAACATACACAAATAGTAAAACACACAGATAAAAATAGACAAGAATAACATTAATCATTTGAAGATAATTCTTTGAACAGTACAAGAGAATGGTGTCGATACTAGGTTACCGCTAGTATAACGAGGTGTTCAACCAAGAATTGTTTTGAGAAAACAAATAGAAATAAAGATATGCTTTTATTGACACTACCTCCATCTTTCCAATCACTTTCAGTTCATCTGACACCAATTTTGCACCCAGGAGTACAAGGTTTCAGAAAGCAAACTAAACTTACAGTCTAGAACAGATAGTTGAACACAGGAGAAAGAACATAGACAAATAGTAAAACACACAGATAAAAATAGACAAGAATAACAATAATCATTTCGAGATAATTCTTTGAACAGTTCAAGAGAACAGTGCCGATACTAGGTTACCGCTAGTATAACGAGGTGTTCATCCAAGAATTGTTCTTAGAATTGTTTTTAGAAAACAAATAGAAATAAAGATATGCTTTTATTGACACTACCTCCATCTTTCCAATCAGTTTCAGTTCATCTGACACCAATTTTGCACCCAGGACTACTAGGTTTCAAAAAGCAAACTAAACTTACAGTCTAGAACAGATAGTTGAACACAGGAGAAAGAACATATAGAAATAGTAAAACACACAGATAAAAATAGACAAGAATAACAATAATCATTTGAAGATAATTCTTTGAACAGTTCGAGAGAACAGTGCCGATACTAGGTTACCGCTAGTATAACGAGGTGTTCATCCAAGAATTGTTCTTAGAATTGTTTTGAGAAAACAAATAAAAATAAAGATATGCTTTTATTGACACTACCTCCATCTTTCCAATCAGTTTCAGTTCATCTAATACCATTTTTGCACCCAGGACTACTAGGTTTCAGAAAGCAAACTAAAGTTACAGTCTAGAACAGATAGTTGAACACAGGAGAAAGAACATACAGAAATAGTAAAACACACAGATAAAAATAGACAACAATAACAATAATCTTTTGAAGATAATTCTTTGAACAGTTCAAGAGAATGGTGTTGATACTAGGTTACCGCTAGTATAACGAGGTGTTCAACCAAGAATTGTTTTGAGAAAACAAATAGAAATAAAGATATGCTTTTATTGACACTACCTCCATCTTTCCAATCAGTTTAAGTTCATCTGACACCAATTTTGCACCCAGGAGTACTAGGTTTCAGAAAGCAATCTGAACTTACAGTCTAGAACAGATAGTTGAACACAGGAGAAAGAACATACAGAATGAGTAAAACACATAGATAAAAATAGATAAGAATAACAATAATCATTTGAAGATAAATCTTTGAACAGTTCAAGAGAACGGTGCCGATACTAGTTTACCGCTAGTATAACGTGGTCTTCATCGAAGAATTGTTTTTAGAAAACAAATAGAAATAAAGATATGCTTTTATTGACACTACCTCCATCTTTCCAATCAGTTTTAGTTCATCTGATACCAATTTTGCACCCAAGACTACTAGGTTTCGAAAAGCAAACTAAACTTACAGTCTAGAACAGATAGTTGAACACAGGAGAAAGAACATACACAAATAGTAAAACACACAGATAAAAATAGACAAGAATAACATTAATCATTTGAAGATAATTCTTTGAACAGTACAAGAGAATGGTGTCGATACTAGGTTACCGCTAGTATAACGAGGTGTTCAACCAAGAATTGTTTTGAGAAAACAAATAGAAATAAAGATATGCTTTTATTGACACTACCTCCATCTTTCCAATCACTTTCAGTTCATCTGACACCAATTTTGCACCCAGGAGTACAAGGTTTCAGAAAGCAAACTAAACTTACAGTCTAGAACAGATAGTTGAACACAGGAGAAAGAACATAGACAAATAGTAAAACACACAGATAAAAATAGACAAGAATAACAATAATCATTTGAAGATAATTCTTTGAACAGTTCAAGAGAACAGTGCCGATACTAGGTTACCGCTAGTATAACGAGGTGTTCATCCAAGAATTGTTCTTAGAATTGTTTTTAGAAAACAAATAGAAATAAAGATATGCTTTTATTGACACTACCTCCATCTTTCCAATCAGTTTTAGTTCATCCAAGAATTGTTCTTAGAATTGTTTTGACAAAACAAATAGAAATAAAGATATGTCTTTATTGACACTACCTTCATCTTTCCAATCAGTTTCAGTTCATCTGACACCAATTTTGCACCCAGGACTACTAGGTTTCAAAAAGCAAACTAAACTTACAGTCTAGAACAGATAGTTGAACACAGGAGAAAGAACATATAGAAATAGTAAAACACACAGATAAAAATAGACAAGAATAACAATAATCATTTGAAGATAATTCTTTGAACAGTTCGAGAGAACAGTGCCGATACTAGGTTACCGCTAGTATAACGAGGTGTTCATCCAAGAATTGTTCTTAGAATTGTTTTGAGAAAACAAATAAAAATAAAGATATGCTTTTATTGACACTACCTCCATCTTTCCAATCAGTTTCAGTTCATCTAATACCATTTTTGCACCCAGGACTACTAGGTTTCAGAAAGCAAACTAAAGTTACAGTCTAGAACAGATAGTTGAACACAGGAGAAAGAACATACAGAAATAGTAAAACACACAGATAAAAATAGACAACAATAACAATAATCTTTTGAAGATAATTCTTTGAACAGTTCAAGAGAATGGTGTTGATACTAGGTTACCGCTAGTATAACGAGGTGTTCAACCAAGAATTGTTTTGAGAAAACAAATAGAAATAAAGATATGCTTTTATTGACACTACCTCCATCTTTCCAATCAGTTTAAGTTCATCTGACACCAATTTTGCACCCAGGAGTACTAGGTTTCAGAAAGCAATCTGAACTTACAGTCTAGAACAGATAGTTGAACACAGGAGAAAGAACATACAGAATGAGTAAAACACATAGATAAAAATAGATAAGAATAACAATAATCATTTGAAGATAAATCTTTGAACAGTTCAAGAGAACGGTGCCGATACTAGTTTACCGCTAGTATAACGTGGTCTTCATCGAAGAATTGTTTTTAGAAAACAAATAGAAATAAAGATATGCTTTTATTGACACTACCTCCATCTTTCCAATCAGTTTTAGTTCATCTGATACCAATTTTGCACCCAAGACTACTAGGTTTCAAAAAGCAAACTAAACTTACAGTCTAGAACAGATAGTTGAACACAGGAGAAAGAACATACACAAATAGTAAAACACACAGATAAAAATAGACAAGAATAACATTAATCATTTGAAGATAATTCTTTGAACAGTACAAGAGAATGGTGTCGATACTAGGTTACCGCTAGTATAACGAGGTGTTCAACCAAGAATTGTTTTGAGAAAACAAATAGAAATAAAGATATGCTTTTATTGACACTACCTCCATCTTTCCAATCACTTTCAGTTCATCTGACACCAATTTTGCACCCAGGAGTACAAGGTTTCAGAAAGCAAACTAAACTTACAGTCTAGAACAGATAGTTGAACACAGGAGAAAGAACATAGACAAATAGTAAAACACACAGATAAAAATAGACAAGAATAACAATAATCATTTGAAGATAATTCTTTGAACAGTTCAAGAGAACAGTGCCGATACTAGGTTACCGCTAGTATAACGAGGTGTTCATCCAAGAATTGTTCTTAGAATTGTTTTTAGAAAACAAATAGAAATAAAGATATGCTTTTATTGACACTACCTCCATCTTTCCAATCAGTTTTAGTTCATCTGATACCAATTTTGCACCCAAGACTACTAGGTTTCAGAAAGCAAACTAAACTTACAGTCTAGAACAGATAGTTGAACACCGGAGAAAGAACATACACAAATAGTAAAACACACAGATAAAAATAGACAAGAATAACAATAATCATTTGATGATAATTCTTTGAACAGTTCAAGAGAACAGTGCCGATACTAGGTTACCGATAGTATAACGAGGTGTTTATCCAAGAATTGTTCTTAGAATTGTTTTGAGAAAGCAAATAGAAATAAAGATATGCTTTTATTGACACTATCTCCATCTTTCCAATCAGTTTCAGTTCATCTGATACCAATTTTGCACCCAGGACTACTAGGTTTATGAAAGAAAACAAAACTTACTGTCTAGAAAAGATAGTTGAACACAGGAGAAAGAACATACAAAAATAGTAAAACACACAGATAAAAATAGACAAGAATAACAATAATCATTTGAAGATAGTTCTTTGAACAGTTCAAGAGAACGGTGCCGATACTAGGTTTCCGCTAATATAACGAGGTGTTTATCCAAGAATTGTTTTGAGAAAACAAATAGAAATAAAGATATGCTTTTATTGACACTACCGCCATCTTTCCAATCAGTTTGTGTTCATCTGATACCAATTTTGCACCCAGGACTACTAGGTTTCAGAAAACAAACTAAATTTACATTCTAGAACAGATAGTTGAACACAGGAGAAAGAACATACAGAAATAGTAAAACACACAGATAAAAATAGACGAGAATAACAATAATCATTTGAAGATAATTCTTTGAACAGTTCAAGAGAACGGTGTCGATACTAGGTTACCGCTAGTATACTGAGGTGTTCAACCAAGAATTGTTCTTAGAATTGTTTTGACAAAACAAATAGAAATAAAGATATGCTTTTATTGACACTACCTCCATCTTTCCAATCAGTTTCAGTTCATCTGACACCAATTTTGCACCCAGGACTACTAGGTTTCAGAAAGCAAACTAAACTTACAGTCTAGAACAGATAGTTGAACACAGGAAAAAGAACATACAGAAATAGTAAAACACAGATAAAAATATACAAGAATAACAATAATAATTTGAAGATAATTTTTTGAACAGTTCAAGAGAATGGTGTCGATACTAGGTTACCGCTAGTATAACGAGGTTTTCATCCAAGAATTGTTCTTAGAATTGTTTTGACAAAACAAATAGAAATAAAGATATGTCTTTATTGACACTACCTTCATCTTTCCAATCAGTTTCAGTTCATCTGACACCAATTTTGCACCCAGGACTACTAGGTTTCAAAAAGCAAACTAAACTTACAGTCTAGAACAGATAGTTGAACACAGGAGAAAGAACATATAGAAATAGTAAAACACACAGATAAAAATAGACAAGAATAACAATAATCATTTGAAGATAATTCTTTGAACAGTTCGAGAGAACAGTGCCGATAATAGGTTACCGCTAGTATAACGAGGTGTTCATCCAAGAATTGTTCTTAGAATTGTTTTGAGAAAACAAATAAAAATAAAGATATGCTTTTATTGACACTACCTCCATCTTTCCAATCAGTTTCAGTTCATCTAATACCATTTTTGCACCCAGGACTACTAGGTTTCAGAAAGCAAACTAAAGTTACAGTCTAGAACAGATAGTTGAACACAGGAGAAAGAACATACAGAAATAGTAAAACACACAGATAAAAATAGACAACAATAACAATAATCTTTTGAAGATAATTCTTTGAACAGTTCAAGAGAATGGTGTTGATACTAGGTTACCGCTAGTATAACGAGGTGTTCAACCAAGAATTGTTTTGAGAAAACAAATAGAAATAAAGATATGCTTTTATTGACACTACCTCCATCTTTCCAATCAGTTTAAGTTCATCTGACACCAATTTTGCACCCAGGAGTACTAGGTTTCAGAAAGTAATCTGAACTTACAGTCTAGAACAGATAGTTGAACACAGGAGAAAGAACATACAGAAATAGTAAAACACACAGATAAAAATAGACAACAATAACAATAATCTTTTGAAGATAATTCTTTGAACAGTTCAAGAGAATGGTGTTGATACTAGGTTACCGCTAGTATAACGAGGTGTTCAACCAAGAATTGTTTTGAGAAAACAAATAGAAATAAAGATATGCTTTTATTGACACTACCTCCATCTTTCCAATCAGTTTAAGTTCATCTGACACCAATTTTGCACCCAGGAGTACTAGGTTTCAGAAAGCAATCTGAACTTACAGTCTAGAACAGATAGTTGAACACAGGAGAAAGAACATACAGAATGAGTAAAACACATAGATAAAAATAGATAAGAATAACAATAATCATTTGAAGATAAATCTTTGAACAGTTCAAGAGAACGGTGCCGATACTAGTTTACCGCTAGTATAACGTGGTCTTCATCGAAGAATTGTTTTTAGAAAACAAATAGAAATAAAGATATGCTTTTATTGACACTACCTCCATCTTTCCAATCAGTTTTAGTTCATCTGATACCAATTTTGCACCCAAGACTACTAGGTTTCAAAAAGCAAACTAAACTTACAGTCTAGAACAGATAGTTGAACACAGGAGAAAGAACATATAGAAATAGTAAAACACACAGATAAAAATAGACAAGAATAACAATAATCATTTGAAGATAATTCTTTGAACAGTTCGAGAGAACAGTGCCGATACTAGGTTACCGCTAGTATAACGAGGTGTTCATCCAAGAATTGTTCTTAGAATTTTTTTGAGAAATCAAATAAAAATAAAGATATGCTTTTATTGACACTACCTCCATCTTTCCAATCAGTTTCAGTTCATCTAATACCATTTTTGCACCCAGGACTACTAGGTTTCAGAAAGCAAACTAAACTTACAGTCTAGAACAGATAGTTGAACACAGGAGAAAGAACATACAGAAATAGTAAAACACACAGATAAAAATAGACAACAATAACAATAATCTTTTGAAGATAATTCTTTGAACAGTTCAAGAGAATGGTGTTGATACTAGGTTACCGCTAGTATAACGAGGTGTTCAACCAAGAATTGTTTTTAGAAAACAAATAGAAATAAAGATATGCTTTTATTGACACTACCTCCATCTTTCCAATCAGTTTTAGTTCATCTGATACCAATTTTGCACCCAAGACTACTAGGTTTCAAAAAGCAAACTAAACTTACAGTCTAGAACAGATAGTTGAACACAGGAGAAAGAACATATAGAAATAGTAAAACACACAGATAAAAATAGACAAGAATAACAATAATCATTTGAAGATAATTCTTTGAACAGTTCGAGAGAACAGTGCCGATACTAGGTTACCGCTAGTATAACGAGGTGTTCATCCAAGAATTGTTCTTAGAATTTTTTTGAGAAATCAAATAAAAATAAAGATATGCTTTTATTGACACTACCTCCATCTTTCCAATCAGTTTCAGTTCATCTAATACCATTTTTGCACCCAGGACTACTAGGTTTTAGAAAGCAAACTAAACTTACAGTCTAGAACAGATAGTTGAACACAGGAGAAAGAACATACAGAAATAGTAAAACACACAGATAAAAATAGACAACAATAACAATAATCTTTTGAAGATAATTCTTTGAACAGTTCAAGAGAATGGTGTTGATACTAGGTTACCGCTAGTATAACGAGGTGTTCAACCAAGAATTGTTTTGAGAAAACAAATAGAAATAAAGATATGCTTTTATTGACACTACCTCCATCTTTCCAATCAGTTTAAGTTCATCTGACACCAATTTTGCACCCAGGAGTACTAGGTCTCAGAAAGCAATCTGAACTTACAGTCTAGAACAGATAGTTGAACACAGGAGAAAGAACATACAGAATGAGTAAAACACATAGATAAAAATAGATAAGAATAACAATAATCATTTGAAGATAAATCTTTGAACAGTTCAAGAGAACGGTGCCGATACTAGTTTACCGCTAGTATAACGTGGTCTTCATCGAAGAATTGTTTTTAGAAAACAAATAGAAATAAAGATATGCTTTTATTGACACTACCTCCATCTTTCTAATCAGTTTTAGTTCATCTGATACCAATTTTGCACCCAAGACTACTAGGTTTCAGAAAGCAAACTAAACTTACAGTCTAGAACAGATAGTTGAACACCGGAGAAAGAACATACACAAATAGTAAAACACACAGATAAAAATAGACAAGAATAACAATAATCATTTGATGATAATTCTTTGAACAGTTCAAGAGAACAGTGCCGATACTAGGTTACCGATAGTATAACGAGGTGTTTATCCAAGAATTGTTCTTAGAATTTTTTTGAGAAAGCAAATAGAAATAAAGATATGCTTTTATTGACACTATCTCCATCTTTCCAATCAGTTTCAGTTCATCTGATACCAATTTTGCACCCAGGACTACTAGGTTTATGAAAGAAAACAAAACTTACAGTCTAGAAAAGATAGTTGAACACAGGAGAAAGAACATACAGAAATAGTAAAACACACAGATAAAAATAGACAAGAATAATAATAATCATTTGAAGATAATTCTTTGAACAGTTCAAGAGAACATTGCCGATACTAGGTTACCGCTAGTATAACGAGGTGTTAATCCAAGAATTGTTCTTAGAATTGTTTTGAGAAAACAAATAGAAATAAAGATATGCTTTTATTGACACTACCTCCATCTGTCCAATGTGTTTCAGTTCATCTGATACCAATTTTGCACCCAAGACTACTAGGTTTCAGAAAGCAAACTAAACTTACAGTCTAGAACAGATGTTGAACACCGGAGAAAGAACATACACTAATAGTAAAACACACAAATAAAAATAGACAAGAATAACAATAATCATTTGAAGATAATTCTTTGAACAGTTCAAGAGAACAGTGCCGATACTAGGTTACCGCTAGTATAACGAGGTGTTCATCCAAGAATTGTTCTTAGAATTGTTTTGAGAAAACAAAAAGAAATAAAGATATGCTTTTATTGACACTACCTCCATCTTTCCAATCAGTTTCAGTTCATTTGATACCAATTTTTCACCCAGGACTACTAGGTTTATGAAAGAAAACAAAACTTACAGTCTAGAACAGATAGCTGAACACATGAGAAAGAACATACAGAAATAGTAAAACACACAGATAAAAATAGACAAGAATAACAATAATCATTTGAAGATAATTCTTTGAACAGTTCAAGAGAACGGTGCCGATACTAGGTTACCGCTAGTATAACGAGGTGTTCATCCAAGAATTGTTTTGAGAAAACAAATAGAAATAAAGATATGCATTTATTGACACTACCGCCATCTTTCCAATCAGTTTGTGTTCATCTGATACCAATTTTGCACCCAGGACTACTAGGTTTCAGAAAGCAAACTAAATTTACAGTCTAGAACAGATAGTTGAACACAGGAGAAAGAACATACAGAAATAGTAAAACACACAGATAAAAATAGACGTGAATAACAATAATCATTTGAAGATAATTCTTTGAACAGTTCAAGAGAATGGTGTCGATACTAGGTTACCGCTAGTATAACGAGGTGTTCAACCAAGATTTGTTCTTAGAATTGTTTTGAGAAAACAAATAGAAATAAAGATATGCTTTTATTGACACTACCTCCATCTTTTCAATCAGTTTCAGTTCATCTGACATCAATTTTGCACCCAGGACTACTAGGTTTCAGAAAGCAAACTAAACTTACAGTCTAAAACAGATAGTTGAACACAGGAAAAAGAACATACAGAAATAGTAAAACACAGATAAAAATAGACAAGAATAACAATAATCATTTGAAGATAATTCTTTGAACAGTTCAAGAGAATGGTGTCGATACTAGGTTACCGCTAGTATAACGAGGTGTTAATCCAAGAATTGTTATTAGAATTGTTTTGACAAAACAAATAGAAATAAAGATATGCTTTTATTGACACTACCTCCATCTTTCCAATCAGCTTCAGTTCATCTGACACCAATTTTGCACCCAGGACTACTAGGTTTCAGAAAGCAAACTAAACTTACAGTCTAGAACAGATAGTTGAACACAGGAGAAAGAACATACACAAATAGTAAAACACACAGATAAAAATAGACAATAATGACAATAATCATTTGAAGATAATTCTTTGAACAGTTGAAGAGAACAGTGCCGATACTAGGTTACCGCTAGTATAACGAGGTGTTCATCCAAGAATTGTTCTTAGAATTGTTTTGAGAAAACAAATAGAAATAAAGATATGCTTTTATTGACACTACCTCCATCTTTCCAATCAGTTTCAGTTCATCTGATACCATTTTTGCACCCAGGACTACAAGGTTTCAGAAAGCAAACTAAACTTACAGTCTAGAACAGATAGTTGAACACAGGAGAAAGAACATACAGAAATAGTAAAACACACAGATAAAAATAGACAATTATAACAATAATCATTTGAAGATAATTCTTTGAACAGTTCAAGAGAACGGTGCCGATACTAGGTTACCGCTAGTAAAACGAGGTGTTCATCCAAGAATTGTTCTTAGAATTGTTTTGAGAAAACAAATAGAAAGAAAGATATGCTTTTATTGATACAACCTCCATCTGTCCAATTTGTTTCAGTTAATCTGATACCAATTTTGCACCCAGGACTACTAGGTTTCAGAAAGCAAACTAAACAAATAGTCTAGAACAGATAGTTGAACACAGGAAAAAGAACATACAGAAATAGTAAAACACACAGATAAAAATAGACAAGAATAACAATAATCATTTGAAGATAATTCTTTGAACAGTTCAAGAGAACAGTGCCGATACTAGGTTACCGCTATTATAACGAGGTGTTCATCCAAGAATTGTTCTTAGAATTGTTTTGAGAAAACAAATAGAAATAAAGATATGCTTTTATTGACACTACCTCCATCTTTCCAATCAGTTTCAGTTCATCTGATACCATTTTTGCACCCAGGACTACTAGGTTTCAGAAAACAAACTAAACTTACAGTCTAGAACAGATAGTTGAACACAGGAGAAAGAACATACAGAAATAGTAAAACACAAAGATAAAAATAGACAAGAATAACATTAATCATTTGAAGATAATTCTTTGAACAGTACAAGAGAATGGTGTCGATATTAGGTTACTGCTAGTATAACGAGGTGTTCGACCAAGAATTGTTTTGAGAAAACAAATAGAAATAAAGATATGCTTTTATTGACACTACCTCCATCTTTCCAATCACTTTCAGTTCATCTGACACCAATTTTGCACCAAGGAGTACAAGGTTTTAGAAAGCAATCTAAACTTACAGTCTAGAACAGATAGTTGAACACAGAAGAAAGAACATACAGAATGAGTAAAACACATAGATAAAAATAGATAAGAATAACAATAATCATTTGAAGATAAATCTTTGAACAGTGCAAGAGAACGGTGCCGATACTAGTTTACCGCTAGTATAATGTGGTGTTCATCGAAGAATTGTTTTTAGAAAACAAATATAAATAAAGATATGCTTTTATTGACACTACCTCCATCTTTCCAATCAGTTTCAGTTCATCTAATACCAATTTTGCACCCAAGACTACTAGGTTTCAGAAAGCAAACTAAACTTACATCTAGAACAGATAGTTGAACACAGGAGAAAGAACATACACAAATAGTAAAACACACAGATAAAAATAGACAAGAATAACAATAATCATTTGAAGATAATTCTTTGAATAGTTCAAGAGAACAGTGCCGATACTAGGTTATCGCTAGTATAACGAGGTGTTCATCCATGAATTGTTCTTAGAATTGTTTTGAGAAAACAAATAGAAATCAAGATATGCTTTTATTGACACGAACTCCATCTTTCCAATCAGTTTCAGTTCATCTGATACCAATTTTGCACCCAGGACTAATAGGTTTCTGAAAGAAAACAAAACTTACAGTCAAGAACAGATAGTTGAACACATGAGAAAGAACATACAAAAATAGTAAAACACACAGATAAAAATAGACAAGCATAACAATAATCATTTGAAGATAATTCTTTGAACAGTTCAAGAGAACGGTGCCAATACTAGGTTACCGCTAGTATAACGAGGTGTTCATCGAAGAATTGTTTTGAGATAACAAATAGAAATAAAGATATGCTTTTATTGACACTACCGCCATCTTTCCAATCAGTTTGTGTTCATCTGATACCAATTTTGCACCCAGGACTACTAGGTTTCAGAAAGCAAACTAAATTTACAGTCTAGAACAGATAGTTGAACACAGGAGAAATAACATACAGAAATAGTAAAACACACAGATAAAAATAGACAAGAATAACAATAATCATTTGAAGATAATTCTTTGAACAGTTCAAGAGAATGGTGTCGATACTAGGTTACCGCTAGTATAACGAGGTGTTCAACCAAGAATTGTTCTTTGAATTGTTTTGAGAAAACAAATAGAAATAAAGATATGCTTTTATTGACACTACCTCCATCTTTCCAATCAGTTTTAGTTCATCTGACACCAATTTTGCACCCAGGACTACTAGGTTTCAGAAAGCAAACTAAACTTACAGTCTAGAACAAATAGTTGAACACAGGAGAAAGAACATACAAAAATAGTAAAACACACAGATAAAAATAGACAAGTATAACAATAATCATTTGAAAATAATTCTTTGAACAGTTCAAGAGAACAGTGCCGATACTAGGTTACCGCTAGTATAACGAGGTGTTAATCCAAGAATTGTTCTTAGAATAGTTTTGTGAAAACAAATAGAAATAAAGATATGCTTTTATTGATACTACCTCCATCTGTCCAATCTGTTTCAGTTCATCTGATACCAATTTTGCACCCAGGACTACTAGGTTTCAGAAAGCAAACTAAACTTATAGTCTAGAACAGATAGTTGAACACACGAAAAAGAACATACAGAAATAGTAAA
The DNA here is from genome assembly GCA_963556465.1 of Berberis vulgaris. Taxonomy (NCBI): domain Eukaryota; kingdom Viridiplantae; phylum Streptophyta; class Magnoliopsida; order Ranunculales; family Berberidaceae; genus Berberis; species Berberis vulgaris. The sequence goes on from OY747128.1 coordinate 59,183,215, forward strand.
ACACAAATAAAAATAGACAAGAATAACAATAATCATTTGAAGATAATTCTTTGAACAGTTCAAGAGAATGGTGTCGATACTAGGTTACCGCTAGTATAACGAGGTGTTCATCCAAGAATTGTTCTTAGAATTTTTTTGAGAAAGCAAATAGAAATAAAGATATGCTTTTATTGACACTATCTCCATCTTTCCAATCAGTTTCAGTTCATCTGATACCAATTTTGCACCCAGGACTACTAGGTTTATGAAAGAAAACAAAACTTACAGTCTAGAAAAGATAGTTGAACACAGGAGAAAGAACATACAGAAATAGTAAAACACACAGATAAAAATAGACAAGAATAACAATAATCATTTGAAGATAATTCTTTGAACAGTTCAAGAGAACATTGCCGATACTAGGTTACCGCTAGTATAACGAGGTGTTAATCCAAGAATTGTTCTTAGAATTGTTTTGAGAAAACAAATAGAAATAAAGATATGCTTTTATTGACACTACCTCCATCTGTCCAATGTGTTTCAGTTCATCTGATACCAATTTTGCACCCAAGACTACTAGGTTTCAGAAAGCAAACTAAACTTACAGTCTAGAACAGATGTTGAACACCAGAGAAAGAACATACACTAATAGTAAAACACACAAATAAAAATAGACAAGAATAACAATAATCATTTGAAGATAATTCTTTGAACAGTTCAAGAGAACAGTGCCGATACTAGGTTACCGCTAGTATAACGAGGTGTTCATCCAAGAATTGTTCTTAGAATTGTTTTGAGAAAACAAAAAGAAATAAAGATATGCTTTTATTGACACTACCTCCATCTTTCCAATCAGTTTCAGTTCATTTGATACCAATTTTTCACCCAGGACTACTAGGTTTATGAAAGAAAACAAAACTTACAGTCTAGAACAGATAGTTGAACACATGAGAAAGAACATACAGAAATAGTAAAACACACAGATAAAAATAGACAAGAATAACAATAATCATTTGAAGATAATTCTTTGAACAGTTCAAGAGAACGGTGCCGATACTAGGTTACCGCTAGTATAACGAGGTGTTCATCCAAGAATTGTTTTGAGAAAACAAATAGAAATAAAGATATGCATTTATTGACACTACCGCCATCTTTCCAATCAGTTTGTGTTCATCTGATACCAATTTTGCACCCAGGACTACTAGGTTTCAGAAAGCAAACTAAATTTACAGTCTAGAACAGATAGTTGAACACAGGAGAAAGAACATACAGAAATAGTAAAACACACAGATAAAAATAGACGTGAATAACAATAATCATTTGAAGATAATTCTTTGAACAGTTCAAGAGAATGGTGTCGATACTAGGTTACCGCTAGTATAACGAGGTGTTCAACCAAGATTTGTTCTTAGAATTGTTTTGAGAAAACAAATAGAAATAAAGATATGCTTTTATTGACACTACCTCCATCTTTTCAATCAGTTTCAGTTCATCTGACATCAATTTTGCACCCAGGACTACTAGGTTTCAGAAAGCAAACTAAACTTACAGTCTAAAACAGATAGTTGAACACAGGAAAAAGAACATACAGAAATAGTAAAACACAGATAAAAATAGACAAGAATAACAATAATCATTTGAAGATAATTCTTTGAACAGTTCAAGAGAATGGTGTCGATACTAGGTTACCGCTAGTATAACGAGGTGTTAATCCAAGAATTGTTATTAGAATTGTTTTGACAAAACAAATAGAAATAAAGATATGCTTTTATTGACACTACCTCCATCTTTCCAATCAGTTTCAGTTCATCTGACACCAATTTTGCACCCAGGACTACTAGGTTTCAGAAAGCAAACTAAACTTACAGTCTAGAACAGATAGTTGAACACAGGAGAAAGAACATACACAAATAGTAAAACACACAGATAAAAATAGACAATAATAACAATAATCATTTGAAGATAATTCTTTGAACAGTTGAAGAGAACAGTGCCGATACTAGGTTACCGCTAGTATAACGAGGTGTTCATCCAAGAATTGTTCTTAGAATTGTTTTGAGAAAACAAATAGAAATAAAGATATGCTTTTATTGACACTACCTCCATCTTTCCAATCAGTTTCAGTTCATCTGATACCATTTTTGCACCCAGGACTACAAGGTTTCAGAAAGCAAACTAAACTTACAGTCTAGAACAGATAGTTGAACACAGGAGAAAGAACATACAGAAATAGTAAAACACACAGATAAAAATAGACAATTATAACAATAATCATTTGAAGATAATTCTTTGAACAGTTCAAGAGAACGGTGCCGATACTAGGTTACCGCTAGTAAAACGAGGTGTTCATCCAAGAATTGTTCTTAGAATTGTTTTGAGAAAACAAATAGAAAGAAAGATATGCTTTTATTGATACAACCTCCATCTGTCCAATTTGTTTCAGTTAATCTGATACCAATTTTGCACCCAGGACTACTAGGTTTCAGAAAGCAAACTAAACAAATAGTCTAGAACAGATAGTTGAACACAGGAAAAAGAACATACAGAAATAGTAAAACACACAGATAAAAATAGACAAGAATAACAATAATCATTTGAAGATAATTCTTTGAACAGTTCAAGAGAACAGTGCCGATACTAGGTTACCGCTATTATAACGAGGTGTTCATCCAAGAATTGTTCTTAGAATTGTTTTGAGAAAACAAATAGAAATAAAGATATGCTTTTATTGACACTACCTCCATCTTTCCAATCAGTTTCAGTTCATCTGATACCATTTTTGCACCCAGGACTACTAGGTTTCAGAAAGCAAACAAAACTTACAGTCTAGAACAGATAGTTGAACACAGGAGAAAGAACATACAGAAATAGTAAAACACACAGATAAAAATAGACAAGAATAACATTAATCATTTGAAGATAATTCTTTGAATAGTACAAGAGAATGGTGTCGATATTAGGTTACTGCTAGTATAACGAGGTGTTCGACCAAGAATTGTTTTGAGAAAACAAATAGAAATAAAGATATGCTTTTATTGACACTACCTCCATCTTTCCAATCACTTTCAGTTCATCTGACACCAATTTTGCACCAAGGAGTACAAGGTTTTAGAAAGCAATCTAAACTTACAGTCTAGAACAGATAGTTGAACACAGAAGAAAGAACATACAGAATGAGTAAAACACATAGATAAAAATAGATAAGAATAACAATAATCATTTGAAGATAAATCTTTGAACAGTGCAAGAGAACGGTGCCGATACTAGTTTACCGCTAGTATAATGTGGTGTTCATCGAAGAATTGTTTTTAGAAAACAAATATAAATAAAGATATGCTTTTATTGACACTACCTCCATCTTTCCAATCAGTTTCAGTTCATCTAATACCAATTTTGCACCCAAGACTACTAGGTTTCAGAAAGCAAACTAAACTTACAGTCTAGAACAGATAGTTGAACACAGGAGAAAGAACATACACAAATAGTAAAACACACAGATAAAAATAGACAAGAATAACAATAATCATTTGAAGATAATTCTTTGAATAGTTCAAGAGAACAGTGCCGATACTAGGTTATCGCTAGTATAACGAGGTGTTCATCCATGAATTGTTCTTAGAATTGTTTTGAGAAAACAAATAGAAATCAAGATATGCTTTTATTGACACTAACTCCATCTTTCCAATCAGTTTCAGTTCATCTGATACCAATTTTGCACCCAGGACTAATAGGTTTCTGAAAGAAAACAAAACTTACAGTCAAGAACAGATAGTTGAACACATGAGAAAGAACATACAAAAATAGTAAAACACACAGATAAAAATAGACAAGCATAACAATAATCATTTGAAGATAATTCTTTGAACAGTTCAAGAGAATGGTGCCAATACTAGGTTACCGCTAGTATAACGAGGTGTTCATCGAAGAATTGTTTTGAGATAACAAATAGAAATAAAGATATGCTTTTATTGACACTACCGCCATCTTTCCAATCAGTTTGTGTTCATCTGATACCAATTTTGCACCCAGGACTACTAGGTTTCAGAAAGCAAACTAAATTTACAGTCTAGAACAGATAGTTGAACACAGGAGAAAGAACATACAGAAATAGTAAAACACACAGATAAAAATAGACAAGAATAACAATAATCATTTGAAGATAATTCTTTGAACAGTTCAAGAGAATGGTGTCGATACTAGGTTACCGCTAGTATAACGAGGTGTTCAACCAAGAATTGTTCTTTGAATTGTTTTGAGAAAACAAATAGAAATAAAGATATGCTTTTATTGACACTACCTCCATCTTTCCAATCAGTTTTAGTTCATCTGACACCAATTTTGCACCCAGGACTACTAGGTTTCAGAAAGCAAACTAAACTTACAGTCTAGAACAAATAGTTGAACACAGGAGAAAGAACATACAAAAATAGTAAAACACACAGATAAAAATAGACAAGTATAACAATAATCATTTGAAAATAATTCTTTGTACAGTTCAAGAGAACAATGCCGATACTAGGTTACCGCTAGTATAACGAGGTGTTAATCCAAGAATTGTTCTTAGAATAGTTTTGTGAAAACAAATAGAAATAAAGATATGCTTTTATTGATACTACCTCCATCTGTCCAATCTGTTTCAGTTCATCTGATACCAATTTTGCACCCAGGACTACTAGGTTTCAGAAAGCAAACTAAACTTATAGTCTAGAACAGATAGTTGAACACACGAAAAAGAACATACAGAAATAGTAAAACACAAATAAAAATAGACAAGAATAACAATAATCATTTGAAGATAATTCTTTGAACAGTTCAAGAGAATGGTGTCGATACTAGGTTACCGCTAGTATAACGAGGTGTTCATCCAAGAATTGTTCTTAGAATTGTTTTGACAAAACAAATAGAAATAAAGATATGCTTTTATTGACACTACCTCCATCTTTACAATCAGTTTCAGTTCATCTGATACCATTTTTGCATCCAGGACTACTAGGTTTCAGAAAGCAAACTAAACTTACAGTGAAAGAACATACAGAAATAGTAAAACACACAGATAAAAATAGACAAGAATAACAATAATCATTTGAAGATAATTCTTTGAACAGTTCAAGAGAACAGTGCCGATACTAGGTTACCTCTATTATAACGAGGTGTTCATCCAAGAATTGTTCTTAGAATTGTTTTGAGAAAATAAATAGAAATAAAGATATGCATTTATTGACACTACCTCCATCTTTCCAATCAGTTTCAGTTCATCTGATACCATTTTTGCACCCTGGACCACTAGGTTTCAGAAAGCAAACTAAACTTACAGTCTAGAACAGATAGTTGAACACAGGAGAAAGAATATATAGAAATAGTAAAACACACAGATAAAATAGACAAGAATAACATTAATCATTTGAAGATAATTCTTTGAACAGTACAAGAGAATGGTGTCGATACTAGGTTACCGCTAGTATAACGAGGTGTTCAACCAAGAATTGTTTTGAGAAAACAAATAGAAATAAAGATATGCTTTTATTGACACTACCTCCATCTTTCCAATCACTTTCAGTTCATCTGACACCAATTTTGCACCCAGGAGTACAAGGTTTCAGAAAGCAATCTAAACTTACAGTCTAGAACAGATAGTTGAACACAGAAGAAAGAACATACAGAATGAGTAAAGCACATAGATAAAAATAGATAAGAATAACAATAATCATTTGAAGATAAATCTTTGAACAGTGCAAGAGAACGGTGCCGATACTAGTTTACCGCTAGTATAATGTGGTGTTCATCGAAGAATTGTTTTTAGAATACAAATAGAAATAAAGATATGCTTTTATTGACACTACCTCCATCTTTCCAATCAGTTTCAGTTCATCTGATACCAATTTTGCACCCAAGACTACTAGGTTTCAGAAAGCAAACTAAACTTACAGTCTAGAACAGATAGTTGAACACAGGAGAAAGAACATACAAAAATAGTAAAACACACAGATAAAAATAGACAAGAATAACAATAATAATTTGAAGATAATTCTTTGAACAGTTCAAGAGAACAGTGCCGATACTAGGTTACCGCTAGTATAACGATGTGTTCATCCAAGAATTGTTCTTAGAATTGTTTTGAGAAAACAAATAGAAATAAAGATATGCTTTTATTAACACTACCTCCATCTTTCCAATCAGTTTCAGTTCATCTAATACCATTTTTGCACCCAGGACTACTAGGTTTCAGAAAGCAAACTAAACTTACAGTCTAGAACAGATAGTTGAACACAGGAAAAAGAACATACAGAAATAGTAAAAGACACAGATAAAAATAGACAAGAATAACAATAATCATTTGAAGATAATTCTTTGAACAGTTCAAGAGAATGGTGTCGATACTAGGTTACCGCTAGTAGAACGAGGTGTTCATCCAAGAATTGTTCTTAGAATTGTTTTGACAAAACAAATAGAAATAAAGATATGCTTTTATTGACACTACCTCCATCTTTCCAATCAGTTTCAGTTCATCTGACACCATTTTTGCACCCAGGACTACTAGGTTTCAGAAAGTAAACTAAACTTACAGTCTAGAATAGATAGTTGAACAGAGGAGAAAGAACATACAGAAATAGTAAAACGCACAGATAAAAATAGACAACAATAACAATAATCATTTGAAGATAATTCTTTGAACAGTTCAAGAGAAAAGTGCCGATACTAGGTTACCTCTAGTATAACGAGGTGTTCATCCAAGAATTGTTCTTAGAATTGTTTTGAGAAAACAAATAGAAATAAAGATATGTTTTTTTTGACACTACCTCCATCTTTCCAATCAGTTTCAGTTCATCTGATACCAATTTTGCACCCAGGACTACTAGGTTTCAGAAAGCAAACTAAACTTACAGTCTAGAACAGATAGTTTAACACAGGAGAAAGAACATAAAGAAATAGTAAAACACACAGATAAAAATAGACAAGAATAACAATAATCATTTGAAGATAATTCTTTGAATAGTTCAAGAGAACGGTGCCGATACTAGGTTACCGCTAGTATAACGAGGTGTTCATCCAAGAATTGTTCTTAGAATTGTTTTGAGAAAACAAATAGAAAGAAAGATATGCTTTTATTGATACTACCTCCATCTGTCCAATCTGTTTCAGTTCATTTGATACCAATTTTGCACCCAGGACTACTAGGTTTCAGAAAGCAAACTAAACTTATAGTCTAGAACAGATAGTTGAACACACGAAAAAGAACATACAGAAATAGTAAAACACAAATAAAAATAGACAAGAATAACAATAATCATTTGAAGATAATTCTTTGAACAGTTCAAGAGAATGGTGTCGATACTAGGTTACCGCTAGTATAACGAGGTGTTCATCCAAGAATTGTTCTTAGAATTGTTTTGACAAAACAAATAGAAAGAAAGATATGCTTTTATTGACACTACCTCCATCTTTACAATTAGTTTCAGTTCATCTGATACCAATTTTGCACCCAGGACTACTAGGTTTCAGAAAGCAAACTAAACTTACAGTCTAGAACAGATAGTTGAACACAGGAGAAAGAACATACAGAAATAGTAAAACACAAAGATAAAAATAGACAAGAATAACAATAATCATTTGAAGATAATTCTTTGAACAGTTCAAGAGAACAGTGCCGATACAAGGTTACCGCTATTATAACGAGGTATTCATCCAAGAATTGTTCCTAGAATTGTTTTGAGAAAACAAATAGAAATAAAGATATGCATTTATTGACACTACCTCCATCTTTCCAATCAGTTTCAGTTCATCTGATACCATTTTTGCACCCAGGACTACTAGGTTTCAGAAAGAAAACTAAACTTACAGTCTAGAACAGATAGTTGAACACAGGAGAAAGAACATACAGAAATAGTAAAACACAAAGATAAAAATAGACAAGAATAACAATAATCATTTGAAGATAATTCTTTGAACAGTTCAAGAGAACGGTGCCGATACTAGGTTACCGCTAGTATAACGAGGTGTTCATCCAAGAATTGTTCTTAGAATTGTTTTGAGAAAACAAATAGAAAGAAAGATATGCTTTTATTGATACTACCTCCATCTGTCCAATCTGTTTCAGTTCATTTGATACCAATTTTGCACCCAGGACTACTAGGTTTCAGAAAGCAAACTAAACTTATAGTCTAGAACAGATAGTTGAACACACGAAAAAGAACATACAGAAATAGTAAAACACAAATAAAAATAGACAAGAATAACAATAATCATTTGAAGATAATTCTTTGAACAGTTCAAGAGAATGGTGTCGATACTAGGTTACCGCTAGTATAACGAGGTGTTCATCCAAGAATTGTTCTTAGAATTGTTTTGACAAAACAAATAGAAATAAAGATATGCTTTTATTGACACTACCTCCATCTTTACAATTAGTTTCAGTTCATCTGATACCAATTTTGCACCCAGGACTACTAGGTTTCAGAAAGCAAACTAAACTTACAGTCTAGAACAGATAGTTGAACACAGGAGAAAGAACATACAGAAATAGTAAAACACAAAGATAAAAATAGACAAGAATAACAATAATCATTTGAAGATAATTCTTTGAACAGTTCAAGAGAACAGTGCCGATACAAGGTTACCGCTATTATAACGAGGTATTCATCCAAGAATTGTTCCTAGAATTGTTTTGAGAAAACAAATAGAAATAAAGATATGCATTTATTGACACTACCTCCATCTTTCCAATCAGTTTCAGTTCATCTGATACCATTTTTGCACCCAGGACTACTAGGTTTCAGAAAGAAAACTAAACTTACAGTCTAGAACAGATAGTTGAACACAGGAGAAAGAACATACAGAAATAGTAAAACACAAATAAAAATAGACAAGAATAACAATAATCATTTGAAGATAATTCTTTGAACAGTTCAAGAGAACAGTGCCGATACTAGGTTACCGCTATTATAACGAGGTGTTCATCCAAGAATTGTTCTTAGAATTGTTTTGAGAAAACAAATAGAAACAAAGATATGCATTTATTGACACTACCTCCATCTTTCCAATCAGTTTCAGTTCATCTGATACCATTTTTGCACCCAGGACTACTAGGTTTCAGAACGCAAACTAAACTTACAGTCTAGAACAGATAGTTGAACACAGGAGAAAGAACATACAGAAATAGTAAAACACACAGATAAAAATAGACAAGAAGAACAATAATCATTTGAAGATAATTCTTTGAACAGTTCATGAGAACAGTGCCGATACTAGGTTACCGCTAGTATAACGAGGTGTTAAACCAAGAATTGTTCTTAGAATAGTTTTGTGAAAACAAATAGAAATAAAGATATGCATTTATTGACACTACCTCCATCTTTCCAATCAGTTTCAGTTCATCTGATACCATTTTTGCACCCAGGACTACTAGGTTTCAGAAAGCAAACTAAACTTACAGTCTAGAACAGATAGTTGAACACAGGAGAAAGAATATACAGAAATAGTAAAACACACAGATAAAAATAGACAAGAATAACATTAATCATTTGAAGATAATTCTTTGAACAGTACAAGAGAATGGTGTCGATACTAGGTTACCGCTAGTATAACGAGGTGTTCAACCAAGAATTGTTTTGAGAAAACAAATAGAAATAAAAAGATGCTTTTATTGACACTACCTCCATCTTTCCAATCACTTTCAGTTCATCTGACACCAATTTTGCACCCAGGAGTACAAGGTTTCAGAAAGCAATATAAACTTACAGTCTAGAACAGATAGTTGAACACAGAAGAAAGAACATACAGAATGAGTAAAGCACATAGATAAAAATAGATAAGAATAACAATAATCATTTGAAGATAAATCTTTGAACAGTGCAAGAGAACGGTGCCGATACTAGTTTACCGCTAGTATAATGTGGTGTTCATAGAAGAATTGTTTTTAGAAAACAAATAGAAATAAAGATATGCTTTTATTGACACTACCTCCATCTTTCCAATCAGTTTCAGTTCATCTGATACCAATTTTGCACCCAAGACTACTAGGTTTCAGAAAGCAAACTAAACTTACAGTTTAGAACAGATAGTTGACCACAGGAGAAAGAACATACAAAAATAGTAAAACACACAGATAAAAATAGACAAGAATAACAATAATAATTTGAAGATAATTCTTTGAACAGTTCAAGAGAACAGTGCCGATACTAGGTTACCGCTAGTATAACGAGGTGTTCATCCAAGAATTGTTCTTAGAATTGTTTTGAGAAAACAAATAGAAATAAAGATATGCTTTTATTAACACTACCTCCATCTTTCCAATCAGTTTCTGTTCATCTAATACCATTTTTGCACCCAGGACTACTAGGTTTCAGAAAGCAAACTAAACTTACAGTCTAGAACAGATAGTTGAACACAGGAAAAAGAACATACAGAAATAGTAAAAGACACAGATAAAAATAGACAAGAATAACAATAATCATTTGAAGATAATTCTTTGAACAGTTCAAGAGAATGGTGTCGATACTAGGTTACCGCTAGTAGAACGAGGTGTTCATCCAAGAATTGTTCTTAGAATTGTTTTGACAAGACAAATAGAAATAAAGATATGCTTTTATTGACACTACCTCCATCTTTCCAATCAGTTTCAGTTCATCTGACACCATTTTTGCACCCAGGACTACTAGGTTTCAGAAAGTAAACTAAACTTACAGTCTAGAATAGATAGTTGAACAGAGGAGAAAGAACATACAGAAATAGTAAAACGCACAGATAAAAATAGACAACAATAACAATAATCATTTGAAGATAATTCTTTGAACAGTTCAAGAGAAAAGTGCCGATACTAGGTTACCTCTAGTATAACGAGGTGTTCATCCAAGAATTGTTCTTAGAATTGTTTTGAGAAAACAAATAGAAATAAAGATATGTTTTTTTTGACACTACCTCCATCTTTCCAATCAGTTTCAGTTCATCTGATACCAATTTTGCACCCAGGACTACTAGGTTTCAGAAAGCAAACTAAACTTACAGTCTAGAACAGATAGTTTAACACAGGAGAAAGAACATAAAGAAATAGTAAAACACACAGATAAAAATAGACAAGAATAACAATAATCATTTGAAGATAATTCTTTGAATAGTTCAAGAGAACGGTGCCGATACTAGGTTACCGCTAGTATAACGAGGTGTTCATCCAAGAATTGTTCTTAGAATTGTTTTGAGAAAACAAATAGAAAGAAAGATATGCTTTTATTGATACTACCTCCATCTGTCCAATCTGTTTCAGTTCATTTGATACCAATTTTGCACCCAGGACTACTAGGTTTCAGAAAGCAAACTAAACTTATAGTCTAGAACAGATAGTTGAACACACGAAAAAGAACATACAGAAATAGTAAAACACAAATAAAAATAGACAAGAATAACAATAATCATTTGAAGATAATTCTTTGAACAGTTCAAGAGAATGGTGTCGATACTAGGTTACCGCTAGTATAACGAGGTGTTCATCCAAGAATTGTTCTTAGAATTGTTTTGACAAAACAAATAGAAATAAAGATATGCTTTTATTGACACTACCTCCATCTTTACAATTAGTTTCAGTTCATCTGATACCAATTTTGCACCCAGGACTACTAGGTTTCAGAAAGCAAACTAAACTTACAGTCTAGAACAGATAGTTGAACACAGGAGAAAGAACATACAGAAATAGTAAAACACAAAGATAAAAATAGACAAGAATAACAATAATCATTTGAAGATAATTCTTTGAACAGTTCAAGAGAACAGTGCCGATACAAGGTTACCGCTATTATAACGAGGTATTCATCCAAGAATTGTTCCTAGAATTGTTTTGAGAAAACAAATAGAAATAAAGATATGCATTTATTGACACTACCTCCATCTTTCCAATCAGTTTCAGTTCATCTGATACCATTTTTGCACCCAGGACTACTAGGTTTCAGAAAGAAAACTAAACTTACAGTCTAGAACAGATAGTTGAACACAGGAGAAAGAACATACAGAAATAGTAAAACACAAATAAAAATAGACAAGAATAACAATAATCATTTGAAGATAATTCTTTGAACAGTTCAAGAGAACAGTGCCGATACTAGGTTACCGCTATTATAACGAGGTGTTCATCCAAGAATTGTTCTTAGAATTGTTTTGAGAAAACAAATAGAAACAAAGATATGCATTTATTGACACTACCTCCATCTTTCCAATCAGTTTCAGTTCATCTGATACCATTTTTGCACCCAGGACTACTAGGTTTCAGAACGCAAACTAAACTTACAGTCTAGAACAGATAGTTGAACACAGGAGAAAGAACATACAGAAATAGTAAAACACACAGATAAAAATAGACAAGAAGAACAATAATCATTTGAAGATAATTCTTTGAACAGTTCATGAGAACAGTGCCGATACTAGGTTACCGCTAGTATAACGAGGTGTTAAACCAAGAATTGTTCTTAGAATAGTTTTGTGAAAACAAATAGAAATAAAGATATGCATTTATTGACACTACCTCCATCTTTCCAATCAGTTTCAGTTCATCTGATACCATTTTTGCACCCAGGACTACTAGGTTTCAGAAAGCAAACTAAACTTACAGTCTAGAACAGATAGTTGAACACAGGAGAAAGAATATACAGAAATAGTAAAACACACAGATAAAAATAGACAAGAATAACATTAATCATTTGAAGATAATTCTTTGAACAGTACAAGAGAATGGTGTCGATACTAGGTTACCGCTAGTATAACGAGGTGTTCAACCAAGAATTGTTTTGAGAAAACAAATAGAAATAAAAAGATGCTTTTATTGACACTACCTCCATCTTTCCAATCACTTTCAGTTCATCTGACACCAATTTTGCACCCAGGAGTACAAGGTTTCAGAAAGCAATATAAACTTACAGTCTAGAACAGATAGTTGAACACAGAAGAAAGAACATACAGAATGAGTAAAGCACATAGATAAAAATAGATAAGAATAACAATAATCATTTGTAGATAAATCTTTGAACAGTGCAAGAGAACGGTGCCGATACTAGTTTACCGCTAGTATAATGTGGTGTTCATCGAAGAATTGTTTTTAGAAAACAAATAGAAATAAAGATATGCTTTTATTGACACTACCTCCATCTTTCCAATCAGTTTCAGTTCATCTGATACCAATTTTGCACCCAAGACTACTAGGTTTCAGAAAGCAAACTAAACTTACAGTTTAGAACAGATAGTTGACCACAGGAGAAAGAACATACAAAAATAGTAAAACACACAGATAAAAATAGACAAGAATAACAATAATCATTTGAAGATAATTCTTTGAACAGTTCAAGAGAATGGTGTCGATACTAGGTTACCGCTAGTAGAACGAGGTGTTCATCCAAGATTTGTTCTTAGAATTGTTTTGACAAAACAAATAGAAATAAAGATATGCTTTTATTGACACTACCTCCATCTTTACAATCAGTTTCAGTTCATCTGATACCAATTTTGCACCCAGGACTACTAGGTTTCAGAAAGCAAACTAAACTTACAGTCTAGAACAGATAGTTGAACACAGGAGAAAGAACATACAGAAATAGTAAAACACAAAGATAAAAATAGACAAGAATAACAATAATCATTTGAAGATAATTCTTTGAACAGTTCAAGAGAACAGTGCCGATACTAGGTTACCGCTATTATAACGAGGTGTTCATCCAAGAATTGTTCTTAGAATTGTTTTGAGAAAACAAATAGAAATAAAGATATGCATTTATTGACACTACCTCCATCTTTCCAATCAATTTCAGTTCATCTGATACCATTTTTGCACCCAGGACTACTAGGTTTCAGAAAGCAAACTAAACTTACAGTCTAGAACAGATAGTTGAACACAGGAGAAAGAACATACAGAAATAGTAAAACACAAATAAAAATAGACAAGAATAACAATAATCATTTGAAGATAATTCTTTGAACAGTTCAAGAGAACAGTGCCGATACTAGGTTACCGCTATTATAACGAGGTGTTCATCCAAGAATTGTTCTTAGAATTGTTTTGAGAAAACAAATAGAAATAGAGATATGCATTTATTGACACTACCTCCATCTTTCCAATCAGTTTCAGTTCATCTGATACCATTTTTGAACCCAGGACTACTAGGTTTCAGAACGCAAACTAAACTTACAGTCTAGAACAGATAGTTGAACACAGGAGAAAGAACATACAGAAATAGTAAAACACACAGATAAAAATAGACAAGAATAACATTAATCATTTGAAGATAATTCTTTGAATAGTACAAGAGAATGGTGTCGATACTAGGTTACCGCTAGTATAACGAGGTGTTCAAGCAAGAATTGTTTTGAGAAAACAAATAGAAATAAAGATATGCTTTTATTGACACTACCTCCATCTTTCCAATCACTTTCAGTTCATCTGACACCAATTTTGCACCCAGGAGTACAAGGTTTCAGAAAGCAATCTAAACTTACAGTCTAGAACAAATAGTTGAACACAGAAGAAAGAACATACAGAATGAGTAAAACACATAGATAAAAATAGATAAGAATAACAATAATCATTTGAAGATAAATCTTTGAACAGTGCAACAGAACGGTGCCGATACTAGTTTACCGCTAGTATAATGTGGTGTTCATCGAAGAATTGTTTTTAGAAAACAAATAGAAATAAAGATATGCTTTTATTGACACTACCTCCATCTTTCCAATCAGTTTCAGTTCATCTGATACTAATTTTGCACCCAAGACTACTAGGTTTCAGAAAGCAAACTAAACTTATAGTCTAGAACAGATAGTTGAACACAGGAGAAAGAACATACAGAAATAGTAAAACACACAGATAAAAATAGACAAGAATAACAATAATCATTTGAAGATAATTCTTTGAACAGTTCAAGAGAATGGAGTCGATACTAGGTTACCGCTAGTATAACGAGGTGTTCAACCAAGAATTTTTCTTAGAATTGTTTTGAGAAAACAAATAGAAATAAAGATATGCTTTTATTGACACTACCTCCATCTTTCCAATAAGTTTTAGTTCATCTGACACCAATTTTGCACGCAGGACTACTAGGTTTCAGAAAGCAAACTAAACTTACAGTCTAGAACAGATAGTTGAACACAGGAGAAAGAACATACAAAAATAGTAAAACACACAGATAAAAATAGACAAGAATAACAATAATCATTTGAAGATAAGTCTTTGAACAGTTCATGAGAACAGTGCCGATACTAGGTTACCGCTAGTATAACGAGGTGTTAATCCAAGAATTGTTCTTAGAATAGTTTTGTGAAAACAAATAGAAATAAAGATATGATTTTATTGACACTACCTCCATCTGTCCAATCTGTTTCAGTTCATCTGATACCAATTTTGCACCCAAGACTACTAGGTTTCAGAAAGCAAACTAAACTTACAGTCTAGAACAGATAGTTGAACAGAGGAAAAAGAACATACAGAAATAGTAAAACACAGATAAAAATAGACAAGAATTACAATAATCATTTGAAGATAATTCTTTGAACAGTTCAAGAGAATGGTGTCGATACTAGGTTACCGCTAGTATAACGAGGTGTTCATCCAAGAATTGTTCTTAGAATTGTTTTGACAAAACAAATAGAAATTAAGATATGCTTTTATTGACACTACCTCCATCTTTCCAATCAGTTTCAGTTCATCTGATACCATTTTTGCAACCAGGACTACTAGGTTTCAGAAAGGAAACTAAACTTACAGTCTAGAACAGATAGTTGAACACAGGAGAAAGAACATACAGAAATAGTAAAACACACTGATAAAAATAGACAAGAATAACAATAATCATTTGAAGATAATTCTTTGAACAGTTCAAGAGAACGGTGCCGATACTAAGTTACCGCTAGTATAACGAGGTGTTCATCCAAGAATTGTTCTTAGGATTGTTTTCAGAAAACAAATAGAAAGAAAGATATGCTTTTATTGATACTACCTCCATCTGTCAAATCTGTTTCAGTTAATCTGATACCAATTTTGCACCCAGGACTACTAGGTTTCAGAAAGCAAACTAAACTTATAATCTAGAACAGATAGTTGAACACAGGAAAAAGAACATACAGAAATAGTAAAACACAAATAAAAATAGACAAGAATAACAATAATCATTTGAAGATAATTCTTTGAACAGTTCAAGAGAATGGTGTCGATACTAGGTTACCGCTAGTATAACGAGGTGTTCATCCAAGAATTGTTCTTAGAATTGTTTTGACAAAACAAATAGAAATAAAGATATGCTTTTATTGACACTACCTCCATCTTTACAATCATTTTCAGTTCATCTGATACCAATTTTGCACCCAGGACTACTAGGTTTCAGAAAGCAAACTAAACTTACAGTCTAGAACAGATAGTTGAACACAGGAGAAAGAACATACAAAAATAGTAAAACACAAAGATAAAAATAGACAAGAATAACAATAATCATTTGAAGATAATTCTTTGAACAGTTCAAGAGAACAGTGCCGATACTAGGTTACCGCTATTATAACGAGGTGTTCATCCAAGAATTGTTCCTAGAATTGTTTTGAGAAAACAAATAGAAATAAAGATATGCATTTGTTGACACTACCTCCATCTTTCCAATCAGTTTCAGTTCATCTGATACCATTTTTGCACCCAGGACTACTAGGTTTCAGAAAGCAAACTAAACTTACAGTCTAGAACAGATAGTTGAACACAGGAGAAAGAACATACAGAAATAGTAAAACACAAATAAAAATAGACAAGAATAACAATAATCATTTGAAGATAATTCTTTGAACAGTTCAAGAGAACAGTGCCGATACTAGGTTACCGCTATTATAACGAGGTGTTCATCCAAGAATTGTTCTTAGAATTGTTTTGAGAAAACAAATAGAAGTAAAGATATGCATTTATTGACACTACCTCCATCTTTCCAATCAGTTTTAGTTCATCTGATACCATTTTTGCACCCAGGACTACTAGGTTTCAGAACGCAAACTAAACTTACAGTCAAGAACAGATAGTTGAACACAGGAGAAAGAACATACAGAAATAGTAAAACACACAGATAAAAATAGACAACAATAACAATAATCTTTTGAAGATAATTCTTTGAACAGTTCAAGAGAACGGTGCCGATACTAGTTTACCGCTAGTATAACGTGGTCTTCATCGAAGAATTGTTTTTAGAAAACAAATAGAAATAAAGATATGCTTTTATTGACACTACCTCCATCTTTCCAATCAGTTTTAGTTCATCTGATACCAATTTTGCACCCAAGACTACTAGGTTTCAGAAAGCAAACTAAACTTACAGTCTAGAACAGATAGTTGAACACCGGAGAAAGAACATACACAAATAGTAAAACACACAGATAAAAATAGACAAGAATAACAATAATCATTTGATGATAATTCTTTGAACAGTTCAAGAGAACAGTGCCGATACTAGGTTACCGATAGTATAACGAGGTGTTCATCCAAGAATTGTTCTTAGAATTGTTTTGAGAAAACAAATAGAAATAAAGATATGCTTTTATTGACACTATCTCCATCTTTCCAATCAGTTTCAGTTCATCTGATACCAATTTTGCACCCAGGACTACTAGGTTTATGAAAGAAAACAAAACTTACAGTCTAGAAAAGATAGTTGAACACAGGAGAAAGAACATACAGAAATAGTAAAACACACAGATAAAAATAGACAAGAATAACAATAATCATTTGAAGATAATTCTTTGAACAGTTCAAGAGAACATTGCCGATACTAGGTTACCGCTAGTATAACGAGGTGTTAATCCAAGAATTGTTCTTAGAATTGTTTTGAGAAAACAAATAGAAATAAAGATATGCTTTTATTGACACTACCTCCATCTGTCCAATCTGTTTCAGTTCATCTGATACCAATTTTGCACCCAAGACTACTAGGTTTCAGAAAGCAAACTAAACTTACAGTCTAGAACAGATAGTTGAACACCGGAGAAAGAACATACACTAATAGTAAAACACACAGATAAAAATAGACAAGAATAACAATAATCATTTGAAGATAATTCTTTGAACAGTTCAAGAGAACAGTGCCGATACTAGGTTACCGCTAGTATAACGAGGTGTTCATCCAAGAATTGTTCTTAGAATTGTTTTGAGAAAACAAAAAGAAATAAAGATATGCTTTTATTGACACTACCTCCATCTTTCCAATCAGTTTCAGTTCATTTGATACCAATTTTGCACCCAGGACTACTAGGTTTATGAAAGAAAACAAAACTTACAGTCTAGAACAGATAGTTGAACACATGAGAAAGAACATACAGAAATAGTAAAACACACAGATAAAAATAGACAAGAATAACAATAATCATTTGAAGATAATTCTTTGAACAGTTTAAGAGAACGGTGCCGATACTAAGTTACCGCTAGTATAACGAGGTGTTCATCCAAGAATTGTTTTGAGAAAACAAATAGAAATAAAGATATGCATTTATTGACACTACCGCCATCTTTCCAATCAGTTTGTGTTCATCTGATACCAATTTTGCACCCAGGACTACTAGGTTTCAGAAAGCAAACTAAATTTACAGTCTAGAACAGATAGTTGAACACAGGAGAAAGAACATACAGAAATAGTAAAACACACAGATAAAAATAGACGTGAATAACAATAATCATTTGAAGATAATTCTTTGAACAGTTCAAGAGAATGGTGTCGATACTAGGTTACCGCTAGTATAACGAGGTGTTCAACCAAGATTTGTTCTTAGAATTGTTTTGAGAAAACAAATAGAAATAAAGATATGCTTTTATTGACACTACCTCCATCTTTTCAATCAGTTTCAGTTCATCTGACATCAATTTTGCACCCAGGACTACTAGGTTTCAGAAAGCAAACTAAACTTACAGTCTAAAACAGATCGTTGAACACAGGAAAAAGAACATACAGAAATAGTAAAACACAGATAAAAATAGACAAGAATAACAATAATCATTTGAAGATAATTCTTTGAACAGTTCAAGAGAATGGTGTCGATACTAGGTTACCGCTAGTATAACGAGGTGTTCATCCAAGATTTGTTCTTAGAATTGTTTTGACAAAACAAATAGAAATAAAGATATGCTTTTATTGACACTACCTCCATCTTTCCAATCAGTTTCAGTTCATCTGACACCAATTTTGCACCCAGGACTACTAGGTTTCAGAAAGCAAACTAAACTTACAGTCTAAAACAGATAGTTGAACACAGGAGAAAGAACATACACAAATAGTAAAACACACAGATAAAAATAGACAATAATAACAATAATCATTTGAAGATAATTCTTTGAACAGTTCAAGAGAACAGTGCCGATACTATGTTACCGCTAGTATAACGAGGTGTTCATCCAAGAATTGTTCTTAGAATTGTTTTGAGAAAACAAATAGAAATAAAGATACGCTTTTATTGACACTACCTCCATCTTTCCAATCAGTTTCAGTTCATCTGATACCATTTTTGCACCCAGGACTACAAGGTTTCAGAAAGCAAACTAAACTTACAGTCTAGAACAGATAGTTGAACACAGGAGAAAGAACATACAGAAATAGTAAAACACACAGATAAAAATAGACAATTATAACAATAATCATTTGAAGATAATTCTTTGAACAGTTCAAGAGAACGGTGCCGATACTAGGTTACCGCTAGTAAAACGAGGTGTTCATCCAAGAATTGTTCTTAGAATTGTTTTGAGAAAACAAATAGAAAGAAAGATATGCTTTTATTGATACAACCTCCATCTGTCCAATTTGTTTCAGTTAATCTGATACCAATTTTGCACCCAGGACTACTAGGTTTCAGAAAGCAAACTAAACTAATAGTCTAGAACAGATAGTTGAACACAGGAAAAAGAACATACAGAAATAGTAAAACACACAGATAAAAATAGACAAGAATAACAATAATCATTTGAAGATAATTCTTTGAACAGTTCAAGAGAACAGTGCCGATACTAGGTTACCGCTATTATAACGAGGTGTTCATCCAAGAATTGTTCTTAGAATTGTTTTGAGAAAACAAATAGAAATAAAGATATGCTTTTATTGACACTACCTCCATCTTTCCAATCAGTTTCAGTTCATCTGATACCATTTTTGCACCCAGGACTACTAGGTTTCAGAAAGCAAACTAAACTTACAGTCTAGAACAGATAGTTGAACACAGGAGAAAGAACATACAGAAATAGTAAAACACACAGATAAAAATAGACAAGAATAACATTAATCATTTGAAGATAATTCTTTGAACAGTACAAGAGAATGGTGTCGATATTAGGTTACTGCTAGTATAACGAGGTGTTCAACCAAGAATTGTTTTGAGAAAACAAATAGAAATAAAGATATGCTTTTATTGACACTACCTCCATCTTTCCAATCACTTTCAGTTCATCTGACACCAATTTTGCACCAAGGAGTACAAGGTTTTAGAAAGCAATCTAAACTTACAGTCTAGAACAGATAGTTGAACACAGAAGAAAGAACATACAGAATGAGTAAAACACATAGATAAAAATAGATAAGAATAACAATAATCATTTGAAGATAAATCTTTGAACAGTGCAAGAGAACGGTGCCGATACTAGTTTACCGCTAGTATAATGTGGTGTTCATCGAAGAATTGTTTTTAGAAAACAAATATAAATAAAGATATGCTTTTATTGACACTACCTCCATCTTTCCAATCAGTTTCAGTTCATCTAATACCAATTTTGCACCCAAGACTACTAGGTTTCAGAAAGCAAACTAAACTTACAGTCTAGAACAGATAGTTGAACACAGGAGAAAGAACATACACAAATAGTAAAACACATAGATAAAAATAGACAAGAATAACAATAATCATTTGAAGATAATTCTTTGAACAGTTCAAGAGAACAGTGCCGATACTAGGTTATCGCTAGTATAACGAGGTGTTCATCCATGAATTGTTCTTAGAATTGTTTTGAGAAAACAAATAGAAATCAAGATATGCTTTTATTGACACTAACTCCATCTTTCCAATCAGTTTCAGTTCATCTGATACCAATTTTGCACCCAGGACTACTAGGTTTCTGAAAGAAAACAAAACTTACAGTCAAGAACAGATAGTTGAACACATGAGAAAGAACATACAAAAATAGTAAAACACACAGATAAAAATAGACAAGCATAACAATAATCATTTGAAGATAATTCTTTGAACAGTTCAAGAGAACGGTGCCAATACTAGGTTACCGCTAGTATAACGAGGTGTTCATCGAAGAATTGTTTTGAGATAACAAATAGAATTAAAGATATGCTTTTATTGACACTACCGCCATCTTTCCAATCAGTTTGTGTTCATCTGATACCAATTTTGCACCCAGGACTACTAGGTTTCAGAAAGCAAACTAAATTTACAGTCTAGAACATATAGTTGAACACAGGAGAAAGAACATACAGAAATAGTAAAACACACAGATAAAAATAGACAAGAATAACAATAATCATTTGAAGATAATTCTTTGAACAGTTCAAGAGAATGGTGTCGATACTAGGTTACCGCTAGTATAACGAGGTGTTCATCCAAGAATTGTTCTTAGAATTGTTTTGAGAAAACAAATAGAAATAAAGATATGCTTTTATTGACACTACCTCCATCTTTCCAATCAGTTTCAGTTCATCTGATACCATTTTTGCACCCAGGACTACAAGGTTTCAGAAAGCAAACTAAACTTACAGTCTAGAACAGATAGTTGAACACAGGAGAAAGAACATACAGAAATAGTAAAACACACAGATAAAAATAGACAATTATAACAATAATCATTTGAAGATAATTCTTTGAACAGTTCAAGAGAACGGTGCCGATACTAGGTTACCGCTAGTAAAACGAGGTGTTCATCCAAGAATTGTTCTTAGAATTGTTTTGAGAAAACAAATAGAAAGAAAGATATGCTTTTATTGATACAACCTCCATCTGTCCAATTTGTTTCAGTTAATCTGATACCAATTTTGCACCCAGGACTACTAGGTTTCAGAAAGCAAACTAAACTAATAGTCTAGAACAGATAGTTGAACACAGGAAAAAGAACATACAGAAATAGTAAAACACACAGATAAAAATAGACAAGAATAACAATAATCATTTGAAGATAATTCTTTGAACAGTTCAAGAGAACAGTGCCGATACTAGGTTACCGCTATTATAACGAGGTGTTCATCCAAGAATTGTTCTTAGAATTGTTTTGAGAAAACAAATAGAAATAAAGATATGCTTTTATTGACACTACCTCCATCTTTCCAATCAGTTTCAGTTCATCTGATACCATTTTTGCACCCAGGACTACTAGGTTTCAGAAAGCAAACTAAACTTACAGTCTAGAACAGATAGTTGAACACAGGAGAAAGAACATACAGAAATAGTAAAACACACAGATAAAAATAGACAAGAATAACATTAATCATTTGAAGATAATTCTTTGAACAGTACAAGAGAATGGTGTCGATATTAGGTTACTGCTAGTATAACGAGGTGTTCAACCAAGAATTGTTTTGAGAAAACAAATAGAAATAAAGATATGCTTTTATTGACACTACCTCCATCTTTCCAATCACTTTCAGTTCATCTGACACCAATTTTGCACCAAGGAGTACAAGGTTTTAGAAAGCAATCTAAACTTACAGTCTAGAACAGATAGTTGAACACAGAAGAAAGAACATACAGAATGAGTAAAACACATAGATAAAAATAGATAAGAATAACAATAATCATTTGAAGATAAATCTTTGAACAGTGCAAGAGAACGGTGCCGATACTAGTTTACCGCTAGTATAATGTGGTGTTCATCGAAGAATTGTTTTTAGAAAACAAATATAAATAAAGATATGCTTTTATTGACACTACCTCCATCTTTCCAATCAGTTTCAGTTCATCTAATACCAATTTTGCACCCAAGACTACTAGGTTTCAGAAAGCAAACTAAACTTACAGTCTAGAACAGATAGTTGAACACAGGAGAAAGAACATACACAAGTAGTAAAACACATAGATAAAAATAGACAAGAATAACAATAATCATTTGAAGATAATTCTTTGAACAGTTCAAGAGAACAGTGCCGATACTAGGTTATCGCTAGTATAACGAGGTGTTCATCCATGAATTGTTCTTAGAATTGTTTTGAGAAAACAAATAGAAATCAAGATATGCTTTTATTGACACTAACTCCATCTTTCCAATCAGTTTCAGTTCATCTGATACCAATTTTGCACCCAGGACTAATAGGTTTCTGAAAGAAAACAAAACTTACAGTCAAGAACAGATAGTTGAACACATGAGAAAGAACATACAAAAATAGTAAAACACACAGATAAAAATAGACAAGCATAACAATAATCATTTGAAGATAATTCTTTGAACAGTTCAAGAGAACGGTGCCAATACTAGGTTACCGCTAGTATAACGAGGTGTTCATCGAAGAATTGTTTTGAGATAACAAATAGAAATAAAGATATGCTTTTATTGACACTACCGCCATCTTTCCAATCAGTTTCTGTTCATCTGATACCAATTTTGCACCCAGGACTACTAGGTTTCAGAAAGCAAACTAAATTTACAGTCTAGAACATATAGTTGAACACAGGAGAAAGAACATACAGAAATAGTAAAACACACAGATAAAAATAGACAAGAATAACAATAATCATTTGAAGATAATTCTTTGAACAGTTCAAGAGAATGGTGTCGATACTAGGTTACCGCTAGTATAACGAGGTGTTCAACCAAGAATTGTTCTTAGAATTGTTTTGAGAAAACAAATAGAAATAAAGATATGCTTTTATTGACACTACCTCCATCTTTCCAATCAGTTTTAGTTCATCTGACACCAATTTTGCACGCAGGACTACTAGGTTTCAGAAAGCAAACTAAACTTACAGTCTAGAACAAATAGTTGAACACAGTAGAAAGAACATACAAAAATAGTAAAACACACAGATAAAAATAGACAAGTATAACAATAATCATTTGAAAATAATTCTTTGAACAGTTCAAGAGAACAGTGCCGATACTAGGTTACCGCTAGTATAACGAGGTGTTAATCCAAGAATTGTTCTTAGAATAGTTTTGTGAAAACAAATAGAAATAAAGATATGCTTTTATTGACACTACCTCCATCTTTCCAATCAGTTTCAGTTCATCTGATACCATTTTTGCACCCAGGACTACTAGGTTTCAGAAAGCAAACTAAACTTACAGTCTAGAACAGATAGTTGAACACAGGAGAAAGAACATACAGAAATAGTAAAACACACAGATAAAAATAGACAAGAATAACATTAATCATTTGAAGATAATTCTTTGAACAGTACAAGAGAATGGTGTCGATATTAGGTTACTGCTAGTATAACGAGGTGTTCAACCAAGAATTGTTTTGAGAAAACAAATAGAAATAAAGATATGCTTTTATTGACACTACCTCCATCTTTCCAATCACTTTCAGTTCATCTGACACCAATTTTGCACCAAGGAGTACAAGGTTTTAGAAAGCAATCTAAACTTACAGTCTAGAACAGATAGTTGAACACAGAAGAAAGAACATACAGAATGAGTAAAACACATAGATAAAAATAGATAAGAATAACAATAATCATTTGAAGATAAATCTTTGAACAGTGCAAGAGAACGGTGCCGATACTAGTTTACCGCTAGTATAATGTGGTGTTCATCGAAGAATTGTTTTTAGAAAACAAATATAAATAAAGATATGCTTTTATTGACACTACCTCCATCTTTCCAATCAGTTTCAGTTCATCTAATACCAATTTTGCACCCAAGACTACTAGGTTTCAGAAAGCAAACTAAACTTACAGTCTAGAACAGATAGTTGAACACAGGAGAAAGAACATACACAAATAGTAAAACACATAGATAAAAATAGACAAGAATAACAATAATCATTTGAAGATAATTCTTTGAACAGTTCAAGAGAACAGTGCCGATACTAGGTTATCGCTAGTATAACGAGGTGTTCATCCATGAATTGTTCTTAGAATTGTTTTGAGAAAACAAATAGAAATCAAGATATGCTTTTATTGACACTAACTCCATCTTTCCAATCAGTTTCAGTTCATCTGATACCAATTTTGCACCCAGGACTACTAGGTTTCTGAAAGAAAACAAAACTTACAGTCAAGAACAGATAGTTGAACACATGAGAAAGAACATACAAAAATAGTAAAACACACAGATAAAAATAGACAAGCATAACAATAATCATTTGAAGATAATTCTTTGAACAGTTCAAGAGAACGGTGCCAATACTAGGTTACCGCTAGTATAACGAGGTGTTCATCGAAGAATTGTTTTGAGATAACAAATAGAATTAAAGATATGCTTTTATTGACACTACCGCCATCTTTCCAATCAGTTTGTGTTCATCTGATACCAATTTTGCACCCAGGACTACTAGGTTTCAGAAAGCAAACTAAATTTACAGTCTAGAACATATAGTTGAACACAGGAGAAAGAACATACAGAAATAGTAAAACACACAGATAAAAATAGACAAGAATAACAATAATCATTTGAAGATAATTCTTTGAACAGTTCAAGAGAATGGTGTCGATACTAGGTTACCGCTAGTATAACGAGGTGTTCATCCAAGAATTGTTCTTAGAATTGTTTTGAGAAAACAAATAGAAATAAAGATATGCTTTTATTGACACTACCTCCATCTTTCCAATCAGTTTCAGTTCATCTGATACCATTTTTGCACCCAGGACTACAAGGTTTCAGAAAGCAAACTAAACTTACAGTCTAGAACAGATAGTTGAACACAGGAGAAAGAACATACAGAAATAGTAAAACACACAGATAAAAATAGACAATTATAACAATAATCATTTGAAGATAATTCTTTGAACAGTTCAAGAGAACGGTGCCGATACTAGGTTACCGCTAGTAAAACGAGGTGTTCATCCAAGAATTGTTCTTAGAATTGTTTTGAGAAAACAAATAGAAAGAAAGATATGCTTTTATTGATACAACCTCCATCTGTCCAATTTGTTTCAGTTAATCTGATACCAATTTTGCACCCAGGACTACTAGGTTTCAGAAAGCAAACTAAACTAATAGTCTAGAACAGATAGTTGAACACAGGAAAAAGAACATACAGAAATAGTAAAACACACAGATAAAAATAGACAAGAATAACAATAATCATTTGAAGATAATTCTTTGAACAGTTCAAGAGAACAGTGCCGATACTAGGTTACCGCTATTATAACGAGGTGTTCATCCAAGAATTGTTCTTAGAATTGTTTTGAGAAAACAAATAGAAATAAAGATATGCTTTTATTGACACTACCTTCATCTTTCCAATCAGTTTCAGTTCATCTGATACCATTTTTGCACCCAGGACTACTAGGTTTCAGAAAGCAAACTAAACTTACAGTCTAGAACAGATAGTTGAACACAGGAGAAAGAACATACAGAAATAGTAAAACACACAGATAAAAATAGACAAGAATAACATTAATCATTTGAAGATAATTCTTTGAACAGTACAAGAGAATGGTGTCGATATTAGGTTACTGCTAGTATAACGAGGTGTTCAACCAAGAATTGTTTTGAGAAAACAAATAGAAATAAAGATATGCTTTTATTGACACTACCTCCATCTTTCCAATCACTTTCAGTTCATCTGACACCAATTTTGCACCAAGGAGTACAAGGTTTTAGAAAGCAATCTAAACTTACAGTCTAGAACAGATAGTTGAACACAGAAGAAAGAACATACAGAATGAGTAAAACACATAGATAAAAATAGATAAGAATAACAATAATCATTTGAAGATAAATCTTTGAACAGTGCAAGAGAACGGTGCCGATACTAGTTTACCGCTAGTATAATGTGGTGTTCATCGAAGAATTGTTTTTAGAAAACAAATATAAATAAAGATATGCTTTTATTGACACTACCTCCATCTTTCCAATCAGTTTCAGTTCATCTAATACCAATTTTGCACCCAAGACTACTAGGTTTCAGAAAGCAAACTAAACTTACAGTCTAGAACAGATAGTTGAACACAGGAGAAAGAACATACACAAGTAGTAAAACACATAGATAAAAATAGACAAGAATAACAATAATCATTTGAAGATAATTCTTTGAACAGTTCAAGAGAACAGTGCCGATACTAGGTTATCGCTAGTATAACGAGGTGTTCATCCATGAATTGTTCTTAGAATTGTTTTGAGAAAACAAATAGAAATCAAGATATGCTTTTATTGACACTAACTCCATCTTTCCAATCAGTTTCAGTTCATCTGATACCAATTTTGCACCCAGGACTAATAGGTTTCTGAAAGAAAACAAAACTTACAGTCAAGAACAGATAGTTGAACACATGAGAAAGAACATACAAAAATAGTAAAACACACAGATAAAAATAGACAAGCATAACAATAATCATTTGAAGATAATTCTTTGAACAGTTCAAGAGAACGGTGCCAATACTAGGTTACCGCTAGTATAACGAGGTGTTCATCGAAGAATTGTTTTGAGATAACAAATAGAAATAAAGATATGCTTTTATTGACACTACCGCCATCTTTCCAATCAGTTTGTGTTCATCTGATACCAATTTTGCACCCAGGACTACTAGGTTTCAGAAAGCAAACTAAATTTACAGTCTAGAACATATAGTTGAACACAGGAGAAAGAACATACAGAAATAGTAAAACACACAGATAAAAATAGACAAGAATAACAATAATCATTTGAAGATAATTCTTTGAACAGTTCAAGAGAATGGTGTCGATACTAGGTTACCGCTAGTATAACGAGGTGTTCAACCAAGAATTGTTCTTAGAATTGTTTTGAGAAAACAAATAGAAATAAAGATATGCTTTTATTGACACTACCTCCATCTTTCCAATCAGTTTTAGTTCATCTGACACCAATTTTGCACGCAGGACTACTAGGTTTCAGAAAGCAAACTAAACTTACAGTCTAGAACAAATAGTTGAACACAGTAGAAAGAACATACAAAAATAGTAAAACACACAGATAAAAATAGACAAGTATAACAATAATCATTTGAAAATAATTCTTTGAACAGTTCAAGAGAACAGTGCCGATACTAGGTTACCGCTAGTATAACGAGGTGTTAATCCAAGAATTGTTCTTAGAATAGTTTTGTGAAAACAAATAGAAATAAAGATATGCTTTTATTGATACTACCTCCATCTGTCCAATCTGTTTCAGTTCATCTGATACCAATTTTGCACCCAGGACTACTAGGTTTCAGAAAGCAAACTAAACTTATAGTCTAGAACAGATAGTTGAACACAGGAAAAAGAACATACAGAAATAGTAAAACACAAATAAAAATAGACAAGAATAACAATAATCATTTGAAGATAATTCTTTGAACAGTTCAAGAGAATGGTGTCGATACTAGGTTACCGCTAGTATAACGAGGTGTTCATCCAAGAATTGTTCTTAGAATTGTTTTGACAAAACAAATAGAAATAAAGATATGCTTTTATTGACACTACCTCCATCTTTACAATCAGTTTCAGTTCATCTGATACCATTTTTGCACCCAGGACTACTAGGTTTCAGAAAGCAAACTAAACTTACAGTCTAGAACAGATAGTTGAACACAGGAGAAAGAACATACAGAAATAGTAAAACACACAGATAAAAATAGACAAGAATAACATTAATCATTTGAAGATAATTCTTTGAACAGTACAAGAGAATGGTGTCGATATTAGGTTACTGCTAGTATAACGAGGTGTTCAACCAAGAATTGTTTTGAGAAAACAAATAGAAATAAAGATATGCTTTTATTGACACTACCTCCATCTTTCCAATCACTTTCAGTTCATCTGACACCAATTTTGCACCAAGGAGTACAAGGTTTTAGAAAGCAATCTAAACTTACAGTCTAGAACAGATAGTTGAACACAGAAGAAAGAACATACAGAATGAGTAAAACACATAGATAAAAATAGATAAGAATAACAATAACATTTGAAGATAAATCTTTGAACAGTGCAAGAGAACGGTGCCGATACTAGTTTACCGCTAGTATAATGTGGTGTTCATCGAAGAATTGTTTTTAGAAAACAAATATAAATAAAGATATGCTTTTATTGACACTACCTCCATCTTTCCAATCAGTTTCAGTTCATCTAATACCAATTTTGCACCCAAGACTACTAGGTTTCAGAAAGCAAACTAAACTTACAGTCTAGAACAGATAGTTGAACACAGGAGAAAGAACATACACAAGTAGTAAAACACATAGATAAAAATAGACAAGAATAACAATAATCATTTGAAGATAATTCTTTGAACAGTTCAAGAGAACAGTGCCGATACTAGGTTATCGCTAGTATAACGAGGTGTTCATCCATGAATTGTTCTTAGAATTGTTTTGAGAAAACAAATAGAAATCAAGATATGCTTTTATTGACACTAACTCCATCTTTCCAATCAGTTTCAGTTCATCTGATACCAATTTTGCACCCAGGACTAATAGGTTTCTGAAAGAAAACAAAACTTACAGTCAAGAACAGATAGTTGAACACATGAGAAAGAACATACAAAAATAGTAAAACACACAGATAAAAATAGACAAGCATAACAATAATCATTTGAAGATAATTCTTTGAACAGTTCAAGAGAACGGTGCCAATACTAGGTTACCGCTAGTATAACGAGGTGTTCATCGAAGAATTGTTTTGAGATAACAAATAGAAATAAAGATATGCTTTTATTGACACTACCGCCATCTTTCCAATCAGTTTGTGTTCATCTGATACCAATTTTGCACCCAGGACTACTAGGTTTCAGAAAGCAAACTAAATTTACAGTCTAGAACATATAGTTGAACACAGGAGAAAGAACATACAGAAATAGTAAAACACACAGATAAAAATAGACAATTATAACAATAATCATTTGAAGATAATTCTTTGAACAGTTCAAGAGAACGGTGCCGATACTAGGTTACCGCTAGTAAAACGAGGTGTTCATCCAAGAATTGTTCTTAGAATTGTTTTGAGAAAACAAATAGAAAGAAAGATATGCTTTTATTGATACAACCTCCATCTGTCCAATTTGTTTCAGTTAATCTGATACCAATTTTGCACCCAGGACTACTAGGTTTCAGAAAGCAAACTAAACTAATAGTCTAGAACAGATAGTTGAACACAGGAAAAAGAACATACAGAAATAGTAAAACACACAGATAAAAATAGACAAGAATAACAATAATCATTTGAAGATAATTCTTTGAACAGTTCAAGAGAACAGTGCCGATACTAGGTTACCGCTATTATAACGAGGTGTTCATCCAAGAATTGTTCTTAGAATTGTTTTGAGAAAACAAATAGAAATAAAGATATGCTTTTATTGACACTACCTCCATCTTTCCAATCAGTTTCAGTTCATCTGATACCATTTTTGCACCCAGGACTACTAGGTTTCAGAAAGCAAACTAAACTTACAGTCTAGAACAGATAGTTGAACACAGGAGAAAGAACATACAGAAATAGTAAAACACACAGATAAAAATAGACAAGAATAACATTAATCATTTGAAGATAATTCTTTGAACAGTACAAGAGAATGGTGTCGATATTAGGTTACTGCTAGTATAACGAGGTGTTCAACCAAGAATTGTTTTGAGAAAACAAATAGAAATAAAGATATGCTTTTATTGACACTACCTCCATCTTTCCAATCACTTTCAGTTCATCTGACACCAATTTTGCACCAAGGAGTACAAGGTTTTAGAAAGCAATCTAAACTTACAGTCTAGAACAGATAGTTGAACACAGAAGAAAGAACATACAGAATGAGTAAAACACATAGATAAAAATAGATAAGAATAACAATAATCATTTGAAGATAAATCTTTGAACAGTGCAAGAGAACGGTGCCGATACTAGTTTACCGCTAGTATAATGTGGTGTTCATCGAAGAATTGTTTTTAGAAAACAAATATAAATAAAGATATGCTTTTATTGACACTACCTCCATCTTTCCAATCAGTTTCAGTTCATCTAATACCAATTTTGCACCCAAGACTACTAGGTTTCAGAAAGCAAACTAAACTTACAGTCTAGAACAGATAGTTGAACACAGGAGAAAGAACATACACAAATAGTAAAACACATAGATAAAAATAGACAAGAATAACAATAATCATTTGAAGATAATTCTTTGAACAGTTCAAGAGAACAGTGCCGATACTAGGTTATCGCTAGTATAACGAGGTGTTCATCCATGAATTGTTCTTAGAATTGTTTTGAGAAAACAAATAGAAATCAAGATATGCTTTTATTGACACTAACTCCATCTTTCCAATCAGTTTCAGTTCATCTGATACCAATTTTGCACCCAGGACTACTAGGTTTCTGAAAGAAAACAAAACTTACAGTCAAGAACAGATAGTTGAACACATGAGAAAGAACATACAAAAATAGTAAAACACACAGATAAAAATAGACAAGCATAACAATAATCATTTGAAGATAATTCTTTGAACAGTTCAAGAGAACGGTGCCAATACTAGGTTACCGCTAGTATAACGAGGTGTTCATCGAAGAATTGTTTTGAGATAACAAATAGAATTAAAGATATGCTTTTATTGACACTACCGCCATCTTTCCAATCAGTTTGTGTTCATCTGATACCAATTTTGCACCCAGGACTACTAGGTTTCAGAAAGCAAACTAAATTTACAGTCTAGAACATATAGTTGAACACAGGAGAAAGAACATACAGAAATAGTAAAACACACAGATAAAAATAGACAAGAATAACAATAATCATTTGAAGATAATTCTTTGAACAGTTCAAGAGAATGGTGTCGATACTAGGTTACCGCTAGTATAACGAGGTGTTCATCCAAGAATTGTTCTTAGAATTGTTTTGAGAAAACAAATAGAAATAAAGATATGCTTTTATTGACACTACCTCCATCTTTCCAATCAGTTTCAGTTCATCTGATACCATTTTTGCACCCAGGACTACAAGGTTTCAGAAAGCAAACTAAACTTACAGTCTAGAACAGATAGTTGAACACAGGAGAAAGAACATACAGAAATAGTAAAACACACAGATAAAAATAGACAATTATAACAATAATCATTTGAAGATAATTCTTTGAACAGTTCAAGAGAACGGTGCCGATACTAGGTTACCGCTAGTAAAACGAGGTGTTCATCCAAGAATTGTTCTTAGAATTGTTTTGAGAAAACAAATAGAAAGAAAGATATGCTTTTATTGATACAACCTCCATCTGTCCAATTTGTTTCAGTTAATCTGATACCAATTTTGCACCCAGGACTACTAGGTTTCAGAAAGCAAACTAAACTAATAGTCTAGAACAGATAGTTGAACACAGGAAAAAGAACATACAGAAATAGTAAAACACACAGATAAAAATAGACAAGAATAACAATAATCATTTGAAGATAATTCTTTGAACAGTTCAAGAGAACAGTGCCGATACTAGGTTACCGCTATTATAACGAGGTGTTCATCCAAGAATTGTTCTTAGAATTGTTTTGAGAAAACAAATAGAAATAAAGATATGCTTTTATTGACACTACCTCCATCTTTCCAATCAGTTTCAGTTCATCTGATACCATTTTTGCACCCAGGACTACTAGGTTTCAGAAAGCAAACTAAACTTACAGTCTAGAACAGATAGTTGAACACAGGAGAAAGAACATACAGAAATAGTAAAACACACAGATAAAAATAGACAAGAATAACATTAATCATTTGAAGATAATTCTTTGAACAGTACAAGAGAATGGTGTCGATATTAGGTTACTGCTAGTATAACGAGGTGTTCAACCAAGAATTGTTTTGAGAAAACAAATAGAAATAAAGATATGCTTTTATTGACACTACCTCCATCTTTCCAATCACTTTCAGTTCATCTGACACCAATTTTGCACCAAGGAGTACAAGGTTTTAGAAAGCAATCTAAACTTACAGTCTAGAACAGATAGTTGAACACAGAAGAAAGAACATACAGAATGAGTAAAACACATAGATAAAAATAGATAAGAATAACAATAATCATTTGAAGATAAATCTTTGAACAGTGCAAGAGAACGGTGCCGATACTAGTTTACCGCTAGTATAATGTGGTGTTCATCGAAGAATTGTTTTTAGAAAACAAATATAAATAAAGATATGCTTTTATTGACACTACCTCCATCTTTCCAATCAGTTTCAGTTCATCTAATACCAATTTTGCACCCAAGACTACTAGGTTTCAGAAAGCAAACTAAACTTACAGTCTAGAACAGATAGTTGAACACAGGAGAAAGAACATACACAAGTAGTAAAACACATAGATAAAAATAGACAAGAATAACAATAATCATTTGAAGATAATTCTTTGAACAGTTCAAGAGAACAGTGCCGATACTAGGTTATCGCTAGTATAACGAGGTGTTCATCCATGAATTGTTCTTAGAATTGTTTTGAGAAAACAAATAGAAATCAAGATATGCTTTTATTGACACTAACTCCATCTTTCCAATCAGTTTCAGTTCATCTGATACCAATTTTGCACCCAGGACTAATAGGTTTCTGAAAGAAAACAAAACTTACAGTCAAGAACAGATAGTTGAACACATGAGAAAGAACATACAAAAATAGTAAAACACACAGATAAAAATAGACAAGCATAACAATAATCATTTGAAGATAATTCTTTGAACAGTTCAAGAGAACGGTGCCAATACTAGGTTACCGCTAGTATAACGAGGTGTTCATCGAAGAATTGTTTTGAGATAACAAATAGAAATAAAGATATGCTTTTATTGACACTACCGCCATCTTTCCAATCAGTTTGTGTTCATCTGATACCAATTTTGCACCCAGGACTACTAGGTTTCAGAAAGCAAACTAAATTTACAGTCTAGAACATATAGTTGAACACAGGAGAAAGAACATACAGAAATAGTAAAACACACAGATAAAAATAGACAAGAATAACAATAATCATTTGAAGATAATTCTTTGAACAGTTCAAGAGAATGGTGTCGATACTAGGTTACCGCTAGTATAACGAGGTGTTCAACCAAGAATTGTTCTTAGAATTGTTTTGAGAAAACAAATAGAAATAAAGATATGCTTTTATTGACACTACCTCCATCTTTCCAATCAGTTTTAGTTCATCTGACACCAATTTTGCACGCAGGACTACTAGGTTTCAGAAAGCAAACTAAACTTACAGTCTAGAACAAATAGTTGAACACAGTA
Organism: Berberis vulgaris; assembly: GCA_963556465.1. Lineage (NCBI taxonomy): Eukaryota > Viridiplantae > Streptophyta > Magnoliopsida > Ranunculales > Berberidaceae > Berberis > Berberis vulgaris. The sequence goes on from OY747128.1 coordinate 59,217,486, forward strand.
GAAAGAACATACAAAAATAGTAAAACACACAGATAAAAATAGACAAGTATAACAATAATCATTTGAAAATAATTCTTTGAACAGTTCAAGAGAACAGTGCCGATACTAGGTTACCGCTAGTATAACGAGGTGTTAATCCAAGAATTGTTCTTAGAATAGTTTTGTGAAAACAAATAGAAATAAAGATATGCTTTTATTGATACTACCTCCATCTGTCCAATCTGTTTCAGTTCATCTGATACCAATTTTGCACCCAGGACTACTAGGTTTCAGAAAGCAAACTAAACTTATAGTCTAGAACAGATAGTTGAACACAGGAAAAAGAACATACAGAAATAGTAAAACACAAATAAAAATAGACAAGAATAACAATAATCATTTGAAGATAATTCTTTGAACAGTTCAAGAGAATGGTGTCGATACTAGGTTACCGCTAGTATAACGAGGTGTTCATCCAAGAATTGTTCTTAGAATTGTTTTGACAAAACAAATAGAAATAAAGATATGCTTTTATTGACACTACCTCCATCTTTACAATCAGTTTCAGTTCATCTGATACCATTTTTGCACCCAGGACTACTAGGTTTCAGAAAGCAAACTAAACTTACAGTCTAGAACAGATAGTTGAACACAGGAGAAAGAACATACAGAAATAGTAAAACACACAGATAAAAATAGACAAGAATAACATTAATCATTTGAAGATAATTCTTTGAACAGTACAAGAGAATGGTGTCGATATTAGGTTACTGCTAGTATAACGAGGTGTTCAACCAAGAATTGTTTTGAGAAAACAAATAGAAATAAAGATATGCTTTTATTGACACTACCTCCATCTTTCCAATCACTTTCAGTTCATCTGACACCAATTTTGCACCAAGGAGTACAAGGTTTTAGAAAGCAATCTAAACTTACAGTCTAGAACAGATAGTTGAACACAGAAGAAAGAACATACAGAATGAGTAAAACACATAGATAAAAATAGATAAGAATAACAATAATCATTTGAAGATAAATCTTTGAACTGTGCAAGAGAACGGTGCCGATACTAGTTTACCGCTAGTATAATGTGGTGTTCATCGAAGAATTGTTTTTAGAAAACAAATATAAATAAAGATATGCTTTTATTGACACTACCTCCATCTTTCCAATCAGTTTCAGTTCATCTAATACCAATTTTGCACCCAAGACTACTAGGTTTCAGAAAGCAAACTAAACTTACAGTCTAGAACAGATAGTTGAACACAGGAGAAAGAACATACACAAGTAGTAAAACACATAGATAAAAATAGACAAGAATAACAATAATCATTTGAAGATAATTCTTTGAACAGTTCAAGAGAACAGTGCCGATACTAGGTTATCGCTAGTATAACGAGGTGTTCATCCATGAATTGTTCTTAGAATTGTTTTGAGAAAACAAATAGAAATCAAGATATGCTTTTATTGACACTAACTCCATCTTTCCAATCAGTTTCAGTTCATCTGATACCAATTTTGCACCCAGGACTAATAGGTTTCTGAAAGAAAACAAAACTTACAGTCAAGAACAGATAGTTGAACACATGAGAAAGAACATACAAAAATAGTAAAACACACAGATAAAAATAGACAAGCATAACAATAATCATTTGAAGATAATTCTTTGAACAGTTCAAGAGAACGGTGCCAATACTAGGTTACCGCTAGTATAACGAGGTGTTCATCGAAGAATTGTTTTGAGATAACAAATAGAAATAAAGATATGCTTTTATTGACACTACCGCCATCTTTCCAATCAGTTTGTGTTCATCTGATACCAATTTTGCACCCAGGACTACTAGGTTTCAGAAAGCAAACTAAATTTACAGTCTAGAACATATAGTTGAACACAGGAGAAAGAACATACAGAAATAGTAAAACACACAGATAAAAATAGACAAGAATAACAATAATCATTTGAAGATAATTCTTTGAACAGTTCAAGAGAATGGTGTCGATACTAGGTTATCGCTAGTATAACGAGGTGTTCATCCATGAATTGTTCTTAGAATTGTTTTGAGAAAACAAATAGAAATCAAGATATGCTTTTATTGACACTAACTCCATCTTTCCAATCAGTTTCAGTTCATCTGATACCAATTTTGCACCCAGGACTAATAGGTTTCTGAAAGAAAACAAAACTTACAGTCAAGAACAGATAGTTGAACACATGAGAAAGAACATACAAAAATAGTAAAACACACAGATAAAAATAGACAAGCATAACAATAATCATTTGAAGATAATTCTTTGAACAGTTCAAGAGAACGGTGCCAATACTAGGTTACCGCTAGTATAACGAGGTGTTCATCGAAGAATTGTTTTGAGATAACAAATAGAAATAAAGATATGCTTTTATTGACACTACCGCCATCTTTCCAATCAGTTTGTGTTCATCTGATACCAATTTTGCACCCAGGACTACTAGGTTTCAGAAAGCAAACTAAATTTACAGTCTAGAACATATAGTTGAACACAGGAGAAAGAACATACAGAAATAGTAAAACACACAGATAAAAATAGACAAGAATAACAATAATCATTTGAAGATAATTCTTTGAACAGTTCAAGAGAATGGTGTCGATACTAGGTTACCGCTAGTATAACGAGGTGTTCAACCAAGAATTGTTCTTAGAATTGTTTTGAGAAAACAAATAGAAATAAAGATATGCTTTTATTGACACTACCTCCATCTTTCCAATCAGTTTTAGTTCATCTGACACCAATTTTGCACGCAGGACTACTAGGTTTCAGAAAGCAAACTAAACTTACAGTCTAGAACAAATAGTTGAACACAGTAGAAAGAACATACAAAAATAGTAAAACACACAGATAAAAATAGACAAGTATAACAATAATCATTTGAAAATAATTCTTTGAACAGTTCAAGAGAACAGTGCCGATACTAGGTTACCGCTAGTATAACGAGGTGTTAATCCAAGAATTGTTCTTAGAATAGTTTTGTGAAAACAAATAGAAATAAAGATATGCTTTTATTGATACTACCTCCATCTGTCCAATCTGTTTCAGTTCATCTGATACCAATTTTGCACCCAGGACTACTAGGTTTCAGAAAGCAAACTAAACTTATAGTCTAGAACAGATAGTTGAACACAGGAAAAAGAACATACAGAAATAGTAAAACACAAATAAAAATAGACAAGAATAACAATAATCATTTGAAGATAATTCTTTGAACAGTTCAAGAGAATGGTGTCGATACTAGGTTACCGCTAGTATAACAAGGTGTTCATCCAAGAATTGTTCTTAGAATTGTTTTGACAAAACAAATAGAAATAAAGATATGCTTTTATTGACACTACCTCCATCTTTACAATCAGTTTCAGTTCATCTGATACCATTTTTGCATCCAGGACTACTAGGTTTCAGAAAGCAAACTAAACTTACAGTCTAGAACAGATAGTTGAACACAGGAGAAAGAACATACAGAAATAGTAAAACACACAGATAAAAATAGACAAGAATAACAATAATCATTTGAAGATAATTCTTTGAACAGTTCAAGAGAACAGTGCCGATACTAGGTTACCTCTATTATAACGAGGTGTTCATCCAAGAATTGTTCTTAGAATTGTTTTGAGAAAACAAATAGAAATAAAGATATGCATTTATTGACACTACCTCCATCTTTCCAATCAGTTTCAGTTCATCTGATACCATTTTTGCACCCAGGACTACTAGGTTTCAGAAAGCAAACTAAACTTACAGTCTAGAACAGATAGTTGAACACAGGAGAAAGAATATATAGAAATAGTAAAACACACAGATAAAATAGACAAGAATAACATTAATCATTTGAAGATAATTCTTTGAACAGTACAAGAGAATGGTGTCGATACTAGGTTACCGCTAGTATAACGAGGTGTTCAACCAAGAATTGTTTTGAGAAAACAAATAGAAATAAAGATATGCTTTTATTGACACTACCTCCATCTTTCCAATCACTTTCAGTTCATCTGACACCAATTTTGCACCCAGGAGTACAAGGTTTCAGAAAGCAATCTAAACTTACAGTCTAGAACAGATAGTTGAACACAGAAGAAAGAACATACAGAATGAGTAAAGCACATAGATAAAAATAGATAAGAATAACAATAATCATTTGAAGATAAATCTTTGAACAGTGCAAGAGAACGGTGCCGATACTAGTTTACCGCTAGTATAATGTGGTGTTCATCGAAGAATTGTTTTTAGAAAACAAATAGAAATAAAGATATGCTTTTATTGACACTACCTCCATCTTTCCAATCAGTTTCAGTTCATCTGATACCAATTTTGCACCCAAGACTACTAGGTTTCAGAAAGCAAACTAAACTTACAGTCTAGAACAGATAGTTGAACACAGGAGAAAGAACATACAAAAATAGTAAAACACACAGATAAAAATAGACAAGAATAACAATAATAATTTGAAGATAATTCTTTGAACAGTTCAAGAGAACGGTGCCGATACTAGGTTACCGCTAGTATAACGAGGTGTTCATCCAAGAATTGTTCTTAGAATTGTTTTGAGAAAACAAATAGAAAGAAAGATATGCTTTTATTGATACTACCTCCATCTGTCCAATCTGTTTCAGTTCATCTGATACCAATTTTGCACCCAGGACTACTAGGTTTCAGAAAGCAAACTAAACTTATAGTCTAGAACAGATAGTTGAACACAGGAAAAAGAACATACAGAAATAGTAAAACACAAATAAAAATAGACAAGAATAACAATAATCATTTGAAGATAATTCTTTGAACAGTTCAAGAGAATGGTGTCGATACTAGGTTACCGCTAGTATAACGAGGTGTTCATCCAAGAATTTTTCTTAGAATTGTTTTGACAAAACAAATAGAAATAAAGATATGCTTTTATTGACACTACCTCCATCTTTACAATTAGTTTCAGTTCATCTGATACCAATTTTGCACCCAGGACTACTAGGTTTCAGAAAGCAAACTAAACTTACAGTCTAGAACAGATAGTTGAACACAGGAGAAAGAACATACAGAAATAGTAAAACACAAAGATAAAAATAGACAAGAATAACAATAATCATTTGAAGATAATTCTTTGAACAGTTCAAGAGAACAGTGCCGATACTAGGTTACCGCTATTATAACGAGGTGTTCATCCAAGAATTGTTCCTAGAATTGTTTTGAGAAAACAAATAGAAATAAAGATATGCATTTATTGACACTACCTCCATCTTTCCAATCAGTTTCAGTTCATCTGATACCATTTTTGCACCCAGGACTACTAGGTTTCAGAAAGCAAACTAAACTTACAGTCTAGAACAGATAGTTGAACACAGGAGAAAGAACATACAGAAATAGTAAAACACAAATAAAAATAGACAAGAATAACAATAATCATTTGAAGATAATTCTTTGAACAGTTCAAGAGAACAGTGCCGATACTAGGTTACCGCTATTATAACGAGGTGTTCATCCAAGAATTGTTCTTAGAATTGTTTTGAGAAAACAAATAGAAATAAAGATATGCATTTATTGACACTACCTCCATCTTTCCAATCAGTTTCAGTTCATCTGATACCATTTTTGCACCCAGGACTACTAGGTTTCAGAACGCAAACTAAACTTACAGTCTAGAACAGATAGTTGAACACAGGAGAAAGAACATACAGAAATAGTAAAACACACAGATAAAAATAGACAAGAATAACATTAATCATTTGAAGATAATTCTTTGAATAGTACAAGAGAATGGTGTCGATACTAGGTTACCGCTAGTATAACGAGGTGTTCAAGCAATAATTGTTTTGAGAAAACAAATAGAAATAAAGATATGCTTTTATTGACACTACCTCCATCTTTCCAATCACTTTCAGTTCATCTGACACCAATTTTGCACCCAGGAGTACAAGGTTTCAGAAAGCAATCTAAACTTACAGTCTAGTACAGATAGTTGAACACAGAAGAAAGAACATACAGAATGAGTAAAACACATAGATAAAAATAGATAAGAATAACAATAATCATTTGAAGATAAATCTTTGAACAGTGCAAGAGAACGGTGCCGATACTAGTTTACCGCTAGTATAATGTGGTGTTCATCGAAGAATTGTTTTTAGAAAACAAATAGAAATAAAGATATGCTTTTATTGACACTACCTCCATCTTTCCAATCAGTTTCAGTTCATCTGATACTAATTTTGCACCGAAGACTACTTGGTTTCAGAAAGCAAACTAAACTTACAGTCTAGAACAGATAGTTGAACACAGGAGAAAGAACATACAGAAATAGTAAAACACACAGATAAAAATAGACAAGAATAACAATAATCATTTGAAGATAATTCTTTGAACAGTTCAAGAGAATGGTGTCGATACTAGGTTACCGCTAGTATAACGAGGTGTTCAACCAAGAATTGTTCTTAGAATTGTTTTGAGAAAACAAATAGAAATAAAGATATGCTTTTATTGACACTACCTCCATCTTTCCAATAAGTTTTAGTTCATCTGACACCAATTTTGCACGCAGGACTACTAGGTTTCAGAAAGCAAACTAAACTTACAGTCTAGAACAGATAGTTGAACACAGGAGAAAGAACATACAAAAATAGTAAAACACACAGATAAAAATAGACAAGAATAACAATAATCATTTGAAGATAATTCTTTGAACAGTTCATGAGAACAGTGCCGATACTAGGTTACCGCTAGTATAACGAGGTGTTAATCCAAGAATTGTTCTTAGAATAGTTTTGTGAAAACAAATAGAAATAAAGATATGCATTTATTGACACTACCTCCATCTTTCCAATCAGTTTCAGTTCATCTGATACCATTTTTGCACCCAGGATTACTAGGTTTCAGAAAGCAAACTAAACTTACAGTCTAGAACAGATAGTTGAACACAGGAGAAAGAATATATAGAAATAGTAAAACACACAGATAAAATAGACAAGAATAACATTAATCATTTGAAGATAATTCTTTGAACAGTACAAGAGAATGGTGTCGATACTAGGTTACCGCTAGTATAACGAGGTGTTCAACCAAGAATTGTTTTGAGAAAACAAATAGAAATAAAGATATGCTTTTATTGACACTACCTCCATCTTTCCAATCACTTTCAGTTCATCTGACACCAATTTTGCACCCAGGAGTACAAGGTTTCAGAAAGCAATCTAAACTTACAGTCTAGAACAGATAGTTGAACACAGAAGAAAGAACATACAGAATGAGTAAAGCACATAGATAAAAATAGATAAGAATAACAATAATCATTTGAAGATAAATCTTTGAACAGTGCAAGAGAACGGTGCCGATACTAGTTTACCGCTAGTATAATGTGGTGTTCATCGAAGAATTGTTTTTAGAAAACAAATAGAAATAAAGATATGCTTTTATTGACACTACCTCCATCTTTCCAATCAGTTTCAGTTCATCTGATACCAATTTTGCACCCAAGACTACTAGGTTTCAGAAAGCAAACTAAACTTACAGTCTAGAACAGATAGTTGAACACAGGAGAAAGAACATACAAAAATAGTAAAACACACAGATAAAAATAGACAAGAATAACAATAATAATTTGAAGATAATTCTTTGAACAGTTCAAGAGAACGGTGCCGATACTAGGTTACCGCTAGTATAACGAGGTGTTCATCCAAGAATTGTTCTTAGAATTGTTTTGAGAAAACAAATAGAAAGAAAGATATGCTTTTATTGATACTACCTCCATCTGTCCAATCTGTTTCAGTTCATCTGATACCAATTTTGCACCCAGGACTACTAGGTTTCAGAAAGCAAACTAAACTTATAGTCTAGAACAGATAGTTGAACACAGGAAAAAGAACATACAGAAATAGTAAAACACAAATAAAAATAGACAAGAATAACAATAATCATTTGAAGATAATTCTTTGAACAGTTCAAGAGAATGGTGTCGATACTAGGTTACCGCTAGTATAACGAGGTGTTCATCCAAGAATTTTTCTTAGAATTGTTTTGACAAAACAAATAGAAATAAAGATATGCTTTTATTGACACTACCTCCATCTTTACAATTAGTTTCAGTTCATCTGATACCAATTTTGCACCCAGGACTACTAGGTTTCAGAAAGCAAACTAAACTTACAGTCTAGAACAGATAGTTGAACACAGGAGAAAGAACATACAGAAATAGTAAAACACAAAGATAAAAATAGACAAGAATAACAATAATCATTTGAAGATAATTCTTTGAACAGTTCAAGAGAACAGTGCCGATACTAGGTTACCGCTATTATAACGAGGTGTTCATCCAAGAATTGTTCCTAGAATTGTTTTGAGAAAACAAATAGAAATAAAGATATGCATTTATTGACACTACCTCCATCTTTCCAATCAGTTTCAGTTCATCTGATACCATTTTTGCACCCAGGACTACTAGGTTTCAGAAAGCAAACTAAACTTACAGTCTAGAACAGATAGTTGAACACAGGAGAAAGAACATACAGAAATAGTAAAACACAAATAAAAATAGACAAGAATAACAATAATCATTTGAAGATAATTCTTTGAACAGTTCAAGAGAACAGTGCCGATACTAGGTTACCGCTATTATAACGAGGTGTTCATCCAAGAATTGTTCTTAGAATTGTTTTGAGAAAACAAATAGAAATAAAGATATGCATTTATTGACACTACCTCCATCTTTCCAATCAGTTTCAGTTCATCTGATACCATTTTTGCACCCAGGACTACTAGGTTTCAGAACGCAAACTAAACTTACAGTCTAGAACAGATAGTTGAACACAGGAGAAAGAACATACAGAAATAGTAAAACACACAGATAAAAATAGACAAGAATAACATTAATCATTTGAAGATAATTCTTTGAATAGTACAAGAGAATGGTGTCGATACTAGGTTACCGCTAGTATAACGAGGTGTTCAAGCAATAATTGTTTTGAGAAAACAAATAGAAATAAAGATATGCTTTTATTGACACTACCTCCATCTTTCCAATCACTTTCAGTTCATCTGACACCAATTTTGCACCCAGGAGTACAAGGTTTCAGAAAGCAATCTAAACTTACAGTCTAGTACAGATAGTTGAACACAGAAGAAAGAACATACAGAATGAGTAAAACACATAGATAAAAATAGATAAGAATAACAATAATCATTTGAAGATAAATCTTTGAACAGTGCAAGAGAACGGTGCCGATACTAGTTTACCGCTAGTATAATGTGGTGTTCATCGAAGAATTGTTTTTAGAAAACAAATAGAAATAAAGATATGCTTTTATTGACACTACCTCCATCTTTCCAATCAGTTTCAGTTCATCTGATACTAATTTTGCACCGAAGACTACTTGGTTTCAGAAAGCAAACTAAACTTACAGTCTAGAACAGATAGTTGAACACAGGAGAAAGAACATACAGAAATAGTAAAACACACAGATAAAAATAGACAAGAATAACAATAATCATTTGAAGATAATTCTTTGAACAGTTCAAGAGAATGGTGTCGATACTAGGTTACCGCTAGTATAACGAGGTGTTCAACCAAGAATTGTTCTTAGAATTGTTTTGAGAAAACAAATAGAAATAAAGATATGCTTTTATTGACACTACCTCCATCTTTCCAATAAGTTTTAGTTCATCTGACACCAATTTTGCACGCAGGACTACTAGGTTTCAGAAAGCAAACTAAACTTACAGTCTAGAACAGATAGTTGAACACAGGAGAAAGAACATACAAAAATAGTAAAACACACAGATAAAAATAGACAAGAATAACAATAATCATTTGAAGATAATTCTTTGAACAGTTCATGAGAACAGTGCCGATACTAGGTTACCGCTAGTATAACGAGGTGTTAATCCAAGAATTGTTCTTAGAATAGTTTTGTGAAAACAAATAGAAATAAAGATATGCATTTATTGACACTACCTCCATCTTTCCAATCAGTTTCAGTTCATCTGATACCATTTTTGCACCCAGGATTACTAGGTTTCAGAAAGCAAACTAAACTTACAGTCTAGAACAGATAGTTGAACACAGGAGAAAGAATATACAGAAATAGTAAAACACACAGATAAAAATAGACAAGAATAACATTAATCATTTGAAGATAATTCTTTGAACAGTACAAGAGAATGGTGTCGATACTAGGTTACCGCTAGTATAACGAGGTGTTCAACCAAGAATTGTTTTGAGAAAACAAATAGAAATAAAAAGATGCTTTTATTGACACTACCTCCTTTCCAATCACTTTCAGTTCATCTGATACCAATTTTGCACCCAGGAGTACAAGGTTTCAGAAAGCAATCTAAACTTACAGTCTAGAACAGATAGTTGAACACAGAAGAAAGAACATACAGAATGAGTAAAGCACATAGATAAAAATAGATAAGAATAACAATAATCATTTGAAGATAAATCTTTGAACAGTGCAAGAGAACGGTGCCGATACTAGTTTACTGCTAGTATAATGTGGTGTTCATCGAAGAATTGTTTTTAGAAAACAAATAGAAATAAAGATATGCTTTTATTGACACTACCTCCATCTTTCCAATCAGTTTCAGTTCATCTGATACCAATTTTGCACCCAAGACTACTAGGTTTCAGAAAGCAAACTAAACTTACAGTCTAGAACAGATAGTTGAACACAGGAGAAAGAACATACAAAAATAGTAAAACACACAGATAAAAATAGACAAGAATAACAATAATAATTTGAAGATAATTCTTTGAACAGTTCAAGAGAACAGTGCCGATACTAGGTTACCGCTAGTATAACGAGGTGTTCAACCAAGAATTTTTCTTAGAATTGTTTTGAGAAAACAAATAGAAATAAAGATATGCTTTTATTGACACTACCTCCATCTTTCCAATAAGTTTTAGTTCATCTGACACCAATTTTGCACGCAGGACTACTAGGTTTCAGAAAGCAAACTAAACTTACAGTCTAGAACAGATAGTTGAACAAAGGAGAAAGAACATACAAAAATAGTAAAACACACAGATAAAAATAGACAAGAATAACAATAATCATTTGAAGATAATTCTTTGAACAGTTCATGAGAACAGTGCCGATACTAGGTTACCGCTAGTATAACGAGGTGTTAATCCAAGAATTGTTCTTAGAATAGTTTTGTGAAAACAAATAGAAATAAAGATATGCTTTTATTGACACTACCTCCATCTGTCCAATCTGTTTCAGTTCATCTGATACCAATTTTGCACCCAAGACTACTAGGTTTCAGAAAGCAAACTAAACTTACAGTCTAGAACAGATAGTTGAACACAGGAAAAAGAACATACAGAAATAGTAAAACACAGATAAAAATAGACAAGAATAACAATAATCATTTGAAGATAATTCTTTGAACAGTTCAAGAGAATGGTGTCGATACTAGGTTACCGCTAGTATAACGAGGTGTTCATCCATGAATTGTTTTTAGAATTGTTTTGACAAAACAAATAGAAATTAAGATATGCTTTTATTGACACTACCTCCATCTTTCCAATCAGTTTCAGTTCATCTGATACCATTTTTGCACCCAGGACTACTAGGTTTCAGAAAGGAAACTAAACTTACAGTCTAGAACAGATAGTTGAACACAGGAGAAAGAACATACAGAAATAGTAAAACACACTGATAAAAATAGACAAGAATAACAATAATCATTTGAAGATAATTCTTTGAACAATTCAAGAGAACGGTGCCGATACTAAGTTACCGCTAGTATAACGAGGTGTTCATCCAAGAATTGTTCTTAGGATTGTTTTCAGAAAATAAATAGAAAGAAAGATATGCTTTTATTGATACTACCTCCATCTGTCAAATCTGTTTCAGTTCATCTGATACCAATTTTGCACCCAGGACTACTAGGTTTCAGAAAGCAAACTAAACTTATAATCTAGAACAGATAGTTGAACACAGGAAAAAGAACATACAGAAATAGTAAAACACAAATAAAAATAGACAAGAATAACAATAATCATTTGAAGATAATTCTTTGAACAGTTCAAGAGAATGGTGTCGATACTAGGTTACCGCTAGTATAACGAGGTGTTCATCCAAGAATTGTTCTTAGAATTGTTTTGACAAAACAAATAGAAATAAAGATATGCTTTTATTGACACTACCTCCATCTTTACAATCAGTTTCAGTTCATCTGATACCAATTTTGCACCCAGGACTACTAGGTTTCAGAAAGCAAACTAAACTTACAGTCTAGAACAGATAGTTGAACACAGGAGAAAGAACATACAGAAATAGTAAAACACAAAGATAAAAATAGACAAGAATAACAATAATCATTTGAAGATAATTCTTTGAACAGTTCAAGAGAACAGTGCCGATACTAGGTTACCGCTATTATAACGAGGTGTTCATCCAAGAATTGTTCCTAGAATTGTTTTGAGAAAACAAATAGAAATAAAGATATGCATTTATTGACACTACCTCCACCTTTCCAATCAGTTTCAGTTCATCTGATACCATTTTTGCACCCAGGACTACTAGGTTTCAGAAAGCAAACTAAACTTACAGTCTAGAACAGATAGTTGAACACAGGAGAAAGAACATACAGAAATAGTAAAACACAAATAAAAATAGACAAGAATAACAATAATCATTTGAAGATAATTCTTTGAACAGTTCAAGAGAACAGTGCCGATACTAGGTTACCGCTATTATAACGAGGTGTTCATCCAAGAATTGTTCTTAGAATTGTTTTGAGAAAACAAATAGAAGTAAAGATATGCATTTATTGACACTACCTCCATCTTTCCAATCAGTTTCAGTTCATCTGATACCATTTTTGCACCCAGGACTACTAGGTTTCAGAACGCAAACTAAACTTACAGTCTAGAACAGATAGTTGAACACAGGAGAAAGAACATACAGAAATAGTAAAACACACAGATAAAAATAGACAAGAATAACATTAATCATTTGAAGATAATTCTTTGAATAGTACAAGAGAATGGTGTCGATACTAGGTTACCGCTAGTATAACGAGGTGTTCAAGCAAGAATTGTTTTGAGAAAACAAATAGAAATAAATATATGTTTTTATTGACACTACCTCCATCTTTCCAATCACTTTCAGTTCATCTGACACCAATTTTGCACCCAGGAGTACAAGGTTTCAGAAAGCAATCTAAACTTACAGTCTAGAACAGATAGTTGAACACAGAAGAAAGAACATACAGAATGAGTAAAACACAGAGATAAAAATAGATAAGAATAACAATAATCATTTGAAGATAAATCTTTGAACAGTGCAAGAGAACGGTGCCGATACTAGTTTACCGCTAGTATAATGTGGTGTTCATCGAAGAATTGTTTTTAGAAAACAAATAGAAATAAAGATATGCTTTTATTGACACTACCTCCATCTTTCCAATCAGTTTCAGTTCATCTGATACTAATTTTGCACCCAAGACTACTAGGTTTCAGAAAGCAAACTAAACTTACAGTCTAGAACAGATAGTTGAACAAAGGAGAAAGAACATACAGAAATAGTAAAACACACAGATAAAAATAGACAAGAATAACAATAATCATTTGAAGATAATTCTTTGAACAGTTCAAGAGAATGGTGTCGATACTAGGTTACCGCTAGTATAACGAGGTGTTCAACCAAGAATTGTTCTTAGAATTGTTTTGAGAAAACAAATAGAAATAAAGATATGCTTTTATTGACACTACCTCCATCTTTCCAATAAGTTTTAGTTCATCTGACACCAATTTTGCACGCAGGACTACTAGGTTTCAGAAAGCAAACTAAACTTACAGTCTAGAACAGATAGTTGAACACAGGAGAAAGAACATACAAAAATAGTAAAACACACAGATAAAAATAGACAAGAATAACAATAATCATTTGAAGATAATTCTTTGAACAGTTCATGAGAACAGTGCCGATACTAGGTTACCGCTAGTATAACGAGGTGTTAATCCAAGAATTGTTCTTAGAATAGTTTTGTGAAAACAAATAGAAATAAAGATATGCTTTTATTGACACTACCTCCATCTGTCCAATCTGTTTCAGTTCATCTGATACCAATTTTGCACCCAAGACTACTAGGTTTCAGAAAGCAAACTAAACTTACAGTCTAGAACAGATAGTTGAACACATGAAAAAGAACATACAGAAATAGTAAAACACAGATAAAAATAGACAAGAATAACAATAATCATTTGAAGATAATTCTTTGAACAGTTCAAGAGAATGGTGTCGATACTAGGTTACCGCTAGTATAACGAGGTGTTCATCCAAGAATTGTTCTTAGAATTGTTTTGAGAAAACAAATAGAAATTAAGATATGCTTTTATTGACACTACCTCCATCTTTTCAATCAGTTTCAGTTCATCTGATACCAATTTTGCACACAGGACTACTAGGTTTCAGAAATGAAACTAAACTTACAGTCTAGAACAGATAGTTGAACACAGGAGAAAGAACATACAAAAATAGTAAAACACACAGATAAAAATAGACAAGAATAACAATAATCATTTGAAGATAAGTCTTTGAACAGTTCATGAGAACAGTGCCGATACTAGGTTACCGCTAGTATAACGAGGTGTTAATCCAAGAATTGTTCTTAGAATAGTTTTGTGAAAACAAATAGAAATAAAGATATGATTTTATTGACACTACCTCCATCTGTCCAATCTGTTTCAGTTCATCTGATACCAATTTTGCACCCAAGACTACTAGGTTTCAGAAAGCAAACTAAACTTACAGTCTAGAACAGATAGTTGAACAGAGGAAAAAGAACATACAGAAATAGTAAAACACAGATAAAAATAGACAAGAATAACAATAATCATTTGAAGATAATTCTTTGAACAGTTCAAGAGAATGGTGTCGATACTAGGTTACCGCTAGTATAACGAGGTGTTCATCCAAGAATTGTTCTTAGAATTGTTTTGACAAAACAAATAGAAATTAAGATATGCTTTTATTGACACTACCTCCATCTTTCCAATCAGTTTCAGTTCATCTGATACCATTTTTGCACCCAGGACTACTAGGTTTCAGAAAGGAAACTAAACTTACAGTCTAGAACAGATAGTTGAACACAGGAAAAAGAACATACAGAAATAGTAAAACACACTGATAAAAATAGACAAGAATAACAATAATCATTTGAAGATAATTCTTTGAACAGTTCAAGAGAACGGTGCCGATACTAAGTTACCGCTAGTATAACGAGGTGTTCATCCAAGAATTGTTCTTAGGATTGTTTTAAGAAAATAAATAGAAAGAAAGATATGCTTTTATTGATACTACCTCCATCTGTCAAATCTGTTTCAGTTCATCTGATACCAATTTTGCACCCAGGACTACTAGGTTTCAGAAAGCAAACTAAATTATAATCTAGAACAGATAGTTGAACACAGGAAAAAGAACATACAGAAATAGTAAAACACAAATAAAAATAGACAAGAATAACAATAATCATTTGAAGATAATTCTTTGAACAGTTCAAGAGAATGGTGTCGATACTAGGTTACCGCTAGTATAACGAGGTGTTCATCCAAGAATTGTTCTTAGAATTGTTTTGACAAAACAAATAGAAATAAAGATATGCTTTTATTGACACTACCTCCATCTTTACAATCAGTTTCAGTTCATCTGATACCAATTTTGCACCCAGGACTACTAGGTTTCAGAAAGCAAACTAAACTTACAGTCTAGAACAGATAGTTGAACACAGGAGAAAAAACATACAGAAATAGTAAAACACAAAGATAAAAATAGACAAGAATAACAATAATCATTTGAAGATAATTCTTTGAACAGTTCAAGAGAACAGTGCCGATACTAGGTTACCGCTATTATAACGAGGTGTTCATCCAAGAATTGTTCCTAGAATTGTTTTGAGAAAACAAATAGAAATAAAGATATGCATTTATTGACACTACCTCCATCTTTCCAATCAGTTTCAGTTCATCTGATACCATTTTTGCACCCAGGACTACTAGGTTTCAGAAAGCAAACTAAACTTACAGTCTAGAACAGATAGTTGAACACAGGAGAAAGAACATACAGAAATAGTAAAACACAAATAAAAATAGACAAGAATAACAATAATCATTTGAAGATAATTCTTTGAACAGTTCAAGAGAACAGTGCCGATACTAGGTTACTGCTATTATAACGAGGTGTTCATCCAAGAATTGTTCTTAGAATTGTTTTGAGAAAACAAATAGAAGTAAAGATATGCATTTATTGATACTACCTCCATCTTTCCAATCAGTTTCAGTTCATCTGATACCATTTTTGCACCCAGGACTACTAGGTTTCAGAACGCAAACTAAACTTACAGTCTAGAACAGATAGTTGAACACAGGAGAAAGAACATACAGAAATAGTAAAACACACAGATAAAAATAGACAAGAATAACATTAATCATTTGAAGATAATTCTTTGAATAGTACAAGAGAATGGTGTCGATACTAGGTTACCGCTATTATAACGAGGTGTTCAAGCAAGAATTGTTTTGAGAAAACAAATAGAAATAAATATATGCTTTTATTGACACTACCTCCATCTTTCCAATCACTTTCAGTTCATCTGACACCAATTTTGCACCCAGGAGTACAAGGTTTCAGAAAGCAATCTAAACTTACAGTCTAGAACAGATAGTTGAACACAGAAGAAAGAACATACAGAATGAGTAAAACACATAGATAAAAATAGATAAGAATAACAATAATCATTTGAAGATAAATCTTTGAACAGTGCAAGAGAACGGTGCCGATACTAGTTTACCGCTAGTATAATGTGGTGTTCATCGAAGAATTGTTTTTAGAAAACAAATAGAAATAAAGATATGCTTTTATTGACACTACCTCCATCTTTCCAATCAGTTTCAGTTCATCTGATACTAATTTTGCACCCAAGACTACTAGGTTTCAGAAAGCAAACTAAACTTACAGTCTAGAACAGATAGTTGAACACAGGAGAAAGAACATACAGAAATAGTAAAACACACAGATAAAAATAGACAAGAATAACAATAATCATTTGAAGATAATTCTTTGAACAGTTCAAGAGAATGGTGTCGATACTAGGTTACCGCTAGTATAACGAGGTGTTCAACCAAGAATTGTTCTTAGAATTGTTTTGAGAAAACAAATAGAAATAAAGATATGCTTTTATTGACACTACCTCCATCTTTCCAATAAGTTTTAGTTCATCTGACACCAATTTTGCACGCAGGACTACTAGGTTTCAGAAAGCAAACTAAACTTACAGTCTAGAACAGATAGTTGAACACAGGAGAAAGAACATACAAAAATAGTAAAACACACAGATAAAAATAGACAAGAATAACAATAATCATTTGAAGATAATTCTTTGAACAGTTCATGAGAACAGTGCCGATACTAGGTTACCGCTAGTATAACGAGGTGTTAATCCAAGAATTGTTCTTAGAATAGTTTTGTGAAAACAAATAGAAATAAAGATATGCTTTTATTGACACTACCTCCATCTGTCCAATCTGTTTCAGTTCATCTGATACCAATTTTGCACCCAAGACTACTAGGTTTCAGAAAGCAAACTAAACTTACAGTCTAGAACAGATAGTTGAACACAGGAAAAAGAACATACAGAAATAGTAAAACACAGATAAAAATAGACAAGAATAACAATAATCATTTGAAGATAATTCTTTGAACAGTTCAAGAGAATGGTGTCGATACTAGGTTACCGCTAGTATAACGAGGTGTTCATCCAAGAATTGTTCTTAGAATTGTTTTGACAAAACAAATAGAAATTAAGATATGCTTTTATTGACACTACCTCCATCTTTCCAATCAGTTTCAGTTCATCTGATACCATTTTTGCACCCATGACTACTAGGTTTCAGAAAGGAAACTAAACTTACAGTCTAGAACAGATAGTTGAACACAGGAGAAAGAACATACAGAAATAGTAAAACACACTGATAAAAATAGACAAGAATAACAATAATCATTTGAAGATAATTCTTTGAACAGTTCAAGAGAACGGTGCCGATACTAGGTTACCGCTAGTATAACGAGGTGTTCATCCAAGAATTGTTCTTAGATTTGTTTTCAGAAAACAAATAGAAAGAAAGATATGCTTTTATTGATACTACCTCCATCTGTGCAATCTGTTTCAGTTCATATGATACCAATTTTGCACCCAGGACTACTAGGTTTCAGAAAGCAAACTAAACTTATAATCTAGAACAGATAGTTGAACAAAGGAAAAAGAACATACAGAAATAGTAAAACACAAATAAAA
This sequence comes from Berberis vulgaris, assembly GCA_963556465.1. Taxonomy (NCBI): domain Eukaryota; kingdom Viridiplantae; phylum Streptophyta; class Magnoliopsida; order Ranunculales; family Berberidaceae; genus Berberis; species Berberis vulgaris. The sequence goes on from OY747128.1 coordinate 59,235,774, forward strand.
ATAGACAAGAATAACAATAATCATTTGAAGATAATTCTTTGAAAAGTTCAAGAGAATGGTGTCGATACTAGGTTACCGCTAGTATAACGAGGTGTTCATCCAAGAATTGTTCTTAAAATTGTTTTGACAAAACAAATAGAAATAAAGTTATGCTTTTATTGACAGTACCTCCATCTTTACAATCAGTTTCAGTTCATCTGACACCAATTTTGCACCCAGGACTACTAGGTTTCAGAAAGCAAACTAAACTTACAGTCTAGAACAGATAGTTCAACAAAGGAGAAAGAACATACAGAAATAGTAAAACACACAGATAAAAATAGACAAGAATAAAAATAATCATTTGAAGATAATTCTTTGAACAGTTCAAGAGAACAGTGCCGATACTAGGTTATCGCTATTATAACGAGGTGTTCATCCAAGAATTGTTCTTAGAATTGTTTTGAGAAAACAAATAGAAATAAAGATATCCTTTTATTGACACTACCTCCATCTTTCCAATCAGTTTCAGTTCATCTGATACCATTTTTGCACCCAGGACTTCTAGGTTTCAGAAAGCAAACTAAACTTACAGTCTAGAACAGATAGTTGAACACAGGAGAAAGAACATACAGAAATAGTAAAACACACAGATAAAAATAGACAAGAATGACATTAATCATTTGAAGATAATTCTTTGAACAGTACAAGAGAATGGTGTCGATACTAGGTTACCGCTAGTATAACGAGGTGTTCAACCAAGAATTGTTTTGAGAAAACAAATAGAAATAAAGATATGCTTTTATTGACACTACCTCCATCTTTCCAATCACTTTCAGTTCATCTGACACCAATTTTGCACCCAGGAGTACAAGGTTTCAGAAAGCAATCTAAACTTACAGTCTAGAACAGATAGTTGAACACAGAAGAAAGAACATACAGAATGAGTAAAACACATAGATAAAATTAGATCAGAATAACAATAATCATTTGAAGATAAATCTTTGAACAGTGCAAGAGAACGGTGCCGATACTAATTTACCGCTAGTATAATGTGGTGTTCATCGAAGAATTGTTTTTAGAAAACAAATAGAAATAAAGATATGCTTTTATTGACACTACCTCCATCTTTCCAATCAGTTTCAGTTCATCTAATACCAATTTTGCACCCAAGACTACAAGGTTTCAAAAAGCAAACTAAACTTACAGTCTAGAACAGATAGTTGAACACAGGAGAAAGAACAAACACAAATAGTAAAACACACAGAAAAAAATAGACAAGAATAACAATAATCATTTGAAGATAATTCTTTGAACAGTTCAAGAGAACAGTGCCGATACTAGGTTACCGCTAGTATAACGAGGTGTTCATCAAAGAATTGTTCTTAGAATTGTTTTGAGAAAACAAATAGAAATAAAGATATGCTTTTATTGACACTAACTCCATCTTTCCAATCAGTTTCAGTTCATCCGATACCAATTTTGCACCCAGGACTACTAGGTTTCTGAAAGAAAACAAAACTTACAGTCTAGAACAGATAGTTGAACACATGAGAAAGAACATACAAAAATAGTAAAACACACAGATAAAAATAGACAAGAATAACAATAATCATTTGAAGATAATTCTTTGAACAGTTCAAGAGAACGGTGCCGATACTAGGTTACCGCTAGTATAACGAGGTGTTCATCGAAGAATTGTTTTGAGATAACAAATAGAAATAAAGATATGCTTTTATTGACACTACCGCCATCTTTCCAATCAATTTGTGTTCATTTGATACCAATTTTGCACCCAGGACTACTAGGTTTCAGAAAGCAAACTAAATTTACAGTCTAGAACATATAGTCGAACACAGGAGAAAGAACATACAGAAATAGTAAAACACACAGATAAAAATAGACGAGAATAACAATAATCATTTGAAGATAATTCTTTGAACAGTTCAAGAGAACGGTGTCGATACTAGGTTACCGCTAGTATAACGAGGTGTTCATCCAAGAATTGTTCTTAGAATTGTTTTGAGAAAACAAATAGAAATAAAGATATGCTTTTATTGACAATACCTCCATCTTTCCAATCAGTTTCAGTTCATCTAATACCATTTTTGCACCCAGGACTACTAGGTTTCAGAAAGCAAACTAAACTTACAGTCTAGAACAGATAGTTGAACATAGGAGAAAGATCATACAGAAATAGTAAAACACACAGATAAAAATAGACAAGAATAACAATAATCATTTGAAGATAATTCTTTGAATAGTTCATGAGAATGGTGTCGATACTAGGTTACCGCTAGTATAACGAGGTGTTAATCCAAGAATTGTTTTGAGAAAACAAATAGAAATAAAAATATGTTTTTATTGACACTACCGCCATCTTTCCAATCAGTTTGTGTTCATCTGATACCAATTTTGCACCCAGGACTACTAGGTTTCAGAAAGCAAACTAAATTTACAGTCTAGAACAGATAGTTGAACACAGGAGAAAGAACATACAGAAATAGTAAAACACACAGATAAAAATAGACGAGAATAACAATAATTATTTGAAGATAATTCTTTGAACAGTTCAAGAGAATGGTGTCGATACTAGGTTACGGCTAGTATAACGAGGTGTTCATCCAAGAATTGTTCTTAGAATTGTTTTGACAAAACAAATAGAAATAAAGATATGCTTTTATTGACACTACCTCCATCTTTCCAATCAGTTTCAGTTCATCTGACACCAATTTTGCACCCAGGACTACTTGGTTTCAGAAAGCAAACTAAACTTACAGTCTAGAACAGATAGTTGAACACAGGAGAAAGAACATACAAAAATATAAAACACACAGATAAAAATAGACAAGAATAACAATAATCATTTGAAGATAATTCTTTGAACAATTCAAGAGAACAGTGCCGATACTAGGTTACCGCTAGTATAACGAGGTTTTAATCCAAGAATTGTTCTTAGAATTGTTTTGAGAAAACAAATAGAAATAAAGATATGCTTTTATTGACACTACCTCCATCTGTCCAATCTGTTTCAGTTCATCTGATACCAATTTTGCACCCAGGACTACAAGGTTTCAGAAAGCAAACTAAACTTACAGTCTAGAACAGATAGTTGAACACAGGAGAAAGAACATACAGAAATAGTAAAACACACAGATAAAAATAGACAAGAATAACAATAATCATTTGAAGATAATTCTTTGAACAGTTCAAGAGAATAGTGTCGATACTAGGTTACCGCTAGTATAATGAGGTGTTCAACCAAGAATTGTTTTGAGAAAACAAATAGAAATAAAGATATGCTTTTATTGACACTACCTCCATCTGTCCAATCTGTTTCAGTTCATCTGATACCAATTTTGCACCCAAGACTACTAGGTTTCAGAAAGCAAACTAAACTTACAGTCTAGAACAGATAGTTGAACACAGGAAAAAGAACATACAGAAATAGTAAAACACAGATAAAAATAGACAAGAATAACAATAATCATTTGAAGATAATTCTTTGAACAGTTCAAGAGAATGGTGTCGATACTAGGTTACCGCTAGTATAACGAGGTGTTCATCCAAGAATTGTTCTTAGAATTGTTTTGACAAAACAAATAGAAATTAAGATATGCTTTTATTGACACTACCTCCATCTTTCCAATCAGTTTCAGTTCATCTGATACCATTTTTGCACCCATGACTACTAGGTTTCAGAAAGGAAACTAACCTTACAGTCTAGAACAGATAGTTGAACACAGGAGAAAGAACATACAGAAATAGTAAAACACACTGATAAAAATAGACAAGAATAACAATAATCATTTGAAGATAATTCTTTGAACAGTTCAAGAGAACGGTGCCGATACTAGGTTACCGCTAGTATAACGAGGTGTTCATCCAAGAATTGTTCTTAGATTTGTTTTCAGAAAACAAATAGAAAGAAAGATATGCTTTTATTGATACTACCTCCATCTGTGCAATCTGTTTCAGTTCATATGATAGCAATTTTGCACCCAGGACTACTAGGTTTCAGAAAGCAAACTAAACTTATAATCTAGAACAGATAGTTGAACAAAGGAAAAAGAACATACAGAAATAGTAAAACACAAATAAAAATAGACAAGAATAACAATAATCATTTGAAGATAATTCTTTGAAAAGTTCAAGAGAATGGTGTCGATACTAGGTTACCGCTAGTATAACGAGGTGTTCATCCAAGAATTGTTCTTAAAATTGTTTTGACAAAACAAATAGAAATAAAGTTATGCTTTTATTGACAGTACCTCCATCTTTACAATCAGTTTCAGTTCATCTGACACCAATTTTGCACCCAGGACTACTAGGTTTCAGAAAGCAAACTAAACTTACAGTCTAGAACAGATAGTTCAACAAAGGAGAAAGAACATACAGAAATAGTAAAACACACAGATAAAAATAGACAAGAATAAAAATAATCATTTGAAGATAATTCTTTGAACAGTTCAAGAGAACAGTGCCGATACTAGGTTATCGCTATTATAACGAGGTGTTCATCCAAGAATTGTTCTTAGAATTGTTTTGAGAAAACAAATAGAAATAAAGATATGCTTTTATTGACAATACCTCCATCTTTCCAATCAGTTTCAGTTCATCTAATACCATTTTTGCACCCAGGACTACTAGGTTTCAGAAAGCAAACTAAACTTACAGTCTAGAACAGATAGTTGAACATAGGAGAAAGATCATACAGAAATAGTAAAACACACAGATAAAAATAGACAAGAATAACAATAATCATTTGAAGATAATTCTTTGAATAGTTCATGAGAATGGTGTCGATACTAGGTTACCGCTAGTATAACGAGGTGTTAATCCAAGAATTGTTTTGAGAAAACAAATAGAAATAAAAATATGTTTTTATTGACACTACCGCCATCTTTCCAATCAGTTTGTGTTCATCTGATACCAATTTTGCACCCAGGACTACTAGGTTTCAGAAAGCAAACTAAATTTACAGTCTAGAACAGATAGTTGAACACAGGAGAAAGAACATACAGAAATAGTAAAACACACAGATAAAAATAGACGAGAATAACAATAATTATTTGAAGATAATTCTTTGAACAGTTCAAGAGAATGGTGTCGATACTAGGTTACGGCTAGTATAACGAGGTGTTCATCCAAGAATTGTTCTTAGAATTGTTTTGACAAAACAAATAGAAATAAAGATATGCTTTTATTGACACTACCTCCATCTTTCCAATCAGTTTCAGTTCATCTGACACCAATTTTGCACCCAGGACTACTTGGTTTCAGAAAGCAAACTAAACTTACAGTCTAGAACAGATAGTTGAACACAGGAGAAAGAACATACAAAAATATAAAACACACAGATAAAAATAGACAAGAATAACAATAATCATTTGAAGATAATTCTTTGAACAATTCAAGAGAACAGTGCCGATACTAGGTTACCGCTAGTATAACGAGGTTTTAATCCAAGAATTGTTCTTAGAATTGTTTTGAGAAAACAAATAGAAATAAAGATATGCTTTTATTGACACTACCTCCATCTGTCCAATCTGTTTCAGTTCATCTGATACCAATTTTGCACCCAGGACTACAAGGTTTCAGAAAGCAAACTAAACTTACAGTCTAGAACAGATAGTTGAACACAGGAGAAAGAACATACAGAAATAGTAAAACACACAGATAAAAATAGACAAGAATAACAATAATCATTTGAAGATAATTCTTTGAACAGTTCAAGAGAATAGTGTCGATACTAGGTTACCGCTAGTATAATGAGGTGTTCAACCAAGAATTGTTTTGAGAAAACAAATAGAAATAAAGATATGCTTTTATTGACACTACCTCCATCTGTCCAATCTGTTTCAGTTCATCTGATACCAATTTTGCACCCAAGACTACTAGGTTTCAGAAAGCAAACTAAACTTACAGTCTAGAACAGATAGTTGAACACAGGAAAAAGAACATACAGAAATAGTAAAACACAGATAAAAATAGACAAGAATAACAATAATCATTTGAAGATAATTCTTTGAACAGTTCAAGAGAATGGTGTCGATACTAGGTTACCGCTAGTATAACGAGGTGTTCATCCAAGAATTGTTCTTAGAATTGTTTTGACAAAACAAATAGAAATTAAGATATGCTTTTATTGACACTACCTCCATCTTTCCAATCAGTTTCAGTTCATCTGATACCATTTTTGCACCCATGACTACTAGGTTTCAGAAAGGAAACTAACCTTACAGTCTAGAACAGATAGTTGAACACAGGAGAAAGAACATACAGAAATAGTAAAACACACTGATAAAAATAGACAAGAATAACAATAATCATTTGAAGATAATTCTTTGAACAGTTCAAGAGAACGGTGCCGATACTAGGTTACCGCTAGTATAACGAGGTGTTCATCCAAGAATTGTTCTTAGATTTGTTTTCAGAAAACAAATAGAAAGAAAGATATGCTTTTATTGATACTACCTCCATCTGTGCAATCTGTTTCAGTTCATATGATAGCAATTTTGCACCCAGGACTACTAGGTTTCAGAAAGCAAACTAAACTTATAATCTAGAACAGATAGTTGAACAAAGGAAAAAGAACATACAGAAATAGTAAAACACAAATAAAAATAGACAAGAATAACAATAATCATTTGAAGATAATTCTTTGAAAAGTTCAAGAGAATGGTGTCGATACTAGGTTACCGCTAGTATAACGAGGTGTTCATCCAAGAATTGTTCTTAAAATTGTTTTGACAAAACAAATAGAAATAAAGTTATGCTTTTATTGACAGTACCTCCATCTTTACAATCAGTTTCAGTTCATCTGACACCAATTTTGCACCCAGGACTACTAGGTTTCAGAAAGCAAACTAAACTTACAGTCTAGAACAGATAGTTCAACAAAGGAGAAAGAACATACAGAAATAGTAAAACACACAGATAAAAATAGACAAGAATAAAAATAATCATTTGAAGATAATTCTTTGAACAGTTCAAGAGAACAGTGCCGATACTAGGTTATCGCTATTATAACGAGGTGTTCATCCAAGAATTGTTCTTAGAATTGTTTTGAGAAAACAAATAGAAATAAAGATATCCTTTTATTGACACTACCTCCATCTTTCCAATCAGTTTCAGTTCATCTGATACCATTTTTGCACCCAGGACTTCTAGGTTTCAGAAAGCAAACTAAACTTACAGTCTAGAACAGATAGTTGAACACAGGAGAAAGAACATACAGAAATAGTAAAACACACAGATAAAAATAGACAAGAATGACATTAATCATTTGAAGATAATTCTTTGAACAGTACAAGAGAATGGTGTCGATACTAGGTTACCGCTAGTATAACGAGGTGTTCAACCAAGAATTGTTTTGAGAAAACAAATAGAAATAAAGATATGCTTTTATTGACACTACCTCCATCTTTCCAATCACTTTCAGTTCATCTGACACCAATTTTGCACCCAGGAGTACAAGGTTTCAGAAAGCAATCTAAACTTACAGTCTAGAACAGATAGTTGAACACAGAAGAAAGAACATACAGAATGAGTAAAACACATAGATAAAATTAGATCAGAATAACAATAATCATTTGAAGATAAATCTTTGAACAGTGCAAGAGAACGGTGCCGATACTAGTTTACCGCTAGTATAATGTGGTGTTCATCGAAGAATTGTTTTTAGAAAACAAATAGAAATAAAGATATGCTTTTATTGACACTACCTCCATCTTTCCAATCAGTTTCAGTTCATCTAATACCAATTTTGCACCCAAGACTACTAGGTTTCAAAAAGCAAACTAAACTTACAGTCTAGAACAGATAGTTGAACACAGGAGAAAGAACAAACACAAATAGTAAAACACACAGAAAAAAATAGACAAGAATAACAATAATCATTTGAAGATAATTCTTTGAACAGTTCAAGAGAACAGTGCCGATACTAGGTTACCGCTAGTATAACGAGGTGTTCATCAAAGAATTGTTCTTAGAATTGTTTTGAGAAAACAAATAGAAATAAAGATATGCTTTTATTGACACTAACTCCATCTTTCCAATCAGTTTCAGTTCATCCGATACCAATTTTGCACCCAGGACTACTAGGTTTCTGAAAGAAAACAAAACTTACAGTCTAGAACAGATAGTTGAACACATGAGAAAGAACATACAAAAATAGTAAAACACACAGATAAAAATAGACAAGAATAACAATAATCATTTGAAGATAATTCTTTGAACAGTTCAAGAGAACGGTGCCGATACTAGGTTACCGCTAGTATAACGAGGTGTTCATCGAAGAATTGTTTTGAGATAACAAATAGAAATAAAGATATGCTTTTATTGACACTACCGCCATCTTTCCAATCAATTTGTGTTCATCTGATACCAATTTTGCACCCAGGACTACTAGGTTTCAGAAAGCAAACTAAATTTACAGTCTAGAACATATAGTCGAACACAGGAGAAAGAACATACAGAAATAGTAAAACACACAGATAAAAATAGACGAGAATAACAATAATCATTTGAAGATAATTCTTTGAACAGTTCAAGAGAACGGTGTCGATACTAGGTTACCGCTAGTATAACGAGGTGTTCATCCAAGAATTGTTCTTAGAATTGTTTTGAGAAAACAAATAGAAATAAAGATATGCTTTTATTGACAATACCTCCATCTTTCCAATCAGTTTCAGTTCATCTAATACCATTTTTGCACCCAGGACTACTAGGTTTCAGAAAGCAAACTAAACTTACAGTCTAGAACAGATAGTTGAACATAGGAGAAAGATCATACAGAAATAGTAAAACACACAGATAAAAATAGACAAGAATAACAATAATCATTTGAAGATAATTCTTCGAATAGTTCATGAGAATGGTGTCGATACTAGGTTACCGCTAGTATAACGAGGTGTTAATCCAAGAATTGTTTTGAGAAAACAAATAGAAATAAAAATATGCTTTTATTGACACTACCGCCATCTTTCCAATCAGTTTGTGTTCATCTGATACCAATTTTGCACCCAGGACTACTAGGTTTCAGAAAGCAAACTAAATTTACAGTCTAGAACAGATAGTTGAACACAGGAGAAAGAACATACAGAAATAGTAAAACACACAGATAAAAATAGACGAGAATAACAATAATTATTTGAAGATAATTCTTTGAACAGTTCAAGAGAATGGTGTCGATACTAGGTTACGGCTAGTATAACGAGGTGTTCATCCAAGAATTGTTCTTAGAATTGTTTTGACAAAACAAATAGAAATAAAGATATGCTTTTATTGACACTACCTCCATCTTTCCAATCAGTTTCAGTTCATCTGACACCAATTTTGCACCCAGGACTACTAGGTTTCAGAAAGCAAACTAAACTTACAGTCTAGAACAGATAGTTGAACACAGGAGAAAGAACATACAAAAATATAAAACACACAGATAAAAATAGACAAGAATAACAATAATCATTTGAAGATAATTCTTTGAACAGTTCAAGAGAACAGTGCCGATACTAGGTTACCGCTAGTATAACGAGGTTTTAATCCAAGAATTGTTCTTAGAATTGTTTTGAGAAAACAAATAGAAATAAAGATATGCTTTTATTGACACTACCTCCATCTGTCCAATCTGTTTCAGTTCATCTGATACCAATTTTGCACCCAGGACTACAAGGTTTCAGAAAGCAAACTAAACTTACAGTCTAGAACAGATAGTTGAACACAGGAGAAAGAACATACAGAAATAGTAAAACACACAGATAAAAATAGACAAGAATAACAATAATCATTTGAAGATAATTCTTTGAACAGTTCAAGAGAATAGTGTCGATACTAGGTTACCGCTAGTATAATGAGGTGTTCAACCAAGAATTGTTTTGAGAAAACAAATAGAAATAAAGATATGCTTTTATTGACACTACTTCCATCTGTCCAATCTGTTTCAGTTCATCTGATACCAATTTTGCACCCAAGACTACTAGGTTTCAGAAAGCAAACTAAACTTACAGTCTAGAACAGATAGTTGAACACAGGAAAAAGAACATACAGAAATAGTAAAACACACAGATAAAAATAGACGAGAATAACAATAATTATTTGAAGATAATTCTTTGAACAGTTCAAGAGAATGGTGTCGATACTAGGTTACGGCTAGTATAACGAGGTGTTCATCCAAGAATTGTTCTTAGAATTGTTTTGACAAAACAAATAGAAATAAAGATATGCTTTTATTGACACTACCTCCATCTTTCCAATCAGTTTCAGTTCATCTGACACCAATTTTGCACCCAGGACTACTAGGTTTCAGAAAGCAAACTAAACTTACAGTCTAGAACAGATAGTTGAACACAGGAGAAAGAACATACAAAAATATAAAACACACAGATAAAAATAGACAAGAATAACAATAATCATTTGAAGATAATTCTTTGAACAGTTCAAGAGAACAGTGCCGATACTAGGTTACCGCTAGTATAACGAGGTTTTAATCCAAGAATTGTTCTTAGAATTGTTTTGAGAAAACAAATAGAAATAAAGATATGCTTTTATTGACACTACCTCCATCTGTCCAATCTGTTTCAGTTCATCTGATACCAATTTTGCACCCAGGACTACAAGGTTTCAGAAAGCAAACTAAACTTACAGTCTAGAACAGATAGTTGAACACAGGAGAAAGAACATACAGAAATAGTAAAACACACAGATAAAAATAGACAAGAATAACAATAATCATTTGAAGATAATTCTTTGAACAGTTCAAGAGAATAGTGTCGATACTAGGTTACCGCTAGTATAATGAGGTGTTCAACCAAGAATTGTTTTGAGAAAACAAATAGAAATAAAGATATGCTTTTATTGACACTACCTCCATCTTTCCAATCAGTTTCAGTTCATCTGACACCAATTTTGCACCCAGGAGTACTAGGTTTCAGAAAGCAATCTAAACTTACAGTCTAGTACAGATAGTTGAACACAGAAGAAAGAACATACAGAATGAGTAAAACACATAGATAAAAATAGATAAGAATAACAATAATCATTTGAAGATAAATCTTTGAACAGTTCAAGAGAACGGTGCCGATACTAGTTTACCGCTAGTATAACGTGGTGTTCATCGAAGAATTGTTTTTAGAAAACAAATAGAAATAAAGATATGCTTTTATTGACACTACCTCCATCTTTCCAATCAGTTTCAGTTCATCTGATACCAATTTTGCACCCAAGACTACTAGGTTTCAGAAAGGAAACTAAACTTACAGTCTAGAACAGATAGTTGAACACAGGAGAAAGAACATACACAAATAGTAAAACACACGGATAAAAATAGACAAGAATAACAATAATCATTTGAAGATAATTCTTTGAACAGTTCAAGAGAACAGTGCCGATACTAGGTTACCGCTAGTATAACGAGGTGTTCATCCAAGAATTGTTCTTAGAATTGTTTTGAGAAAACAAATAGAAATAAAGATATGCTTTTATTGACACTACCTCCATCTTTCCAATCAGTTTCAGTTCATCTGACACCAATTTTGCACCCAGGACTACTAGGTTTCAGAAAGCAAACTAAACTTACAGTCTAGAACAGATAGTTGAACACAGGAAAAAGAACATACAGAAATAGTAAAACACAGATAAAAATAAACAAGAATAACAATAATCATTTGAAGATAATTCTTTGAACAGTTCAAGAAAATGGTGTCGATACTAGGTTACCGCTAGTATAACGAGGTGTTCATCCAAGAATTGTTCTTAGAATTGTTTTGACAAAACAAATAGAAATAAAGATATGTTTTTATTGACACTACCACCATCTTTCCAATCAGTTTCAGTTCATCTAACACCAATTTTGCACCCAGGACTACTAGGTTTCAGAAAGCAAACTAAACTTACAGTCTAGAACAGATAGTTGAACACAGGAGAAAGAACATATAGAAATAGTAAAACACACAGATAAAAATAGACAAGAATAACAATAATCATTTGAAGATAATTCTTTGAACAGTTCAAGAGAACAGTGCCGATACTAGGTTACCGCTAGTATAACGAGGTGTTCATCCAAGAATTGTTCTTCGAATTGTTTTGAAAAAACAAATAGAAATAAAGATATGCTTTTATTGACACTACCTCCATCTTTCCAATCAGTTTCAGTTCATCAAATACCATTTTTGCACCCAGGACTACTAGGTTTCAGAAAGCAAACTAAACTTACAGTCTAGAACAGATAGTTGAACACAGGAGAAAAAACATACAGAAATAGTAAAACACACAGATAAAAATAGACAAGAATAACAATAATCTTTTGAAGATAATTCTTTGAACAGTTCAAGATAATGGTGTCGATACTAGGTTACCGCTAATATAACGAGGTGTTCAAGCAAGAATTGTTTTGAGAAAACAAATAGAAATAAAGATATGTTTTTATTGACACTACCTCCATCTTTTCAATCAGTTTAAGTTCATCTGACACCAATTTTGCATCCAGGAGTACTAGGTTTCAGAAAGCAATCTGAACTTACAGTCTAGAACAGATAGTTGAACACAGAAGAAAGAACATACAGAATGAGTAAAACACATAGATAAAAATAGATAAGAATAACAATAATCATTTGAAGATAAATCTTTGAACAGTTCAAGAGAACGGTGCCGATACTAGTTTAACGCTAGTATAACGTGGTCTTCATCGAAGAATTGTTTTTAGAAAACAAATAGAAATAAAGATATGCTTTTATTGACACTACCTCCATCTTTCCAATCAGTTTCAGTTCATCTGATACCAATTTTGCACCCAAGACTACTAGGTTTCAGAAAGCAAACTAAACTTACAGTCTAGAACAGATAGTTGAACACCGGAGAAAGAACATACACAAATAGTAAAACACACAGATAAAAATAGACAAGAATAACAATAATCATTTGAAGATAATTATTTGAACAGTTCAAGAGAACAGTACCGATACTAGGTTACCGCTAGTATAACGAGGTGTTCATCCAAGAATTGTTCTTAGAATTGTTTTGAGAAAACAAATAGAAATAAATATATGCTTTTATTGACACTACCCCCATCTTTCCAATCAGTTTCAGTTCATCTGATACCAATTTTGCACCCAGGACTACTAGGTTTATGAAAGAAAACAAAACTTACAGTCTTGAACAGATAGTTGAACACAGGAGAAAGAACATACAGAAATAGTAAAACACACAGATAAAAATAGACAAGAATAACAATAATCATTTGAAGATAATTCTTCGAACAGTTCAAGAGAACATTGCCGATACTAGGTTACCGCTAGTATAACGAGGTGTTAATCCAAGAATTGTTCTTAGAATTGTTTTGAGAAAACAAATAGAAATAAAGATATGCTTTTATTGACACTACCTCCATCTTTCCAATCAGTTTCAGTTCATCTGATACCAATTTTGCACCCAGGACTACTAGGTTTCTGAAAGAAAACAAAACTTACAGTCTAGAAAAGATAGTTGAAGACATGAGAAAGAACATACAGAAATAGTAAAACACACAGATAAAAATAGACAAGAATAATAATAATAATTTGAAGATAGTTCTTTGAACAGTTCAAGAGAACGGTGCCGATACTAGGTTTCCGCTAGTATAACGAGGTGTTCATCCAAGAATTGTTTTGAGAAAACAAATAGAAATAAAGATATGCTTTTATTGACACTACCGCCATCTTTCCAATCAGTTTGTGTTCTTATGATACCAATTTTTCACCCAGGACTACTAGGTTTCAGAAAGCAAACTAAATTTACAGTCTAGAACAGAAAGTTGAACACAGGAGAAAGAACATACAGAAATAGTAAAACACACAGATAAAAATAGACGAGAATAACAATAATCATTTGAAGATAATTCTTTGATCAGTTCAAGAGAACGGTGTCGATACTAGGTTACCGCTAGTATAACGAGGTGTTCATCCAAGAATTGTTCTTAGAATTGTTTTGAGAAAACAAAAAGAAATAAAGATATGTTTTTATTGACACTACCTCCATCTTTCCAATCAGTTTCAGTTCATCTAATACCATTTTTGCACCCAGGACTACTAGGTTTCAGAAAGCAAACTAAACTTACAGTCTAGAACAGATAGTTGAACACAGGAGAAACAACATACAGAAATAGTAAAACACACAGATAAAAATAGACAAGAATAACAATAATCATTTGAAGATAATTCTTTGAATAGTTCAAGAGAATGGTGTCGATACTAGGTTACCGCTAGTATACTGAGGTGTTCAACCAAGAATTGTTCTTAGAATTGTTTTGAGAAAACAAATAGAAATAAAGATATGCTTTTATTGACACTACCTCCATCTTTCCAAGCAGGTTCAGTTCATCTGACACCAATTTTGCACCCAGGACTACTAGGTTTCAGAAAGCAAACTAAACTTACAGTCTAGAACAGATAGTTGAACACAGGAAAAAGAACATACAGAAATAGTAAAACACAGATAAAAATATACAAGAATAACAATAATTATTTGAAGATAATTCTTTGAACAGTTCAAGAGAATGGTGTCGATACTAGGTTACCGCTAGTATAACGAGGTGTTCATCCAAGAATTGTTCTTAGAATTGTTTTGACAAAACAAATAGAAATAAAGATATGTTTTTATTGACACTACCTCCATCTTTCCAATCAGTTTCAGTTCATCTGACACCAATTTTGCACCCAGGACTACTAGGTTTCAGAAAGCAAACTAAACTTACAGTCTAGAACAGATAGTTGAACACAGGAGAAAGAACATATAGAAATAGTAAAACACACAGATAAAAATAGACAAGAATAACAATAATCATTTGAAGATAATTCTTTGAACAGTTCAAGAGAACAGTGCCGATACTAGGTTACCGCTAGTATAACGAGGTGTTCATCCAAGAATTGTTCTTCGAATTGTTTTGAGAAAACAAATAGAAATAAAGATATGCTTTTATTGACACTACCTCCATCTTTCCAATCAGTTTCAGTTCATCTAATACCATTTTTGCACCCAGGACTACTAGGTTTCAGAAAGCAAACTAAACTTACAGTCTAGAACAGATAGTTGAACACAGGAGAAAGAACATACAGAAATAGTAAAACACACAGATAAAAATAGACAAGAATAACAATAATCTTTTGAAGATAATTCTTTGAACAGTTCAAGATAATGGTGTCGATACTAGGTTACCGCTAATATAACGAGGTGTTCAAGCAAGAATTGTTTTGAGAAAACAAATAGAAATAAAGATATGTTTTTATTGAAACTACTTCCATCTTTTCAATCAGTTTAAGTTCATCTGACACCAATTTTGCACCCAGGAGTACTAGGTTTCAGAAAGCAATCTGAACTTACAGTCTAGAACAGATAGTTGAACACAGAAGAAAGAACATACAGAATGAGTAAAACACATAGATAAAAATAGATAAAAATAACAATAATCATTTGAAGATAAATCTTTGAACAGTTCAAGAGAACGGTGCCGATACTAGTTTACCGCTAGTATAACGTGGTCTTCATCGAAGAATTGTTTTTAGAAAACAAATAGAAATAAAGATATGCTTTTATTGACACTACCTCCATCTTTCCAATCAGTTTCAGTTCATCTGATACCAATTTTGCACCCAAGACTACTAGGTTTCAGAAATCAAACTAAACTTACAGTCTAGAACAGATAGTTGAACACCGGAGAAAGAACATACACAAATAGTAAAACACACAGATAAAAATAGACAAGAATAACAATAATCATTTGAAGATAATTCTTTGAACAGTTCAAGAGAACAGTACCGATACTAGGTTACCGCTAGTATAACGAAGTGTTCATCCAAGAATTGTTCTTAGAATTGTTTTGAGAAAACAAATAGAAATAAATATATGCTTTTATTGACACTACCTCCATCTTTCCAATCAGTTTCAGTTCATCTGATACCAATTTTGCACCCAGGACTACTAGGTTTATGAAAGAAAACAAAACTTACAGTCTAGAACAGATAGTTGAACACAGGAGAAAGAACATACAGAAATAGTAAAACACCCAGATAAAAATAGACAAGAATAACAATAATCATTTGAAGATAATTCTTTGAACAGTTCAAGAGAACATTGCCGATACTAGGTTACCGCTAGTATAACGAGGTGTTAATCCAAGAATTGTTCTTAGAATTGTTTTGAGAAAACAAAAAGAAATAAAGATATGCTTTTATTGACACTACCGCCATCTTTCCAATCAGTTTCAGTTCATCTGATACCAATTTTGCACCCAGGACTACTAGGTTTATGAAAGAAAACAAAACTTACAGTCTAGAACAGATAGTTGAACACATGAGAAAGAACATACAGAAATAGTAAAACACACAGATAAAAATAGACAAGAATAACAATAATCATTTGAAGATAATTCTTTGAACAGTTCAAGAGAACGGTGCCGATACTAGGTTACCGCTAGTATAACGAGGTGTTCATCCAAGAATTGTTTTGAGAAAACAAATAGAAATAAAGATATGCATTTATTGACACTACCGCCATCTTTCCAATCAGTTTGTGTTCATCTTATACCAATTTTGCACCCAGGACTACTAGGTTTCAGAAAGCAAACTAAATTTACAGTCTAGAACAGATAGTTGAACACAGGAGAAAGAACATACAGAAATAGTAAAACACACAGATAAAAATAGACGTGAATAACAATAATCATTTGAAGATAATTCTTTGAACAGTTCAAGAGAATGGTGTCGATACTAGGTTACCGCTAGTATAACGAGGTGTTCAACCAAGAAATGTTCTTAGAATTGTTTTGAGAAAACAAATAGAAATAAAGATATGCTTTTATTGACACTACCTCCATCTTTTCAATCAGTTTCAGTTCATCTGACATCAATTTTGCACCCAGGACTACTAGGTTTCAGAAAGCAAACTAAACTTACAGTCTAGAACAGATAGTTGAACACAGGAGAAAGAACATACAGAAATAGTAAAACACACAGATAAAAATAGACAAGAATAACAATAATCATTTGAAGATAATTCTTTGAACAGTTCAAGAGAACATTGCCGATACTAGGTTACCGCTAGTAAAACGAGGTGTTAATCCAAGAATTGTTCTTAGAATTGTTTTGAGAAAACAAATAGAAATAAAGATATGCTTTTATTGACACTACCTCCATCTGTCCAATCTGTTTCAGTTCATCTGATACCAATTTTGCACCCACGACTACTAGGTTTCAGAAAGCAAAGTAAACTTACAGTCTAGAACAGATAGTTGAGCACAGGAAAAAGAACATACAGAAATAGTAAAACACACAGATAAAAATAGACTAGAATAACAATAATCATTTGAAGATAATTCTTTGAGTTCAAGAGAATGGTGTCGATACTAGGTTACCGCTAGTATAACGAGGTGTTCATCCAAGAATTGTTCTTAGAATTGTTTTGACAAAACAAATAGAAATAAAGATATGTTTTTATTGACACTACCTCCATCTTTCCAATCAGTTTCAGTTCATCTGACACCAATTTTGCACCCAGGACTACTAGGTTTCAGAAAGCAAACTAAACTTACAGTCTAGAACAGATAGTTGAACATAGGAGAAAGAACATATAGAAATAGTAAAACACACAGATAAAAATAGACAAGAATAACAATAATCATTTGAAGATAATTCTTTGAACAGTTCAAGAGAACAGTGCCGATACTAGGTTACCGCTAGTATAACGAGGTGTTCATCCAAGAATTGTTCTTCGAATTGTTTTGAGAAAACAAATAGAAATAAAGATATGCTTTTATTGACACTACCTCCATCTTTCCAATCAGTTTCAGTTCATCTAATACCATTTTTGCACCCAGGACTACTAGGTTTCAGAAAGCAAACTAAACTTACAGTCTAGAACAGATAGTTGAACACAGGAGAAAGAACATACAGAAATAGTAAAACACACAGATAAAAATAGACAAGAATAACAATAATCTTTTGAAGATAATTCTTTGAACAGTTCAAGATAATGGTGTCGATACTAGGTTACCGCTAATATAACGAGGTGTTCAAGCAAGACTTGTTTTGAGAAAACAAATAGAAATAAAGATATGCTTTTATTGACACTACCTCCATCTTTTCAATCAGTTTAAGTTCATCTGACACCAATTTTGCACCCAGGAGTACTAGGTTTCAGAAAGCAATCTGAACTTACAGTCTAGAACAGATAGTTGAACACAGAAGAAAGAACATACAGAATGAGTAAAACACATAGATAAAAATAGATAAGAATAACAATAATCATTTGAAGATAAATCTTTGAACAGTTCAAGAGAACGGTGCCGATACTAGTTTACCGCTAGTATAACGTGGTGTTCATCGAAGAATTGTTTTTAGAAAACAAATAGAAATAAAGATATGCTTTTATTGACACTACCTCCATCTTTCCAATCAGTTTCAGTTCATCTGATACCAATTTTGCACCCAAGACTACTAGGTTTTAGAAAGCAAACTAAACTTACAGTCTAGAACAGATAGTTGAACACCGGAGAAAGAACATACACAAATAGTAAAACACACAGATAAAAATAGACAAGAATAACAATAATCATTTGAAGATAATTCTTTGAACAGTTCAAGAGAACATTACCGATACTAGGTTACCGCTAGTATAACGAGGTGTTCATCCATGAATTGTTCTTAGAATTGTTTTGAGAAAACAAATAGACATAAATATATGCTTTTATTGACACTACCTCCATCTTTCCAATCAGTTTCAGTTCATCTGATACCAATTTTGCACCCAGGACTACTAGGTTTATGAAAGAAAACAAAACTTACAGTCTAGAACAGATAGTTGAACACAGGAGAAAGAACATACAGAAATAGTAAAACACACAGATAAAAATAGACAAGAATAACAATAATCATTTGAAGATAATTCTTTGAACAGTTCAAGAGAACATTACCGATACTAGGTTACCGCTAGTATAACGAGGTGTTAATCCAAGAATTGTTCTTAGAATTGTTTTGAGAAAACAAATAGAAATAAAGATATGCTTTTATTGACACTACCTCCATCTTTCCAATCAGTTTCAGTTCATCTGATACCAATTTTGCACCCAGGACTACTAGGTTTATGAAAGAAAACAAAACTTACAGTCTAGAACAGATAGTTGAACACATGAGAAAGAACATACAGAAATAGTAAAACACACAGATAAAAATAGACAAGAATAACAATAATCATTTGAAGATAATTCTTTGAACAGTTCAAGAGAACGGTGCCGATATTAGGTTACCGCTAGTATAACGAGGTGTTCATCCTAGAATTGTTTTGAGAAAACAAATAGAAATAAAGATATGCATTTATTGACACTACCGCCATCTTTCCAATCAGTTTGTGTTCATCTTATACCAATTTTGCACCCAGGACTACTAGGTTTCAGAAAGCAAACTAAATTTACAGTCTAGAACAGATAGTTGAACACAGGAGAAAGAACATACAGAAATAGTAAAACACACAGATAAAAATAGACGTGAATAACAATAATCATTTGAAGATAATTCTTTGAACAGTTCAAGAGAATGGTGTCGATACTAGGTTACCGCTAGTATAACGAGGTGTTCAACCAAGAAATGTTCTTAGAATTGTTTTGAGAAAACAAATAGAAATAAAGATATGCTTTTATTGACACTACCTCCATCTTTTCAATCAGTTTCAGTTCATCTGACATCAATTTTGCACCCAGGACTACTAGGTTTCAGAAAGCAAACTAAACTTACAGTCTAGAACAGATAGTTGAACACAGGAGAAAGAACATACAGAAATAGTAAAACACACAGATAAAAATAGACAAGAATAACAATAATCATTTGAAGATAATTCTTTGAACAGTTCAAGAGAACATTGCCGATACTAGGTTACCGCTAGTAAAACGAGGTGTTAATCCAAGAATTGTTCTTAGAATTGTTTTGAGAAAACAAATAGAAATAAAGATATGCTTTTATTGACACTACCTCCATCTGTCCAATCTGTTTCAGTTCATCTGATACCAATTTTGCACCCACGACTACTAGGTTTCAGAAAGCAAAGTAAACTTACAGTCTAGAACAGATAGTTGAGCACAGGAAAAAGAACATACAGAAATAGTAAAACACAGATAAAAATAGAAAAGAATAACAATAATCATTTGAAGATAATTCTTTGAACAGTTCAAGAGAATGGTGTCGATACTAAGTTACCGCTAGTATAACGAGGTGTTCAACCAAGAATTGTTTTGACAAAACAAATAGAAATAAAGATATTCTTTTATTAACACTACCCCATCTTTCCAATCAGTTTCAGTTCATCTGACACCAATTTTGCACCCAGGACTACTAGGTTTCTGAAAGAAAACTAAACTTACAGTCTAGAACAGATAGTTGAACACAGGAGAAAGAACATACAGAAATAGTAAAACACACAGATAAAAATAGACAAGAATAACAATAATCATTTGAAGATAATTCTTTGAACAGTTCAAGAGAACAGTGCCGATACTAGGTTACCGCTAGTATAACGAGGTGTTCATCCAAGAATTGTTCTTAGAATTGTTTTGAGAAAACAAATAGAAATAAAGATATGTTTTTATTGACACTACCTATATCTTTCCAATAAGTTTCAGTTCATCTAATACCATTTTTGCACCCAGGACTACTAGGTTTCAGAAAGCAAACTAAATTTACAGTCTAGAACAGATAGTTGAACACAGGAGAAAGAACATACAGAAATAGTAAAACACACAGATAAAAATAGACGTGAATAACAATAATCATTTGAAGATAATTCTTTGAACAGTTCAAGAGAATGGTGTCGATACTAGGTTACCGCTAGTATAACGAGGTGTTCAACCAAGAAATGTTCTTAGAATTGTTTTGAGAAAACAAATAGAAATAAAGATATGCTTTTATTGACACTACCTCCATCTTTTCAATCAGTTTCAGTTCATCTGACATCAATTTTGCACCCAGGACTACTAGGTTTCAGAAAGCAAACTAAACTTACAGTCTAGAACAGATAGTTGAACACAGGAGAAAGAACATACAAAAATAGTAAAACACACAGATAAAAATAGACAAGAATAACAATAATCATTTGAAGATAATTCTTTGAACAGTTCAAGAGAACATTGCCGATACTAGGTTACCGCTAGTAAAACGAGGTGTTAATCCAAGAATTGTTCTTAGAATTGTTTTGAGAAAACAAATAGAAATAAAGATATGCTTTTATTGACACTACCTCCATCTGTCCAATCTGTTTCAGTTCATCTGATACCAATTTTGCACCCACGACTACTAGGTTTCAGAAAGCAAAGTAAACTTACAGTCTAGAACAGATAGTTGAGCACAGGAAAAAGAACATACAGAAATAATAAAACACAGATAAAAATAGACAAGAATAACAATAATCATTTGAAGATAATTCTTTGAACAGTTCAAGAGAATGGTGTCGATACTAAGTTACCGCTAGTATAACGAGGTGTTCAACCAAGAATTGTTTTGACAAAACAAATAGAAATAAAGATATTCTTTTATTGACACTACCCCATCTTTCCAATCAGTTTCAGTTCATCTGACACCAATTTTGCACCCAGGACTACTAGGTTTCTTAAAGAAAACTAAACTTACAGTCTAGAACAGATAGTTGAACACAGGAGAAAGAACATACAGAAATAGTAAAACACACAGATAAAAATAGACAAGAATAACAATAATCATTTGAAGATAATTCTTTGAATAGTTCAAGAGAACATTGCCGATACTAGGTTACCGCTAGTAAAACGAGGTGTTAATCCAAGAATTGTTCTTAGAATTGTTTTGAGAAAACAAATAGAAATAAAGATATGCTTTTATTGACACTACCTCCATCTGTCCAATCTGTTTCAGTTCATCTGATACCAATTTTGCACCCACGACTACTAGGTTTCAGAAAGCAAAGTAAACTTACAGTCTAGAACAGATAGTTGAGCACAGGAAAAAGAACATACAGAAATAATAAAACACAGATAAAAATAGACAAGAATAACAATAATCATTTGAAGATAATTCTTTGAACAGTTCAAGAGAATGGTGTCGATACTAAGTTACCGCTAGTATAACGAGGTGTTCAACCAAGAATTGTTTTGACAAAACAAATAGAAATAAAGATATTCTTTTATTGACACTACCCCATCTTTCCAATCAGTTTCAGTTCATCTGACACCAATTTTGCACCCAGGACTACTAGGTTTCTTAAAGAAAACTAAACTTACAGTCTAGAACAGATAGTTGAACACAGGAGAAAGAACATACAGAAATAGTAAAACACACAGATAAAAATAGACAAGAATAACAATAATCATTTGAAGATAATTCTTTGAACAGTTCAAGAGAACGGTGCCGATACTAGGTTACCGCTAGTATAACGAGGTGTTCATCCTAGAATTGTTTTGAGAAAACAAATAGAAATAAAGATATGCATTTTTTGACACTACCGCCATCTTTCCAATCAGTTTGTGTTCATCTTATACCAATTTTGCACCCAGGACTACTAGGTTTCAGAAAGCAAACTAAATTTACAGTCTAGAACAGATAGTTGAACACAGGAGAAAGAACATACAGAAATAGTAAAACACACAGATAAAAATAGACGTGAATAACGATAATCATTTGAAGATAATTCTTTGAACAGTTCAAGAGAATGGTGTCGATACTAGGTTACCGTTAGTATAACGAGGTGTTCAACCAAGAAATGTTCTTAGAATTGTTTTGAGAAAACAAATAGAAATAAAGATATGCTTTTATTGACACTACCTCCATCTTTTCAATCAGTTTCAGTTCATCTGACATCAATTTTGCACCCAGGACTACTAGGTTTCATAAAGCAAACTAAACTTACAGTCTAGAACAGATAGTTGAACACAGGAGAAAGAACATACAGAAATAGTAAAACACACAGATAAAAATAGACAAGAATAACAATAATCATTTGAAGATAATTCTTTGAACAGTTCAAGAGAACATTGCCGATACTAGGTTACCGCTAGTAAAACGAGGTGTTAATCCAAGAATTGTTCTTAGAATTGTTTTGAGAAAACAAATAGAAATAAAGATATGCTTTTATTGACACTACCTCCATCTGTCCAATCTGTTTCAGTTCATCTGATACCAATTTTGCACCCACGACTACTAGGTTTCAGAAAGCAAAGTAAACTTACAGTCTAGAACAGATAGTTGAGCACAGGAAAAAGAACATACAGAAATAGTAAAACACACAGATAAAAATAGACGTGAATAACAATAATCATTTGAAGATAATTCTTTGAGTTCAAGATAATGGTGTCGATACTAGGTTACCGCTAGTATAACGAGGTGTTCATCCAAGAATTGTTCTTAGAATTGTTTTGACAAAACAAATAGAAATAAAGATATGTTTTTATTGACACTACCTCCATCTTTCCAATCAGTTTCAGTTCATCTGACACCAATTTTGCACCCAGGACTACTAGGTTTCAGAAAGCAAACTAAACTTACAGTCTAGAACAGATAGTTGAACATAGGAGAAAGAACATATAGAAATAGTAAAACACACAGATAAAAATAGACAAGAATAACAATAATCATTTGAAGATAATTCTTTGAACAGTTCAAGAGAACAGTGCCGATACTAGGTTACCGCTAGTATAACGAGGTGTTCATCCAAGAATTGTTCTTCGAATTGTTTTGAGAAAACAAATAGAAATAAAGATATGCTTTTATTGACACTACCTCCATCTTTCCAATCAGTTTCAGTTCATCTAATACCATTTTTGCACCCAGGACTACTAGGTTTCAGAAAGCAAACTAAACTTACAGTCTAGAACAGATAGTTGAACACAGGAGAAAGAACATACAGAAATAGTA
Organism: Berberis vulgaris; assembly: GCA_963556465.1. NCBI lineage: Eukaryota > Viridiplantae > Streptophyta > Magnoliopsida > Ranunculales > Berberidaceae > Berberis > Berberis vulgaris. The sequence goes on from OY747128.1 coordinate 59,259,647, forward strand.
AAACACACAGATAAAAATAGACAAGAATAACAATAATCTTTTGAAGATAATTCTTTGAACAGTTCAAGATAATGGTGTCGATACTAGGTTACCGCTAATATAACGAGGTGTTCAAGCAAGACTTGTTTTGAGAAAACAAATAGAAATAAAGATATGCTTTTATTGACACTACCTCCATCTTTTCAATCAGTTTAAGTTCATCTGACACCAATTTTGCACCCAGGAGTACTAGGTTTCAGAAAGCAATCTGAACTTACAGTCTAGAACAGATAGTTGAACACAGAAGAAAGAACATACAGAATGAGTAAAACACATAGATAAAAATAGATAAGAATAACAATAATCATTTGAAGATAAATCTTTGAACAGTTCAAGAGAACGGTGCCGATACTAGTTTACCGCTAGTATAACGTGGTGTTCATCGAAGAATTGTTTTTAGAAAACAAATAGAAATAAAGATATTCTTTTATTGACACTACCTCCATCTTTCCAATCAGTTTCAGTTCATCTGATACCAATTTTGCACCCAAGACTACTAGGTTTTAGAAAGCAAACTAAACTTACAGTCTAGAACAGATAGTTGAACACCGGAGAAAGAACATACACAAATAGTAAAACACACAGATAAAAATAGACAAGAATAACAATAATCATTTGAAGATAATTCTTTGAACAGTTCAAGAGAACATTACCGATACTAGGTTACCGCTAGTATAACGAGGTGTTCATCCATGAATTGTTCTTAGAATTGTTTTGAGAAAACAAATAGACATAAATATATGCTTTTATTGACACTACCTCCATCTTTCCAATCAGTTTCAGTTCATCTGATACCAATTTTGCACCCAGGACTACTAGGTTTATGAAAGAAAACAAAACTTACAGTCTAGAACAGATAGTTGAACACAGGAGAAAGAACATACAGAAATAGTAAAACACACAGATAAAAATAGACAAGAATAACAATAATCATTTGAAGATAATTCTTTGAACAGTTCAAGAGAACATTACCGATACTAGGTTACCGCTAGTATAACGAGGTGTTAATCCAAGAATTGTTCTTAGAATTGTTTTGAGAAAACAAATAGAAATAAAGATATGCTTTTATTGACACTACCTCCATCTTTCCAATCAGTTTCAGTTCATCTGATACCAATTTTGCACCCAGGACTACTAGGTTTATGAAAGAAAACAAAACTTACAGTCTAGAACAGATAGTTGAACACATGAGAAAGAACATACAGAAATAGTAAAACACACAGATAAAAATAGACAAGAATAACAATAATCATTTGAAGATAATTCTTTGAACAGTTCAAGAGAACGGTGCCGATATTAGGTTACCGCTAGTATAACGAGGTGTTCATCCTAGAATTGTTTTGAGAAAACAAATAGAAATAAAGATATGCATTTATTGACACTACCGCCATCTTTCCAATCAGTTTGTGTTCATCTTATACCAATTTTGCACCCAGGACTACTAGGTTTCAGAAAGCAAACTAAATTTACAGTCTAGAACAGATAGTTGAACACAGGAGAAAGAACATACAGAAATAGTAAAACACACAGATAAAAATAGACGTGAATAACAATAATCATTTGAAGATAATTCTTTGAACAGTTCAAGAGAATGGTGTCGATACTAGGTTACCGCTAGTATAACGAGGTGTTCAACCAAGAAATGTTCTTAGAATTGTTTTGAGAAAACAAATAGAAATAAAGATATGCTTTTATTGACACTACCTCCATCTTTTCAATCAGTTTCAGTTCATCTGACATCAATTTTGCACCCAGGACTACTAGGTTTCAGAAAGCAAACTAAACTTACAGTCTAGAACAGATAGTTGAACACAGGAGAAAGAACATACAGAAATAGTAAAACACACAGATAAAAATAGACAAGAATAACAATAATCATTTGAAGATAATTCTTTGAACAGTTCAAGAGAACATTGCCGATACTAGGTTACCGCTAGTAAAACGAGGTGTTAATCCAAGAATTGTTCTTAGAATTGTTTTGAGAAAACAAATAGAAATAAAGATATGCTTTTATTGACACTACCTCCATCTGTCCAATCTGTTTCAGTTCATCTGATACCAATTTTGCACCCACGACTACTAGGTTTCAGAAAGCAAAGTAAACTTACAGTCTAGAACAGATAGTTGAGCACAGGAAAAAGAACATACAGAAATAGTAAAACACAGATAAAAATAGAAAAGAATAACAATAATCATTTGAAGATAATTCTTTGAACAGTTCAAGAGAATGGTGTCGATACTAAGTTACCGCTAGTATAACGAGGTGTTCAACCAAGAATTGTTTTGACAAAACAAATAGAAATAAAGATATTCTTTTATTAACACTACCCCATCTTTCCAATCAGTTTCAGTTCATCTGACACCAATTTTGCACCCAGGACTACTAGGTTTCTGAAAGAAAACTAAACTTACAGTCTAGAACAGATAGTTGAACACAGGAGAAAGAACATACAGAAATAGTAAAACACACAGATAAAAATAGACAAGAATAACAATAATCATTTGAAGATAATTCTTTGAACAGTTCAAGAGAACAGTGCCGATACTAGGTTACCGCTAGTATAACGAGGTGTTCATCCAAGAATTGTTCTTAGAATAGTTTTGAGAAAACAAATAGAAATAAAGATATGTTTTTATTGACACTACCTATATCTTTCCAATAAGTTTCAGTTCATCTAATACCATTTTTGCACCCAGGACTACTAGGTTTCAGAAAGCAAACTAAATTTACAGTCTAGAACAGATAGTTGAACACAGGAGAAAGAACATACAGAAATAGTAAAACACACAGATAAAAATAGACGTGAATAACAATAATCATTTGAAGATAATTCTTTGAACAGTTCAAGAGAATGGTGTCGATACTAGGTTACCGCTAGTATAACGAGGTGTTCAACCAAGAAATGTTCTTAGAATTGTTTTGAGAAAACAAATAGAAATAAAGATATGCTTTTATTGACACTACCTCCATCTTTTCAATCAGTTTCAGTTCATCTGACATCAATTTTGCACCCAGGACTACTAGGTTTCAGAAAGCAAACTAAACTTACAGTCTAGAACAGATAGTTGAACACAGGAGAAAGAACATACAGAAATAGTAAAACACACAGATAAAAATAGACAAGAATAACAATAATCATTTGAAGATAATTCTTTGAACAGTTCAAGAGAACATTGCCGATACTAGGTTACCGCTAGTAAAACGAGGTGTTAATCCAAGAATTGTTCTTAGAATTGTTTTGAGAAAACAAATAGAAATAAAGATATGCTTTTATTGACACTACCTCCATCTGTCCAATCTGTTTCAGTTCATCTGATACCAATTTTGCACCCACGACTACTAGGTTTCAGAAAGCAAAGTAAACTTACAGTCTAGAACAGATAGTTGAGCACAGGAAAAAGAACATACAGAAATAATAAAACACAGATAAAAATAGACAAGAATAACAATAATCATTTGAAGATAATTCTTTGAACAGTTCAAGAGAATGGTGTCGATACTAAGTTACCGCTAGTATAACGAGGTGTTCAACCAAGAATTGTTTTGACAAAACAAATAGAAATAAAGATATTCTTTTATTGACACTACCCCATCTTTCCAATCAGTTTCAGTTCATCTGACACCAATTTTGCACCCAGGACTACTAGGTTTCTTAAAGAAAACTAAACTTACAGTCTAGAACAGATAGTTGAACACAGGAGAAAGAACATACAGAAATAGTAAAACACACAGATAAAAATAGACAAGAATAACAATAATCATTTGAAGATAATTCTTTGAACAGTTCAAGAGAACGGTGCCGATACTAGGTTACCGCTAGTATAACGAGGTGTTCATCCTAGAATTGTTTTGAGAAAACAAATAGAAATAAAGATATGCATTTATTGACACTACCGCCATCTTTCCAATCAGTTTGTGTTCATCTTATTCCAATTTTGCACCCAGGACTACTAGGTTTCAGAAAGCAAACTAAATTTACAGTCTAGAACAGATAGTTGAACACAGGAGAAAGAACATACAGAAATAGTAAAACACACAGATAAAAATAGACGTGAATAACAATAATCATTTGAAGATAATTCTTTGAACAGTTCAAGAGAATGGTGTCGATACTAGGTTACCGCTAGTATAACGAGGTGTTCAACCAAGAAATGTTCTTAGAATTGTTTTGAGAAAACAAATAGAAATAAAGATATGCTTTTATTGACACTACCTCCATCTTTTCAATCAGTTTCAGTTCATCTGACATCAATTTTGCACCCAGGACTACTAGGTTTCAGAAAGCAAACTAAACTTACAGTCTAGAACAGATAGTTGAACACAGGAGAAAGAACATACAGAAATAGTAAAACACACAGATAAAAATAGACAAGAATAACAATAATCATTTGAAGATAATTCTTTGAACAGTTCAAGAGAACAGTGCCGATACTAGGTTACCGCTAGTATAACGAGGTGTTCATCCAAGAATTGTTCTTAGAATAGTTTTGAGAAAACAAATAGAAATAAAGATATGTTTTTATTGACACTACCTATATCTTTCCAATAAGTTTCAGTTCATCTAATACCATTTTTGCACCCAGGACTACTAGGTTTCAGAAAGCAAACTAAATTTACAGTCTAGAACAGATAGTTGAACACAGGAGAAAGAACATACAGAAATAGTAAAACACACAGATAAAAATAGACGTGAATAACAATAATCATTTGAAGATAATTCTTTGAACAGTTCAAGAGAATGGTGTCGATACTAGGTTACCGCTAGTATAACGAGGTGTTCAACCAAGAAATGTTCTTAGAATTGTTTTGAGAAAACAAATAGAAATAAAGATATGCTTTTATTGACACTACCTCCATCTTTTCAATCAGTTTCAGTTCATCTGACATCAATTTTGCACCCAGGACTACTAGGTTTCAGAAAGCAAACTAAACTTACAGTCTAGAACAGATAGTTGAACACAGGAGAAAGAACATACAGAAATAGTAAAACACACAGATAAAAATAGACAAGAATAACAATAATCATTTGAAGATAATTCTTTGAACAGTTCAAGAGAACATTGCCGATACTAGGTTACCGCTAGTAAAACGAGGTGTTAATCCAAGAATTGTTCTTAGAATTGTTTTGAGAAAACAAATAGAAATAAAGATATGCTTTTATTGACACTACCTCCATCTGTCCAATCTGTTTCAGTTCATCTGATACCAATTTTGCACCCACGACTACTAGGTTTCAGAAAGCAAAGTAAACTTACAGTCTAGAACAGATAGTTGAGCACAGGAAAAAGAACATACAGAAATAATAAAACACAGATAAAAATAGACAAGAATAACAATAATCATTTGAAGATAATTCTTTGAACAGTTCAAGAGAATGGTGTCGATACTAAGTTACCGCTAGTATAACGAGGTGTTCAACCAAGAATTGTTTTGACAAAACAAATAGAAATAAAGATATTCTTTTATTGACACTACCCCATCTTTCCAATCAGTTTCAGTTCATCTGACACCAATTTTGCACCCAGGACTACTAGGTTTCTTAAAGAAAACTAAACTTACAGTCTAGAACAGATAGTTGAACACAGGAGAAAGAACATACAGAAATAGTAAAACACACAGATAAAAATAGACAAGAATAACAATAATCATTTGAAGATAATTCTTTGAACAGTTCAAGAGAACGGTGCCGATACTAGGTTACCGCTAGTATAACGAGGTGTTCATCCTAGAATTGTTTTGAGAAAACAAATAGAAATAAAGATATGCATTTATTGACACTACCGCCATCTTTCCAATCAGTTTGTGTTCATCTTATACCAATTTTGCACCCAGGACTACTAGGTTTCAGAAAGCAAACTAAATTTACAGTCTAGAACAGATAGTTGAACACAGGAGAAAGAACATACAGAAATAGTAAAACACACAGATAAAAATAGACGTGAATAACAATAATCATTTGAAGATAATTCTTTGAACAGTTCAAGAGAATGGTGTCGATACTAGGTTACCGCTAGTATAACGAGGTGTTCAACCAAGAAATGTTCTTAGAATTGTTTTGAGAAAACAAATAGAAATAAAGATATGCTTTTATTGACACTACCTCCATCTTTTCAATCAGTTTCAGTTCATCTGACATCAATTTTGCACCCAGGACTACTAGGTTTCAGAAAGCAAACTAAACTTACAGTCTAGAACAGATAGTTGAACACAGGAGAAAGAACATACAGAAATAGTAAAACACACAGATAAAAATAGACAAGAATAGCAATAATCATTTGAAGATAATTCTTTGAACAGTTCAAGAGAACATTGCCGATACTAGGTTACCGCTAGTAAAACGAGGTGTTAATCCAAGAATTGTTCTTAGAATTGTTTTGAGAAAACAAATAGAAATAAAGATATGCTTTTATTGACACTACCTCCATCTGTCCAATCTGTTTCAGTTCATCTGATACCAATTTTGCACCCACGACTACTAGGTTTCAGAAAGCAAAGTAAACTTACAGTCTAGAACAGATAGTTGAGCACAGGAAAAAGAACATACAGAAATAGTAAAACACAGATAAAAATAGAAAAGAATAACAATAATCATTTGAAGATAATTCTTTGAACAGTTCAAGAGAATGGTGTCGATACTAAGTTACCGCTAGTATAACGAGGTGTTCAACCAAGAATTGTTTTGACAAAACAAATAGAAATAAAGATATTCTTTTATTAACACTACCCCATCTTTCCAATCAGTTTCAGTTCATCTGACACCAATTTTGCACCCAGGACTACTAGGTTTCTGAAAGAAAACTAAACTTACAGTCTAGAACAGATAGTTGAACACAGGAGAAAGAACATACAGAAATAGTAAAACACACAGATAAAAATAGACAAGAATAACAATAATCATTTGAAGATAATTCTTTGAACAGTTCAAGAGAACATTGCCGATACTAGGTTACCGCTAGTAAAACGAGGTGTTAATCCAAGAATTGTTCTTAGAATTGTTTTGAGAAAACAAATAGAAATAAAGATATGCTTTTATTGACACTACCTCCATCTGTCCAATCTGTTTCAGTTCATCTGATACCAATTTTGCACCCACGACTACTAGGTTTCAGAAAGCAAAGTAAACTTACAGTCTAGAACAGATAGTTGAGCACAGGAAAAAGAACATACAGAAATAATAAAACACAGATAAAAATAGACAAGAATAACAATAATCATTTGAAGATAATTCTTTGAACAGTTCAAGAGAATGGTGTCGATACTAAGTTACCGCTAGTATAACGAGGTGTTCAACCAAGAATTGTTTTGACAAAACAAATAGAAATAAAGATATTCTTTTATTGACACTACCCCATCTTTCCAATCAGTTTCAGTTCATCTGACACCAATTTTGCACCCAGGACTACTAGGTTTCTTAAAGAAAACTAAACTTACAGTCTAGAACAGATAGTTGAACACAGGAGAAAGAACATACAGAAATAGTAAAACACACAGATAAAAATAGACAAGAATAACAATAATCATTTGAAGATAATTCTTTGAACAGTTCAAGAGAACGGTGCCGATACTAGGTTACCGCTAGTATAACGAGGTGTTCATCCTAGAATTGTTTTGAGAAAACAAATAGAAATAAAGATATGCATTTATTGACACTACCGCCATCTTTCCAATCAGTTTGTGTTCATCTTATACCAATTTTGCACCCAGGACTACTAGGTTTCAGAAAGCAAACTAAATTTACAGTCTAGAACAGATAGTTGAACACAGGAGAAAGAACATACAGAAATAGTAAAACACACAGATAAAAATAGACGTGAATAACAATAATCATTTGAAGATAATTCTTTGAACAGTTCAAGAGAATGGTGTCGATACTAGGTTACCGCTAGTATAACGAGGTGTTCAACCAAGAAATGTTCTTAGAATTGTTTTGAGAAAACAAATAGAAATAAAGATATGCTTTTATTGACACTACCTCCATCTTTTCAATCAGTTTCAGTTCATCTGACATCAATTTTGCACCCAGGACTACTAGGTTTCAGAAAGCAAACTAAACTTACAGTCTAGAACAGATAGTTGAACACAGGAGAAAGAACATACAGAAATAGTAAAACACACAGATAAAAATAGACAAGAATAGCAATAATCATTTGAAGATAATTCTTTGAACAGTTCAAGAGAACATTGCCGATACTAGGTTACCGCTAGTAAAACGAGGTGTTAATCCAAGAATTGTTCTTAGAATTGTTTTGAGAAAACAAATAGAAATAAAGATATGCTTTTATTGACACTACCTCCATCTGTCCAATCTGTTTCAGTTCATCTGATACCAATTTTGCACCCACGACTACTAGGTTTCAGAAAGCAAAGTAAACTTACAGTCTAGAACAGATAGTTGAGCACAGGAAAAAGAACATACAGAAATAGTAAAACACAGATAAAAATAGAAAAGAATAACAATAATCATTTGAAGATAATTCTTTGAACAGTTCAAGAGAATGGTGTCGATACTAAGTTACCGCTAGTATAACGAGGTGTTCAACCAAGAATTGTTTTGACAAAACAAATAGAAATAAAGATATTCTTTTATTAACACTACCCCATCTTTCCAATCAGTTTCAGTTCATCTGACACCAATTTTGCACCCAGGACTACTAGGTTTCTGAAAGAAAACTAAACTTACAGTCTAGAACAGATAGTTGAACACAGGAGAAAGAACATACAGAAATAGTAAAACACACAGATAAAAATAGACAAGAATAACAATAATCATTTGAAGATAATTCTTTGAACAGTTCAAGAGAACATTGCCGATACTAGGTTACCGCTAGTAAAACGAGGTGTTAATCCAAGAATTGTTCTTAGAATTGTTTTGAGAAAACAAATAGAAATAAAGATATGCTTTTATTGACACTACCTCCATCTGTCCAATCTGTTTCAGTTCATCTGATACCAATTTTGCACCCACGACTACTAGGTTTCAGAAAGCAAAGTAAACTTACAGTCTAGAACAGATAGTTGAGCACAGGAAAAAGAACATACAGAAATAATAAAACACAGATAAAAATAGACAAGAATAACAATAATCATTTGAAGATAATTCTTTGAACAGTTCAAGAGAATGGTGTCGATACTAAGTTACCGCTAGTATAACGAGGTGTTCAACCAAGAATTGTTTTGACAAAACAAATAGAAATAAAGATATTCTTTTATTGACACTACCCCATCTTTCCAATCAGTTTCAGTTCATCTGACACCAATTTTGCACCCAGGACTACTAGGTTTCTTAAAGAAAACTAAACTTACAGTCTAGAACAGATAGTTGAACACAGGAGAAAGAACATACAGAAATAGTAAAACACACAGATAAAAATAGACAAGAATAACAATAATCATTTGAAGATAATTCTTTGAACAGTTCAAGAGAACGGTGCCGATACTAGGTTACCGCTAGTATAACGAGGTGTTCATCCTAGAATTGTTTTGAGAAAACAAATAGAAATAAAGATATGCATTTATTGACACTACCGCCATCTTTCCAATCAGTTTGTGTTCATCTTATACCAATTTTGCACCCAGGACTACTAGGTTTCAGAAAGCAAACTAAATTTACAGTCTAGAACAGATAGTTGAACACAGGAGAAAGAACATACAGAAATAGTAAAACACACAGATAAAAATAGACGTGAATAACAATAATCATTTGAAGATAATTCTTTGAACAGTTCAAGAGAATGGTGTCGATACTAGGTTACCGCTAGTATAACGAGGTGTTCAACCAAGAAATGTTCTTAGAATTGTTTTGAGAAAACAAATAGAAATAAAGATATGCTTTTATTGACACTACCTCCATCTTTTCAATCAGTTTCAGTTCATCTGACATCAATTTTGCACCCAGGACTACTAGGTTTCAGAAAGCAAACTAAACTTACAGTCTAGAACAGATAGTTGAACACAGGAGAAAGAACATACAGAAATAGTAAAACACACAGATAAAAATAGACAAGAATAGCAATAATCATTTGAAGATAATTCTTTGAACAGTTCAAGAGAACATTGCCGATACTAGGTTACCGCTAGTAAAACGAGGTGTTAATCCAAGAATTGTTCTTAGAATTGTTTTGAGAAAACAAATAGAAATAAAGATATGCTTTTATTGACACTACCTCCATCTGTCCAATCTGTTTCAGTTCATCTGATACCAATTTTGCACCCACGACTACTAGGTTTCAGAAAGCAAAGTAAACTTACAGTCTAGAACAGATAGTTGAGCACAGGAAAAAGAACATACAGAAATAGTAAAACACAGATAAAAATAGAAAAGAATAACAATAATCATTTGAAGATAATTCTTTGAACAGTTCAAGAGAATGGTGTCGATACTAAGTTACCGCTAGTATAACGAGGTGTTCAACCAAGAATTGTTTTGACAAAACAAATAGAAATAAAGATATTCTTTTATTAACACTACCCCATCTTTCCAATCAGTTTCAGTTCATCTGACACCAATTTTGCACCCAGGACTACTAGGTTTCTGAAAGAAAACTAAACTTACAGTCTAGAACAGATAGTTGAACACAGGAGAAAGAACATACAGAAATAGTAAAACACACAGATAAAAATAGACAAGAATAACAATAATCATTTGAAGATAATTCTTTGAACAGTTCAAGAGAACGGTGCCGATACTAGGTTACCGCTAGTATAACGAGGTGTTCATCCTAGAATTGTTTTGAGAAAACAAATAGAAATAAAGATATGCATTTATTGACACTACCGCCATCTTTCCAATCAGTTTGTGTTCATCTTATACCAATTTTGCACCCAGGACTACTAGGTTTCAGAAAGCAAACTAAATTTACAGTCTAGAACAGATAGTTGAACACAGGAGAAAGAACATACAGAAATAGTAAAACACACAGATAAAAATAGACGTGAATAACAATAATCATTTGAAGATAATTCTTTGAACAGTTCAAGAGAATGGTGTCGATACTAGGTTACCGCTAGTATAACGAGGTGTTCAACCAAGAAATGTTCTTAGAATTGTTTTGAGAAAACAAATAGAAATAAAGATATGCTTTTATTGACACTACCTCCATCTTTTCAATCAGTTTCAGTTCATCTGACATCAATTTTGCACCCAGGACTACTAGGTTTCAGAAAGCAAACTAAACTTACAGTCTAGAACAGATAGTTGAACACAGGAGAAAGAACATACAGAAATAGTAAAACACACAGATAAAAATAGACAAGAATAGCAATAATCATTTGAAGATAATTCTTTGAACAGTTCAAGAGAACATTGCCGATACTAGGTTACCGCTAGTAAAACGAGGTGTTAATCCAAGAATTGTTCTTAGAATTGTTTTGAGAAAACAAATAGAAATAAAGATATGCTTTTATTGACACTACCTCCATCTGTCCAATCTGTTTCAGTTCATCTGATACCAATTTTGCACCCACGACTACTAGGTTTCAGAAAGCAAAGTAAACTTACAGTCTAGAACAGATAGTTGAGCACAGGAAAAAGAACATACAGAAATAGTAAAACACAGATAAAAATAGAAAAGAATAACAATAATCATTTGAAGATAATTCTTTGAACAGTTCAAGAGAATGGTGTCGATACTAAGTTACCGCTAGTATAACGAGGTGTTCAACCAAGAATTGTTTTGACAAAACAAATAGAAATAAAGATATTCTTTTATTAACACTACCCCATCTTTCCAATCAGTTTCAGTTCATCTGACACCAATTTTGCACCCAGGACTACTAGGTTTCTGAAAGAAAACTAAACTTACAGTCTAGAACAGATAGTTGAACACAGGAGAAAGAACATACAGAAATAGTAAAACACACAGATAAAAATAGACAAGAATAACAATAATCATTTGAAGATAATTCTTTGAACAGTTCAAGAGAACATTGCCGATACTAGGTTACCGCTAGTAAAACGAGGTGTTAATCCAAGAATTGTTCTTAGAATTGTTTTGAGAAAACAAATAGAAATAAAGATATGCTTTTATTGACACTACCTCCATCTGTCCAATCTGTTTCAGTTCATCTGATACCAATTTTGCACCCACGACTACTAGGTTTCAGAAAGCAAAGTAAACTTACAGTCTAGAACAGATAGTTGAGCACAGGAAAAAGAACATACAGAAATAATAAAACACAGATAAAAATAGACAAGAATAACAATAATCATTTGAAGATAATTCTTTGAACAGTTCAAGAGAATGGTGTCGATACTAAGTTACCGCTAGTATAACGAGGTGTTCAACCAAGAATTGTTTTGACAAAACAAATAGAAATAAAGATATTCTTTTATTGACACTACCCCATCTTTCCAATCAGTTTCAGTTCATCTGACACCAATTTTGCACCCAGGACTACTAGGTTTCTTAAAGAAAACTAAACTTACAGTCTAGAACAGATAGTTGAACACAGGAGAAAGAACATACAGAAATAGTAAAACACACAGATAAAAATAGACAAGAATAACAATAATCATTTGAAGATAATTCTTTGAACAGTTCAAGAGAACGGTGCCGATACTAGGTTACCGCTAGTATAACGAGGTGTTCATCCTAGAATTGTTTTGAGAAAACAAATAGAAATAAAGATATGCATTTATTGACACTACCGCCATCTTTCCAATCAGTTTGTGTTCATCTTATACCAATTTTGCACCCAGGACTACTAGGTTTCAGAAAGCAAACTAAATTTACAGTCTAGAACAGATAGTTGAACACAGGAGAAAGAACATACAGAAATAGTAAAACACACAGATAAAAATAGACGTGAATAACAATAATCATTTGAAGATAATTCTTTGAACAGTTCAAGAGAATGGTGTCGATACTAGGTTACCGCTAGTATAACGAGGTGTTCAACCAAGAAATGTTCTTAGAATTGTTTTGAGAAAACAAATAGAAATAAAGATATGCTTTTATTGACACTACCTCCATCTTTTCAATCAGTTTCAGTTCATCTGACATCAATTTTGCACCCAGGACTACTAGGTTTCAGAAAGCAAACTAAACTTACAGTCTAGAACAGATAGTTGAACACAGGAGAAAGAACATACAGAAATAGTAAAACACACAGATAAAAATAGACAAGAATAGCAATAATCATTTGAAGATAATTCTTTGAACAGTTCAAGAGAACATTGCCGATACTAGGTTACCGCTAGTAAAACGAGGTGTTAATCCAAGAATTGTTCTTAGAATTGTTTTGAGAAAACAAATAGAAATAAAGATATGCTTTTATTGACACTACCTCCATCTGTCCAATCTGTTTCAGTTCATCTGATACCAATTTTGCACCCACGACTACTAGGTTTCAGAAAGCAAAGTAAACTTACAGTCTAGAACAGATAGTTGAGCACAGGAAAAAGAACATACAGAAATAGTAAAACACAGATAAAAATAGAAAAGAATAACAATAATCATTTGAAGATAATTCTTTGAACAGTTCAAGAGAATGGTGTCGATACTAAGTTACCGCTAGTATAACGAGGTGTTCAACCAAGAATTGTTTTGACAAAACAAATAGAAATAAAGATATTCTTTTATTAACACTACCCCATCTTTCCAATCAGTTTCAGTTCATCTGACACCAATTTTGCACCCAGGACTACTAGGTTTCTGAAAGAAAACTAAACTTACAGTCTAGAACAGATAGTTGAACACAGGAGAAAGAACATACAGAAATAGTAAAACACACAGATAAAAATAGACAAGAATAACAATAATCATTTGAAGATAATTCTTTGAACAGTTCAAGAGAACATTGCCGATACTAGGTTACCGCTAGTAAAACGAGGTGTTAATCCAAGAATTGTTCTTAGAATTGTTTTGAGAAAACAAATAGAAATAAAGATATGCTTTTATTGACACTACCTCCATCTGTCCAATCTGTTTCAGTTCATCTGATACCAATTTTGCACCCACGACTACTAGGTTTCAGAAAGCAAAGTAAACTTACAGTCTAGAACAGATAGTTGAGCACAGGAAAAAGAACATACAGAAATAATAAAACACAGATAAAAATAGACAAGAATAACAATAATCATTTGAAGATAATTCTTTGAACAGTTCAAGAGAATGGTGTCGATACTAAGTTACCGCTAGTATAACGAGGTGTTCAACCAAGAATTGTTTTGACAAAACAAATAGAAATAAAGATATTCTTTTATTGACACTACCCCATCTTTCCAATCAGTTTCAGTTCATCTGACACCAATTTTGCACCCAGGACTACTAGGTTTCTTAAAGAAAACTAAACTTACAGTCTAGAACAGATAGTTGAACACAGGAGAAAGAACATACAGAAATAGTAAAACACACAGATAAAAATAGACAAGAATAACAATAATCATTTGAAGATAATTCTTTGAACAGTTCAAGAGAACGGTGCCGATACTAGGTTACCGCTAGTATAACGAGGTGTTCATCCTAGAATTGTTTTGAGAAAACAAATAGAAATAAAGATATGCATTTATTGACACTACCGCCATCTTTCCAATCAGTTTGTGTTCATCTTATACCAATTTTGCACCCAGGACTACTAGGTTTCAGAAAGCAAACTAAATTTACAGTCTAGAACAGATAGTTGAACACAGGAGAAAGAACATACAGAAATAGTAAAACACACAGATAAAAATAGACGTGAATAACAATAATCATTTGAAGATAATTCTTTGAACAGTTCAAGAGAATGGTGTCGATACTAGGTTACCGCTAGTATAACGAGGTGTTCAACCAAGAAATGTTCTTAGAATTGTTTTGAGAAAACAAATAGAAATAAAGATATGCTTTTATTGACACTACCTCCATCTTTTCAATCAGTTTCAGTTCATCTGACATCAATTTTGCACCCAGGACTACTAGGTTTCAGAAAGCAAACTAAACTTACAGTCTAGAACAGATAGTTGAACACAGGAGAAAGAACATACAGAAATAGTAAAACACACAGATAAAAATAGACAAGAATAGCAATAATCATTTGAAGATAATTCTTTGAACAGTTCAAGAGAACATTGCCGATACTAGGTTACCGCTAGTAAAACGAGGTGTTAATCCAAGAATTGTTCTTAGAATTGTTTTGAGAAAACAAATAGAAATAAAGATATGCTTTTATTGACACTACCTCCATCTGTCCAATCTGTTTCAGTTCATCTGATACCAATTTTGCACCCACGACTACTAGGTTTCAGAAAGCAAAGTAAACTTACAGTCTAGAACAGATAGTTGAGCACAGGAAAAAGAACATACAGAAATAGTAAAACACAGATAAAAATAGAAAAGAATAACAATAATCATTTGAAGATAATTCTTTGAACAGTTCAAGAGAATGGTGTCGATACTAAGTTACCGCTAGTATAACGAGGTGTTCAACCAAGAATTGTTTTGACAAAACAAATAGAAATAAAGATATTCTTTTATTAACACTACCCCATCTTTCCAATCAGTTTCAGTTCATCTGACACCAATTTTGCACCCAGGACTACTAGGTTTCTGAAAGAAAACTAAACTTACAGTCTAGAACAGATAGTTGAACACAGGAGAAAGAACATACAGAAATAGTAAAACACACAGATAAAAATAGACAAGAATAACAATAATCATTTGAAGATAATTCTTTGAACAGTTCAAGAGAACAGTGCCGATACTAGGTTACCGCTAGTATAACGAGGTGTTCATCCAAGAATTGTTCTTAGAATTGTTTTGAGAAAACAAATAGAAATAAAGATATGTTTTTATTGACACTACCTATATCTTTCCAATAAGTTTCAGTTCATCTAATACCATTTTTGCACCCAGGACTACTAGGTTTCAGAAAGCAAACTAAATTTACAGTCTAGAACAGATAGTTGAACACAGGAGAAAGAACATACAGAAATAGTAAAACACACAGATAAAAATAGACGTGAATAACAATAATCATTTGAAGATAATTCTTTGAACAGTTCAAGAGAATGGTGTCGATACTAGGTTACCGCTAGTATAACGAGGTGTTCAACCAAGAAATGTTCTTAGAATTGTTTTGAGAAAACAAATAGAAATAAAGATATGCTTTTATTGACACTACCTCCATCTTTTCAATCAGTTTCAGTTCATCTGACATCAATTTTGCACCCAGGACTACTAGGTTTCAGAAAGCAAACTAAACTTACAGTCTAGAACAGATAGTTGAACACAGGAGAAAGAACATACAGAAATAGTAAAACACACAGATAAAAATAGACAAGAATAACAATAATCATTTGAAGATAATTCTTTGAACGGTTCAAGAGAACATTGCCGATACTAGGTTACCGCTAGTAAAACGAGGTGTTAATCCAAGAATTGTTCTTAGAATTGTTTTGAGAAAACAAATAGAAATAAAGATATGCTTTTATTGACACTACCTCCATCTGTCCAATCTGTTTCAGTTCATCTGATACCAATTTTGCACCCACGACTACTAGGTTTCAGAAAGCAAAGTAAACTTACAGTCTAGAACAGATAGTTGAGCACAGGAAAAAGAACATACAGAAATAATAAAACACAGATAAAAATAGACAAGAATAACAATAATCATTTGAAGATAATTCTTTGAACAGTTCAAGAGAATGGTGTCGATACTAAGTTACCGCTAGTATAACGAGGTGTTCAACCAAGAATTGTTTTGACAAAACAAATAGAAATAAAGATATTCTTTTATTGACACTACCCCATCTTTCCAATCAGTTTCAGTTCATCTGACACCAATTTTGCACCCAGGACTACTAGGTTTCTGAAAGAAAACTAAACTTACAGTCTAGAACAGATAGTTGAACACAGGAGAAAGAACATACAGAAATAGTAAAACACACAGATAAAAATAGACAAGAATAACAATAATCATTTGAAGATAATTCTTTGAACAGTTCAAGAGAACAGTGCCGATACTAGGTTACCGCTAGTATAACGAGGTGTTCATCCAAGAATTGTTCTTAGAATTGTTTTGAGAAAACAAATAGAAATAAAGATATGTTTTTATTGACACTACCTATATCTTTCCAATAAGTTTCAGTTCATCTAATACCATTTTTGCACCCAGGACTACTAGGTTTCAGAAAGCAAACTAAATTTACAGTCTAGAACAGATAGTTGAACACAGGAGAAAGAACATACAGAAATAGTAAAACACACAGATAAAAATAGACGTGAATAACAATAATCATTTGAAGATAATTCTTTGAACAGTTCAAGAGAATGGTGTCGATACTAGGTTACCGCTAGTATAACGAGGTGTTCAACCAAGAAATGTTCTTAGAATTGTTTTGAGAAAACAAATAGAAATAAAGATATGCTTTTATTGACACTACCTCCATCTTTTCAATCAGTTTCAGTTCATCTGACATCAATTTTGCACCCAGGACTACTAGGTTTCAGAAAGCAAACTAAACTTACAGTCTAGAATAGATAGTTGAACACAGGAGAAAGAACATACAGAAATAGTAAAACACACAGATAAAAATAGACAAGAATAACAATAATCATTTGAAGATAATTCTTTGAACAGTTCAAGAGAACATTGCCGATACTAGGTTACCGCTAGTAAAACGAGGTGTTAATCCAAGAATTGTTCTTAGAATTGTTTTGAGAAAACAAATAGAAATAAAGATATGCTTTTATTGACACTACCTCCATCTGTCCAATCTGTTTCAGTTCATCTGATACCAATTTTGCACCCACGACTACTAGGTTTCAGAAAGCAAAGTAAACTTACAGTCTAGAACAGATAGTTGAGCACAGGAAAAAGAACATACAGAAATAGTAAAACACAGATAAAAATAGACGTAAATAACAATAATCATTTGAAGATAATTCTTTGAACAGTTCAAGAGAATGGTGTCGATACTAGGTTACCGCTAGTATAACGAGGTGTTCATCCAAGAATTGTTCTTAGAATTGTTTTGACAAAACAAATAGAAATAAAGATATGTTTTTATTGACACTACCTCCATCTTTCCAATCAGTTTCAGTTCATCTGACACCAATTTTGCACCCAGGACTACTAGGTTTCAGAAAGCAAACTAAACTTACAGTCTAGAACAGATAGTTGAACATAGGAGAAAGAACATATAGAAATAGTAAAACACTAAGATAAAAATAGACAAGAATAACAATAATCATTTGAAGATAATTCTTTGAACAGTTCAAGAGAACAGTGCCGATACTAGGTTACCGCTAGTATAACGAGGTGTTCATCCAAGAATTGTTCTTCGAATTGTTTTGAGAAAACAAATAGAAATAAAGATATGCTTTTATTGACACTACCTCCATCTTTCCAATCAGTTTCAGTTCATCTAATACCATTTTTGCACCCAGGACTACTAGGTTTCAGAAAGCAAACTAAACTTACAGTCTAGAACAGATAGTTGAACACAGGAGAAAGAACATACAGAAATAGTAAAACACACAGATAAAAATAGACGTGAATAACAATAATCATTTGAAGATAATTCTTTGAACAGTTCAAGAGAATGGTGTCGATACTAGGTTACCGCTAGTATAACGAGGTGTTCAACCAAGAAATGTTCTTAGAATTGTTTTGAGAAAACAAATAGAAATAAAGATATGCTTTTATTGACACTACCTCCATCTTTTCAATCAGTTTCAGTTCATCTGACATCAATTTTGCACCCAAGACTACTAGGTTTCAGAAAGCAAACTAAACTTACAGTCTAGAACAGATAGTTGAACACAGGAGAAAGAACATACAGAAATAGTAAAACACACAGATAAAAATAGACGTGAATAACAATAATCATTTGAAGATAATTCTTTGAACAGTTCAAGAGAATGGTGTCGATACTAGGTTACCGCTAGTATAACGAGGTGTTAATCCAAGAATTGTCCTTAGAATTGTTTTGAGAAAACAAATAGAAATAAAGATATGCTTTTATTGACACTACCTCCATCTGTCCAATCTGTTTCAGTTCATCTGATACCAATTTTTCACCCACGACTACTAGGTTTCAGAAAGCAAAGTAAACTTACAGTCTAGAACAGATAGTTGAGCACAGGAAAAAGAACATACAGAAATAGTAAAACACAGAAAAAAATAGACGTAAATAACAATAATCATTTGAAGATAATTCTTTGAACAGTTCAAGAGAATGGTGTCGATACTAGGTTACCGCTAGTATAACAAGGTGTTCATCCAAGAATTGTTCTTAGAATTGTTTTGACAAAACAAATAGAAATAAAGATATGTTTTTATTGACACTACCTCCATCTTTCCAATCAGTTTCAGTTCATCTGACACCAATTTTGCACCCAGGACTACTAGGTTTCAGAAAGCAAACTAAACTTACAGTCTAGAACAGATAGTTGAACATAGGAGAAAGAACATATAGAAATAGTAAAACACACAGATAAAAATAGACAAGAATAACAATAATCATTTGAAGATAATTCTTTGAACAGTTCAAGAGAACAGTGTCGATACTAGGTTACCGCTAGTATAACGAGGTGTTCATCCAAGAATTGTTCTTCGAATTGTTTTGAGAAAACAAATAGAAATAAAGATATGCTTTTATTGACACTACCTCCATCTTTCCAATCAGTTTCAGTTCATCTAATACCATTTTTGCACCCAGGACTACTAGGTTTCAGAAAGCAAACTAAACTTACAGTCTAGAACAGATAGTTGAACACAGGAGAAAGAACATACAGAAATAGTAAAACACACAGATAAAAATAGACAAGAATAACAATAATCTTTTGAAGATAATTCTTTGAACAGTTCAAGATAATGGTGTCGATACTAGGTTACCGCTAATATAACGAGGTGTTCATGCAAGAATTGTTTTGAGAAAACAAATAGAAATAAAGATATGCTTTTATTGACACTACCTCCATCTTTTCAATCAGTTTAAGTTCATCTGACACCAATTTTGCACCCAGGAGTACTAGGTTTCAGAAAGCAATCTGAACTTACAGTCTAGAACAGATAGTTGAACACAGAAGAAAGAACATACAGAATGAGTAAAACACATAGATAAAAATAGATAAGAATAACAATAATCATTTGAAGATAAATCTTTGAACAGTTCAAGAGAACGGTGCCGATACTAGTTTACCGCTAGTATAACGTGGTGTTCATCGAAGAATTGTTTTTAGAAAACAAATAGAAATAAAGATATGCTTTTATTGACACTACCTCCATCTTTCCAATCAGTTTCAGTTCATCTGATACCAATTTTGCACCCAAGACTACTAGGTTTCAGAAAGCAAACTAAACTTACAGTCTAGAACAGATAGTTGAACACCGGAGAAAGAACATACACAAATAGTAAAACACACAGATAAAAATAGACAAGAATAACAATAATCATTTGAAGATAATTCTTTGAACAGTTCAAGAGAACAGTACCGATACTAGGTTACCGCTAGTATAACGAGGTGTTCATCCATGAATTGTTCTTAGAATTGTTTTGAGAAAACAAATAGAAATAAATATATGCTTTTATTGACACTACCTCCATCTTTCCAATCAGTTTCAGTTCATCTGATACCAATTTTGCACCCAGGACTACTAGGTTTATGAAAGAAAACAAAACTTACAGTCTAGAACAGATAGTTGAACACAGGAGAAAGAACATACAGAAATAGTAAAACACACAGATAAAAATAGACAAGAATAACAATAATCATTTGAAGATAATTCTTTGAACAGTTCAAGAGAACATTGCCGATACTAGGTTACCGCTAGTATAACGAGGTGTTAATCCAAGAATTGTTCTTAGAATTGTTTTGAGAAAACAAATAGAAATAAAGATATGCTTTTATTGACACTACCTCCATCTTTCAATTAGTTTCAGTTCATCTGATACCAATTTTGCACCGAGGACTACTAGGTTTATGAAAGAAAACAAAACTTACAGTCTAGAACAGATAGTTGAACACATGAGAAAGAACATACAGAAATAGTAAAACACACAGATAAAAATAGACAAGAATAACAATAATCATTTGAAGATAATTCTTTGAACAGTTCAAGAGAACGGTGTCGATACTAGGTTACCGCTAGTATAACGAGGTGTTCATCCAAGAATTGTTTTGAGAAAACAAATAGAAATAAAGATATGCATTTATTGACACTACCGCCATCTTTCCAATCAGTTTGTGTTCATCTTATACCAATTTTGCACCCAGGACTACTAGGTTTCAGAAAGCAAACTAAATTTACAGTCTAGAACAGATAGTTGAACACAGGAGAAAGAACATACAGAAATAGTAAAACACACAGATAAAAATAGACGTGAATAACAATAATCATTTGAAGATAATTCTTTGAACAGTTCAAGAGAATGGTGTCGATACTAGGTTACCGCTAGTATAACGAGGTGTTCAACCAAGAAATGTTCTTAGAATTGTTTTGAGAAAACAAATAGAAATAAAGATATGCTTTTATTGACACTACCTCCATCTTTTCAATCAGTTTCAATTCATCTGACATCAATTTTGCACCCAGGACTACTAGGTTTCAGAAAGCAAACTAAACTTACAGTCTAGAACAGATAGTTGAACACTGGAGAAAGAACATACAGAAATAGTAAAACACACAGATAAAAATAGACAAGAATAACAATAATCATTTGAAGATAATTCTTTGAACAGTTCAAGAGAACATTGCCGATACTAGGTTACCGCTAGTAAAACGAGGTGTTAATCCAAGAATTGTTCTTAGAATTGTTTTGAGAAAACAAATAGAAATAAAGATATGCTTTTATTGACACTACCTCCATCTGTCCAATCTGTTTCAGTTCATCTGATACCAATTTTGCACCCACGACTACTAGGTTTCAGAAAGCAAAGTAAACTTACAGTCTAGAACAGATAGTTGAGCACAGGAAAAAGAACATACAGAAATAGTAAAACACACAGATAAAAATAGACAAGAATAACAATAAACATTTCAAGATAATTCTTTTAACAGTTCAAGAGAATGGTGTCGATACTAGGTTACCGCTAGTATAACAAGGTGTTCAACCAAGAATTGTTTTGAGAAAACATATAGAAATAAAGATATGCTTTTATTGACACTACCGCCATCTTTCCAATCAGTTTGTGTTCATCTGATACCAATTTTGCACCCAGGACTACTAGGTTTCAGAAAGAAAACTAAATTTACAGTCTAGAAGAGATAGTTGAACATAGGAGAAAGAACATACAGAAATAGTAAAACACACAGATAAAAATAGACAAGAATAACAATATTCATTTGAAGATAATTCTTTGAACAGTTCAAGAGAATGGTGTCGATACTAGGTTACCGCTACTATAACGAGGTGTTCAACCAAGAATTGTTCTTAGAATTGTTTTGAGAAAACAAATAGAAATAAAGATATGCTTTTATTGACACTACCTCCATCTTTCCAATCAGTTTCAGTTCATCTAATACCATTTTTGCACCCAGGACTACTAGGTTTCAGAAAGCAAACTAAACTTACAGTCTAGAACAGATAGTTGAACACAGGAGAAAGAACATACAGAAATAGTAAAACACACAGATAAAAATAGACAAGAATAACAATAATCTTTTGAAGATAATTCTTTGAACAGTTCAAGATAATGGTGTCGATACTAGGTTACCGCTAATATAACGAGGTGTTCATGCAAGAATTGTTTTGAGAAAACAAATAGAAATAAAGATATGCTTTTATTGACACTACCTCCATCTTTTCAATCAGTTTAAGTTCATCTGACACCAATTTTGCACCCAGGAGTACTAGGTTTCAGAAAGCAATCTGAACTTACAGTCTAGAACAGATAGTTGAACACAGAAGAAAGAACATACAGAATGAGTAAAACACATAGATAAAAATAGATAAGAATAACAATAATCATTTGAAGATAAATCTTTGAACAGTTCAAGAGAACGGTGCCGATACTAGTTTACCGCTAGTATAACGTGGTGTTCATCGAAGAATTGTTTTTAGAAAACAAATAGAAATAAAGATATGCTTTTATTGACACTACCTCCATCTTTCCAATCAGTTTCAGTTCATCTGATACCAATTTTGCACCCAAGACTACTAGGTTTCAGAAAGCAAACTAAACTTACAGTCTAGAACAGATAGTTGAACACCGGAGAAAGAACATACACAAATAGTAAAACACACAGATAAAAATAGACAAGAATAACAATAATCATTTGAAGATAATTCTTTGAACAGTTCAAGAGAACAGTACCGATACTAGGTTACCGCTAGTATAACGAGGTGTTCATCCATGAATTGTTCTTAGAATTGTTTTGAGAAAACAAATAGAAATAAATATATGCTTTTATTGACACTACCTCCATCTTTCCAATCAGTTTCAGTTCATCTGATACCAATTTTGCACCCAGGACTACTAGGTTTATGAAAGAAAACAAAACTTACAGTCTAGAACAGATAGTTGAACACAGGAGAAAGAACATACAGAAATAGTAAAACACACAGATAAAAATAGACAAGAATAACAATAATCATTTGAAGATAATTCTTTGAACAGTTCAAGAGAACATTGCCGATACTAGGTTACCGCTAGTATAACGAGGTGTTAATCCAAGAATTGTTCTTAGAATTGTTTTGAGAAAACAAATAGAAATAAAGATATGCTTTTATTGACACTACCTCCATCTTTCAATCAGTTTCAGTTCATCTGATACCAATTTTGCACCGAGGACTACTAGGTTTATGAAAGAAAACAAAACTTACAGTCTAGAACAGATAGTTGAACACATGAGAAAGAACATACAGAAATAGTAAAACACACAGATAAAAATAGACAAGAATAACAATAATCATTTGAAGATAATTCTTTGAACAGTTCAAGAGAACGGTGTCGATACTAGGTTACCGCTAGTATAACGAGGTGTTCATCCAAGAATTGTTTTGAGAAAACAAATAGAAATAAAGATATGCATTTATTGACACTACCGCCATCTTTCCAATCAGTTTGTGTTCATCTTATACCAATTTTGCACCCAGGACTACTAGGTTTCAGAAAGCAAACTAAATTTACAGTCTAGAACAGATAGTTGAACACAGGAGAAAGAACATACAGAAATAGTAAAACACACAGATAAAAATAGACGTGAATAACAATAATCATTTGAAGATAATTCTTTGAACAGTTCAAGAGAATGGTGTCGATACTAGGTTACCGCTAGTATAACGAGGTGTTCAACCAAGAAATGTTCTTAGAATTGTTTTGAGAAAACAAATAGAAATAAAGATATGCTTTTATTGACACTACCTCCATCTTTTCAATCAGTTTCAATTCATCTGACATCAATTTTGCACCCAGGACTACTAGGTTTCAGAAAGCAAACTAAACTTACAGTCTAGAACAGATAGTTGAACACTGGAGAAAGAACATACAGAAATAGTAAAACACACAGATAAAAATAGACAAGAATAACAATAATCATTTGAAGATAATTCTTTGAACAGTTCAAGAGAACATTGCCGATACTAGGTTACCGCTAGTAAAACGAGGTGTTAATCCAAGAATTGTTCTTAGAATTGTTTTGAGAAAACAAATAGAAATAAAGATATGCTTTTATTGACACTACCTCCATCTGTCCAATCTGTTTCAGTTCATCTGATACCAATTTTGCACCCACGACTACTAGGTTTCAGAAAGCAAAGTAAACTTACAGTCTAGAACAGATAGTTGAGCACAGGAAAAAGAACATACAGAAATAGTAAAACACACAGATAAAAATAGACAAGAATAACAATAAACATTTCAAGATAATTCTTTTAACAGTTCAAGAGAATGGTGTCGATACTAGGTTACCGCTAGTATAACAAGGTGTTCAACCAAGAATTGTTTTGAGAAAACATATAGAAATAAAGATATGCTTTTATTGACACTACCGCCATCTTTCCAATCAGTTTGTGTTCATCTGATACCAATTTTGCACCCAGGACTACTAGGTTTCAGAAAGAAAACTAAATTTACAGTCTAGAAGAGATAGTTGAACATAGGAGAAAGAACATACAGAAATAGTAAAACACACAGATAAAAATAGACAAGAATAACAATATTCATTTGAAGATAATTCTTTGAACAGTTCAAGAGAATGGTGTCGATACTAGGTTACCGCTACTATAACGAGGTGTTCAACCAAGAATTGTTCTTAGAATTGTTTTGAGAAAACAAATAGAAATAAAGATATGCTTTTATTGACACTACCTCCATCTTTCCAATCAGTTTCAGTTCATCTGACACCAATTTTGCACCCAGGACTACTAGGTTTCAGAAAGCAAATTAAACTTACAGTCTAGAACAGATAGTTGAACACAGGAGAAAGAACATACAGAAATAGTAAAACACATAGATAAAAATAGACAAGAATAACAATAATCTTTTGAAGATAATTCTTTGAACAGTTCAAGAGAACATTGCCGATACTAGGTTACCGCTAGTATAACGAGGTGTTAATCCAAGAATTGTTCTTAGAATTGTTTTGAGAAAACAAATAGAAATAAAGATATGCTTTTATTGACACTACCTCCATCTGTCCAATCTGTTTCAGTTCATCTGACACCAATTTTGCACCCAGGAGTACTAGGTTTCAGAAAGCAATCTAAACTTACAGTCTAGAACAGATAGTTGAACACAGAAGAAAGAACATACAGAATGAGTAAAACACATAGATAAAAAAAGATAAGAATAACAATAATCATTTGAAGATAAATCTTTGAACAGTTCAAGAGAACGGTGCCGATACTAGTTTACCACTAGTATAACGTGGTGTTCATCGAAGAATTGTTTTTAGAAAACAAATAGAAATAAAGATATGCTTTTATTGACACTACCTCCATCTTTCCAATCAGTTTCAGTTCATCTGATACCAATTTTGCACCCTGGACTACTAGGTTTATGAAAGAAAACAAAACTTACAGTCTAGAACATATAGTTGAACACATGAGAAAGAACATACAGAAATAGTAAAACACACAGATAAAAATAGACAAGAATAACAATAATAATTTGAAGATAATTCTTTGAACAGTTCAAGAGAACGGTGTCGATACTAGGTTACCGATAGTATAACGAGGTGTTCATCCAAGAATTGTTCTTAGAATTGTTTTGAGAAAAACAATTAGAAATAAAGATATGCTTTTATTGACACTAACTCCATCTTTCCAATCAGTTTCAGTTCATCTAATACAATTTTTGCACCCAGGACTACTAGGTTTCAGAAAGCAAACTAAACTTACAGTCTAGAACAGATAGTTGAACACAGGAGAAAGAACATACAAAAATAGTAAAACACACAGATAAAAATAGACAAGAAAAACAATAATCATTTGAAGATAATTTTTTGAACAGTTCAAGAGAACAGTGCCGATACTAGGTTACCGCTAGTATAACGAGGTGTTCATCCAAGAATTGTTCTTAGAATTGTTTTGAGAAAACAAATAGAAATAAAGATATTCTTTTATTGACACTACCTCCATCTTTCCAATCAGTTTCAGTTCATCTAATACCATTTTTGCACCCAGGACTACTAGGTTTCAGAAAGCAAACTAAACTTACAGTCTAGAACAGATAGTTGAACACAGGAGAAAGAACATACAGAAATAGTAAAACACAGATAAAAATAGACAAGAATAACAATAATCATTTGAAGATAATTCTTTGAACAGTTCAAGAGAACAGTGCCGATACTAGGTTACCGCTAGTATAACGAGGTGTTCATCCAAGAATTGTTCTTAGAATTGTTTTGAGAAAAGAAATAGAAATAAAGATATGCTTTTATTGACACTACCTCCATCTTTCCAATCAGTTTCAGTTCATCTGATACCAATTTTGCACCCAGGTTTACTAGGTTTATGAAAGAAAACAAAACTTACAGTCTAGAACAGATAGTTGAACACATGAGAAAGAACATACAGAAATAGTAAAACACACAGATAAAAATAGACAAGAATAACAATATTCATTTGAAGATAATTCTTTGAACAGTTCAAGAGAATGGTGTCGATACTCGGTTACCGCTAGTATAACGTGGTGTTCAACCAAGAATTGTTCTTAGAATTCTTTTGAGAAAACAAATAGAAATAAAGATATTCTTTTATTGACACTACCTCCATCTTTCCAATCAGTTTCAGTTCATCTGACACCAATTTTGCACCCAGGACTACTAGGTTTCAGGAAGCAAACTAAACTTACAGTCTACAACAGATAGTTGAACACAGGAGAAAGAACGTACAGAAATAGTAAAACACATTGATAAAAATAGACAAGAATAACAATAATCATTTGAAGATAATTCTTTGAACAGTTCAAGAGAACATTGCCGATACTAGGTTACCGCTAGTATAACGAGGTGTTAACCCAAGTATTGTTCTTAGAATTGTTTTGAGAAAACAAATAGAAATAAAGATATGCTTTTATTGACACTACCTCCATCTGTCCAATCTGTTTCAGTTCATCTGACACCAATTTTCCACCCAGGAGTACTAGGTTTCAGAAAGCAATCTAAACTTACAGTCTAGAATAGATAGTTGAACACAGAAGAAAGAACATACAGAATGAGTAAAACACATAGATAAAAACAGATAAGAATAACAAGAATCATTTGAAGATAAATCTTTAAACAGTTCAAGAGAACGGTGCCGATACTAGTTTACCACTAGTATAACGTGGTGTTCATCGAAGAATTGTTTTTAGAAAACAAATAGAAATAAAGATATGCTTTTATTGACACTACCTCCATCTTTCCAATCATTTTCAGTTCATCTGATACCAATTTTGCACCCAAGACTACTAGGCTTCAGAAAGCAAACTAAACTTACAGTCTAGAACAGATAGTTGAACACCGGAGAAAGAACATACACAAATAGTAAAACACACAGATAAAAATAGACAAGAATAACAATAATCATTTGAAGATAATTCTTTGAACAGTTCAAGAGAACAGTGCCGATACTAGGTTACCGCTAGTATAACGAGGTGTTCATCCAAGAATTGTTCTTAGAATTGTTTTGAAAAAACAAATAGAAATAAAGATATGCTTTTATTGACACTACCTCCATCTTTCCAATCAGTTTCAGTTCATCTGATACCAATTTTGCACCCAGGACTACTAGGTTTATGAAAGAAAACAAAACTTACAGTCTAGAACAGATAGTTGAACACATGAGAAAGAACATATAGAAATAGTAAAACACACAGATAAAAATAGATAAGAATAACAATAATAATTTGAAGATAATTCTTTGAACAGTTCAAGAGAACGGTGTCGATACTAGGTTACCGATAGTATAACGAGGTGTTCATCCAAGAATTGTTCTTAGAATTGTTTTGAGAAAAACAATTAGAAATAAAGATATGCTTTTATTGACACTACCTCCATCTTTCCAATCAGTTTCAGTTCATCTAATACAATTTTTGCACCCAGGACTACTAGGTTTCAGAAAGCAAACTAAACTTACAGTCTAGAACAGATAGTTGAACACAGGATAAAGAACATACAGAAATAGTAAAACACACAGATAAAAATAGACAAGAATAACAATAATCATTTGAAGATAATTCTTTGAACAGTTCAAGAGAACATTGCCGATACTAGGTTACCGCTAGTATAACGAGGTGTTAATCCAAGAATTGTTCTTAGAATTGTTTTGAGAAAACAAATAGAAATAAAGATATGCTTTTATTGACACTACCTCCATCTGTCCAATCTGTTTCAGCTCATCTGATACCAATTTTGCACCCAGGACTACAAGGTTTCAGAAAGCAAACTAAACTTACAGTCCAGAACAGATAGTTAAGCACAGGAAAAAGAACATACATAAATAGTAAAACACAGATAAAAATAGACAAGAATAACAATAATCATTTGAAGATAATTCTTTGAACAGTTCAAGAGAATGGTGTCGATACTAGGTTACCGCTAGTATAACGAGGTGTTCAACCAAGAATTGTTCTTAGAATTGTTTTGACAAAACAAATAGAAATAAAGATAAGCTTTTATTGACACTACCTCCATCTTTCCAATCAGTTTCAGTCGATCTGACACCAATTTTGCACCCAGGACTACTAGGTTTCAGAAAGCAAACTAAACTTACAGTCTAGAACAGATAGTTGAACACAGGAGAAAGAACATACAGAAATAGTAAAACACACAGATAAAAATAGACAAGAATAACAATAATCATTTGAAGATAATTTTTTGAACAGTTCAAGAGAACAGTGCCGATACTAGGTTACCGCTAGTATAACGAGGTGTTCATCCAAGAATTGTTCTTAGAATTGTTTTGAGAAAACAAATAGAAATAAAGATATTCTTTTATTGACACTACCTCCATCTTTCCAATCAGTTTCAGTTCATCTAATATCATTTTTCACCCAGGACTACTAGGTTTCAGAAAGCAAACTAAAATTACAGTCTAGAACAGATAGTTGAACACAGGAGAAAGTACATACAGATATAGTAAAACACAGATAAAAATAGACAAGAATAACAATAATCATTTGAAGATAATTCTTTGAACAGTTCAAGAGAACAGTGCCGATACTAGGAAACCGCTAGTATGACGAGGTGTTCATCCAAGAATTGTTCGTAGAATTGTTTTGAGAAAACAAATAGAAATGAAGATATGCTTTTACTGACACTACCTCCATCTTTCCAATCAGTTTCAGTTCATCTGACACCAATTTTGCACCCAGGACTACTAGGTTTCAGAAAGCAAACTAAACTTACAGTCTAGAACAGAGATAGTTGAACACAGGAGAAAGAACATACAGAAATAGTAAAACACATAGATAAAAATAGACAAGAATAACAATAATCATTTGAAGATAATTCTTTGAACAGTTCAAGAGAACATTGCCGATACTAGGTAACCGCTAGTATAACGAGTTGTTAATCCAAGAATTGTTCTTAGAATTGTTTTGAGAAAACAAATAGAAATAAAGATATGCTTTTATTGACACTACCTCCATCTGTCCAATCTGTTTCAGTTCATCTGACACCAATTTTGCACCCAGGAGTACTAGGTTTCAGAAAGCAATCTAAACTTACAGTCTAGAACAGATAGTTGAACACAGAAGAAAGAACATACAGAATGAGTAAAACACATAGATAAAAAAAGATAAGAATAACAATAATCATTTGAAGATAAATCTTTGAACAGTTCAAGAGAACGGTGCCGATACTAGTTTACCACTAGTATAACGTGGTGTTCATCGAAGAATACTTTTTAGAAAACAAATAGAAATAAAGATATGCTTTTATTGACACTACCTCCATCTTTCCAATCAGTTTAAGTTCATCTGATACCAATTTTGCACCCAAGACTACTAGGTTTCAGAAAGCAAACTAAACTTACAGTCTAGAACAGATAGTTGAACACCGGAGAAAGAACATACACAAATAGTAAAACACACAGATAAAAATAGACAAGAATAACAATAATCATTTGAAGATAATTCTTTGAACAGTTCAAGAGAACAGTGCCGATACTAGGTTACCGCTAGTATAACGAGGTGTTCATCCAAGAATTGTTCTTAGAATTGTTTTGAAAAAACAAATAGAAATAAAGATATGCTTTTATTGACACTACCTCCATCTTTCCAATCAGTTTCAGTTCATCTGATACCAATTTTGCACCCAGGACTACTAGGTTTATGAAAGAAAACAAAACTTACAGTCTAGAACAGATAGTTGAACACATGAGAAAGAACATATAGAAATAGTAAAACACACAGATAAAAATAGATAAGAATAACAATAATAATTTGAAGATAATTCTTTGAACAGTTCAAGAGAACGGTGTCGATACTAGGTTACCGATAGTATAACGAGGTGTTCATCCAAGAATTGTTCTTAGAATTGTTTTGAGAAAAACAATTAGAAATAAAGATATGCTTTTATTGACACTACCTCCATCTTTCCAATCAGTTTCAGTTCATCTAATACAATTTTTGCACCCAGGACTACTAGGTTTCAGAAAGCAAACTAAACTTACAGTCTAGAACAGATAGTTGAACACAGGATAAAGAACATACAGAAATAGTAAAACACACAGATAAAAATAGACAAGAATAACAATAATCATTTGAAGATAATTCTTTGAACAGTTCAAGAGAACATTGCCGATACTAGGTTACCGCTAGTATAACGAGGTGTTAATCCAAGAATTGTTCTTAGAATTGTTTTGAGAAAACAAATAGAAATAAAGATATGCTTTTATTGACACTACCTCCATCTGTCCAATCTGTTTCAGCTCATCTGATACCAATTTTGCACCCAGGACTACAAGGTTTCAGAAAGCAAACTAAACTTACAGTCCAGAACAGATAGTTAAGCACAGGAAAAAGAACATACATAAATAGTAAAACACAGATAAAAATAGACAAGAATAACAATAATCATTTGAAGATAATTCTTTGAACAGTTCAAGAGAATGGTGTCGATACTAGGTTACCGCTAGTATAACGAGGTGTTCAA
This sequence comes from Berberis vulgaris, assembly GCA_963556465.1. Lineage (NCBI taxonomy): Eukaryota > Viridiplantae > Streptophyta > Magnoliopsida > Ranunculales > Berberidaceae > Berberis > Berberis vulgaris. The sequence goes on from OY747128.1 coordinate 59,291,190, forward strand.
CCAAGAATTGTTCTTAGAATTGTTTTGACAAAACAAATAGAAATAAAGATAAGCTTTTATTGACACTACCTCCATCTTTCCAATCAGTTTCAGTTGATCTGACACCAATTTTGCACCCAGGACTACTAGGTTTCAGAAAGCAAACTAAACTTACAGTCTAGAACAGATAGTTGAACACAGGAGAAAGAACATACAGAAATAGTAAAACACACAGATAAAAATAGACAAGAATAACAATAATCATTTGAAGATAATTTTTTGAACAGTTCAAGAGAACAGTGCCGATACTAGGTTACCGCTAGTATAACGAGGTGTTCATCCAAGAATTGTTCTTAGAATTGTTTTGAGAAAACAAATAGAAATAAAGATATTCTTTTATTGACACTACCTCCATCTTTCCAATCAGTTTCAGTTCATCTAATATCATTTTTCACCCAGGACTACTAGGTTTCAGAAAGCAAACTAAACTTACAGTCTAGAACAGATAGTTGAACACAGGAGAAAGTACATACAGATATAGTAAAACACAGATAAAAATAGACAAGAATAACAATAATCATTTGAAGATAATTCTTTGAACAGTTCAAGAGAACAGTGCCGATACTAGGAAACCGCTAGTATGACGAGGTGTTCATCCAAGAATTGTTCGTAGAATTGTTTTGAGAAAACAAATAGAAATAAAGATATGCTTTTACTGACACTACCTCCATCTTTCCAATCAGTTTCAGTTCATCTGACACCAATTTTGCACCCAGGACTACTAGGTTTCAGAAAGCAAACTAAACTTACAGTCTAGAACTGAGATAGTTGAACACAGGAGAAAGAACATACAGAAATAGTAAAACACATAGATAAAAATAGACAAGAATAACAATAATCATTTGAAGATAATTCTTTGAACAGTTCAAGAGAACATTGCCGATACTAGGTAACCGCTAGTATAACGAGTTGTTAATCCAAGAATTGTTCTTAGAATTGTTTTGAGAAAACAAATAGAAATAAAGATATGCTTTTATTGACACTACCTCCATCTGTCCAATCTGTTTCAGTTCATCTGACACCAATTTTGCACCCAGGAGTACTAGGTTTCAGAAAGCAATCTAAACTTACAGTCTAGAACAGATAGTTGAACACAGAAGAAAGAACATACAGAATGAGTAAAACACATAGATAAAAAAAGATAAGAATAACAATAATCATTTGAAGATAAATCTTTGAACAGTTCAAGAGAACGGTGCCGATACTAGTTTACCACTAGTATAACGTGGTGTTCATCGAAGAATACTTTTTAGAAAACAAATAGAAATAAAGATATGCTTTTATTGACACTACCTCCATCTTTCCAATCAGTTTAAGTTCATCTGATACCAATTTTGCACCCAAGACTACTAGGTTTCAGAAAGCAAACTAAACTTACAGTCTAGAACAGATAGTTGAACACCGGAGAAAGAACATACACAAATAGTAAAACACACAGATAAAAATAGACAAGAATAACAATAATCATTTGAAGATAATTCTTTGAACAGTTCAAGAGAACAGTGCCGATACTAGGTTACCGCTAGTATAACGAGGTGTTCATTCAAGAATTGTTCTTAGAATTGTTTTGAGAAAACAAATAGAAATAAAGATATGCTTTTATTGACACTACCTCCATCTTTCCAATCAGTTTCAGTTCATCTGAAACCAATTTTGCACCCAGGACTACTAGGTTTATGAAAGAAAACAAAACTTACAGTCTAGAACAGATAGTTGAACACAGGAGAAAGAACATACAGAAATAGTAAAACACACAGATAAAAATAGACAAGAATAACAATATTCATTTGAAGATAATTCTTTGAACAGTTCAAGAGAATGGTGTCGATACTAGGTTACCGCTAGTATAACGAGGTGTTCAACCAAGAATTGTTCTTAGAATTGTTTTGACAAAACAAATAGAAATAAAGATATGCTTTTATTGACACTACCTCCATCTTTCCAATCAGTTTCAGTTCATCTGATACCAATTTTGCACCCAGGACTACTATGTTTATGAAAGAAAACAAAACTTATAGTCTAGAACAGATAGTTGAACACATGAGAAAGAACATACAGAAATAGTAAAACACACAGATAAAAATAGATAAGAATAACAATAATAATTTGAAGATAATTCGTTGAACAGTTCAAGAGAACGGTGTCGATACTAGGTTACCGATAGTATAACGAGGTGTTCATCCAAGAATTGTTCTTAGAATTGTTTTGAGAAAAACAATTAGAAATAAAGATATGCTTTTATTGACACTAACTCCATCTTTCCAATCAGTTTCAGTTCATCTAATACAATTTTTGCACCCAGGACTACTAGGTTTCAGAAAGCAAACTAAACTTACAGTCTAGAACAGATAGTTGAACACAGGAGAAAGAACATACAGAAATAGTAAAACACACAGATAAAAATAGACAAGAATAACAATAATCATTTGAAGATAATTCTTTGAACAGTTCAAGAGAACATTGCCTATACTAGGTTACCGCTAGTATAACGAGGTGTTAATCCAAGAATTGTTCTTAGAATTGTTTTGAGAAAACAAATAGAAATAAAGATATGCTTTTATTGACACTACCTCCATCTTTCCAATCTGTTTCAGTTCATCTGTTACCAATTTTGCACCCAGGACTACAAGGTTTCAGAAAGCAAACTAAACTTACAGTCTAGAACAGATAGTTGAGCACAGGAAAAAGAAGATACATAAATAGTAAAACACAGATAAAAATAGACAAGAATAACAATAATCATTTGAAGATAATTCTTTGAACAGTTCAAGAGAATGGTGTCGATACTAGGTTACCGCTAGTATAACGAGGTGTTCAACCAAGAATTGTTCTTAGAATTGTTTTGACAAAACAAATAGAAATAAAGATATGCTTTTATTGACACTACCTCCATCTTTCCAATCAGTTTCAGTTCATCTGACACCAATTTTGCACCCAGGACTACTAGGTTTTAGAAAGCAAACTAAACTTACAGTCTAGAACAGATAGTTGAACACAGGAGAAAGAACATACAGAAATAGTAAAACACAGATAAAAATAGACAAGAATAACAATAATCATTTGAAGATAATTCTTTGAACAGTTCAAGAGAACAGTGCCGATACTAGGTTACCGCTAGTATAACGAGGTGTTCATCCAAGAATTGTTCTTAGAATTGTTTTGAGAAAACAAATAGAAATAAAGATATGCTTTTATTGACACTACCTCCATCTTTCTAATCAGTTTCAGTTCATCTGATACCAATTTTGCACCCAGGACTACTAGGTTTATGAAAGAAAACAAAACTTACAGTCTAGAACAGATAGTTGAACACATGAAAAAGAACATACAGAAATAGTAAAACACACAGATAAAAATAGACAAGAATAACAATATTCTTTTGAAGATAATCCTTTGAACAGTTCAAGAGAATGGTGTCGATACTAGGTTACCGCTAGTATAACGAGGTGTTCAACCAAGAATTGTTCTTAGAATTGTTTTGAGAAAACAAATAGAAATAAAGATATGCTTTTATTGACACTACCTCCATCTTTCCAATCAGTTTCAGTTCATCTGATACCAATTTTGCACCCAGGACTACTAGGTTTATGAAAGAAAACAAAACTTACAGTCTAGAACAGATAGTTGAACACATGAGAAAGAACATACAGAAATAGTAAAACACATAGATAAAAATAGACAAGAATAACAATAATCATTTGAAGATAATTCTTTGAACAGTTCAAGAGAACATTGCCGATACTAGGTTACCGCTAGTATAACGAGGTGTTAATCCAAGAATTGTTCTCAGAATTGTTTTGAGAAAAAAAATAGAAATAAAGATATGCTTTTATTGACACTACCTCCATTTGTCCAATCTGTTTCAGTTCATCTGACACCAATTTTGCACCCAGGAGTACTAGGTTTAAGAAAGCAATCTAAACTTACAGTCTAGAACAGATAATTGAACACAGGAGAAAGAACATACAGAATGAGTAAAACACATAGATAAAAAAAGATAAGAATAACAATAATCATTTGAAGATAAATCTTTGAACAGTTCAAGAGAACGGTGCCGATACTAGTTTACCACTAGTATAACGTGGCGTTCATCGAAGAATTGTTTTTAGAAAACAAATAGAAATAAAGATATGCTTTTATTGACACTACCTCCATCTTTCCAATCAGTTTCAGTTCATCTGATACCAATTTTGCACCCAAGACTACTAGGTTTCAGAAAGCAAACTAAACTTACAGTCTAGAACAGATAGTTGAACACCGGAGAAAGAACATACACAAATAGTAAAACACACAGATAAAAATAGACAAGAATAACAATAATCATTTGAAGATAATTCTTTGAACAGTTCAAGAGAACAGTGCCGATACTAGGTTACCGCTAGTATAACGAGGTGTTCATTCAAGAATTGTTCTTAGAATTGTTTTGAGAAAACAAATAGAAATAAAGATATGCTTTTATTGACACTACCTCCATCTTTCCAATCAGTTTCAGTTCATCTGAAACCAATTTTGCACCCAGGACTACTAGGTTTATGAAAGAAAACAAAACTTACAGTCTAGAACAGATAGTTGAACACAGGAGAAAGAACATACAGAAATAGTAAAACACACAGATAAAAATAGACAAGAATAACAATATTCATTTGAAGATAATTCTTTGAACAGTTCAAGAGAATGGTGTCGATACTAGGTTACCGCTAGTATAACGAGGTGTTCAACCAAGAATTGTTCTTAGAATTGTTTTGACAAAACAAATAGAAATAAAGATATGCTTTTATTGACACTACCTCCATCTTTCCAATCAGTTTCAGTTCATCTGACACCAATTTTGCACCCAGGACTACTAGGTTTCAGAAAGCAAACTAAACTTACAGTCTAGAACAGATAGTTGAACACAGGAGAAAGAACATACAGAAATAGTAAAACACATAGATAAAAATAGATAAGAATAACAATAATCATTTGAAGATAATTCTTTGAACAGTTCAAGAGAATGGTGTCGATACTAGGTTACCGCTAGTATAACGAGGTCTTAATCCAAGAATTGTTCTTAGAATTGTTTTGAGAAAACAAATACAAATAAAGATATGCTTTTATAGACACTACCTCCATCTTTCCAATCAGTTTCAGTTCATCTGATACCAATTTTGCACCCAGGACTACTATGTTTATGAAAGAAAACAAAACTTATAGTCTAGAACAGATAGTTGAACACATGAGAAAGAACATACAGAAATAGTAAAACACACAGATAAAAATAGATAAGAATAACAATAGTAATTTGAAGATAATTCGTTGAACAGTTCAAGAGAACGGTGTCGATACTAGGTTACCGATAGTATAACGAGGTGTTCATCCAAGAATTGTTCTTAGAATTGTTTTGAGAAAAACAATTAGAAATAAAGATATGCTTTTATTGACACTAACTCCATCTTTCCAATCAGTTTCAGTTCATCTAATACAATTTTTGCACCCAGGACTACTAGGTTTCAGAAAGCAAACTAAACTTACAGTCTAGAACAGATAGTTGAACACAGGAGAAAGAACATACAGAAATAGTAAAACACACAGATAAAAATAGACAAGAATAACAATAATCATTTGAAGATAATTCTTTGAACAGTTCAAGAGAACATTGCCTATACTAGGTTACCGCTAGTATAACGAGGTGTTAATCCAAGAATTGTTCTTAGAATTGTTTTGAGAAAACAAATAGAAATAAAGATATGCTTTTATTGACACTACCTCCATCTTTCCAATCTGTTTCAGTTCATCTGTTACCAATTTTGCACCCAGGACTACAAGGTTTCAGAAAGCAAACTAAACTTACAGTCTAGAACAGATAGTTGAGCACAGGAAAAAGAAGATACATAAATAGTAAAACACAGATAAAAATAGACAAGAATAACAATAATCATTTGAAGATAATTCTTTGAACAGTTCAAGAGAATGGTGTCGATACTAGGTTACCGCTAGTATAACGAGGTGTTCAACCAAGAATTGTTCTTAGAATTGTTTTGACAAAACAAATAGAAATAAAGATATGCTTTTATTGACACTACCTCCATCTTTCCAATCAGTTTCAGTTCATCTGACACCAATTTTGCACCCAGGACTACTAGGTTTTAGAAAGCAAACTAAACTTACAGTCTAGAACAGATAGTTGAACACAGGAGAAAGAACATACAGAAATAGTAAAACACACAGATAAAAATAGACAAGAATAACAATAATCATTTGAAGATAATTTTTTGAACAGTTCAAGAGAACAGTGCCGATACTAGGTTACCGCTAGTATAACGAGGTGTTCATCCAAGAATTGTTCTTAGAATTGTTTTGAGAAAACAAATAGAAATAAAGATATTCTTTTATTGACACTACCTCCATCTTTCCAATCAGTTTCAGTTCATCTAATACCATTTTTGCACCCAGGACTACTAGGTTTCAGAAAGCAAACTAAACTTACAGTCTAGAACAGATAGTTGAACACAGGAGAAAGAACATACAGAAATAGTAAAACACAGATAAAAATAGACAAGAATAACAATAATCATTTGAAGATAATTCTTTGAACAGTTCAAGAGAACAGTGCCGATACTAGGTTACCGCTAGTATAACGAGGTGTTCATCCAAGAATTGTTCTTAGAATTGTTTTGAGAAAACAAATAGAAATAAAGATATGCTTTTATTGACACTACCTCCATCTTTCTAATCAGTTTCAGTTCATCTGATACCAATTTTGCACCCAGGACTACTAGGTTTATGAAAGAAAACAAAACTTACAGTCTAGAACAGATAGTTGAACACATGAAAAAGAACATACAGAAATAGTAAAACACACAGATAAAAATAGACAAGAATAACAATATTCTTTTGAAGATAATCCTTTGAACAGTTCAAGAGAATGGTGTCGATACTAGGTTACCGCTAGTATAACGAGGTGTTCAACCAAGAATTGTTCTTAGAATTGTTTTGAGAAAACAAATAGAAATAAAGATATGCTTTTATTGACACTACCTCCATCTTTCCAATCAGTTTCAGTTCATCTGATACCAATTTTGCACCCAGGACTACTAGGTTTATGAAAGAAAACAAAACTTACAGTCTAGAACAGATAGTTGAACACATGAGAAAGAACATACAGAAATAGTAAAACACATAGATAAAAATAGACAAGAATAACAATAATCATTTGAAGATAATTCTTTGAACAGTTCAAGAGAACATTGCCGATACTAGGTTACCGCTAGTATAACGAGGTGTTAATCCAAGAATTGTTCTCAGAATTGTTTTGAGAAAAAAAATAGAAATAAAGATATGCTTTTATTGACACTACCTCCATTTGTCCAATCTGTTTCAGTTCATCTGACACCAATTTTGCACCCAGGAGTACTAGGTTTCAGAAAGCAATCTAAACTTACAGTCTAGAACAGATAATTGAACACAGGAGAAAGAACATACAGAATGAGTAAAACACATAGATAAAAAAAGATAAGAATAACAATAATCATTTGAAGATAAATCTTTGAACAGTTCAAGAGAACGGTGCCGATACTAGTTTACCACTAGTATAACGTGGCGTTCATCGAAGAATTGTTTTTAGAAAACAAATAGAAATAAAGATATGCTTTTATTGACACTACCTCCATCTTTCCAATCAGTTTCAGTTCATCTGATACCAATTTTGCACCCAAGACTACTAGGTTTCAGAAAGCAAACTAAACTTACAGTCTAGAACAGATAGTTGAACACCGGAGAAAGAACATACACAAATAGTAAAACACACAGATAAAAATAGACAAGAATAACAATAATCATTTGAAGATAATTCTTTGAACAGTTCAAGAGAACAGTGCCGATACTAGGTTACCGATAGTATAACGAGGTGTTCATCCAAGAATTGTTCTTAGAATTGTTTTGAAAAAACAAATAGAAATAAAGATATGCTTTTATTGACACTACCTCCATCTTTCCAATCAGTTTCAGTTCATCTGATACCAATTTTGCACCCAGGACTACTAGGTTTATGAAAGAAAACAAAACTTACAGTCTAGAACAGATAGTTGAACACATGAGAAAGAACATATAGAAATAGTAAAACACACAGATAAAAATAGATAAGAATAACAATAATAATTTGAAGATAATTCTTTGAACAGTTCAAGGGAACGGTGTCGGTACAAGGTTACCGATAGTATAACGAGGTGTTCATCAAAGAATTGTTCTTAGAATTGTTTAGAGAAAAACAATTAGAAATAAATATATGCTTTTATTGACACTAACTCCATCTTTCCAATCAGTTTCAGTTCATCTAATACAATTTTTGCACCCAGGACTACTAGGTTTCAGAAAGCAAACTAAACTTACAGTCTAAAACAGATAGTTGAACACAGGAGAAAGAACATACAGAAATAGTAAAACACACAGATAAAAATAGACAAGAATAACAATATTCATTTGAAGATAATTCTTTGAACGGTTCAAGAGAATGATGTCGATACTAGGTTACCGCTAGTATAACGAGGTGTTCAACCTAGAATTGTTCTTAGAATTGTTTTGAGAAAACAAATAGAAATAAAGATATGCTTTTATTGACACTACCTCCATCTGTCCAATCTGTTTCAGTTCATCTGATACCAATTTTGCACCCACGACTACTATGTTTCAGAAAGCAAAGTAAACTTACAGTCTAGAACAGATAGTTGAGCACAGGAAAAAGAACATACAGAAATAGTAAAACACAGATAAAAATAGACAAGAATAACAATAATCATTTGAAGATAATTCATTGAACAGTTCAAGAGAATGGTGTCGATACTAGGTTACCGCTAGTATAACGAGGTCTTCAACCAAGAATTGTTCTTAGAATTGTTTTGACAAAACAAATAGAAATAAAGATATGCTTTTATTGACACAACCTCCATCTTTCCAATCAGTTTCAGTTCATCTGATACAATTTTTGCACCCAGGACTTCTAGGTTTCAGAAAGCAAACTAAACTTACAGTCTAGAACAGATAGTTGAACACAGGAGAAAGAACATACAGAAATAGTAAAACACACAGATAAAAATAGACAAGAATAACAATAATCATTTGAAGATAATTCTTTGAACAGTTCAAGAGAACAGTGCCGATACTAGGTTACCGCTAGTATAACGAGGTGTTCATCCAAGAATTATTCTTAGAATTGTTTTGAGAAAACAAATAGAAATAAAGATATGCTTTTATTGACACTACTTCCATCTTTCCAATCAGTTTCAGTTCATCTAATACCATTTTTGCACCCAGGACTACTAGGTTTCAGAAAGCAAACAAAACTTACAGTCTAGAACAGATAGGTGAACACAGGAGAAAGAGCATACAGAAATAGTAAAACACAGATAAAAATAGACAAGAATAATAATTATCATTTGAAGATAATTCTTTGAACAGTTCAAGAGAATGGTGTCGATACTAGGTTACCGCTAGTATAACAAGGTGTTCAACATAGAATTGTTTTGAGAAAACAAATAGAAATAAAGATATGCTTTTATTGACACTACCTCCATCTTTCCAATCACTTTCAGTTCATCTGACACCAATTTTTCACCCAGGAGTACTAGGTTTCAGAAAGCAATCTAAACTTACAGTCTAGAACAGATAGTTGAACACAGAAGAAAGAACATACAGAATGAGTAAAACACATATATAAAAATAGAGAAGAATAACAATAATTATTTGAGGATAAATCTTTGAACAGTTCAAGAGAACGGTGCCGATACTAGTTTACTGCTAGTATAACGTGGTGTTCATCGAAGAATTGTTTTTAGAAAACAAATAGAAATAGAGATATGCTTTTATTGACACTACCTCCATCTTTCCAATCAGTTTCAGTTCATCTGATACCAATTTTGCGCCCAAGACTACTAGGTTTCAGAAAGCAAACTAAACTTACAGTCTAGAACAGATAGTTGAACACAGGAGAAAGAACATACACAAATAGTAAAACACACAGATAAAAATAGACAAGAATAACAATAATCATTTGAAGATAATTCTTTGAACAGTTCAAGAGAACATGGCCGATACTAGGTTACCGCTAGTATAACGAGGTGTTCATCCAAGAATTGTTCTTAGAATTGTTTTGAGAAAACCAATAGAAATAAAGATATGCTTTTATTGACACTACCTAAATCTTTCCAATCAGTTTCAGTTCATCTGATACCAATTTTGCTCCCAAGACTACTAGGTTTCAGAAAGCAAACTAAACTTACAGTCTAGAACAGATAGTTGAACACAGGAGAAAGAACATACACAAATAGTAAAACACACAGATAAAAATAGACAAGAATAACAATAATCATTTGAAGATAATTCTTTGAACAGTTCAAGAGAACATGGCCGATACTAGGTTACCGCTAGTATAACGAGGTGTTCATCCAAGAATTGTTCTTAGAATTGTTTTGAGAAAACCAATAGAAATAAAGATATGCTTTTATTGACACTACCTCCATCTTTCCAATCAGTTTCAGTTCATCTGATACCAATTTTGCACCCAGGACTACTAGGTTTCTGAAAGAAAACAAAACTTACAGTCTAGAACAGATAGTTGAACACATGAGAACGAACATACAGAAATAGTAAAACACACAGATAAAAATAGACAAGAATAACAATAATCATTTGAAGATAATTCTTTGAACAGTTCAAGAGAACGGTACCGATACTAGGTTACCACTAGTATAACGAGGTGTTCATCCAAGAATTGTTTTGAGAAAACAAATAGAAATAAAGATATGCTTTTATTGACACTACCGCCATCTTTCCAATCAGTTTGTGTTCATCTGATACCAATTTTGCACCCAGGACTACTAGGTTTCAGAAAGCAAACTAAATTTACAGTCTAGAACAGATAGTTGAACACAGGAGAAAGAACATACAGAAATAGTAAAACACAAAGATAAAAATAGACGAGAATTACAATAATCATTTGAAGATAATTCATTGAACAGTTCAAGAGAATGGTGTCGATACTAGGTTACCGCTAGTATAACGAGGTCTTCAACCAAGAATTGTTCTTAGAATTGTTTTGACAAAACAAATAGAAATAAAGATATGCTTTTATTGACACAACCTCCATCTTTCCAATCAGTTTCAGTTCATCTGATACAATTTTTGCACCCAGGACTTCTAGGTTTCAGAAAGCAAACTAAACTTACAGTCTAGAACAGATAGTTGAACACAGGAGAAAGAACATACAGAAATAGTAAAACACACAGATAAAAATAGACAAGAATAACAATAATCATTTGAAGATAATTCTTTGAACAGTTCAAGAGAACAGTGCCGATACTAGGTTACCGCTAGTATAACGAGGTGTTCATCCAAGAATTATTCTTAGAATTGTTTTGAGAAAACAAATAGAAATAAAGATATGCTTTTATTGACACTACTTCCATCTTTCCAATCAGTTTCAGTTCATCTAATACCATTTTTGCACCCAGGACTACTAGGTTTCAGAAAGCAAACAAAACTTACAGTCTAGAACAGATAGGTGAACACAGGAGAAAGAGCATACAGAAATAGTAAAACACAGATAAAAATAGACAAGAATAATAATTATCATTTGAAGATAATTCTTTGAACAGTTCAAGAGAATGGTGTCGATACTAGGTTACCGCTAGTATAACAAGGTGTTCAACATAGAATTGTTTTGAGAAAACAAATAGAAATAAAGATATGCTTTTATTGACACTACCTCCATCTTTCCAATCACTTTCAGTTCATCTGACACCAATTTTTCACCCAGGAGTACTAGGTTTCAGAAAGCAATCTAAACTTACAGTCTAGAACAGATAGTTGAACACAGAAGAAAGAACATACAGAATGAGTAAAACACATATATAAAAATAGAGAAGAATAACAATAATTATTTGAGGATAAATCTTTGAACAGTTCAAGAGAACGGTGCCGATACTAGTTTACTGCTAGTATAACGTGGTGTTCATCGAAGAATTGTTTTTAGAAAACAAATAGAAATAGAGATATGCTTTTATTGACACTACCTCCATCTTTCCAATCAGTTTCAGTTCATCTGATACCAATTTTGCGCCCAAGACTACTAGGTTTCAGAAAGCAAACTAAACTTACAGTCTAGAACAGATAGTTGAACACAGGAGAAAGAACATACACAAATAGTAAAACACACAGATAAAAATAGACAAGAATAACAATAATCATTTGAAGATAATTCTTTGAACAGTTCAAGAGAACATGGCCGATACTAGGTTACCGCTAGTATAACGAGGTGTTCATCCAAGAATTGTTCTTAGAATTGTTTTGAGAAAACCAATAGAAATAAAGATATGCTTTTATTGACACTACCTAAATCTTTCCAATCAGTTTCAGTTCATCTGATACCAATTTTGCTCCCAAGACTACTAGGTTTCAGAAAGCAAACTAAACTTACAGTCTAGAACAGATAGTTGAACACAGGAGAAAGAACATACACAAATAGTAAAACACACAGATAAAAATAGACAAGAATAACAATAATCATTTGAAGATAATTCTTTGAACAGTTCAAGAGAACATGGCCGATACTAGGTTACCGCTAGTATAACGAGGTGTTCATCCAAGAATTGTTCTTAGAATTGTTTTGAGAAAACCAATAGAAATAAAGATATGCTTTTATTGACACTACCTCCATCTTTCCAATCAGTTTCAGTTCATCTGATACCAATTTTGCACCCAGGACTACTAGGTTTCTGAAAGAAAACAAAACTTACAGTCTAGAACAGATAGTTGAACACATGAGAACGAACATACAGAAATAGTAAAACACACAGATAAAAATAGACAAGAATAACAATAATCATTTGAAGATAATTCTTTGAACAGTTCAAGAGAACGGTACCGATACTAGGTTACCACTAGTATAACGAGGTGTTCATCCAAGAATTGTTTTGAGAAAACAAATAGAAATAAAGATATGCTATTATTGACACTACCGCCATCTTTCCAATCAGTTTGTGTTCATCTGATACCAATTTTGCACCCAGGACTACTAGGTTTCAGGAAGCAAACTAAATTTACAGTCTAGAACAGATAGTTGAACACAGGAGACAGAACATACAGAAATAGTAAAACACAAAGATAAAAATAGACGAGAATTACAATAATCATTTGAAGATAATTCTTTGAACAGTTCAAGAGAACGGTGTCGATACTAGGTTACCACTAGTATAACGAGGTGTTCATCCAAGAATTGTTCTTAGAATTGTTTTGAGAAAACAAATAGAAATAAAGATATGCTTTTATTGACACTACCTCCATCTTTCTAATCAGTTTCAGTTCATCTAATACCATTTTTGCACCCAGGGCTACTAGGTTTCAGAAAGTAAACTAAACTTACAGTCTAGAACAGATAGTTGAACACAGGAGAAAGAAAATACAGAAATAGTAAAACACACAGATAAAAATAGACAAGAATAACAATAATCATTTGAAGATAATTCTTTGAACAGTTCAAGAGAATGGTGTCGATACTAGGTTACCGCTAGTATAACGAGGTGTTCAACCAAGAATTGTTCTTAGAATTGTTTTGAGAAAACAAATAGAAATAAAGATATGCTTTTATTGACACTACCTCCATCTTTCCAATCAGTTTCAGTTCATCTGACACCAATTTTGGACCCAGGACTACTAGGTTTCAGAAAGCAAACTAAACTTACAGTCTAGAACAGATAGTTGAACACAGAAGAAAGAACATACAGAAATAGTAAAACACACAGATAAAAATAGACAAGAATAACAATAATCATTTGAAGATAATTCTTTGAACAGTTCAAGAGAACAGTGCCGATACTAGGTTACCGCTAGTATAACGAGGTCTTAATCCAAGAATTGTTCTTAGAATTGTTTTGAGAAAACAAATACAAATAAAGATATGCTTTTATTAACACTACCTCCATCTTTCCTTTCAGTTTCAGTTCATCTGATACCAATTTTGCACCTAGGACTACTAGGTTTCAGAAAGAAAACTAAATTTACAGTCTAGAACAGATAGTTGAACACAGGAGAAAGAACATACAGAAATAGTAAAACACACAGATAAAAATAGACAAGAATAACAATAATCATTTGAAGATAATTCTTTGGACAGTTCAAGAGAACGCTGCCGATACTAGGTTACCGCTAGTATAACGAGGTGTTCATCCAAGAATTGTATTGAGAAAACAAATAGAAATAAAGATATGCTTTTATTGACACTACCGCCATCTTTCCAATCAGTTTGTGTTCATCTGATACCAATTTTGCACCCAGGACTACTAGGTTTCAGAAAGCAAACTAAATTTACAGTTTAGAACAGATAGTTGAACACAGGAGAAAGAACATACAGAAATAGTAACACACAAGGATAAAAATAGACGAAAATAACAATAATCATTTGAAGATAATTCTTTGAACAGTTCAAGAGAACGGTGCCGATACTAGGTTACCGCTAGTATAACGAGGTGTTCATCCAATAATTGTTCTTAGAATTGTTTTGAGAAAACAAATAGAAATAAAGATATGCTTTTATTGACACTACCTCCATCTTTCCAATCAGTTTCTGTTCATCTAATACCATTTTTGCACCCAGGACAACTAGGTTTCAGAAAGCAAGCTAAACTTACAGTCTAGAACAGATAGTTGAACACAGGAGAAAGAACATACAGAAATAGTAAAACACACAGATAAAAATAGACAAGAATAACAATAATCATTTGAAGATAATTCTTTGAACAGTTCAAGAGAATGGTGTCGATACTAGGTTTCCGCTAGTATAACGAGGTGTTCAACCAAGAATTGTTTTGAGAAAACAAATAGAAATAAAGATATGCTTTTATTGACACTACCTCCATCTTTCCAATCAGTTTCAGTTCATCTGACACCAATTTTACACCCAGGAGTACTAGGTTTCAGAAATCAATCTAAACTTACAGTCTAGAACAGATAGTTGAACACAGAAGAAAGAACATACAGATTGAGTAAAACACATAGATAAAAATAGATAAGAATAACAATAATCATTTGAAGATAAATCTTTGAACAGTTCAAGAGAACGGTGCCGATACTAGTTTACCGCTAGTATAACGTGGTGTTCATTGAAGAATTGTTTTGAGAAAACAAATAGAAATAAAGATATGCATTAATTGACACTACCTCCATCTTTCCAATCAGTTTCAGTTCATCTGATACCAATTTTGCACCCAGGACTACTAGGTTTCAGAAAGAAAACTAAACTTACAGTCTAGAACAGATAGTTGAACACAGGAGAAAGAACATACAGAAATAGTAAAACACACAGATAAAAATAGACAAGAATAACAATAATCATTTGAAGATAATTCTTTGAACAGTTCAAGAGAACAGTGTCGATACTAGGTTACCGCTAGTATAACGAGGTTTTCATCCAATAATTGTTCTTAGAATTGTTTTGAGAAAAAAATAGAAATAAAGATATGCTTTTATTGACATTACCTCCATCTTTCCAATCAGTTTCAGTTCATCTGATACCAATTTTGCTCCAAGACTACTAGGTTTCAGAAAGCAAACTAAACTTACAGTCTAGAACAGATAGTTGAACACAGGAGAAAGAACATACACAAATAGTAAAACACACAGATAAAAATAGACAAGAATAACAATAATCATTTGAAGATAATTCTTTGAACAGTTCAAGAGAACATGGCCGATACTAGGTTACCGCTAGTATAACGAGGTGTTCATCCAAGAATTGTTCTTAGAATTGTTTTGAGAAAACAAATAGAAATAAAGATATGCTTTTATTGACACTACCTCCATCTTTCCAATCAGTTTCAGTTCATCTGATACCAATTTTGCACCCAGGACTACTAGGTTTCTGAAAGAAAACAAAACTTACAGTCTAGAACAGATAGTTGAACACATGAGAAAGAACATACAGAAATAGTAAAACACACAGATAAAAATAGACAAGAATAACAATAATCATTTGAAGATAATTCTTTGAATAGTTCAAGAGAACGGTACCGATACTAGGTTACCACTAGTATAACGAGGTGTTCATCCAAGAATTGTTTTGAGAAAACAAATAGAAATAAAGATATGCTTTTATTGACACTACCGCCATCTTTCCAATCAGTTTGTGTTCATCTGATACCAATTTTGCACCCAGGACTACTAGGTTTCAGAAAGCAAACTAAATTTACAGTCTAGAACAGATAGTTGAACACAGGAGAAAGAACATACAGAAATAGTAAAACACAAAGATAAAAATAGACGAGAATTACAATAATCATTTGAAGATAATTCTTTGAACAGTTCAAGAGAACGGTGTCGATACTAGGTTACCACTAGTATAACGAGGTGTTCATCCAAGAATTGTTCTTAAAATTGTTTTGAGAAAACAAATAGAAATAAAGATATGCTTTTATTGACACTACCTCCATCTTTCTAATCAGTTTCAGTTCATCTAATACCATTTTTGCACCCAGGACTACTAGGTTTCAGAAAGTAAACTAAACTTACAGTCTAGAACAGATAGTTGAACACAGGAGAAAGAACATACAGAAATAGTAAAACACACAGATAAAAATAGACAAGAATAACAATAATCATTTGAAGATAATTCTTTGAACAGTTCAAGAGAACGGTGCCGATACTAGGTTACCGCTAGTATAACGAGGTGTTCATCCAAGAATTGTTCTTAGAATTGTTTTGAGAAAACAAATAGAAATAAAGATATGCTTTTATTGACACTACCTCCATCTTTCCAATCAGTTTCAGTTCATCTAATACCATTTTTGCACCCAGGTCTACTAGGTTTCAGAAAGCAATCTAAACTTACAGTCTAGAACAGATAGTTGAACACGGGAGAAAGAACATACAGAAATAGTAAAACACACAGATAAAAATAGACAAGAATAACAATAATCATTTGAAGATAATTCTTTGAACAGTTCAAGAGAACGGTGTCGATACTAGGTTACCGCTAGTATAACGAGGTTTTCATCCAAGAATTGTTCTTAGAATTGTTTTGAGAAAACAAATAGAAATAAAGATATGCTTTTATTGACATTTCCTCCATCTTTCCAATCAGTTTCAGTTCATCTGATACCAATTTTGCTCCCAAGACTACTAGGTTTCAGAAAGCAAACTAAACTTACAGTCTAGAACAGATAGTTGAACACCGGAGAAAGAACATACACAAATAGTAAAACACAAAGATAAAAATAGACAAGAATAACAATAATCATTTGAAGATAATTCTTTGAACAGTTCAGGAGAACATGGCCGATACTAGGTTACCGCTAGTATAACGAGGTGTTCATCCAAGAATTGTTCTTAGACTTGTTTTGAGAAAACAATAGAAATAAAGATATGCTTTTATTGACACTACCTCCATCTTTCCAATCAGTTTCAGTTCATCTGATACCAATTTTGCACCCAGGACTACTAGGTTTCTGAAAGAAAACGAAACTTACAGTCTAGAACAGATAGTTGAACACATGAGAAAGAACATACAGAAATAGTAAAACACACAGATAAAAATAGACAAGAATAACAATAATCATTTGAAGATAATTCTTTGAACAGTTCAAGAGAATGGTGTCGATACTAGGTTACCGCTAGTATAACGAGGTGTTCAACCAAGAATTGTTCTTAGAATTGTTTTGAGAAAACAAATAGAAATAAAGATATGCTTTTATTGACACTACCTCCATCTTTCCAATCAGTTTCAGTTCATCTGACACCAATTTTGCACCCAGGACTACTAGGTTTCAGAAAGCAAACTAAACTTACAGTCTAGAACAGATAATTGAACACAGGAGAAAGAACATACAGAAATAGTAAAACACACAGATAAAAATAGACAAGAATAACAATAATCATTTGAAGATAATTCTTTGAACAGTTCAAGAGAACGGTGTCGATACTAGCTTACCACTAGTATAACGAGGTGTTCATCCAAGAATTGTTCTTAGAATTGTTTTGAGAAAACAAATAGAAATAAAGATATGCTTTTATTGACACTACCTCCATCTTTCTAATCAGTTTCAGTTCATCTAATACCATTTTTGACCCAGGACTACTAGGTTTCAGAAAGTAAACTAAACTTACAGTCTAGAACAGATAGTTGAACACAGGAGAAAGAACATACAGAAATAGTAAAACACACAGATAAAAATAGACAAGAATAACAATAATCATTTGAAGATAATTCTTTGAACAGTTCAAGAGAACGGTGCCGATACTAGGTTACCGCTAGTATAACGAGGTGTTCATCCAAGAATTGTTTTGAGAAAACAAATAGAAATAAAGATATGCTTTTATTGACACTACCTCCATCTTTCCAATCAATTTCAGTTCATCTAATACCATTTTTGCACCCAGGTCTACTAGGTTTCAGAAAGCAATCTAAACTTACAGTCTAGAACAGATAGTTGAACACGGGAGAAAGAACATACAGAAATAGTAAAACACACAGATAAAAATAGACAAGAATAACAATAATCATTTGAAGATAATTCTTTGAACAGTTCAAGAGAACGGTGTCGATACTAGGTTACCGCTAGTATAACGAGGTGTTCATCCAAGAATTGTTCTTAGAATTGTTTTGAGAAAACAAATAGAAATAAAGATATGCTTTTATTGACACTACCTCCATCTTTCCAATCAGTTTCAGTTCATCTAATACCATTTTTGCACCCAGGTCTACTAGGTTTCAGAAAGCAATCTAAACTTACAGTCTAGAACAGATAGTTGAACACGGGAGAAAGAACATACAGAAATAGTAAAACACACAGATAAAAATAGACAAGAATAACAATAATCATTTGAAGATAATTCTTTGAACAGTTCAAGAGAACGGTGTCGATACTAGGTTACCGCTAGTATAACGAGGTTTTCATCCAAGAATTGTTCTTAGAATTGTTTTGAGAAAACAAATAGAAATAAAGATATGCTTTTATTGACATTACCTCCATCTTTCCAATCAGTTTCAGTTCATCTGATACCAATTTTGCTCCCAAGACTACTAGGTTTCAGAAAGAAAACTAAACTTACAGTCTAGAACAGATAGTTGAACACCGGAGAAAGAACATACACAAATAGTAAAACACACAGATAAAAATAGACAAGAATAACAATAATCATTTGAAGATAATTCTTTGAACAGTTCAGGAGAACATGGCCGATACTAGGTTACCGCTAGTATAACGAGGTGTTCATCCAAGAATTGTTCTTAGAATTGTTTTGAGAAAACAAATAGAAATAAAGATATGCTTTTATTGACACTACCTCCATCTTTCCAATCAGTTTCAGTTCATCTGATACCAATTTTGCACCCAGGACTACTAGGTTTCTGAAAGAAAACAAAACTTACAGTCTAGAACAGATAGTTGAACACATGAGAAAGAACATACAGAAATAGTAAAACACACAGATAAAAATAGACAAGAATAACAATAATCATTTGAAGATAATTCTTTGAACAGTTCAAGAGAACGGTGCCGATACTAGGTTACCGCTAGTATAACGAGGTGTTCATCCAAGAATTGTTTTGAGAAAACAAATAGAAATAAAGATATGCTTTTATTGACACTACCTCCATCTTTCCAATCAATTTCAGTTCATCTAATACCATTTTTGCACCCAGGTCTACTAGGTTTCAGAAAGCAATCTAAACTTACAGTCTAGAACAGATAGTTGAACACGGGAGAAAGAACATACAGAAATAGTAAAACACACAGATAAAAATAGACAAGAATAACAATAATCATTTGAAGATAATTCTTTGAACAGTTCAAGAGAACGGTGTCGATACTAGGTTACCGCTAGTATAACGAGGTGTTCATCCAAGAATTGTTCTTAGAATTGTTTTGAGAAAACAAATAGAAATAAAGATATGCTTTTATTGACACTACCTCCATCTTTCCAATCAGTTTCAGTTCATCTAATACCATTTTTGCACCCAGGTCTACTAGGTTTCAGAAAGCAATCTAAACTTACAGTCTAGAACAGATAGTTGAACACGGGAGAAAGAACATACAGAAATAGTAAAACACACAGATAAAAATAGACAAGAATAACAATAATCATTTGAAGATAATTCTTTGAACAGTTCAAGAGAACGGTGTCGATACTAGGTTACCGCTAGTATAACGAGGTTTTCATCCAAGAATTGTTCTTAGAATTATTTTGAGAAAACAAATAGAAATAAAGATATGCTTTTATTGACATTACCTCCATCTTTCCAATCAGTTTCAGTTCATCTGATACCAATTTTGCTCCCAAGACTACTAGGTTTCAGAAAGCAAACTAAACTTACAGTCTAGAACAGATAGTTGAACACCGGAGAAAGAACATACACAAATAGTAAAACACATAGATAAAAATAGACAAGAATAACAATAATCATTTGAAGATAATTCTTTGAACAGTTCAGGAGAACATGGCCGATACTAGGTTACCGCTAGTATAACGAGGTGTTCATCCAAGAATTGTTCTTAGAATTGTTTTGAGAAAACAAATAGAAATAAAGATATGCTTTTATTGACACTACCTCCATCTTTCCAATCAGTTTCAGTTCATCTGATACCAATTTTGCACCCAGGACTACTAGGTTTCTGAAAGAAAACAAAACTTACAGTCTAGAACAGATAGTTGAACACATGAGAAAGAACATACAGAAATAGTAAAACACACAGATAAAAATAGACAAGAATAACAATAATCATTTGAAGATAATTCTTTGAACAGTTCAAGAGAATGGTGTCGATACTAGGTTACCGCTAGTATAACGAGGTGTTCAACCAAGAATTGTTCTTAGAATTGTTTTGAGAAAACAAATAGAAATAAAGATATGCTTTTATTGACACTACCTCCATCTTTCCAATCAGTTTCAGTTCATCTGACACCAATTTTGCACCCAGGACTACTAGGTTTCAGAAAGCAAACTAAACTTACAGTCTAGAACAGATAATTGAACACAGGAGAAAGAACATACAGAAATAGTAAAACACACAGATAAAAATAGACAAGAATAACAATAATCATTTGAAGATAATTCTTTGAACAGTTCAAGAGAACGGTGTCGATACTAGCTTACCACTAGTATAACGAGGTGTTCATCCAAGAATTGTTCTTAGAATTGTTTTGAGAAAATAAATAGAAATAAAGATATGCTTTTATTGACACTACCTCCATCTTTCTAATCAGTTTCAGTTCATCTAATACCATTTTTGCACCCAGGACTACTAGGTTTCAGAAAGTAAACTAAACTTACAGTCTAGAACAAATAGTTGAACACAGGAGAAAGAACATACAGAAATAGTAAAACACACAGATAAAAATAGACAAGAATAACAATAATCATTTGAAGATAATTCTTTGAACAGTTCAAGAGAACGGTGCCGATACTAGGTTACCGCTAGTATAACGAGGTGTTCATCCAAGAATTGTTCTTAGAATTGTTTTGAGAAAACAAATAGAAATAAAGATATGCTTTTATTGACACTACCTCCATCTTTCCAATCAGTTTCAGTTCATCTAATACCATTTTTGCACCCAGGTCTACTAGGTTTCAGAAAGCAATCTAAACTTACAGTCTAGAACAGATAGTTGAACACGGGAGAAAGAACATACA
This sequence comes from Berberis vulgaris, assembly GCA_963556465.1. Lineage (NCBI taxonomy): Eukaryota > Viridiplantae > Streptophyta > Magnoliopsida > Ranunculales > Berberidaceae > Berberis > Berberis vulgaris. The sequence continues at coordinate 59,312,881 of OY747128.1, forward strand.
GAAATAGTAAAACACACAGATAAAAATAGACAAGAATAACAATAATCATTTGAAGATAATTCTTTGAACAGTTCAAGAGAACGGTGTCGATACTCGGTTACCGCTAGTATAACGAGGTTTTCATCCAAGAATTGTTCTTAGAATTGTTTTGAGAAAACAAATAGAAATAAAGATATGCTTTTATTGACATTACCTCCATCTTTCCAATCAGTTTCAGTTCATCTGATACCAATTTTGCTCCCAAGACTACCAGGTTTCAGAAAGCAAACTAAACTTACAGTCTAGAACAGATAGTTGAACACCGGAGAAAGAACATACACAAATAGTAAAACACACAGATAAAAATAGACAAGAATAACAATAATCATTTGAAGATAATTCTTTGAACAGTTCAAGAGAACATGGCCGATACTAGGTTACCGCTAGTATAACGAGGTGTTCTTCCAAGAATTGTTCTTAGAATTGTTTTGAGAAAACAAATAGAAATAAAGATATGCTTTTATTGACACTACCTCCATCTTTCCAATCAGTTTCAGTTCATCTAATACCATTTTTGCACCCAGGTCTACTAGGTTTCAGAAAGCAATCTAAACTTACAGTCTAGAACAGATAGTTGAACACGGGAGAAAGAACAGACAGAAATAGTAAAACACACAGATAAAAATAGACAAGAATAACAATAATCATTTGAAGATAATTCTTTGAACAGTTCAAGAGAACGGTGTCGATACTAGGTTACCGCTAGTATAACGAGGTTTTCATCCAAGAATTGTTCTTAGAATTGTTTTGAGAAAACAAATAGAAATAAAGATATGCTTTTATTGACATTACCTCCATCTTTCCAATCAGTTTCAGTTCATCTGATACCAATTTTGCTCCCAAGACTACTAGGTTTCAGAAAGCAAACTAAACTTACAGTCTAGAACAGATAGTTGAACACCGGAGAAAGAACATACACAAATAGTAAAACACACAGATAAAAATAGACAAGAATAACAATAATCATTTGAAGATAATTCTTTGAACAGTTCAAGAGAACATGGCCGATACTAGGTTACCGCTAGTATAACGAGGTGTTCTTCCAAGAATTGTTCTTAGAATTGTTTTGAGAAAACAAATAGAAATAAAGATATGCTTTTATTGACACTACCTCCATCTTTCCAATCAGTTTCAGTTCATCTAATACCATTTTTGCACCCAGGTCTATTAGGTTTCAGAAAGCAATCTAAACTTACAGTCTAGAACAGATAGTTGAACACGGGAGAAAGAACAGACAGAAATAGTAAAACACACAGATAAAAATAGACAAGAATAACAATAATCATTTGAAGATAATTCTTTGAACAGTTCAAGAGAACGGTGTCGATACTAGGTTACCGCTAGTATAACGAGGTTTTCATCCAAGAATTGTTCTTAGAATTGTTTTGAGAAAACAAATAGAAATAAAAATATACTTTTATTGACACTACCTCCATCTTTCCAATCAGTTTCAGTTCATCTGATACCAATTTTGCACCCAGGACTACTAGGTTTCTGAAAGAAAACAAAACTTACAGTCTAGAACAGATAGTTGAACACATGAGAAAGAACATACAGAAATAGTAAAACACACAGATAAAAATAGACAAGAATAACAATAATCATTTGAAGATAATTCTTTGAACAGTTCAAGAGAACGGTACCGATACTAGGTTACCACTAGTATAACGAGGTGTTCATCCAAGAATTGTTTTGAGAAAACAAATAGAAATAAAGATATGTTTTTATTGACACTACCGCCATCTTTCCAATCAGTTTGTGTTCATCTGATACCAATTTTGCACCCAGGACTACTAGGTTTCAGAAAGCAAACTAAATTTACAGTCTAGAACAGATAGTTGAACACAGGAGAAAGAACATACAGAAATAGTAAAACACAAAGATAAAAATAGACGAGAATTACAATAATCATTTGAAGATAATTCTTTGAACAGTTCAAGAGAACGGTGTCGATACTAGGTTACCACTAGTATAACGAGGTGTTCATCCAAGTATTGTTCTTAAAATTGTTTTGAGAAAACAAATAGAAATAAAGATATGCTTTTATTGACACTACCTCCATCTTTCTAATCAGTTTCAGTTCATCTAATACCATTTTTGCACCCAGGACTATTAGGTTTCTGAAAGTAAACTAAACTTACAGTCTAGAACAGATAGTTGAACACAGGAGAAAGAACATACAGAAATAGTAAAACACACAGATAAAAATAGACAAGAATAACAATAATCATTTGAAGATAATTCTTTGAACAGTTCAAGAGAATGGTGTCGATACTAGGTTACCGCTAGTATAACGAGGTGTTCAACCAAGAATTGTTCTTAGAATTGTTTTGAGAAAACAAATAGAAATAAAGATATGCTTTTATTGACACTACCTCCATCTTTCCAATCAGTTTCAGTTCATCTGACACCAATTTTGCACCCAGGACTACTAGGTTTCAGAGAGCAAACTAAACTTACAGTCTAGAACAGATAGTTGAACACAGGAGAAAGAACATACAGAAATAGTAAAATACACAGATAAAAATAGACAAGAATAACAATAATCATTTGAAGATAATTCTTTGAACAGTTCAAGAGAACAGTGCCGATACTAGGTTACCGCTAGTATAACGAGGTCTTAATCCAAGAATTGTTCTTAGAATTGTTTTGAGAAAACAAATACAAATAAAGATATGCTTTTATTAACACTACCTCCATCTTTCCTATCAGTTTCAGTTCATCTGATACCAATTTTGCACCTTGGACTACTAGGTTTCAGAAAGAAAACTAAACTTACAGTCTAGAACAGATAGTTGAACACAGAAGAAAGAACATACAGAAATAGTAAAACACACAGATAAAAATAGACAAGAATAACAATAATCATTTGAAGATAATTTTTTGAACAGTTCAAGAGAACGGTGCCGATACTAGGTTACCGCTAGTATAACGAGGTGTTCATCCAAGAATTGTATTGAGAAAACAAATAGAAATAAAGATATGCTTTTATTGACACTACCGCCATCTTTCCAATCAGTTTGTGTTCATCTGATACCAATTTTGCACCCAGGACTACTAGGTTTCAGAAAGCAAACTAAATTTACAGTCTAGAACAGATAGTTGAACACAGGAGAAAGAACATACAGAAATAGTAAAACACAAAGATAAAAATAGACGAGAATTACAATAATCATTTGAAGATAATTCTTTGAACAGTTCAAGAGAACGGTGTCGATACTAGCTTACCACTAGTATAACGAGGTGTTCATCCAAGAATTGTTCTTAGAATTGTTTTGAGAAAACAAATAGAAATAAAGATATGCTTTTATTGACACTACCTCCATCTTTCTAATCAGTTTCAGTTCATCTAATACCATTTTTGCACCCAGGACTACTAGGTTTCAGAAAGCAAACTAAACTTACAGTCTAGAACAGATAGTTGAACAAAGGAGAAAGAACATACAGAAATAGTAAAACACACAGATAAAAATAGACAAGAATAACAATAATCATTTGAAGATAATTCTTTGAACAGTTCAAGAGAACATGGCCGATACTAGGTTACCGCTAGTATTACGAGGTGTTCATCCAAGAATTGTTCTTAGAATTGTTTTGAGAAAACAAATAGAAATAAAGATATGCTTTTATTGACACTACCTCCATCTTTCCAATCAGTTTCAGTTCATCTGATACCAATTTTGCACCCAGGACTACTAGGTGTCTGAAAGAAAACAAAACTTACAGTCTAGAACAGATAGTTGAACACATGAGAAAGAACATACAGAAATAGTAAAACACACAGATAAAAATAGACAAGAATAACAATAATCATTTGTAGATAATTCTTTGAACAGTTCAAGAGAACGGTACCGATACTAGGTTACCACTAGTATAACGAGGTGTTCATCCAAGAATTGTTTTGAGAAAACAAATAGAAATAAAGATATGCTTTTATTGACACTACCGCCATCTTTCCAATCAGTTGGTGTTCATCTGATACCAATTTTGCACCCAGGACTACTAGGTTTCAGAAAGCAAACTAAATTTACAGTCTAGAACAGATAGTTGAACACAGGAGAAAGAACATACAGAAATAGTAAAACACAAAGATAAAAATAGACGAGAATTACAATAATCATTTGAAGATAATTCTTTGAACAGTTCAAGAGAACGGTGTCGATACTAGGTTACCACTAGTATAACGAGGTGTTCATTCAAGAATTGTTCTTAAAATTGTTTTGAGAAAACAAATAGAAATAAATATATGCTTTTATTGACACTACCTCCATCTTTCTAATCAGTTTCAGTTCATCTAATACCATTTTTGCACCCAGGACTACTAGGTTTCTGAAAGTAAACTAAACTTACAGTCTAGAACAGATAGTTGAATACAGGAGAAAAAACATACAGAAATAGTAAAACACACAGATAAAAATAGACAAGAATAACAATAATCATTTGAAGATAATTCTTTGAACAGTTCAAGAGAATGGTGTCGATACTAGGTTACCGCTAGTATAACGAGGTGTTCAACCAAGAATTGTTCTTAGAATTCGTTTCGAGAAAACAAATAGAAATAAAGATATGCTTTTATTGACACTACCTCCATCTTTCCAATCAGTTTCAGTTCATCTGACACCAATTTTGCACCCAGGACTACTAGGTTTCAGAAAGCAAACTAAACTTACAGTCTAGAACAGATAGTTGAACACAGGAGAAAGAACATACAGAAATAGTAAAACACACAGATAAAAATAGACAAGAATAACAATAATCATTTGAAGATAATTCTTTGAACAGTTCAAGAGAACAGTGCCTATACTAGGTTACCGCTAGTATAACGAGGTGTTCATCCAAGAATTGTTTTGAGAAAAAAAATAGAAATAAAGATATGCTTTTATTGACACTACCGCCATCTTTCCAATCAGTTTGTGTTCATCTGATACCAATTTTGCACCCAGGACTACTAGGTTTCAGAAAGCAAACTAAATTTACAGTCTAGAACAGATAGTTGAACACAGGAGAAAGAACATACAGAAATAGTAAAACACAAAGATAAAAATAGACGAGAATTACAATAATCATTTGAAGATAATTCTTTGAACAGTTCAAGAGAACGGTGTCGATACTAGGTTACCACTAGTATAACGAGGTGTTCATCCAAGAATTGTTCTTAAAATTGTTTTGAGAAAACGAATAGAAATAAAGATATGCTTTTATTGACACTACCTCCATCTTTCCAATCAGTTTCAGTTCATCTAATACCATTTTTGCACCCAGGTCTACTAGGTTTCAGAAAGCAATCTAAACTTACAGTCTAGAACAGATAGTTGAACACGGGAGAAAGAACATACAGAAATAGTAAAACACACAGATAAAAATAGACAAGAATAACAATAATCATTTGAAGATAATTCTTTGAACAGTTCAAGAGAACGGTGTCGATACTAGGTTACCGCTAGTATAACGAGGTTTTCATCCAAGAATTGTTCTTAGAATTGTTTTGAGAAAACAAATAGAAATAAAGATATGCTTTTATTGACATTACCTCCATCTTTCCAATCAGTTTCAGTTCATCTGATACCAATTTTGCTCCCAAGACTACTAGGTTTCAGAAAGCAAACTAAACTTACAGTCTAGAACAGATAGTTGAACACCGGAGAAAGAACATACACAAATAGTAAAACACATAGATAAAAATAGACAAGAATAACAATAATCATTTGAAGATAATTCTTTGAACAGTTCAGGAGAACATGGCCGATACTAGGTTACCGCTAGTATAACGAGGTGTTCATCCAAGAATTGTTCTTAGAATTGTTTTGAGAAAACAAATAGAAATAAAGATATGCTTTTATTGACACTACCTCCATCTTTCTAATCAGTTTCAGTTCATCTAATACCATTTTTGCACCCAGGACTACTAGGTTTCAGAAAGCAAACTAAACTTACAGTCTAGAACAGATAGTTGAACAAAGGAGAAAGAACATACAGAAATAGTAAAACACACAGATAAAAATAGACAAGAATAACAATAATCATTTGAAGATAATTCTTTGAACAGTTCAAGAGAACATGGCCGATACTAGGTTACCGCTAGTATTACGAGGTGTTCATCCAAGAATTGTTCTTAGAATTGTTTTGAGAAAACAAATAGAAATAAAGATATGCTTTTATTGACACTACCTCCATCTTTCCAATCAGTTTCAGTTCATCTGATACCAATTTTGCACCCAGGACTACTAGGTTTCTGAAAGAAAACAAAACTTACAGTCTAGAACAGATAGTTGAACACATGAGAAAGAACATACAGAAATAGTAAAACACACAGATAAAAATAGACAAGAATAACAATAATCATTTGTAGATAATTCTTTGAACAGTTCAAGAGAACGGTACCGATACTAGGTTACCACTAGTATAACGAGGTGTTCATCCAAGAATTGTTTTGAGAAAACAAATAGAAATAAAGATATGCTTTTATTGACACTACCGCCATCTTTCCAATCAGTTGGTGTTCATCTGATACCAATTTTGCACCCAGGACTACTAGGTTTCAGAAAGCAAACTAAATTTACAGTCTAGAACAGATAGTTGAACACAGGAGAAAGAACATACAGAAATAGTAAAACACAAAGATAAAAATAGACGAGAATTACAATAATCATTTGAAGATAATTCTTTGAACAGTTCAAGAGAACGGTGTCGATACTAGGTTACCACTAGTATAACGAGGTGTTCATTCAAGAATTGTTCTTAAAATTGTTTTGAGAAAACAAATAGAAATAAATATATGCTTTTATTGACACTACCTCCATCTTTCTAATCAGTTTCAGTTCATCTAATACCATTTTTGCACCCAGGACTACTAGGTTTCTGAAAGTAAACTAAACTTACAGTCTAGAACAGATAGTTGAATACAGGAGAAAAAACATACAGAAATAGTAAAACACACAGATAAAAATAGACAAGAATAACAATAATCATTTGAAGATAATTCTTTGAACAGTTCAAGAGAATGGTGTCGATACTAGGTTACCGCTAGTATAACGAGGTGTTCAACCAAGAATTGTTCTTAGAATTCGTTTCGAGAAAACAAATAGAAATAAAGATATGCTTTTATTGACACTACCTCCATCTTTCCAATCAGTTTCAGTTCATCTGACACCAATTTTGCACCCAGGACTACTAGGTTTCAGAAAGCAAACTAAACTTACAGTCTAGAACAGATAGTTGAACACAGGAGAAAGAACATACAGAAATAGTAAAACACACAGATAAAAATAGACAAGAATAACAATAATCATTTGAAGATAATTCTTTGAACAGTTCAAGAGAACAGTGCCTATACTAGGTTACCGCTAGTATAACGAGGTGTTCATCCAAGAATTGTTTTGAGAAAAAAAATAGAAATAAAGATATGCTTTTATTGACACTACCGCCATCTTTCCAATCAGTTTGTGTTCATCTGATACCAATTTTGCACCCAGGACTACTAGGTTTCAGAAAGCAAACTAAATTTACAGTCTAGAACAGATAGTTGAACACAGGAGAAAGAACATACAGAAATAGTAAAACACAAAGATAAAAATAGACGAGAATTACAATAATCATTTGAAGATAATTCTTTGAACAGTTCAAGAGAACGGTGTCGATACTAGGTTACCACTAGTATAACGAGGTGTTCATCCAAGAATTGTTCTTAAAATTGTTTTGAGAAAACGAATAGAAATAAAGATATGCTTTTATTGACACTACCTCCATCTTTCCAATCAGTTTCAGTTCATCTAATACCATTTTTGCACCCAGGTCTACTAGGTTTCAGAAAGCAATCTAAACTTACAGTCTAGAACAGATAGTTGAACACGGGAGAAAGAACATACAGAAATAGTAAAACACACAGATAAAAATAGACAAGAATAACAATAATCATTTGAAGATAATTCTTTGAACAGTTCAAGAGAACGGTGTCGATACTAGGTTACCGCTAGTATAACGAGGTTTTCATCCAAGAATTGTTCTTAGAATTGTTTTGAGAAAACAAATAGAAATAAAGATATGCTTTTATTGACATTACCTCCATCTTTCCAATCAGTTTCAGTTCATCTGATACCAATTTTGCTCCCAAGACTACTAGGTTTCAGAAAGCAAACTAAACTTACAGTCTAGAACAGATAGTTGAACACCGGAGAAAGAACATACACAAATAGTAAAACACATAGATAAAAATAGACAAGAATAACAATAATCATTTGAAGATAATTCTTTGAACAGTTCGGGAGAACATGGCCGATACTAGGTTACCGCTAGTATAACGAGGTGTTCATCCAAGAATTGTTCTTAGAATTGTTTTGAGAAAGCAAATAGAAATAAAGATATGCTTTTATTGACACTACCTCCATCTTTCCAATCAGTTTCAGTTCATCTAATACCATTTTTGCACCCAGGTCTACTAGGTTTCAGAAAGCAATCTAAACTTACAGTCTAGAACAGATAGTTGAACACGGGAGAAAGAACATACAGAAATAGTAAAACACACAGATAAAAATAGACAAGAATAACAATAATCATTTGAAGATAATTCTTTGAACAGTTCAAGAGAACGGTGTCGATACTAGGTTACCGCTAGTATAACGAGGTTTTCATCCAAGAATTGTTCTTAGAATTGTTTTGAGAAAACAAATAGAAATAAAGATATGCTTTTATTGACATTACCTCCATCTTTCCAATCAGTTTCAGTTCATCTGATACCAATTTTGCTCCCAAGACTACTAGGTTTCAGAAAGCAAACTAAACTTACAGTCTAGAACAGATAGTTGAACACCGGAGAAAGAACATACACAAATAGTAAAACACATAGATAAAAATAGACAAGAATAACAATAATCATTTGAAGATAATTCTTTGAACAGTTCAGGAGAACATGGCCGATACTAGGTTACCGCTAGTATAACGAGGTGTTCATCCAAGAATTGTTCTTAGAATTGTTTTGAGAAAACAAATAGAAATAAAGATATGCTTTTATTGACACTACCTCCATCTTTCTAATCAGTTTCAGTTCATCTAATACCATTTTTGCACCCAGGACTACTAGGTTTCAGAAAGCAAACTAAACTTACAGTCTAGAACAGATAGTTGAACAAAGGAGAAAGAACATACAGAAATAGTAAAACACACAGATAAAAATAGACAAGAATAACAATAATCATTTGAAGATAATTCTTTGAACAGTTCAAGAGAACATGGCCGATACTAGGTTACCGCTAGTATTACGAGGTGTTCATCCAAGAATTGTTCTTAGAATTGTTTTGAGAAAACAAATAGAAATAAAGATATGCTTTTATTGACACTACCTCCATCTTTCCAATCAGTTTCAGTTCATCTGATACCAATTTTGCACCCAGGACTACTAGGTTTCTGAAAGAAAACAAAACTTACAGTCTAGAACAGATAGTTGAACACATGAGAAAGAACATACAGAAATAGTAAAACACACAGATAAAAATAGACAAGAATAACAATAATCATTTGTAGATAATTCTTTGAACAGTTCAAGAGAACGGTACCGATACTAGGTTACCACTAGTATAACGAGGTGTTCATCCAAGAATTGTTTTGAGAAAACAAATAGAAATAAAGATATGCTTTTATTGACACTACCGCCATCTTTCCAATCAGTTGGTGTTCATCTGATACCAATTTTGCACCCAGGACTACTAGGTTTCAGAAAGCAAACTAAATTTACAGTCTAGAACAGATAGTTGAACACAGGAGAAAGAACATACAGAAATAGTAAAACACAAAGATAAAAATAGACGAGAATTACAATAATCATTTGAAGATAATTCTTTGAACAGTTCAAGAGAACGGTGTCGATACTAGGTTACCACTAGTATAACGAGGTGTTCATTCAAGAATTGTTCTTAAAATTGTTTTGAGAAAACAAATAGAAATAAATATATGCTTTTATTGACACTACCTCCATCTTTCTAATCAGTTTCAGTTCATCTAATACCATTTTTGCACCCAGGACTACTAGGTTTCTGAAAGTAAACTAAACTTACAGTCTAGAACAGATAGTTGAATACAGGAGAAAAAACATACAGAAATAGTAAAACACACAGATAAAAATAGACAAGAATAACAATAATCATTTGAAGATAATTCTTTGAACAGTTCAAGAGAATGGTGTCGATACTAGGTTACCGCTAGTATAACGAGGTGTTCAACCAAGAATTGTTCTTAGAATTCGTTTCGAGAAAACAAATAGAAATAAAGATATGCTTTTATTGACACTACCTCCATCTTTCCAATCAGTTTCAGTTCATCTGACACCAATTTTGCACCCAGGACTACTAGGTTTCAGAAAGCAAACTAAACTTACAGTCTAGAACAGATAGTTGAACACAGGAGAAAGAACATACAGAAATAGTAAAACACACAGATAAAAATAGACAAGAATAACAATAATCATTTGAAGATAATTCTTTGAACAGTTCAAGAGAACAGTGCCTATACTAGGTTACCGCTAGTATAACGAGGTGTTCATCCAAGAATTGTTTTGAGAAAAAAAATAGAAATAAAGATATGCTTTTATTGACACTACCGCCATCTTTCCAATCAGTTTGTGTTCATCTGATACCAATTTTGCACCCAGGACTACTAGGTTTCAGAAAGCAAACTAAATTTACAGTCTAGAACAGATAGTTGAACACAGGAGAAAGAACATACAGAAATAGTAAAACACAAAGATAAAAATAGACGAGAATTACAATAATCATTTGAAGATAATTCTTTGAACAGTTCAAGAGAACGGTGTCGATACTAGGTTACCACTAGTATAACGAGGTGTTCATCCAAGAATTGTTCTTAAAATTGTTTTGAGAAAACGAATAGAAATAAAGATATGCTTTTATTGACACTACCTCCATCTTTCCAATCAGTTTCAGTTCATCTAATACCATTTTTGCACCCAGGTCTACTAGGTTTCAGAAAGCAATCTAAACTTACAGTCTAGAACAGATAGTTGAACACGGGAGAAAGAACATACAGAAATAGTAAAACACACAGATAAAAATAGACAAGAATAACAATAATCATTTGAAGATAATTCTTTGAACAGTTCAAGAGAACGGTGTCGATACTAGGTTACCGCTAGTATAACGAGGTTTTCATCCAAGAATTGTTCTTAGAATTGTTTTGAGAAAACAAATAGAAATAAAGATATGCTTTTATTGACATTACCTCCATCTTTCCAATCAGTTTCAGTTCATCTGATACCAATTTTGCTCCCAAGACTACTAGGTTTCAGAAAGCAAACTAAACTTACAGTCTAGAACAGATAGTTGAACACCGGAGAAAGAACATACACAAATAGTAAAACACATAGATAAAAATAGACAAGAATAACAATAATCATTTGAAGATAATTCTTTGAACAGTTCGGGAGAACATGGCCGATACTAGGTTACCGCTAGTATAACGAGGTGTTCATCCAAGAATTGTTCTTAGAATTGTTTTGAGAAAGCAAATAGAAATAAAGATATGCTTTTATTGACACTACCTCCATCTTTCCAATCAGTTTCAGTTCATCTGATACCAATTTTGCACCCAGGACTACTAGGTTTCTGAAAGAAAACAAAACTTACAGTCTAGAACAGATAGTTGAACACATGAGAAAGAACATACAGAAATAGTAAAACACACAGATAAAAATAGACAAGAATAACAATAATCATTTGAAGATAATTCTTTGAACAGTTCAAGAGAATGGTGTCGATACTAGGTTACCGCTAGTATAACGAGGTGTTCAACCAAGAATTGTTCTTAGAATTGTTTTGAGAAAACAAATAGAAATAAAGATATGCTTTTATTGACACTACCTCCATCTTTCCAATCAGTTTCAGTTCATCTAATACCATTTTTGCACCCAGGTCTACTAGGTTTCAGAAAGCAATCTAAACTTACAGTCTAGAACAGATAGTTGAACACGGGAGAAAGAACATACAGAAATAGTAAAACACACAGATAAAAATAGACAAGAATAACAATAATCATTTGAAGATAATTCTTTGAACAGTTCAAGAGAACGGTGTCGATACTAGGTTACCGCTAGTATAACGAGGTTTTCATCCAAGAATTGTTCTTAGAATTGTTTTGAGAAAACAAATAGAAATAAAGATATGCTTTTATTGACATTACCTCCATCTTTCCAATCAGTTTCAGTTCATCTGATACCAATTTTGCTCCCAAGACTACTAGGTTTCAGAAAGCAAACTAAACTTACAGTCTAGAACAGATAGTTGAACACCGGAGAAAGAACATACACAAATAGTAAAACACACAGATAAAAATAGACAAGAATAACAATAATCATTTGAAGATAATTCTTTGAACAGTTCAAGAGAACATGGCCGATACTAGGTTACCGCTAGTATAACGAGGTGTTCTTCCAAGAATTGTTCTTAGAATTGTTTTGAGAAAACAAATAGAAATAAAGATATGCTTTTATTGACACTACCTCCATCTTTCCAATCAGTTTCAGTTCATCTAATACCATTTTTGCACCCAGGTCTACTAGGTTTCAGAAAGCAATCTAAACTTACAGTCTAGAACAGATAGTTGAACACGGGAGAAAGAACAGACAGAAATAGTAAAACACACAGATAAAAATAGACAAGAATAACAATAATCATTTGAAGATAATTCTTTGAACAGTTCAAGAGAACGGTGTCGATACTAGGTTACCGCTAGTATAACGAGGTTTTCATCCAAGAATTGTTCTTAGAATTGTTTTGAGAAAACAAATAGAAATAAAGATATGCTTTTATTGACATTACCTCCATCTTTCCAATCAGTTTCAGTTCATCTGATACCAATTTTGCTCCCAAGACTACTAGGTTTCAGAAAGCAAACTAAACTTACAGTCTAGAACAGATAGTTGAACACCGGAGAAAGAACATACACAAATAGTAAAACACACAGATAAAAATAGACAAGAATAACAATAATCATTTGAAGATAATTCTTTGAACAGTTCAAGAGAACATGGCCGATACTAGGTTACCGCTAGTATAACGAGGTGTTCTTCCAAGAATTGTTCTTAGAATTGTTTTGAGAAAACAAATAGAAATAAAGATATGCTTTTATTGACACTACCTCCATCTTTCCAATCAGTTTCAGTTCATCTAATACCATTTTTGCACCCAGGTCTACTAGGTTTCAGAAAGCAATCTAAACTTACAGTCTAGAACAGATAGTTGAACACGGGAGAAAGAACAGACAGAAATAGTAAAACACACAGATAAAAATAGACAAGAATAACAATAATCATTTGAAGATAATTCTTTGAACAGTTCAAGAGAACGGTGTCGATACTAGGTTACCGCTAGTATAACGAGGTTTTCATCCAAGAATTGTTCTTAGAATTGTTTTGAGAAAACAAATAGAAATAAAAATATACTTTTATTGACACTACCTCCATCTTTCCAATCAGTTTCAGTTCATCTGATACCAATTTTGCACCCAGGACTACTAGGTTTCTGAAAGAAAACAAAACTTACAGTCTAGAACAGATAGTTGAACACATGAGAAAGAACATACAGAAATAGTAAAACACACAGATAAAAATAGACAAGAATAACAATAATCATTTGAAGATAATTCTTTGAACAGTTCAAGAGAACGGTACCGATACTAGGTTACCACTAGTATAACGAGGTGTTCATCCAAGAATTGTTTTGAGAAAACAAATAGAAATAAAGATATGTTTTTATTGACACTACCGCCATCTTTCCAATCAGTTTGTGTTCATCTGATACCAATTTTGCACCCAGGACTACTAGGTTTCAGAAAGCAAACTAAATTTACAGTCTAGAACAAATAGTTGAACACAGGAGAAAGAACATACAGAAATAGTAAAACACAAAGATAAAAATAGACGAGAATTACAATAATCATTTGAAGATAATTCTTTGAACAGTTCAAGAGAACGGTGTCGATACTAGGTTACCACTAGTATAACGAGGTGTTCATCCAAGTATTGTTCTTAAAATTGTTTTGAGAAAACAAATAGAAATAAAGATATGCTTTTATTGACACTACCTCCATCTTTCTAATCAGTTTCAGTTCATCTAATACCATTTTTGCACCCAGGACTATTAGGTTTCTGAAAGTAAACTAAACTTACAGTCTAGAACAGATAGTTGAACACAGGAGAAAGAACATACAGAAATAGTAAAACACACAGATAAAAATAGACAAGAATAACAATAATCATTTGAAGATAATTCTTTGAACAGTTCAAGAGAATGGTGTCGATACTAGGTTACCGCTAGTATAACGAGGTGTTCAACCAAGAATTGTTCTTAGAATTGTTTTGAGAAAACAAATAGAAATAAAGATATGCTTTTATTGACACTACCTCCATCTTTCCAATCAGTTTCAGTTCATCTGACACCAATTTTGCACCCAGGACTACTAGGTTTCAGAGAGCAAACTAAACTTACAGTCTAGAACAGATAGTTGAACACAGGAGAAAGAACATACAGAAATAGTAAAATACACAGATAAAAATAGACAAGAATAACAATAATCATTTGAAGATAATTCTTTGAACAGTTCAAGAGAACAGTGCCGATACTAGGTTACCGCTAGTACAATGAGGTCTTAATCCAAGAATTGTTCTTAGAATTGTTTTGAGAAAACAAATACAAATAAAGATATGCTTTTATTAACACTACCTCCATCTTTCCTATCAGTTTCAGTTCATCTGATACCAATTTTGCACCTTGGACTACTAGGTTTCAGAAAGAAAACTAAACTTACAGTCTAGAACAGATAGTTGAACACAGAAGAAAGAACATACAGAAATAGTAAAACACACAGATAAAAATAGACAAGAATAACAATAATCATTTGAAGATAATTTTTTGAACAGTTCAAGAGAACGGTGCCGATACTAGGTTACCGCTAGTATAACGAGGTGTTCATCCAAGAATTGTATTGAGAAAACAAATAGAAATAAAGATATGCTTTTATTGACACTACCGCCATCTTTCCAATCAGTTTGTGTTCATCTGATACCAATTTTGCACCCAGGACTACTAGGTTTCAGAAAGCAAACTAAATTTACAGTCTAGAACAGATAGTTGAACACAGGAGAAAGAACATACAGAAATAGTAAAACACAAAGATAAAAATAGACGAGAATTACAATAATCATTTTAAGATAATTCTTTGAACAGTTCAAGAGAACGGTGTCGATACTAGCTTACCACTAGTATAACGAGGTGTTCATCCAAGAATTGTTCTTAGAATTGTTTTGAGAAAACAAATAGAAATAAAGATATGCTTTTATTGACACTACCTCCATCTTTCTAATCAGTTTCAGTTCATCTAATACCATTTTTGCACCCAGGACTACTAGGTTTCAGAAAGCAAACTAAACTTACAGTCTAGAACAGATAGTTGAACAAAGGAGAAAGAACATACAGAAATAGTAAAACACACAGATAAAAATAGACAAGAATAACAATAATCATTTGAAGATAATTCTTTGAACAGTTCAAGAGAACATGGCCGATACTAGGTTACCGCTAGTATTACGAGGTGTTCATCCAAGAATTGTTCTTAGAATTGTTTTGAGAAAACAAATAGAAATAAAGATATGCTTTTATTGACACTACCTCCATCTTTCCAATCAGTTTCAGTTCATCTGATACCAATTTTGCACCCAGGACTACTAGGTTTCTGAAAGAAAACAAAACTTACAGTCTAGAACAGATAGTTGAACACATGAGAAAGAACATACAGAAATAGTAAAACACACAGATAAAAATAGACAAGAATAACAATAATCATTTGTAGATAATTCTTTGAACAGTTCAAGAGAACGGTACCGATACTAGGTTACCACTAGTATAACGAGGTGTTCATCCAAGAATTGTTTTGAGAAAACAAATAGAAATAAAGATATGCTTTTATTGACACTACCGCCATCTTTCCAATCAGTTGGTGTTCATCTGATACCAATTTTGCACCCAGGACTACTAGGTTTCAGAAAGCAAACTAAATTTACAGTCTAGAACAGATAGTTGAACACAGGAGAAAGAACATACAGAAATAGTAAAACACAAAGATAAAAATAGACGAGAATTACAATAATCATTTGAAGATAATTCTTTGAACAGTTCAAGAGAACGGTGTCGATACTAGGTTACCACTAGTATAACGAGGTGTTCATTCAAGAATTGTTCTTAAAATTGTTTTGAGAAAACAAATAGAAATAAATATATGCTTTTATTGACACTACCTCCATCTTTCTAATCAGTTTCAGTTCATCTAATACCATTTTTGCACCCAGGACTACTAGGTTTCTGAAAGTAAACTAAACTTACAGTCTAGAACAGATAGTTGAATACAGGAGAAAAAACATACAGAAATAGTAAAACACACAGATAAAAATAGACAAGAATAACAATAATCATTTGAAGATAATTCTTTGAACAGTTCAAGAGAATGGTGTCGATACTAGGTTACCGCTAGTATAACGAGGTGTTCAACCAAGAATTGTTCTTAGAATTCGTTTCGAGAAAACAAATAGAAATAAAGATATGCTTTTATTGACACTACCTCCATCTTTCCAATCAGTTTCAGTTCATCTGACACCAATTTTGCACCCAGGACTACTAGGTTTCAGAAAGCAAACTAAACTTACAGTCTAGAACAGATAGTTGAACACAGGAGAAAGAACATACAGAAATAGTAAAACACACAGATAAAAATAGACAAGAATAACAATAATCATTTGAAGATAATTCTTTGAACAGTTCAAGAGAACAGTGCCTATACTAGGTTACCGCTAGTATAACGAGGTGTTCATCCAAGAATTGTTTTGAGAAAAAAAATAGAAATAAAGATATGCTTTTATTGACACTACCGCCATCTTTCCAATCAGTTTGTGTTCATCTGATACCAATTTTGCACCCAGGACTACTAGGTTTCAGAAAGCAAACTAAATTTACAGTCTAGAACAGATAGTTGAACACAGGAGAAAGAACATACAGAAATAGTAAAACACAAAGATAAAAATAGACGAGAATTACAATAATCATTTGAAGATAATTCTTTGAACAGTTCAAGAGAACGGTGTCGATACTAGCTTACCACTAGTATAACGAGGTGTTCATCCAAGAATTGTTCTTAGAATTGTTTTGAGAAAACAAATAGAAATAAAGATATGCTTTTATTGACACTACCTCCATCTTTCCAATCAGTTTCAGTTCATCTGATACCAATTTTGCACCCAGGACTACTAGGTTTCTGAAAGAAAACAAAACTTACAGTCTAGAACAGATAGTTGAACACATGAGAAAGAACATACAGAAATAGTAAAACACACAGATAAAAATAGACAAGAATAACAATAATCATTTGAAGATAATTCTTTGAACAGTTCAAGAGAATGGTGTCGATACTAGGTTACCGCTAGTATAACGAGGTGTTCAACCAAGAATTGTTCTTAGAATTGTTTTGAGAAAACAAATAGAAATAAAGATATGCTTTTATTGACACTACCTCCATCTTTCCAATCAGTTTCAGTTCATCTGACACCAATTTTGTACCCAGGACTACTAGGTTTCAGAAAGCAAACTAAACTTACAGTCTAGAACAGATAATTGAACACAGGAGAAAGAACATACAGAAATAGTAAAACACACAGATAAAAATAGACAAGAATAACAATAATCATTTGAAGATAATTCTTTGAACAGTTCAAGAGAACGGTGTCGATACTAGCTTACCACTAGTATAACGAGGTGTTCATCCAAGAATTGTTCTTAGAATTGTTTTGAGAAAATAAATAGAAATAAAGATATGCTTTTATTGACACTACCTCCATCTTTCTAATCAGTTTCAGTTCATCTAATACCATTTTTGCACCCAGGACTACTAGGTTTCAGAAAGTAAACTAAACTTACAGTCTATAACAAATAGTTGAACACAGGAGAAAGAACATACAGAAATAGTAAAACACACAGATAAAAATAGACAAGAATAACAATAATCATTTGAAGATAATTCTTTGAACAGTTCAAGAGAACGGTGCCGATACTAGGTTACCGCTAGTATAACGAGGTGTTCATCCAAGAATTGTTCTTAGAATTGTTTTGAGAAAACAAATAGAAATAAAGATATGCTTTTATTGACACTACCTCCATCTTTCCAATCAGTTTCAGTTCATCTAATACCATTTTTGCACCCAGGTCTACTAGGTTTCAGAAAGCAATCTAAACTTACAGTCTAGAACAGATAGTTGAACACGGGAGAAAGAACATACAGAAATAGTAAAACACACAGATAAAAATAGACAAGAATAACAATAATCATTTGAAGATAATTCTTTGAACAGTTCAAGAGAACGGTGTCGATACTAGGTTACCGCTAGTATAACGAGGTTTTCATCCAAGAATTGTTCTTAGAATTGTTTTGAGAAAACAAATAGAAATAAAGATATGCTTTTATTGACATTACCTCCATCTTTCCAATCAGTTTCAGTTCATCTGATACCAATTTTGCTCCCAAGACTACTAGGTTTCAGAAAGCAAACTAAACTTACAGTCTAGAACAGATAGTTGAACACCGGAGAAAGAACATACACAAATAGTAAAACACACAGATAAAAATAGACAAGAATAACAATAATCATTTGAAGATAATTCTTTGAACAGTTCAAGAGAACATGGCCGATACTAGGTTACCGCTAGTATAACGAGGTGTTCTTCCAAGAATTGTTCTTAGAATTGTTTTGAGAAAACAAATAGAAATAAAGATATGCTTTTATTGACACTACCTCCATCTTTCCAATCAGTTTCAGTTCATCTAATACCATTTTTGCACCCAGGTCTACTAGGTTTCAGAAAGCAATCTAAACTTACAGTCTAGAACAGATAGTTGAACACGGGAGAAAGAACAGACAGAAATAGTAAAACACACAGATAAAAATAGACAAGAATAACAATAATCATTTGAAGATAATTCTTTGAACAGTTCAAGAGAACGGTGTCGATACTAGGTTACCGCTAGTATAACGAGGTTTTCATCCAAGAATTGTTCTTAGAATTGTTTTGAGAAAACAAATAGAAATAAAGATATGCTTTTATTGACATTACCTCCATCTTTCCAATCAGTTTCAGTTCATCTGATACCAATTTTGCTCCCAAGACTACTAGGTTTCAGAAAGCAAACTAAACTTACAGTCTAGAACAGATAGTTGAACACCGGAGAAAGAACATACACAAATAGTAAAACACACAGATAAAAATAGACAAGAATAACAATAATCATTTGAAGATAATTCTTTGAACAGTTCAAGAGAACATGGCCGATACTAGGTTACCGCTAGTATAACGAGGTGTTCTTCCAAGAATTGTTCTTAGAATTGTTTTGAGAAAACAAATAGAAATAAAGATATGCTTTTATTGACACTACCTCCATCTTTCCAATCAGTTTCAGTTCATCTAATACCATTTTTGCACCCAGGTCTACTAGGTTTCAGAAAGCAATCTAAACTTACAGTCTAGAACAGATAGTTGAACACGGGAGAAAGAACAGACAGAAATAGTAAAACACACAGATAAAAATAGACAAGAATAACAATAATCATTTGAAGATAATTCTTTGAACAGTTCAAGAGAACGGTGTCGATACTAGGTTACCGCTAGTATAACGAGGTTTTCATCCAAGAATTGTTCTTAGAATTGTTTTGAGAAAACAAATAGAAATAAAAATATACTTTTATTGACACTACCTCCATCTTTCCAATCAGTTTCAGTTCATCTGATACCAATTTTGCACCCAGGACTACTAGGTTTCTGAAAGAAAACAAAACTTACAGTCTAGAACAGATAGTTGAACACATGAGAAAGAACATACAGAAATAGTAAAACACACAGATAAAAATAGACAAGAATAACAATAATCATTTGAAGATAATTCTTTGAACAGTTCAAGAGAACGGTACCGATACTAGGTTACCACTAGTATAACGAGGTGTTCATCCAAGAATTGTTTTGAGAAAACAAATAGAAATAAAGATATGTTTTTATTGACACTACCGCCATCTTTCCAATCAGTTTGTGTTCATCTGATACCAATTTTGCACCCAGGACTACTAGGTTTCAGAAAGCAAACTAAATTTACAGTCTAGAACAGATAGTTGAACACAGGAGAAAGAACATACAGAAATAGTAAAACACAAAGATAAAAATAGACGAGAATTACAATAATCATTTGAAGATAATTCTTTGAACAGTTCAAGAGAACGGTGTCGATACTAGGTTACCACTAGTATAACGAGGTGTTCATCCAAGTATTGTTCTTAAAATTGTTTTGAGAAAACAAATAGAAATAAAGATATGTTTTTATTGACACTACCTCCATCTTTCTAATCAGTTTCAGTTCATCTAATACCATTTTTGCACCCAGGACTATTAGGTTTCTGAAAGTAAACTAAACTTACAGTCTAGAACAGATAGTTGAACACAGGAGAAAGAACATACAGAAATAGTAAAACACACAGATAAAAATAGACAAGAATAACAATAATCATTTGAAGATAATTCTTTGAACAGTTCAAGAGAATGGTGTCGATACTAGGTTACCGCTAGTATAACGAGGTGTTCAACCAAGAATTGTTCTTAGAATTGTTTTGAGAAAACAAATAGAAATAAAGATATGCTTTTATTGACACTACCTCCATCTTTCCAATCAGTTTCAGTTCATCTGACACCAATTTTGCACCCAGGACTACTAGGTTTCAGAGAGCAAACTAAACTTACAGTCTAGAACAGATAGTTGAACACAGGAGAAAGAACATACAGAAATAGTAAAACACACAGATAAAAATAGACAAGAATAACAATAATCATTTGAAGATAATTCTTTGAACAGTTCAAGAGAACAGTGCCGATACTAGGTTACCGCTAGTACAACGAGGTCTTAATCCAAGAATTGTTCTTAGAATTGTTTTGAGAAAACAAATACAAATAAAGATATGCTTTTATTAACACTACCTCCATCTTTCCTATCAGTTTCAGTTCATCTGATACCAATTTTGCACCTTGGACTACTAGGTTTCAGAAAGAAAACTAAACTTACAGTCTAGAACAGATAGTTGAACACAGAAGAAAGAACATACAGAAATAGTAAAACACACAGATAAAAATAGACAAGAATAACAATAATCATTTGAAGATAATTTTTTGAACAGTTCAAGAGAACGGTGCCGATACTAGGTTACCGCTAGTATAACGAGGTGTTCATCCAAGAATTGTATTGAGAAAACAAATAGAAATAAAGATATGCTTTTATTGACACTACCGCCATCTTTCCAATCAGTTTGTGTTCATCTGATACCAATTTTGCACCCAGGACTACTAGGTTTCAGAAAGCAAACTAAATTTACAGTCTAGAACAGATAGTTGAACACAGGAGAAAGAACATACAGAAATAGTAAAACACAAAGATAAAAATAGACGAGAATTACAATAATCATTTGAAGATAATTCTTTGAACAGTTCAAGAGAACGGTGTCGATACTAGCTTACCACTAGTATAACGAGGTGTTCATCCAAGAATTGTTCTTAGAATTGTTTTGAGAAAACAAATAGAAATAAAGATATGCTTTTATTGACACTACCTCCATCTTTCTAATCAGTTTCAGTTCATCTAATACCATTTTTGCACCCAGGACTACTAGGTTTCAGAAAGCAAACTAAACTTACAGTCTAGAACAGATAGTTGAACAAAGGAGAAAGAACATACAGAAATAGTAAAACACACAGATAAAAATAGACAAGAATAACAATAATCATTTGAAGATAATTCTTTGAACAGTTCAAGAGAACATGGCCGATACTAGGTTACCGCTAGTATTACGAGGTGTTCATCCAAGAATTGTTCTTAGAATTGTTTTGAGAAAACAAATAGAAATAAAGATATGCTTTTATTGACACTACCTCCATCTTTCCAATCAGTTTCAGTTCATCTGATACCAATTTTGCACCCAGGACTACTAGGTTTCTGAAAGAAAACAAAACTTACAGTCTAGAACAGATAGTTGAACACATGAGAAAGAACATACAGAAATAGTAAAACACACAGATAAAAATAGACAAGAATAACAATAATCATTTGTAGATAATTCTTTGAACAGTTCAAGAGAACGGTACCGATACTAGGTTACCACTAGTATAACGAGGTGTTCATCCAAGAATTGTTTTGAGAAAACAAATAGAAATAAAGATATGCTTTTATTGACACTACCGCCATCTTTCCAATCAGTTGGTGTTCATCTGATACCAATTTTGCACCCAGGACTATTAGGTTTCAGAAAGCAAACTAAATTTACAGTCTAGAACAGATAGTTGAACACAGGAGAAAGAACATACAGAAATAGTAAAACACAAAGATAAAAATAGACGAGAATTACAATAATCATTTGAAGATAATTCTTTGAACAGTTCAAGAGAACGGTGTCGATACTAGGTTACCACTAGTATAACGAGGTGTTCATTCAAGAATTGTTCTTAAAATTGTTTTGAGAAAACAAATAGAAATAAATATATGCTTTTATTGACACTACCTCCATCTTTCTAATCAGTTTCAGTTCATCTAATACCATTTTTGCACCCAGGACTACTAGGTTTCTGAAAGTAAACTAAACTTACAGTCTAGAACAGATAGTTGAATACAGGAGAAAAAACATACAGAAATAGTAAAACACACAGATAAAAATAGACAAGAATAACAATAATCATTTGAAGATAATTCTTTGAACAGTTCAAGAGAATGGTGTCGATACTAGGTTACCGCTAGTATAACGAGGTGTTCAACCAAGAATTGTTCTTAGAATTCGTTTCGAGAAAACAAATAGAAATAAAGATATGCTTTTATTGACACTACCTCCATCTTTCCAATCAGTTTCAGTTCATCTGACACCAATTTTGCACCCAGGACTACTAGGTTTCAGAAAGCAAACTAAACTTACAGTCTAGAACAGATAGTTGAACACAGGAGAAAGAACATACAGAAATAGTAAAACACACAGATAAAAATAGACAAGAATAACAATAATCATTTGAAGATAATTCTTTGAACAGTTCAAGAGAACAGTGCCTATACTAGGTTACCGCTAGTATAACGAGGTGTTCATCCAAGAATTGTTTTGAGAAAAAAAATAGAAATAAAGATATGCTTTTATTGACACTACCGCCATCTTTCCAATCAGTTTGTGTTCATCTGATACCAATTTTGCACCCAGGACTACTAGGTTTCAGAAAGCAAACTAAATTTACAGTCTAGAACAGATAGTTGAACACAGGAGAAAGAACATACAGAAATAGTAAAACACAAAGATAAAAATAGACGAGAATTACAATAATCATTTGAAGATAATTCTTTGAACAGTTCAAGAGAACGGTGTCGATACTAGGTTACCACTAGTATAACGAGGTGTTCATCCAAGAATTGTTCTTAAAATTGTTTTGAGAAAACGAATAGAAATAAAGATATGCTTTTATTGACACTACCTCCATCTTTCTAATCAGTTTCAGTTCATCTAATACCATTTTTGCACCCAGGACTACTAGGTTTCTGAAAGTAAACTAAACTTACAGTCTAGAACAGATCGTTGAACACAGGAGAAAGAACATACAGAAATAGTAAAACACACAGATAAAAATAGACGAGAATAACAATAATCATTTGAATATAATTCTTTGAACAGTTCAAGATAACATGGTCGATACTAGGTTACCGCTAGTATAACGAGGTGTTCATCCAAGAATTGTTCTTAGAATTGTTTTGAGAAAACAAATAGAAATAAAGATATGCTTTTATTGACACTACCTCCATCTTTCCAATCAGTTTCAGTTCATCTGATACCAATTTTGCACCCAGGACTACTAGGTTTCTGAAAGAAAACAAAACTTACAGTCTAGAACAGATAGTTGAACACATGAGAAAGAACATACAGAAACACACAGATAAAAATAGACAAGAATAACAATAATCATTTGAAGATAATTCTTTGAACAGTTCAAGAGAACGGTACCGATACTAGGTTACCACTAGTATAACTTTGTGTTCATCCAAGAATTGTTTTGAGCAAAAAAATAGAAAAAAAGATATGCTTTTATTGACACTACCGCCATCTTTCCAATCAGTTTGTGTTCATCTGATACCAATTTTGCACCCAGGACTACTAGGTTTCAGAAAGCAAACTAAATTTACAGTCTAGAACAGATAGTTGAACACAGGAGAAAGAACATACAGAAATAGTAAAACACAAAGATAAAAATAGACGAGAATTACAATAATCATTTGAAGATAATTCTTTGAACAGTTCAAGAGAACGGTGTCGATACTAGGTTACCACTAGTATAACGAGGTGTTCATCCAAGAATTGTTCTTAAAATTGTTTTGAGAAAACAAATAGAAATAAAGATATGCTTTTATTGACACTACCTCCATCTTTCTAATCAGTTTCAGTTCATCTAATACCATTTTTGCACCCAGGACTACTAGGTTTCTGAAAGTAAACTAAACTTACAGTCTAGAACAGATAGTTGAATACAGGAGAAAAAACATACAGAAATAGTAAAACACACAGATAAAAATAGACAAGAATAACAATAATCATTTGAAGATAATTCTTTGAACAGTTCAAGAGAATGGTGTCGATACTAGGTTACCGCTAGTATAACGAGGTGTTCAACCAAGAATTGTTCTTAGAATTCGTTTCGAGAAAACAAATAGAAATAAAGATATGCTTTTATTGACAATACCTCCATCTTTCCAATCAGTTTCAGTTCATCTGACACCAATTTTGCACCCAGGACTACTAGGTTTCAGAAAGCAAACTAAACTTACAGTCTAGAACAGATAGTTGAACACAGGAGAAAGAACATACAGAAATAGTAAAACACACAGATAAAAATAGACAAGAATAACAATAATCATTTGAAGATAATTCTTTGAACAGTTCAAGAGAACAGTGCCTATACTAGGTTACCGCTAGTATAACGAGGTCTTAATCCAAGAATTGTTCTTAGAATTGTTTTGAGAAAACAAATACAAATAAAGATATGCTTTTATTGACACTACCTCCATCTTTCCTATCAGTTTCAGTTCATCTGATACCAATTTTGCACCTTGGACTACTAGGTTTCAGAAAGAAAACTAAACTTACAGTCTAGAACAGATAGTTGAACACAGGAGAAAGAACATACAGAAATAGTAAAACACACAGATAAAAATAGACAAGAATAACAATAATCATTTGAAGATAATTCTTTGAACAGTTCAAGAGAACGGTGCCGATACTAGGTTACCGCTAGTATAACGAGGTGTTCATCCAAGAATTGTATTGAGAAAACAAATAGAAATAAAGATATGCTTTTATTGACACTACCGCCATCTTTCCAATCAGTTTGTGTTCATCTGATACCAATTTTGCACCCAGGACTACTAGGTTTCAGAAAGCAAACTAAATTTACAGTCTAGAACAGATAGTTGAACACAGGAGAAAGAACATACAGAAATAGTAAAACACAAAGATAAAAATAGACGAGAATTACAATAATCATTTGAAGATAATTCTTTGAACAGTTCAAGAGAACGGTGTCGATACTAGCTTACCACTAGTATAACGAGGTGTTCATCCAAGAATTGTTCTTAGAATTGTTTTGAGAAAACAAATAGAAATAAAGATATGCTTTTATTGACACTACCTCCATCTTTCTAATCAGTTTCAGTTCATCTAATACCATTTTTGCACCCAGGACTACTAGGTTTCAGAAAGTAAACTAAACTTACAGTCTAGAACAGATAGTTGAACACAGGAGAAAGAACATACAGAAATAGTAAAACACACAGATAAAAATAGACAAGAATAACAATAATCATTTGAAGATAATTCTTTGAACAGTTCAAGAGAATGGTGTCGATACTAGGTTACCGCTAGTATAACGAGGTGTTCAACCAAGAATTGTTCTTAGAATTGTTTTGAGAAAACAAATAGAAATAAAGATATGCTTTTATTGACACTACCTCCATCTTTCCAATCAGTTTCAGTTCATCTGACACCAATTTTGCACCCAGGACTACTAGGTTTCAGAAAGCAAACTAAACTTACAGTCTAGAACAGATAGTTGAACACAGGAGAAAGAACATACAGAAACAGTAAAACACACAGATAAAAATAGACAAGAATAACAATAATCATTTGAAGATAATTCTTTGAACAGTTCAAGAGAACAGTGCCGATACTAGGTTACCGCTAGTATAACGAGGTCTTAATCCAAGAATTGTTCTTAGAATTGTTTTGAGAAAACAAATACAAATAAAGATATGCTTTTATTGACACTACCTCCATCTTTCCTATCAGTTTCAGTTCATCTGATACCAATTTTGCACCTAGGACTACTAGGTTTCAGAAAGAAAACTAAACTTACAGTCTAGAACAGATAGTTGAACACAGGAGAAAGAACATACAGAAATAGTAAACCACACAGATAAAAATAGACAAGAATAACAATAATCATTTGAAGATAATTCTTTGAACAGTTCAAGAGAACGGTGCGGATACTAGGTTACCGCTAGTATAACGAGGTGTTCATCCAAGAATTGTATTGAGAAAACAAATAGAAATAAAGATATGCTTTTATTGACACTACCGCCATCTTTCCAATCAGTTTGTGTTCATCTGATACCAATTTTGCACCCAGGACTACTAGGTTTCAGAAAGCAAACTAAATTTACAGTCTAGAACAGATAGTTGAACACAGGAGAAAGAACATACAGAAATAGTAAAACACAAAGATAAAAATAGACGAGAATTACAATAATCATTTGAAGATAATTCTTTGAACAGTTCAAGAGAACGGTGTCGATACTAGCTTACCACTAGTATAACGAGGTGTTCATCCAAGAATTGTTCTAAGAATTGTTTTGAGAAAACAAATAGAAATAAAGATATGCTTTTATTGACACTACCTCCATCTTTCTAATCAGTTTCAGTTCATCTAATACCATTTTTGCACCCAGGACTACTAGGTTTCAGAAAGTAAACTAAACTTACAGTCTAGAACAGATAGTTGAACACAGGAGAAAGAACATACAGAAATAGTAAAACACACAGATAAAAATAGACAAGAATAACAATAATCATTTGAAGATAATTCTTTGAACAGTTCAAGAGAATGGTGTCGATACTAGGTTACCGCTAGTATAACGAGGTGTTCAACCAAGAATTGTTCTTAGAATTGTTTTGAGAAAACAAATAGAAATAAAGATATGCTTTTATTGACACTACCTCCATCTTTCCAATCAGTTTCAGTTCATCTGACACCAATTTTGCACCCAGGACTACTAGGTTTCAGAAAGCAAACTAAACTTACAGTCTAGAACAGATAGTTGAACACAGGAGAAAGAACATACAGAAATAGTAAAACACACAGATAAAAATAGACAAGAATAACAATAATCATTTGAAGATAATTCTTTGAACAGTTCAAGAAAACAGTGCCGATACTAGGTTACCGCTAGTATAACGAGGTCTTAATCCAAGAATTGTTCTTAGAATTGTTTTGAGAAAACAAATACAAATAAAGATATGCTTTTATTGACACTACCTCCATCTTTCCTATCAGTTTCAGTTCATCTGATACCAATTTTGCACCTAGGACTACTAGGTTTCAGAAAGAAAACTAAACTTACAGTCTAGAACAGATAGTTGAACACAGGAGAAAGAACATACAGAAATAGTAAAACACACAGATAAAAATAGACAAGAATAACAATAATCATTTGAAGATAATTCTTTGAACAGTTCAAGAGAACGGTACCGATACTAGGTTACCACTAGTATAACGAGGTGTTCATCCAAGAATTGTTTTGAGAAAACAAATAGAAATAAAGATATGCTTTTATTGACACTACCGCCATCTTTCCAATCAGTTTGTGTTCATCTGATACCAATTTTGCACCCAGGACTACTAGGTTTCAGAAAGCAAACTAAATTTACAGTCTAGAACAGATAGTTGAACACAGGAGAAAGAACAAACAGAAATAGTAAAACACAAAGATAAAAATAGACGAGAATTACAATAATCATTTGAAGATAATTCTTTGAACAGTTCAAGAGAACGGTGTCGATACTAGGTTACCACTAGTATAACGAGGTGTTCATCCAAGAATTGTTCTTAAAATTGTTTTGAGAAAACAAATAGAAATAAAGATATGCTTTTATTGACACTACCTCCATCTTTCTAATCAGTTTCAGTTCATCTAATACCATTTTTGCACCCAGGACTACTAGGTTTCTGAAAGTAAACTAAACTTACAGTCTAGAACAGATAGTTGAACACAGGAGAAAGAACATACAGAAATAGTAAAACACACAGATAAAAATAGACGAGAATAACAATAATCATTTGAAGATAATTCTTTGAACAGTTCAAGATAACATGGCCGATACTAGGTTACCGCTAGTATAACGAGGTGTTCATCCAAGAATTGTTCTTAGAATTGTTTTGAGAAAACAAATAGAAATAAAGATATGCTTTTATTGACACTACCTCCATCTTTCCAATCAGTTTCAGTTCATCTGATACCAATTTTGCACCCAGGACTACTAGGTTTCTGAAAGAAAACAAAACTTACAGTCTAGAACAGATAGTTGAACACATGAGAAAGAACATACAGAAATAGTAAAACACACAGATAAAAATAGACAAGAATAACAATAATCATTTGAAGATAATTCTTTGAACAGTTCAAGAGAACGGTACCGATACTAGGTTACCACTAGTATAACGAGGTGTTCATCCAAGAATTGTTTTGAGAAAAAAAATAGAAATAAAGATATGCTTTTATTGACACTACCGCCATCTTTCCAATCAGTTTGTGTTCATCTGATACCAATTTTGCACCCAGGACTACTAGGTTTCAGAAAGCAAACTAAATTTACAGTCTAGAACAGATAGTTGAACACAGGAGAAAGAACATACAGAAATAGTAAAACACAAAGATAAAAATAGACGAGAATTACAATAATCATTTGAAGATAATTCTTTGAACAGTTCAAGAGAACGGTGTCGATACTAGGTTACCGCTAGTATAACGAGGTGTTCATCCAAGAATTGTATTGAGAAAACAAATAGAAATAAAGATATGCTTTTATTGACACTACCGCCATCTTTCCAATCAGTTTGTGTTCATCTGATACCAATTTTGCACCGAGGACTACTAGGTTTCAGAAAGCAAACTAAATTTACAGTCTAGAACAGATAGTTGAACACAGGAGAAAGAACATACAGAAATAGTAAAACACAAAGATAAAAATAGACGAGAATTACAATAATCATTTGA
The DNA here is from genome assembly GCA_963556465.1 of Berberis vulgaris. Classification (NCBI taxonomy): domain Eukaryota; kingdom Viridiplantae; phylum Streptophyta; class Magnoliopsida; order Ranunculales; family Berberidaceae; genus Berberis; species Berberis vulgaris. Next base: position 59,342,335 of record OY747128.1, read on the forward strand.
AGATAATTCTTTGAACAGTTCAAGAGAACGGTGTCGATACTAGCTTACCACTAGTATAACGAGGTGTTCATCCAAGAATTGTTCTTAGAATTGTTTTGAAAAAACAAATAGAAATAAAGATATGCTTTTATTGACACTACCTCCATCTTTCTAATCAGTTTCAGTTCATCTAATACCATTTTTGCACCCAGGACTACTAGGTTTCTGAAAGTAAACTAAACTTACAGTCTAGAACAGATAGTTGAACACAGGAGAAAGAACATACAGAAATAGTAAAACACACAGATAAAAATAGACAAGAATAACAATAATCATTTGAAGATAATTCTTTGAACAGTTCAAGAGAATGGTGTCGATACTAGGTTACCGCTAGTATAACGAGGTGTTCAACCAAGAATTGTTCTTAGAATTGTTTTGAGAAAACAAATAGAAATAAAGATATGCTTTTATTGACACTACCTCCATCTTTCCAATCAGTTTCAGTTCATCTGACACCAATTTTGCACCCAGGACTACTAGGTTTCAGAAAGCAAACTAAACTTACAGTCTAGAACAGATAGTTGAACACAGGAGAAAGAACATACAGAAATAGTAAAACACACAGATAAAAATAGACAAGAATAACAATAATCATTTGAAGATAATTCTTTGAACAGTTCAAGAGAACAGTGCCTATACTAGGTTACCGCTAGTATAACGAGGTCTTAATCCAAGAATTGTTCTTAGAATTGTTTTGAGAAAACAAATACAAATAAAGATATGCTTTTATTGACACTACCTCCATCTTTCCTATCAGTTTCAGTTCATCTGATACCAATTTTGCACCTTGGACTACTAGGTTTCAGAAAGAAAACTAAACTTACAGTCTAGAACAGATAGTTGAACACAGGAGAAAGAACATACAGAAATAGTAAAACACACAGATAAAAATAGACAAGAATAACAATAATCATTTGAAGATAATTCTTTGAACAGTTCAAGAGAACGATGCCGATACTAGGTTACCGCTAGTATAACGAGGTGTTCATCCAAGAATTGTATTGAGAAAACAAATAGAAATAAAGATATGCTTTTATTGACACTACCGCCATCTTTCCAATCAGTTTGTGTTCATCTGATACCAATTTTGCACCGAGGACTACTAGGTTTCAGAAAGCAAACTAAATTTACAGTCTAGAACAGATAGTTGAACACAGGAGAAAGAACATACAGAAATAGTAAAACACAAAGATAAAAATAGACGAGAATTACAATAATCATTTGAAGATAATTCTTTGAACAGTTCAAGAGAACGGTGTCGATACTAGCTTACCACTAGTATAACGAGGTGTTCATCCAAGAATTGTTCTTAGAATTGTTTTGAAAAAACAAATAGAAATAAAGATATGCTTTTATTGACACTACCTCCATCTTTCTAATCAGTTTCAGTTCATCTAATACCATTTTTGCACCCAGGACTACTAGGTTTCAGAAAGGAAACTAAACTTACAGTCTAGAACAGATAGTTGAACACAGGAGAAAGAACATACAGAAATAGTAAAACACACAGATAAAAATAGACAAGAATAACAATAATCATTTGAAGATAATTCTTTGAACAGTTCAAGAGAACAGTGCCGATACTAGGTTACCGCTAGTATAACGAGGTCTTAATCCAAGAATTGTTCTTAGAATTGTTTTGAAAAAACGAATACAAATAAAGATATGTTTTTATTGACACTACCTCCATCTTTCCTATCAGTTTCAGTTCATCTGATACCAATTTTGCACCTAGGACTACTAGGTTTCAGAAAGAAAACTAAACTTACAGTCTAGAACAGATAGTTGAACACAGGAGAAAGAACATACAGAAATAGTAAAACACACAGATAAAAATAGACAAGAATAACAATAATCATTTGAAGATAATTCTTTGAACAGTTCAAGAGAACGGTACCGATACTAGGTTACCACTAGTATAACGAGGTGTTCATCCAAGAATTGTTTTGAGAAAACAAATAGAAATAAAGATATGCTTTTATTGACACTACCGCCATCTTTCCAATCAGTTTGTGTTCATCTGATACCAATTTTGCACCCAGGACTACTAGGTTTCTGAAAGTAAACTAAACTTACAGTCTAGAACAGATAGTTGAACACAGGAGAAAGAACATACAGAAATAGTAAAACACACAGATAAAAATAGACAAGAATAACAATAATCATTTGAAGATAATTCTTTGAACAGTTCAAGAGAACGGTGCCTATACTAGGTTACCGCTAGTATAACGAGGTCTTAATCCAATAATTGTTCTTAGAATTGTTTTGAGAAAACAAATACAAATAAAGATATGCTTTTATTGACACTACCTCCATCTTTCCTATCAGTTTCAGTTCATCTGATACCAATTTTGCACCTTGGACTACTAGGTTTCCGAAAGAAAACTAAACTTACAGTCTAGAACAGATAGTTGAACACAGGAGAAAGAACATACAGAAATAGTAAAACACACAGATAAAAATAGACAAGAATAACAATAATCATTTGAAGATAATTCTTTGAACAGTTCAAGAGAACGGTACCGATACTAGGTTACCACTAGTATAACGAGGTGTTCATCCAAGAATTGTTTTGAGAAAACAAATAGAAATAAAGATATGCTTTTATTGACACTACCGCCATCTTTCCAATCAGTTTGTGTTCATCTGATACCAATTTTGCACCCAGGACTACTAGGTTTCAGAAAGCAAACTAAATTTACAGTCTAGAACAGATAGTTGAACACAGGAGAAAGAACAAACAGAAATAGTAAAACACAAAGATAAAAATAGACGAGAATTACAATAATCATTTGAAGATAATTCTTTGAACAGTTCAAGAGAACGGTGTCGATACTAGGTTACCACTAGTATAACGAGGTGTTCATCCAAGAATTGTTCTTAAAATTGTTTTGAGAAAACAAATGGAAATAAAGATATGCTTTTATTGACACTACCTCCATCTTTCTAATCAGTTTCAGTTCATCTAATACCATTTTTGCACCCAGGACTACTAGGTTTCTGAAAGTAAACTAAACTTACAGTCTAGAACAAATAGTTGAACACAGGAGAAAGAACATACAGAAATAGTAAAACACACAGATAAAAATAGACGAGAATAACAATAATCATTTGAAGATAATTCTTTGAACAGTTCAAGATAACATGGCCGATACTAGGTTACCGCTAGTATAACGAGGTGTTCATCCAAGAATTGTTCTTAGAATTGTTTTGAGAAAACAAATAGAAATAAAGATATGCTTTTATTGACACTACCTCCATCTTTCCAATCAGTTTCAGTTCATCTGATACCAATTTTGCACCCAGGACTACTAGGTTTCTGAAAGAAAACAAAACTTACAGTCTAGAACAGATAGTTGAACACATGAGAAAGAACATACAGAAATAGTAAAACACACAGATAAAAATAGACAAGAATAACAATAATCATTTGAAGATAATTCTTTGAACAGTTCAAGAGAACAGTACCGATACTAGGTTACCACTAGTATAACGAGGTGTTCATCCAAGAATTGTTTTGAGAAAAAAAATAGAAATAAAGATATGCTTTTATTGACACTACCGCCATCTTTCCAATCAGTTTGTGTTCATCTGATACCAATTTTGCACCCAGGACTACTAGGTTTCAGAAAGCAAACTAAATTTACAGTCTAGAACAGATAGTTGAACACAGGAGAAAGAACATACAGAAATAGTAAAACACAAAGATAAAAATAGACGAGAATTACAATAATCATTTGAAGATAATTCTTTGAACAGTTCAAGAGAACGGTGTCGATACTAGGTTACCACTAGTATAACGAGATGTTCATCCAAGAATTATTCTTAAAATTGTTTTGAGAAAACAAATAGAAATAAAGATATGCTTTTATTGACACTACCTCCATCTTTCTAATCAGTTTCTGTTCATCTAATACCATTTTTGCACCCAGGACTACTAGGTTTCTGAAAGTAAACTAAACTTACAGTCTAGAACAGATAGTTGAACACAGGAGAAAGAACATACAGAAATAGTAAAACACACAGATAAAAATAGACAAGAATAACAATAATCATTTGAAGATAATTCTTTGAACAGTTCAAGAGAATGGTGTCGATACTAGGTTACCGCTAGTATAACGAGGTGTTCAACCAAGAATTGTTCTTAGAATTGTTTTGAGAAAACAAATAGAAATAAAGATATGCTTTTATTGACACTACCTCCATCTTTCCAATCAGTTTCAGTTCATCTGACACCAATTTTGCACCCAGGACTACTAGGTTTCAGAAAGCAAACTAAACTTACAGTCTAGAACAGATAGTTGAACACAGGAGAAAGAACATACAGAAATAGTAAAACACACAGATAAAAATAGACAAGAATAACAATAATCATTTGAAGATAATTCTTTGAACAGTTCAAGAGAACAGTGCCTATACTAGGTTACCGCTAGTATAACGAGGTCTTAATCCAAGAATTGTTCTTAGAATTGTTTTGAGAAAACAAATACAAATAAAGATATGCTTTTATTGACACTACCTCCATCTTTCCTATCAGTTTCAGTTCATCTGATACCAATTTTGCACCTTGGACTACTAGGTTTCAGAAAGAAAACTAAACTTACAGTCTAGAACAGATAGTTGAACACAGGAGAAAGAACATACAGAAATAGTAAAACACACAGATAAAAATAGACAAGAATAACAATAATCATTTGAAGATAATTCTTTGAACAGTTCAAGAGAACGATGCCGATACTAGGTTACCGCTAGTATAACGAGGTGTTCATCCAAGAATTGTATTGAGAAAACAAATAGAAATAAAGATATGCTTTTATTGACACTACCGCCATCTTTCCAATCAGTTTGTGTTCATCTGATACCAATTTTGCACCGAGGACTACTAGGTTTCAGAAAGCAAACTAAATTTACAGTCTAGAACAGATAGTTGAACACAGGAGAAAGAACATACAGAAATAGTAAAACACAAAGATAAAAATAGACGAGAATTACAATAATCATTTGAAGATAATTCTTTGAACAGTTCAAGAGAACGGTGTCGATACTAGCTTACCACTAGTATAACGAGGTGTTCATCCAAGAATTGTTCTTAGAATTGTTTTGAAAAAACAAATAGAAATAAAGATATGCTTTTATTGACACTACCTCCATCTTTCTAATCAGTTTCAGTTCATCTAATACCATTTTTGCACCCAGGACTACTATGTTTCAGAAAGGAAACTAAACTTACAGTCTAGAACAGATAGTTGAACACAGGAGAAAGAACATACAGAAATAGTAAAACACACAGATAAAAATAGACAAGAATAACAATAATCATTTGAAGATAATTCTTTGAACAGTTCAAGAGAACAGTGCCGATACTAGGTTACCGCTAGTATAACGAGGTCTTAATCCAAGAATTGTTCTTAGAATTGTTTTGAAAAAACAAATACAAATAAAGATATGTTTTTATTGACACTACCTCCATCTTTCCTATCAGTTTCAGTTCATCTGATACCAATTTTGCACCTAGGACTACTAGGTTTCAGAAAGAAAACTAAACTTACAGTCTAGAACAGATAGTTGAACACAGGAGAAAGAACATACAGAAATAGTAAAACACACAGATAAAAATAGACAAGAATAACAATAATCATTTGAAGATAATTCTTTGAACAGTTCAAGAGAACGGTACCGATACTAGGTTACCACTAGTATAACGAGGTGTTCATCCAAGAATTGTTTTGAGAAAACAAATAGAAATAAAGATATGCTTTTATTGACACTACCGCCATCTTTCCAATCAGTTTGTGTTCATCTGATACCAATTTTGCACCCAGGACTACTAGGTTTCAGAAAGCAAACTAAATTTACAGTCTAGAACAGATAGTTGAACACAGGAGAAAGAACATACAGAAATAGTAAAACACAAAGATAAAAATAGACGAGAATTACAATAATCATTTGAAGATAATTCTTTGAACAGTTCAAGAGAACGGTGTCGATACTAGGTTACCACTAGTATAACGAGGTGTTCATCCAAGAATTATTCTTAAAATTGTATTGAGAAAACAAATAGAAATAAAGATATGCTTTTATTGACACTACCTCCATCTTTCTAATCAGTTTCAGTTCATCTAATACCATTTTTGCACCCAGGACTACTAGGTTTCTGAAAGTAAACTAAACTTACAGTCTAGAACAGATAGTTGAACACAGGAGAAAGAACATACAGAAATAGTAAAACACACAGATAAAAATAGACAAGAATAACAATAATCATTTGAAGATAATTCTTTGAACAGTTCAAGAGAACAGTGCCTATACTAGGTTACCGCTAGTATAACGAGGTCTTAATCCAATAATTGTTCTTAGAATTGTTTTGAGAAAACAAATACAAATAAAGATATGCTTTTATTGACACTACCTCCATCTTTCCTATCAGTTTCAGTTCATCTGATACCAATTTTGCACCTTGGACTACTAGGTTTCCGAAAGAAAACTAAACTTACAGTCTAGAACAGATAGTTGAACACAGGAGAAAGAACATACAGAAATAGTAAAACACACAGATAAAAATAGACAAGAATAACAATAATCATTTGAAGATAATTCTTTGAACAGTTCAAGAGAACGGTACCGATACTAGGTTACCACTAGTATAACGAGGTGTTCATCCAAGAATTGTTTTGAGAAAACAAATAGAAATAAAGATATGCTTTTATTGACACTACCGCCATCTTTCCAATCAGTTTGTGTTCATCTGATACCAATTTTGCACCCAGGACTACTAGGTTTCAGAAAGCAAACTAAATTTACAGTCTAGAACAGATAGTTGAACACAGGAGAAAGAACAAACAGAAATAGTAAAACACAAAGATAAAAATAGACGAGAATTACAATAATCATTTGAAGATAATTCTTTGAACAGTTCAAGAGAACGGTGTCGATACTAGGTTACCACTAGTATAACGAGGTGTTCATCCAAGAATTGTTCTTAAAATTGTTTTGAGAAAACAAATAGAAATAAAGATATGCTTTTATTGACACTACCTCCATCTTTCTAATCAGTTTCAGTTCATCTAATACCATTTTTGCACCCAGGACTACTAGGTTTCTGAAAGTAAACTAAACTTACAGTCTAGAACAGATAGTTGAACACAGGAGAAAGAACATACAGAAATAGTAAAACACACAGATAAAAATAGACGAGAATAACAATAATCATTTGAAGATAATTCTTTGAACAGTTCAAGATAACATGGCCGATACTAGGTTACCGCTAGTATAACGAGGTGTTCATCCAAGAATTGTTCTTAGAATTGTTTTGAGAAAACAAATAGAAATAAAGATATGCTTTTATTGACACTACCTCCATCTTTCCAATCAGTTTCAGTTCATCTGATACCAATTTTGCACCCAGGACTACTAGGTTTCTGAAAGAAAACAAAACTTACAGTCTAGAACAGATAGTTGAACACATGAGAAAGAACATACAGAAATAGTAAAACACACAGATAAAAATAGACAAGAATAACAATAATCATTTGAAGATAATTCTTTGAACAGTTCAAGAGAACGGTACCGATACTAGGTTACCACTAGTATAACGAGGTGTTCATCCAAGAATTGTTTTGAGAAAAAAAATAGAAATAAAGATATGCTTTTATTGACACTACCGCCATCTTTCCAATCAGTTTGTGTTCATCTGATACCAATTTTGCACCCAGGACTACTAGGTTTCAGAAAGCAAACTAAATTTACAGTCTAGAACAGATAGTTGAACACAGGAGAAAGAACATACAGAAATAGTAAAACACAAAGATAAAAATAGACGAGAATTACAATAATCATTTGAAGATAATTCTTTGAACAGTTCAAGAGAACGGTGTCGATACTAGGTTACCACTAGTATAACGAGATGTTCATCCAAGAATTATTCTTAAAATTGTTTTGAGAAAACAAATAGAAATAAAGATATGCTTTTATTGACACTACCTCCATCTTTCTAATCAGTTTCAGTTCATCTAATACCATTTTTGCACCCAGGACTACTAGGTTTCTGAAAGTAAACTAAACTTACAGTCTAGAACAGATAGTTGAACACAGGAGAAAGAACATACAGAAATAGTAAAACACACAGATAAAAATAGACAAGAATAACAATAATCATTTGAAGATAATTCTTTGAACAGTTCAAGAGAATGGTGTCGATACTAGGTTACCGCTAGTATAACGAGGTGTTCAACCAAGAATTGTTCTTAGAATTGTTTTGAGAAAACAAATAGAAATAAAGATATGCTTTTATTGACACTACCTCCATCTTTCCAATCAGTTTCAGTTCATCTGACACCAATTTTGCACCCAGGACTACTAGGTTTCAGAAAGCAAACTAAACTTACAGTCTAGAACAGATAGTTGAACACAGGAGAAAGAACATACAGAAATAGTAAAACACACAGATAAAAATAGACAAGAATAACAATAATCATTTGAAGATAATTCTTTGAACAGTTCAAGAGAACAGTGCCTATACTAGGTTACCGCTAGTATAACGAGGTCTTAATCCAAGAATTGTTCTTAGAATTGTTTTGAGAAAACAAATACAAATAAAGATATGCTTTTATTGACACTACCTCCATCTTTCCTATCAGTTTCAGTTCATCTGATACCAATTTTGCACCTTGGACTACTAGGTTTCAGAAAGAAAACTAAACTTACAGTCTAGAACAGATAGTTGAACACAGGAGAAAGAACATACAGAAATAGTAAAACACACAGATAAAAATAGACAAGAATAACAATAATCATTTGAAGATAATTCTTTGAACAGTTCAAGAGAACGATGCCGATACTAGGTTACCGCTAGTATAACGAGGTGTTCATCCAAGAATTGTATTGAGAAAACAAATAGAAATAAAGATATGCTTTTATTGACACTACCGCCATCTTTCCAATCAGTTTGTGTTCATCTGATACCAATTTTGCACCGAGGACTACTAGGTTTCAGAAAGCAAACTAAATTTACAGTCTAGAACAGATAGTTGAACACAGGAGAAAGAACATACAGAAATAGTAAAACACAAAGATAAAAATAGACGAGAATTACAATAATCATTTGAAGATAATTCTTTGAACAGTTCAAGAGAACGGTGTCGATACTAGCTTACCACTAGTATAACGAGGTGTTCATCCAAGAATTGTTCTTAGAATTGTTTTGAAAAAACAAATAGAAATAAAGATATGCTTTTATTGACACTACCTCCATCTTTCTAATCAGTTTCAGTTCATCTAATACCATTTTTGCACCCAGGACTACTAGGTTTCAGAAAGGAAACTAAACTTACAGTCTAGAACAGATAGTTGAACACAGGAGAAAGAACATACAGAAATAGTAAAACACACAGATAAAAATAGACAAGAATAACAATAATCATTTGAAGATAATTCTTTGAACAGTTCAAGAGAACAGTGCCGATACTAGGTTACCGCTAGTATAACGAGGTCTTAATCCAAGAATTGTTCTTAGAATTGTTTTGAAAAAACAAATACAAATAAAGATATGTTTTTATTGACACTACCTCCATCTTTCCTATCAGTTTCAGTTCATCTGATACCAATTTTGCACCTAGGACTACTAGGTTTCAGAAAGAAAACTAAACTTACAGTCTAGAACAGATAGTTGAACACAGGAGAAAGAACATACAGAAATAGTAAAACACACAGATAAAAATAGACAAGAATAACAATAATCATTTGAAGATAATTCTTTGAACAGTTCAAGAGAACGGTACCGATACTAGGTTACCACATGTATAACGAGGTGTTCATCCAAGAATTGTTTTGAGAAAACAAATAGAAATAAAGATATGCTTTTATTGACACTACCGCCATCTTTCCAATCAGTTTGTGTTCATCTGATACCAATTTTGCACCCAGGACTACTAGGTTTCAGAAAGCAAACTAAATTTACAGTCTAGAACAGATAGTTGAACACAGGAGAAAGAACATACAGAAATAGTAAAACACAAAGATAAAAATAGACGAGAATTACAATAATCATTTGAAGATAATTCTTTGAACAGTTCAAGAGAACGGTGTCGATACTAGGTTACCACTAGTATAACGAGGTGTTCATCCAAGAATTATTCTTAAAATTGTATTGAGAAAACAAATAGAAATAAAGATATGCTTTTATTGACACTACCTCCATCTTTCTAATCAGTTTCAGTTCATCTAATACCATTTTTGCACCCAGGACTACTAGGTTTCTGAAAGTAAACTAAACTTACAGTCTAGAACAGATAGTTGAACACAGGAGAAAGAACATACAGAAATAGTAAAACACACAGATAAAAATAGACAAGAATAACAATAATCATTTGAAGATAATTCTTTGAACAGTTCAAGAGAACAGTGCCTATACTAGGTTACCGCTAGTATAACGAGGTCTTAATCCAATAATTGTTCTTAGAATTGTTTTGAGAAAACAAATACAAATAAAGATATGCTTTTATTGACACTACCTCCATCTTTCCTATCAGTTTCAGTTCATCTGATACCAATTTTGCACCTTGGACTACTAGGTTTCAGAAAGAAAACTAAACTTACAGTCTAGAACAGATAGTTGAACACAGGAGAAAGAACATACAGAAATAGTAAAACACACAGATAAAAATAGACAAGAATAACAATAATCATTTGAAGATAATTCTTTGAACAGTTCAAGAGAACGGTACCGATACTAGGTTACCACTAGTATAACGAGGTGTTCATCCAAGAATTGTTTTGAGAAAACAAATAGAAATAAAGATATGCTTTTATTGACACTACCGCCATCTTTCCAATCAGTTTGTGTTCATCTGATACCAATTTTGCACCCAGGACTACTAGGTTTCAGAAAGCAAACTAAATTTACAGTCTAGAACAGATAGTTGAACACAGGAGAAAGAACAAACAGAAATAGTAAAACACAAAGATAAAAATAGACGAGAATTACAATAATCATTTGAAGATAATTCTTTGAACAGTTCAAGAGAACGGTGTCGATACTAGGTTACCACTAGTATAACGAGGTGTTCATCCAAGAATTGTTCTTAAAATTGTTTTGAGAAAACAAATAGAAATAAAGATATGCTTTTATTGACACTACCTCCATCTTTCTAATCAGTTTCAGTTCATCTAATACCATTTTTGCACCCAGGACTACTAGGTTTCTGAAAGTAAACTAAACTTACAGTCTAGAACAGATAGTTGAACACAGGAGAAAGAACATACAGAAATAGTAAAACACACAGATAAAAATAGACGAGAATAACAATAATCATTTGAAGATAATTCTTTGAACAGTTCAAGATAACATGGCCGATACTAGGTTACCGCTAGTATAACGAGGTGTTCATCCAAGAATTGTTCTTAGAATTGTTTTGAGAAAACAAATAGAAATAAAGATATGCTTTTATTGACACTACCTCCATCTTTCCAATCAGTTTCAGTTCATCTGATACCAATTTTGCACCCAGGACTACTAGGTTTCTGAAAGAAAACAAAACTTACAGTCTAGAACAGATAGTTGAACACATGAGAAAGAACATACAGAAATAGTAAAACACACAGATAAAAATAGACAAGAATAACAATAATCATTTGAAGATAATTCTTTGAACAGTTCAAGAGAACGGTACCGATACTAGGTTACCACTAGTATAACGAGGTGTTCATCCAAGAATTGTTTTGAGAAAAAAAATAGAAATAAAGATATGCTTTTATTGACACTACCGCCATCTTTCCAATCAGTTTGTGTTCATCTGATACCAATTTTGCACCCAGGACTACTAGGTTTCAGAAAGCAAACTAAATTTACAGTCTAGAACAGATAGTTGAACACAGGAGAAAGAACATACAGAAATAGTAAAACACAAAGATAAAAATAGACGAGAATTACAATAATCATTTGAAGATAATTCTTTGAACAGTTCAAGAGAACGGTGTCGATACTAGGTTACCACTAGTATAACGAGATGTTCATCCAAGAATTATTCTTAAAATTGTTTTGAGAAAACAAATAGAAATAAAGATATGCTTTTATTGACACTACCTCCATCTTTCTAATCAGTTTCAGTTCATCTAATACCATTTTTGCACCCAGGACTACTAGGTTTCTGAAAGTAAACTAAACTTACAGTCTAGAACAGATAGTTGAACACAGGAGAAAGAACATACAGAAATAGTAAAACACACAGATAAAAATAGACAAGAATAACAATAATCATTTGAAGATAATTCTTTGAACAGTTCAAGAGAATGGTGTCGATACTAGGTTACCGCTAGTATAACGAGGTGTTCAACCAAGAATTGTTCTTAGAATTGTTTTGAGAAAACAAATAGAAATAAAGATATGCTTTTATTGACACTACCTCCATCTTTCCAATCAGTTTCAGTTCATCTGACACCAATTTTGCACCCAGGACTACTAGGTTTCAGAAAGCAAACTAAACTTACAGTCTAGAACAGATAGTTGAACACAGGAGAAAGAACATACAGAAATAGTAAAACACACAGATAAAAATAGACAAGAATAACAATAATCATTTGAAGATAATTCTTTGAACAGTTCAAGAGAACAGTGCCTATACTAGGTTACCGCTAGTATAACGAGGTCTTAATCCAAGAATTGTTCTTAGAATTGTTTTGAGAAAACAAATACAAATAAAGATATGCTTTTATTGACACTACCTCCATCTTTCCTATCAGTTTCAGTTCATCTGATACCAATTTTGCACCTTGGACTACTAGGTTTCAGAAAGAAAACTAAACTTACAGTCTAGAACAGATAGTTGAACACAGGAGAAAGAACATACAGAAATAGTAAAACACACAGATAAAAATAGACAAGAATTACAATAATCATTTGAAGATAATTCTTTGAACAGTTCAAGAGAACGATGCCGATACTAGGTTACCGCTAGTATAACGAGGTGTTCATCCAAGAATTGTATTGAGAAAACAAATAGAAATAAAGATATGCTTTTATTGACACTACCGCCATCTTTCCAATCAGTTTGTGTTCATCTGATACCAATTTTGCACCCAGGACTACTAGGTTTCAGAAAGCAAACTAAATTTACAGTCTAGAACAGATAGTTGAACACAGGAGAAAGAACATACAGAAATAGTAAAACACAAAGATAAAAATAGACGAGAATTACAATAATCATTTGAAGATAATTCTTTGAACAGTTCAAGAGAACGGTGTCGATACTAGCTTACCACTAGTATAACGAGGTGTTCATCCAAGAATTGTTCTTAGAATTGTTTTGAAAAAACAAATAGAAATAAAGATATGCTTTTATTGACACTACCTCCATCTTTCTAATCAGTTTCAGTTCATCTAATACCATTTTTGCACCCAGGACTACTAGGTTTCAGAAAGGAAACTAAACTTACAGTCTAGAACAGATAGTTGAACACAGGAGAAAGAACATACAGAAATAGTAAAACACACAGATAAAAATAGACAAGAATAACAATAATCATTTGAAGATAATTCTTTGAACAGTTCAAGAGAACAGTGCCGATACTAGGTTACCGCTAGTATAACGAGGTCTTAATCCAAGAATTGTTCTTAGAATTGTTTTGAAAAAACAAATACAAATAAAGATATGTTTTTATTGACACTACCTCCATCTTTCCTATCAGTTTCAGTTCATCTGATACCAATTTTGCACCTAGGACTACTAGGTTTCAGAAAGAAAACTAAACTTACAGTCTAGAACAGATAGTTGAACACAGGAGAAAGAACATACAGAAATAGTAAAACACACAGATAAAAATAGACAAGAATAACAATAATCATTTGAAGATAATTCTTTGAACAGTTCAAGAGAACGGTACCGATACTAGGTTACCACTAGTATAACGAGGTGTTCATCCAAGAATTGTTTTGAGAAAACAAATAGAAATAAAGATATGCTTTTATTGACACTACCGCCATCTTTCCAATCAGTTTGTGTTCATCTGATACCAATTTTGCACCCAGGACTACTAGGTTTCAGAAAGCAAACTAAATTTACAGTCTAGAACAGATAGTTGAACACAGGAGAAAGAACATACAGAAATAGTAAAACACAAAGATAAAAATAGACGAGAATTACAATAATCATTTGAAGATAATTCTTTGAACAGTTCAAGAGAACGGTGTCGATACTAGGTTACCACTAGTATAACGAGGTGTTCATCCAAGAATTATTCTTAAAATTGTATTGAGAAAACAAATAGAAATAAAGATATGCTTTTATTGACACTACCTCCATCTTTCTAATCAGTTTCAGTTCATCTAATACCATTTTTGCACCCAGGACTACTAGGTTTCTGAAAGTAAACTAAACTTACAGTCTAGAACAGATAGTTGAACACAGGAGAAAGAACATACAGAAATAGTAAAACACACAGATAAAAATAGACAAGAATAACAATAATCATTTGAAGATAATTCTTTGAACAGTTCAAGAGAACAGTGCCTATACTAGGTTACCGCTAGTATAACGAGGTCTTAATCCAATAATTGTTCTTAGAATTGTTTTGAGAAAACAAATACAAATAAAGATATGCTTTTATTGACACTACCTCCATCTTTCCTATCAGTTTCAGTTCATCTGATACCAATTTTGCACCTTGGACTACTAGGTTTCAGAAAGAAAACTAAACTTACAGTCTAGAACAGATAGTTGAACACAGGAGAAAGAACATACAGAAATAGTAAAACACACAGATAAAAATAGACAAGAATAACAATAATCATTTGAAGATAATTCTTTGAACAGTTCAAGAGAACGGTACCGATACTAGGTTACCACTAGTATAACGAGGTGTTCATCCAAGAATTGTTTTGAGAAAACAAATAGAAATAAAGATATGCTTTTATTGACACTACCGCCATCTTTCCAATCAGTTTGTGTTCATCTGATACCAATTTTGCACCCAGGACTACTAGGTTTCAGAAAGCAAACTAAATTTACAGTCTAGAACAGATAGTTGAACACAGGAGAAAGAACAAACAGAAATAGTAAAACACAAAGATAAAAATAGACGAGAATTACAATAATCATTTGAAGATAATTCTTTGAACAGTTCAAGAGAACGGTGTCGATACTAGGTTACCACTAGTATAACGAGGTGTTCATCCAAGAATTGTTCTTAAAATTGTTTTGAGAAAACAAATAGAAATAAAGATATGCTTTTATTGACACTACCTCCATCTTTCTAATCAGTTTCAGTTCATCTAATACCATTTTTGCACCCAGGACTACTAGGTTTCTGAAAGTAAACTAAACTTACAGTCTAGAACAGATAGTTGAACACAGGAGAAAGAACATACAGAAATAGTAAAACACACAGATAAAAATAGACGAGAATAACAATAATCATTTGAAGATAATTCTTTGAACAGTTCAAGATAACATGGCCGATACTAGGTTACCGCTAGTATAACGAGGTGTTCATCCAAGAATTGTTCTTAGAATTGTTTTGAGAAAACAAATAGAAATAAAGATATGCTTTTATTGACACTACCTCCATCTTTCCAATCAGTTTCAGTTCATCTGATACCAATTTTGCACCCAGGACTACTAGGTTTCTGAAAGAAAACAAAACTTACAGTCTAGAACAGATAGTTGAACACATGAGAAAGAACATACAGAAATAGTAAAACACACAGATAAAAATAGACAAGAATAACAATAATCATTTGAAGATAATTCTTTGAACAGTTCAAGAGAACGGTACCGATACTAGGTTACCACTAGTATAACGAGGTGTTCATCCAAGAATTGTTTTGAGAAAAAAAATAGAAATAAAGATATGCTTTTATTGACACTACCGCCATCTTTCCAATCAGTTTGTGTTCATCTGATACCAATTTTGCACCCAGGACTACTAGGTTTCAGAAAGCAAACTAAATTTACAGTCTAGAACAGATAGTTGAACACAGGAGAAAGAACATACAGAAATAGTAAAACACAAAGATAAAAATAGACGAGAATTACAATAATCATTTGAAGATAATTCTTTGAACAGTTCAAGAGAACGGTGTCGATACTAGGTTACCACTAGTATAACGAGATGTTCATCCAAGAATTATTCTTAAAATTGTTTTGAGAAAACAAATAGAAATAAAGATATGCTTTTATTGACACTACCTCCATCTTTCTAATCAGTTTCAGTTCATCTAATACCATTTTTGCACCCAGGACTACTAGGTTTCTGAAAGTAAACTAAACTTACAGTCTAGAACAGATAGTTGAACACAGGAGAAAGAACATACAGAAATAGTAAAACACACAGATAAAAATAGACAAGAATAACAATAATCATTTGAAGATAATTCTTTGAACAGTTCAAGAGAATGGTGTCGATACTAGGTTACCGCTAGTATAACGAGGTGTTCAACCAAGAATTGTTCTTAGAATTGTTTTGAGAAAACAAATAGAAATAAAGATATGCTTTTATTGACACTACCTCCATCTTTCCAATCAGTTTCAGTTCATCTGACACCAATTTTGCACCCAGGACTACTAGGTTTCAGAAAGCAAACTAAACTTACAGTCTAGAACAGATAGTTGAACACAGGAGAAAGAACATACAGAAATAGTAAAACACACAGATAAAAATAGACAAGAATAACAATAATCATTTGAAGATAATTCTTTGAACAGTTCAAGAGAACAGTGCCTATACTAGGTTACCGCTAGTATAACGAGGTCTTAATCCAAGAATTGTTCTTAGAATTGTTTTGAGAAAACAAATACAAATAAAGATATGCTTTTATTGACACTACCTCCATCTTTCCTATCAGTTTCAGTTCATCTGATACCAATTTTGCACCTTGGACTAATAGGTTTCAGAAAGAAAACTAAACTTACAGTCTAGAACAGATAGTTGAACACAGGAGAAAGAACATACAGAAATAGTAAAACACACAGATAAAAATAGACAAGAATAACAATAATCATTTGAAGATAATTCTTTGAACAGTTCAAGAGAACGGTGCCGATACTAGGTTACCGCTAGTATAACGAGGTGTTCATCCAAGAATTGTATTGAGAAAACAAATAGAAATAAAGATATGCTTTTATTGACACTACCGCCATCTTTCCAATCAGTTTGTGTTCATCTGATACCAATTTTGCACCCAGGACTACTAGGTTTCAGAAAGCAAACTAAATTTACAGTCTAGAACAGATAGTTGAACACAGGAGAAAGAACATACAGAAATAGTAAAACACAAAGATAAAAATAGTCGAGAATTACAATAATCATTTGAAGATAATTCTTTGAACAGTTCAAGAGAACGGTGTCGATACTAGCTTACCACTAGTATAACGAGGTGTTCATCCAAGAATTGTTCTTAGAATTGTTTTGAGAAAACAAATAGAAATAAAGATATGCTTTTATTGACACTACCTCCATCTTTCTAATCAGTTTCAGTTCATCTAATACCATTTTTGCACCCAGGACTACTAGGTTTCTGAAAGTAAACTAAACTTACAGTCTAGAACAGATAGTTGAACCCAGGAGAAAGAACATACAGAAATAGTAAAACACACAGATAAAAATAGACAAGAATAACAATAATCATTTGAAGATAATTCTTTGAACAGTTCAAGAGAATGGTGTCGATACTAGGTTACCGCTAGTATAACGAGGTGTTCAACCAAGAATTGTTCTTAGAATTGTTTTGAGAAAACAAATAGAAATAAAGATATGCTTTTATTGACACTACCTCCATCTTTCCAATCAGTTTCAGTTCATCTGACACCAATTTTGCACCCAGGACTACTAGGTTTCAGAAAGCAAACTAAACTTACAGTCTAGAACAGATAGTTGAACACAGGAGAAAGAACATATAGAAATTGTAAAACACACAGATAAAAATAGACAAGAATAACAATAATCATTTGAAGATAATTCTTTGAACAGTTCAAGAGAACAGTGCCGATACTAGGTTACCGCTAGTATAACGAGGTCTTAATCCAAGAATTGTTCTTAGAATTGTTTTGAGAAAACAAATACAAATAAAGATATGCTTTTATTGACACTACCTCCATCTTTCCTATCAGTTTCAGTTCATCTGATACCAATTTTGCACCTTGGACTACTAGGTTTCAGAAAGAAAACTAAACTTACAGTCTAGAACAGATAGTTGAACACAGGAGAAAGAACATACAGAAATAGTAAAACACACAGATAAAAATAGACAAGAATAACAATAATCATTTGAAGATAATTCTTTGAACAGTTCAAGAGAACGGTACCGATACTAGGTTACCACTAGTATAACGAGGTGTTCATCCAAGAATTGTTTTGAGAAAACAAATAGAAATAAAGATATGCTTTTATTGACACTACCGCCATCTTTCCAATCAGTTTGTGTTCATCTGATACCAATTTTGCACCCAGGACTACTAGGTTTCAGAAAGCAAACTAAATTTACAGTCTAGAACAGATAGTTGAACACAGGAGAAAGAACATACAGAAATAGTAAAACACAAAGATAAAAATAGACGAGAATTACAATAATCATTTGAAGATAATTCTTTGAACAGTTCAAGAGAACGGTGTCGATACTAGGTTACCACTAGTATAACGAGGTGTTCATCCAAGAATTATTCTTAAAATTGTTTTGAGAAAACAAATAGAAATAAAGATATGCTTTTATTGACACTACCTCCATCTTTCTAATCAGTTTCAGTTCATCTAATACCATTTTTGCACCCAGGACTACTAGGTTTCTGAAAGTAAACTAAACTTACAGTCTAGAACAGATAGTTGAACACAGGAGAAAGAACATACAGAAATAGTAAAACACACAGATAAAAATAGACAAGAATAACAATAATCATTTGAAGATAATTCTTTGAACAGTTCAAGAGAATGGTGTCGATACTAGGTTACCGCTAGTATAACGAGGTGTTCAACCAAGAATTGTTCTTAGAATTGTTTTGAGAAAACAAATAGAAATAAAGATATGCTTTTATTGACACTACCTCCATCTTTCCAATCAGTTTCAGTTCATCTGACACCAATTTTGCTCCCAGGACTACTAGGTTTCAGAAAGCAAACTAAACTTACAGTCTAGAACAGATAGTTGAACACAGGAGAAAGAACATACAGAAATAGTAAAACACACAGATAAAAATAGACAAGAATAACAATAATCATTTGAAGATAATTCTTTGAACAGTTCAAGAGAACAGTGCCGATACTAGGTTACCGCTAGTATAACGAGGTCTTAATCCAAGAATTGTTCTTAGAATTGTTTTGAGAAAACAAATACAAATAAAGATATGCTTTTATTGACACTACCTCCATCTTTCCTATCAGTTTCAGTTCATCTGATACCAATTTTGCACCTAGGACTACTAGGTTTCAGAAAGAAAACTAAACTTACAGTCTGGAACAGATAGTTGAACACAGGAGAAAGAACATACAGAAATAGTAAAACACACAGATAAAAATAGACAAGAATAACAATAATCATTTGAAGATAATTCTTTGAACAGTTCAAGAGAACGGTGCCGATACTAGGTTACCGCTAGTATAACGAGGTGTTCATCCAAGAATTGTATTGAGAAAACAAATAGAAATAAAGATATGCTTTTATTGACACTACCGCCATCTTTCCAATCAGTTTGTGTTCATCTGATACCAATTTTGCACCAAGGACTACTAGGTTTCAGAAAGCAAACTAAATTTACAGTCTAGAACAGATAGTTGAACACAGGAGAAAGAACATACAGAAATAGTTAAACACAAAGATAAAAATAGACGAGAATTACAATAATCATTTGAAGATAATTCTTTGAACAGTTCAAGAGAACAGTGTCGATACTAGCTTACCACTAGTATAACGAGGTGTTCATCCAAGAATTGTTCTTAGAATTGTTTTGAGAAAACAAATAGAAATAAAGATATGCTTTTATTGACACTACCTCCATCTTTCTAATCAGTTTCAGTTCATCTAATACCATTTTTGCACCCAGGACTACTAGGTTTCTGAAAGTAAACTAAACTTACAGTCTAGAACAGATAGTTGAACCCAGGAGAAAGAACATACAGAAATAGTAAAACACACAGATAAAAATAGACAAGAATAACAATAATCATTTGAAGATAATTCTTTGAACAGTTCAAGAGAATGGTGTCGATACTAGGTTACCGCTAGTATAACGAGGTGTTCAACCAAGAATTGTTCTTAGAATTGTTTTGAGAAAACAAATAGAAATAAAGATATGCTTTTATTGACACTACCTCCATCTTTCCAATCAGTTTCAGTTCATCTGACACCAATTTTGCACCCAGGACTACTAGGTTTCAGAAAGCAAACTAAACTTACAGTCTAGAACAGATAGTTGAACACAGGAGAAAGAACATATAGAAATTGTAAAACACACAGATAAAAATAGACAAGAATAACAATAATCATTTGAAGATAATTCTTTGAACAGTTCAAGAGAACAGTGCCGATACTAGGTTACCGCTAGTATAACGAGGTCTTAATCCAAGAATTGTTCTTAGAATTGTTTTGAGAAAACAAATACAAATAAAGATATGCTTTTATTGACACTACCTCCATCTTTCCTATCAGTTTCAGTTCATCTGATACCAATTTTGCACCTTGGACTACTAGGTTTCAGAAAGAAAACTAAACTTACAGTCTAGAACAGATAGTTGAACACAGGAGAAAGAACATACAGAAATAGTAAAACACACAGATAAAAATAGACAAGAATAACAATAATCATTTGAAGATAATTCTTTGAACAGTTCAAGAGAACGGTACCGATACTAGGTTACCACTAGTATAACGAGGTGTTCATCCAAGAATTGTTTTGAGAAAACAAATAGAAATAAAGATATGCTTTTATTGACACTACCGCCATCTTTCCAATCAGTTTGTGTTCATCTGATACCAATTTTGCACCAAGGACTACTAGGTTTCAGAAAGCAAACTAAATTTACAGTCTAGAACAGATAGTTGAACACAGGAGAAAGAACATACAGAAATAGTAAAACACAAAGATAAAAATAGACGAGAATTACAATAATCATTTGAAGATAATTCTTTGAACAGTTCAAGAGAACGGTGTCGATACTAGGTTACCACTAGTATAACGAGGTGTTCATCCAAGAATTATTCTTAAAATTGTTTTGAGAAAACAAATAGAAATAAAGATATGCTTTTATTGACACTACCTCCATCTTTCTAATCAGTTTCAGTTCATCTAATACCATTTTTGCACCCAGGACTACTAGGTTTCTGAAAGTAAACTAAACTTACAGTCTAGAACAGATAGTTGAACACAGGAGAAAGAACATACAGAAATAGTAAAACACACAGATAAAAATAGACAAGAATAACAATAATCATTTGAAGATAATTCTTTGAACAGTTCAAGAGAATGGTGTCGATACTAGGTTACCGCTAGTATAACGAGGTGTTCAACCAAGAATTGTTCTTAGAATTGTTTTGAGAAAACAAATAGAAATAAAGATATGCTTTTATTGACACTACCTCCATCTTTCCAATCAGTTTCAGTTCATCTGACACCAATTTTGCTCCCAGGACTACTAGGTTTCAGAAAGCAAACTAAACTTACAGTCTAGAACAGATAGTTGAACACAGGAGAAAGAACATACAGAAATAGTAAAACACACAGATAAAAATAGACAAGAATAACAATAATCATTTGAAGATAATTCTTTGAACAGTTCAAGAGAACAGTGCCGATACTAGGTTACCGCTAGTATAACGAGGTCTTAATCCAAGAATTGTTCTTAGAATTGTTTTGAGAAAACAAATACAAATAAAGATATGCTTTTATTGACACTACCTCCATCTTTCCTATCAGTTTCAGTTCATCTGATACCAATTTTGCACCTAGGACTACTAGGTTTCAGAAAGAAAACTAAACTTACAGTCTGGAACAGATAGTTGAACACAGGAGAAAGAACATACAGAAATAGTAAAACACACAGATAAAAATAGACAAGAATAACAATAATCATTTGAAGATAATTCTTTGAACAGTTCAAGAGAACGGTGCCGATACTAGGTTACCGCTAGTATAACGAGGTGTTCATCCAAGAATTGTATTGAGAAAACAAATAGAAATAAAGATATGCTTTTATTGACACTACCGCCATCTTTCCAATCAGTTTGTGTTCATCTGATACCAATTTTGCACCCAGGACTACTAGGTTTCAGAAAGCAAACTAAATTTACAGTCTAGAACAGATAGTTGAACACAGGAGAAAGAACATACAGAAATAGTAAAACACAAAGATAAAAATAGTCGAGAATTACAATAATCAATTGAAAATAATTCTTTGAACAGTTCAAGAGAACGGTGTCGATACTAGCTTACCACTAGTATAACGAGGTGTTCATCCAAGAATTGTTCTTAGAATTGTTTTGAGAAAACAAATAGAAATAAAGATATGCTTTTATTGACACTACCTCCATCTTTCTAATCAGTTTCAGTTCATCTAATACCATTTTTGCACCCAGGACTACTAGGTTTCTGAAAGTAAACTAAACTTACAGTCTAGAACAGATAGTTGAACCCAGGAGAAAGAACATACAGAAATAGTAAAACACACAGATAAAAATAGACAAGAATAACAATAATCATTTGAAGATAATTCTTTGAACAGTTCAAGAGAATGGTGTCGATACTAGGTTACCGCTAGTATAACGAGGTGTTCAACCAAGAATTGTTCTTAGAATTGTTTTGAGAAAACAAATAGAAATAAAGATATGCTTTTATTGACACTACCTCCATCTTTCCAATCAGTTTCAGTTCATCTGACACCAATTTTGCTCCCAGGACTACTAGGTTTCAGAAAGCAAACTAAACTTACAGTCTAGAACAGATAGTTGAACACAGGAGAAAGAACATACAGAAATAGTAAAACACACAGATAAAAATAGACAAGAATAACAATAATCATTTGAAGATAATTCTTTGAACAGTTCAAGAGAACAGTGCCGATACTAGGTTACCGCTAGTATAACGAGGTCTTAATCCAAGAATTGTTCTTAGAATTGTTTTGAGAAAACAAATACAAATAAAGATATGCTTTTATTGACACTACCGCCATCTTTCCAATCAGTTTGTGTTCATCTGATACCAATTTTGCACCAAGGACTACTAGGTTTCAGAAAGCAAACTAAATTTACAGTCTAGAACAGATAGTTGAACACAGGAGAAAGAACATACAGAAATAGTTAAACACAAAGATAAAAATAGACGAGAATTACAATAATCATTTGAAGATAATTCTTTGAACAGTACAAGAGAACAGTGTCGATACTAGCTTACCACTAGTATAACGAGGTGTTCATCCAAGAATTGTTCTTAGAATTGTTTTGAGAAAACAAATAGAAATAAAGATATGCTTTTATTGACACTACCTCCATCTTTCTAATCAGTTTCAGTTCATCTAATACCATTTTTGCACCCAGGACTACTAGGTTTCTGAAAGTAAACTAAACTTACAGTCTAGAACAGATAGTTGAACCCAGGAGAAAGAACATACAGAAATAGTAAAACACACAGATAAAAATAGACAAGAATAACAATAATCATTTGAAGATAATTCTTTGAACAGTTCAAGAGAATGGTGTCGATACTAGGTTACCGCTAGTATAACGAGGTGTTCAACCAAGAATTGTTCTTAGAATTGTTTTGAGAAAACAAATAGAAATAAAGATATGCTTTTATTGACACTACCTCCATCTTTCCAATCAGTTTCAGTTCATCTGACACCAATTTTGCACCCAGGACTACTAGGTTTCAGAAAGCAAACTAAACTTACAGTCTAGAACAGATAGTTGAACACAGGAGAAAGAACATATAGAAATTGTAAAACACACAGATAAAAATAGACAAGAATAACAATAATCATTTGAAGATAATTCTTTGAACAGTTCAAGAGAACAGTGCCGATACTAGGTTACCGCTAGTATAACGAGGTCTTAATCCAAGAATTGTTCTTAGAATTGTTTTGAGAAAACAAATACAAATAAAGATATGCTTTTATTGACACTACCTCCATCTTTCCTATCAGTTTCAGTTCATCTGATACCAATTTTGCACCTTGGACTACTAGGTTTCAGAAAGAAAACTAAACTTACAGTCTAGAACAGATAGTTGAACACAGGAGAAAGAACATACAGAAATAGTAAAACACACAGATAAAAATAGACAAGAATAACAATAATCATTTGAAGATAATTCTTTGAACAGTTCAAGAGAACGGTACCGATACTAGGTTACCACTAGTATAACGAGGTGTTCATCCAAGAATTGTTTTGAGAAAACAAATAGAAATAAAGATATGCTTTTATTGACACTACCGCCATCTTTCCAATCAGTTTGTGTTCATCTGATACCAATTTTGCACCCAGGACTACTAGGTTTCAGAAAGCAAACTAAATTTACAGTCTAGAACAGATAGTTGAACACAGGAGAAAGAACATACAGAAATAGTAAAACACAAAGATAAAAATAGACGAGAATTACAATAATCATTTGAAGATAATTCTTTGAACAGTTCAAGAGAACGGTGTCGATACTAGGTTACCACTAGTATAACGAGGTGTTCATCCAAGAATTATTCTTAAAATTGTTTTGAGAAAACAAATAGAAATAAAGATATGCTTTTATTGACACTACCTCCATCTTTCTAATCAGTTTCAGTTCATCTAATACCATTTTTGCACCCAGGACTACTAGGTTTCTGAAAGTAAACTAAACTTACAGTCTAGAACAGATAGTTGAACACAGGAGAAAGAACATACAGAAATAGTAAAACACACAGATAAAAATAGACAAGAATAACAATAATCATTTGAAGATAATTCTTTGAACAGTTCAAGAGAATGGTGTCGATACTAGGTTACCGCTAGTATAACGAGGTGTTCAACCAAGAATTGTTCTTAGAATTGTTTTGAGAAAACAAATAGAAATAAAGATATGCTTTTATTGACACTACCTCCATCTTTCCAATCAGTTTCAGTTCATCTGACACCAATTTTGCTCCCAGGACTACTAGGTTTCAGAAAGCAAACTAAACTTACAGTCTAGAACAGATAGTTGAACACAGGAGAAAGAACATACAGAAATAGTAAAACACACAGATAAAAATAGACAAGAATAACAATAATCATTTGAAGATAATTCTTTGAACAGTTCAAGAGAACAGTGCCGATACTAGGTTACCGCTAGTATAACGAGGTCTTAATCCAAGAATTGTTCTTAGAATTGTTTTGAGAAAACAAATACAAATAAAGATATGCTTTTATTGACACTACCTCCATCTTTCCTATCAGTTTCAGTTCATCTGATACCAATTTTGCACCTAGGACTACTAGGTTTCAGAAAGAAAACTAAACTTACAGTCTGGAACAGATAGTTGAACACAGGAGAAAGAACATACAGAAATAGTAAAACACACAGATAAAAATAGACAAGAATAACAATAATCATTTGAAGATAATTCTTTGAACAGTTCAAGAGAACGGTGCCGATACTAGGTTACCGCTAGTATAACGAGGTGTTCATCCAAGAATTGTATTGAGAAAACAAATAGAAATAAAGATATGCTTTTATTGACACTACCGCCATCTTTCCAATCAGTTTGTGTTCATCTGATACCAATTTTGCACCAAGGACTACTAGGTTTCAGA
Source organism: Berberis vulgaris (assembly GCA_963556465.1). Taxonomy (NCBI): domain Eukaryota; kingdom Viridiplantae; phylum Streptophyta; class Magnoliopsida; order Ranunculales; family Berberidaceae; genus Berberis; species Berberis vulgaris. The sequence goes on from OY747128.1 coordinate 59,368,106, forward strand.
AAGCAAACTAAATTTACAGTCTAGAACAGATAGTTGAACACAGGAGAAAGAACATACAGAAATAGTTAAACACAAAGATAAAAATAGACGAGAATTACAATAATCATTTGAAGATAATTCTTTGAACAGTTCAAGAGAACAGTGTCGATACTAGCTTACCACTAGTATAACGAGGTGTTCATCCAAGAATTGTTCTTAGAATTGTTTTGAGAAAACAAATAGAAATAAAGATATGCTTTTATTGACACTACCTCCATCTTTCTAATCAGTTTCAGTTCATCTAATACCATTTTTGCACCCAGGACTACTAGGTTTCTGAAAGTAAACTAAACTTACAGTCTAGAACAGATAGTTGAACACAGGAGAAAGAACATACAGAAATAGTAAAACACACAGATAAAAATAGACAAGAATAACAATAATCATTTGAAGATAATTCTTTGAACAGTTCAAGAGAATGGTGTCGATACTAGGTTACCGCTAGTATAACGAGGTGTTCAACCAAGAATTGTTCTTAGAATTGTTTTGAGAAAACAAATAGAAATAAAGATATGCTTTTATTGACACTACCTCCATCTTTCCAATCAGTTTCAGTTCATCTGACACCAATTTTGCACCCAGGACTACTAGGTTTCAGAAAGCAAACTAAACTTACAGTCTAGAACAGATAGTTGAACACAGGAGAAAGAACATATAGAAATTGTAAAACACACAGATAAAAATAGACAAGAATAACAATAATCATTTGAAGATAATTCTTTGAACAGTTCAAGAGAACAGTGCCGATACTAGGTTACCGCTAGTATAACGAGGTCTTAATCCAAGAATTGTTCTTAGAATTGTTTTGAGAAAACAAATACAAATAAAGATATGCTTTTATTGACACTACCTCCATCTTTCCTATCAGTTTCAGTTCATCTGATACCAATTTTGCACCTTGGACTACTAGGTTTCAGAAAGAAAACTAAACTTACAGTCTAGAACAGATAGTTGAACACAGGAGAAAGAACATACAGAAATAGTAAAACACACAGATAAAAATAGACAAGAATAACAATAATCATTTGAAGATAATTCTTTGAACAGTTCAAGAGAACGGTACCGATACTAGGTTACCACTAGTATAACGAGGTGTTCATCCAAGAATTGTTTTGAGAAAACAAATAGAAATAAAGATATGCTTTTACTGACACTACCGCCATCTTTCCAATCAGTTTGTGTTCATCTGATACCAATTTTGCACCCAGGACTACTAGGTTTCAGAAAGCAAACTAAATTTACAGTCTAGAACAGATAGTTGAACACATGAGAAAGAACATACAGAAATAGTTAAACACAAAGATAAAAATAGACGAGAATTACAATAATCATTTGAAGATAATTCTTTGAACAGTTCAAGAGAACAGTGTCGATACTAGCTTACCACTAGTATAACGAGGTGTTCATCCAAGAATTGTTCTTAGAATTGTTTTGAGAAAACAAATAGAAATAAAGATATGCTTTTATTGACACTACCTCCATCTTTCTAATCAGTTTCAGTTCATCTAATACCATTTTTGCACCCAGGACTACTAGGTTTCTGAAAGTAAACTAAACTTACAGTCTAGAACAGATAGTTGAACACAGGAGAAAGAACATACAGAAATAGTAAAACACACAGATAAAAATAGACAAGAATAACAATAATCATTTGAAGATAATTCTTTGAACAGTTCAAGAGAATGGTGTCGATACTAGGTTACCGCTAGTATAACGAGGTGTTCAACCAAGAATTGTTCTTAGAATTGTTTTGAGAAAACAAATAGAAATAAAGATATGCTTTTATTGACACTACCTCCATCTTTCCAATCAGTTTCAGTTCATCTGACACCAATTTTGCTCCCAGGACTACTAGGTTTCAGAAAGCAAACTAAACTTACAGTCTAGAACAGATAGTTGAACACAGGAGAAAGAACATACAGAAATAGTAAAACACACAGATAAAAATAGACAAGAATAACAATAATCATTTGAAGATAATTCTTTGAACAGTTCAAGAGAACAGTGCCGATACTAGGTTACCGCTAGTATAACGAGGTCTTAATCCAAGAATTGTTCTTAGAATTGTTTTGAGAAAACAAATACAAATAAAGATATGCTTTTATTGACACTACCTCCATCTTTCCTATCAGTTTCAGTTCATCTGATACCAATTTTGCACCTAGGACTACTAGGTTTCAGAAAGAAAACTAAACTTACAGTCTGGAACAGATAGTTGAACACAGGAGAAAGAACATACAGAAATAGTAAAACACACAGATAAAAATAGACAAGAATAACAATAATCATTTGAAGATAATTCTTTGAACAGTTCAAGAGAACGGTGCCGATACTAGGTTACCGCTAGTATAACGAGGTGTTCATCCAAGAATTGTATTGAGAAAACAAATAGAAATAAAGATATGCTTTTATTGACACTACCGCCATCTTTCCAATCAGTTTGCGTTCATCTGATACCAATTTTGCACCAAGGACTACTAGGTTTCAGAAAGCAAACTAAATTTACAGTCTAGAACAGATAGTTGAACACAGGAGAAAGAACATACAGAAATAGTTAAACACAAAGATAAAAATAGACGAGAATTACAATAATCATTTGAAGATAATTCTTTGAACAGTTCAAGAGAACAGTGTCGATACTAGCTTACCACTAGTATAACGAGGTGTTCATCCAAGAATTGTTCTTAGAATTGTTTTGAGAAAACAAATAGAAATAAAGATATGCTTTTATTGACACTACCTCCATCTTTCTAATCAGTTTCAGTTCATCTAATACCATTTTTGCACCCAGGACTACTAGGTTTCAGAAAGTAAACTAAACTTACAGTCTAGAACAGATAGTTGAACACAGGAGAAAGAACATACAGAAATAGTAAAACACACAGATAAAAATAGACAAGAATAACAATAATTATTTGAAGATAATTCTTTGAACAGTTCAAGAGAATGGTGTCGATACTAGGTTACCGCTAGTATAACGAGGTGTTCAACCAAGAATTGTTCTTAGAATTGTTTTGAGAAAACAAATAGAAATAAATATATGCTTTTATTGACACTACCTCCATCTTTCCAATCAGTTTCAGTTCATTTGACACCAATTTTGCACCCAGGACTACTAGGTTTCAGAAAGCAAACTAAACTTACAGTCTAGAACAGATAGTTGAACACAGGAGAAAGAACATACAGAAATAGTAAAACACACAGATAAAAATAGACAAGAATAACAATAATCATTTGAAGATAATTCTTTGAACAGTTCAAGAGAACAGTGCCGATACTAGGTTACCGCTAGTATAACGAGGTCTTAATCCAAGAATTGTTCTTAGAATTGTTTTGAGAAAACAAATACAAATAAAGATATGCTTTTATTGACACTACCTCCATCTTTCCTATCAGTTTCAGTTCATCTGATACCAATTTTGCACCTAGGACTACTTGGTTTCAGAAAGAAAACTAAACTTACAGTCTAGAACAGATAGTTGAACACAGGAGAAAGAACATACAGAAATAGTAAAACACACAGATAAAAATAGACAAGAATAACAATAATCATTTGAAGATAATTCTTTGAACAGTTCAAGAGAACGGTACCGATACTAGGTTACCACTAGTATAACGAGGTGTTCATCCAAGAATTGTTTTGAGAAAACAAATAGAAATAAAGATATGCTTTTATTGACACTACCGCCATCTTTCCAATCAGTTTGTGTTCATCTGATACCAATTTTGCACCCAGGACTACTAGGTTTCAGAAAGCAAACTAAATTTACAGTCTAGAACAGATAGTTGAACACATGAGAAAGAACATACAGAAATAGTAAAACACAAAGATAAAAATAGACGAGAATTACAATAATCATTTGAAGATAATTCTTTGAACAATTCAAGAAAACGGTGTCGATACTAGGTTACCACTAGTATAACGAGGTGTTCATCCAAGAATTATTCTTAAAATTGTTTTGAGAAAACAAATAGAAATAAAGATATGCTTTTATTGACACTACCTCCATCTTTCTAATCAGTTTCAGTTCATCTAATACCATTTTTGCACCCAGGACTACTAGGTTTCTGAAAGTAAACTAAACTTACAGTCTAGAACAGATAGTTGAACACAGGAGAAAGAACATACAGAAATAGTAAAACACACAGATAAAAATAGACAAGAATAACAATAATCATTTGAAGATAATTCTTTGAACAGTTCAAGAGAATGGTGTCGATACTAGGTTACCGCTAGTATAACGAGGTGTTCAACCAAGAATTGTTCTTAGAATTGTTTTGAGAAAACAAATAGAAATAAAGATATGCTTTTATTGACACTACCTCCATCTTTCCAATCAGTTTCAGTTCATCTGACACCAATTTTGCTCCCAGGACTACTAGGTTTCAGAAAGCAAACTAAACTTACAGTCTAGAACAGATAGTTGAACACAGGAGAAAGAACATACAGAAATAGTAAAACACACAGATAAAAATAGACAAGAATAACAATAATCATTTGAAGATAATTCTTTGAACAGTTCAAGAGAACAGTGCCGATACTAGGTTACCGCTAGTATAACGAGGTCTTAATCCAAGAATTGTTCTTAGAATTGTTTTGAGAAAACAAATACAAATAAAGATATGCTTTTATTGACACTACCTCCATCTTTCCTATCAGTTTCAGTTCATCTGATACCAATTTTGCACCTAGGACTACTAGGTTTCAGAAAGAAAACTAAACTTACAGTCTGGAACAGATAGTTGAACACAGGAGAAAGAACATACAGAAATAGTAAAACACACAGATAAAAATAGACAAGAATAACAATAATCATTTGAAGAGAATTCTTTGAACAGTTCAAGAGAACGGTGCCGATACTAGGTTACCGCTAGTATAACGAGGTGTTCATCCAAGAATTGTATTGAGAAAACAAATAGAAATAAAGATATGCTTTTATTGACACTACCGCCATCTTTCCAATCAGTTTGCGTTCATCTGATACCAATTTTGCACCAAGGACTACTAGGTTTCAGAAAGCAAACTAAATTTACAGTCTAGAACAGATAGTTGAACACAGGAGAAAGAACATACAGAAATAGTTAAACACAAAGATAAAAATAGACGAGAATTACAATAATCATTTGAAGATAATTCTTTGAACAGTTCAAGAGAACAGTGTCGATACTAGCTTACCACTAGTATAACGAGGTGTTCATCCAAGAATTGTTCTTAGAATTGTTTTGAGAAAACAAATAGAAATAAAGATATGCTTTTATTGACACTACCTCCATCTTTCTAATCAGTTTCAGTTCATCTAATACCATTTTTGCACCCAGGACTACTAGGTTTCAGAAAGTAAACTAAACTTACAGTCTAGAACAGATAGTTGAACACAGGAGAAAGAACATACAGAAATAGTAAAACACACAGATAAAAATAGACAAGAATAACAATAATTATTTGAAGATAATTCTTTGAACAGTTCAAGAGAATGGTGTCGATACTAGGTTACCGCTAGTATAACGAGGTGTTCAACCAAGAATTGTTCTTAGAATTGTTTTGAGAAAACAAATAGAAATAAATATATGCTTTTATTGACACTACCTCCATCTTTCCAATCAGTTTCAGTTCATTTGACACCAATTTTGCACCCAGGACTACTAGGTTTCAGAAAGCAAACTAAACTTACAGTCTAGAACAGATAGTTGAACACAGGAGAAAGAACATACAGAAATAGTAAAACACACAGATAAAAATAGACAAGAATAACAATAATCATTTGAAGATAATTCTTTGAACAGTTCAAGAGAACAGTGCCGATACTAGGTTACCGCTAGTATAACGAGGTCTTAATCCAAGAATTGTTCTTAGAATTGTTTTGAGAAAACAAATACAAATAAAGATATGCTTTTATTGACACTACCTCCATCTTTCCTATCAGTTTCAGTTCATCTGATACCAATTTTGCACCTAGGACTACTTGGTTTCAGAAAGAAAACTAAACTTACAGTCTAGAACAGATAGTTGAACACAGGAGAAAGAACATACAGAAATAGTAAAACACACAGATAAAAATAGACAAGAATAACAATAATCATTTGAAGATAATTCTTTGAACAGTTCAAGAGAACGGTACCGATACTAGGTTACCACTAGTATAACGAGGTGTTCATCCAAGAATTGTTTTGAGAAAACAAATAGAAATAAAGATATGCTTTTATTGACACTACCGCCATCTTTCCAATCAGTTTGTGTTCATCTGATACCAATTTTGCACCCAGGACTACTAGGTTTCAGAAAGCAAACTAAATTTACAGTCTAGAACAGATAGTTGAACACAGGAGAAAGAACATACAGAAATAGTAAAACACAAAGATAAAAATAGACGAGAATTACAATAATCATTTGAAGATAATTCTTTGAACAGTTCAAGAGAACGGTGTCGATACTAGGTTACCACTAGTATAACGAGGTGTTCATCCAAGAATTATTCTTAAAATTGTTTTGAGAAAACAAATAGAAATAAAGATATGCTTTTATTGACACTACCTCCATCTTTCTAATCAGTTTCAGTTCATCTAATACCATTTTTGCACCCAGGACTACTAGGTTTCTGAAAGTAAACTAAACTTACAGTCTAGAACAGATAGTTGAACACAGGAGAAAGAACATACAGAAATAGTAAAACACACAGATAAAAATAGACAAGAATAACAATAATAATTTGAAGATAATTCTTTGAACAGTTCAAGAGAATGGTGTCATTACTAGGTTACCGCTAGTATAACGAGGTGTTCAACCAAGAATTGTTCTTAGAATTGTTTTGAGAAAACAAATAGAAATAAAGATATGCTTTTATTGACACTACCTCCATCTTTCCAATCAGTTTCAGTTCATCTGACACCAATTTTGCACCCAGGACTACTAGGTTTCAGAAAGCAAACTAAACTTACAGTCTAGAACAGATAGTTGAACACAGGAGAAAGAACATACAGAAATAGTAAAACACACAGATAAAAATAGACAAGAATAACAATAATCATTTGAATATAATTCTTTGAACAGTTCAAGAGAACAGTGCCTATACTAGGTTACCGCTAGTATAACGAGGTCTTAATCCAAGAATTGTTCTTAGAATTGTTTTGAGAAAACAAATACAAATAAAGATATGCTTTTATTGACACTACCTCCATCTTTCCTATCAGTTTCAGTTCATCTGATACCAATTTTGCACCTTGGACTACTAGGTTTCAGAAAGAAAACTAAACTTACAGTCTAGAACAGATAGTTGAACACAGGAGAAAGAACATACAGAAATAGTAAAACACACAGATAAAAATAGACAAGAATAACAATAATCATTTGAAGATAATTCTTTGAACAGTTCAAGAGAACGGTGCCGATACTAGGTTACCGCTAGTATAACGAGGTGTTCATCCAAGAATTGTATTGAGAAAACAAATAGAAATAAAGATATGCTTTTATTGACACTACCGCCATCTTTCCAATCAGTTTGTGTTCATCTGATACCAATTTTGCACCCAGGACTACTAGGTTTCAGAAAGCAAACTAAATTTACAGTCTAGAACAGATAGTTGAACACAGGAGAAAGAACATACAGAAATAGTAAAACACAAAGATAAAAATAGACGAGAATTACAATAATCATTTGAAGATAATTCTTTGAACAGTTCAAGAGAACGGTGTCGATACTAGCTTACCACTAGTATAACGAGGTGTTCATCCAAGAATTGTTCTTAGAATTGTTTTGAGAAAACAAATAGAAATAAAGATATGCTTTTATTGACACTACCTCCATCTTTCCAATCAGTTTCAGTTCATCTGACACCAATTTTGCACCCAGGACTACTAGGTTTCAGAAAGCAAACTAAACTTACAGTCTAGAACAAATAGTTGAACACAGGAGAAAGAACATACAGAAATAGTAAAACACACAGATAAAAATAGACAAGAATAACAATAATCATTTGAAGATAATTCTTTGAACAGTTCAAGAGAACAGTGCCGATACTAGGTTACCGCTAGTATAACGAGGTCTTAATCCAAGAATTGTTCTTAGAATTGTTTTGAGAAAACAAATACAAATAAAGATATGCTTTTATTGACACTACCTCCATCTTTCCTATCAGTTTCAGTTCATCTGATACCAATTTTGCACCTTGGACTACTAGGTTTCAGAAAGAAAACTAAACTTACAGTCTAGAACAGATAGTTGAACACAGGAGAAAGAACATACAGAAATAGTAAAACACACAGATAAAAATAGACAAGAATAACAATAATCATTTGAAGATAATTCTTTGAACAGTTCAAGAGAACGGTACCGATACTAGGTTACCACTAGTATAACGAGGTGTTCATCCAAGAATTGTTTTGAGAAAACAAATAGAAATAAAGATATGCTTTTATTGACACTACCGCCATCTTTCCAATCAGTTTGTGTTCATCTGATACCAATTTTGCACCCAGGACTACTAGGTTTCAGAAAGCAAACTAAATTTACAGTCTAGAACAGATAGTTGAACACAGGAGAAAGAACATACAGAAATAGTAAAACACAAAGATAAAAATAGACGAGAATTACAATAATCATTTGAAGATAATTCTTTGAACAGTTCAAGAGAACGGTGTCGATACTAGGTTACCACTAGTATAACGAGGTGTTCATCCAAGAATTATTCTTAAAATTGTTTTGAGAAAAAAATAGAAATAAAGATATGCTTTTATTGACACTACCTCCATCTTTCTAATCAGTTTCAGTTCATCTAATACCATTTTTGCACCCAGGACTACTAGGTTTCTGAAAGTAAACTAAACTTACAGTCTAGAACAGATAGTTGAACACAGGAGAAAGAACATACAGAAATAGTAAAACACACAGATAAAAATAGACAAGAATAACAATAATCATTTGAAGATAATTCTTTGAACAATTCAAGAGAATGGTGTCGATACTAGGTTACCGCTAGTATAACGAGGTGTTCAACCAAGAATTGTTCTTAGAATTGTTTTGAGAAAACAAATAGAAATAAAGATATGCTTTTATTGACACTACCTCCATCTTTCCAATCAGTTTCAGTTCATCTGACACCAATTTTGCACCCAGGACTACTAGGTTTCAGAAAGCAAACTAAACTTACAGTCTAGAACAGATAGTTGAACACAGGAGAAAGAACATACAGAAATAGTAAAACACACAGATAAAAATAGACAAGAATAACAATAATCATTTGAAGATAATTCTTTGAACAGTTCAAGAGAACAGTGCCGATACTAGGTTACCGCTAGTATAACGAGGTCTTAATCCAAGAATTGTTCTTAGAATTGTTTTGAGAAAACAAATACAAATAAAGATATGCTTTTATTGACACTACCTCCATCTTTCCTATCAGTTTCAGTTCATCTGATACCAATTTTGCACCTAGGACTACTAGGTTTCAGAAAGAAAACTAAATTTACAGTCTAGAACAGATAGTTGAACACAGGAGAAAGAACATACAGAAATAGTAAAACACACAGATAAAAATAGACAAGAATAACAATAATCATTTGAAGATAATTCTTTGAACAGTTCAAGAGAACGGTGCCGATACTAGGTTACCGCTAGTATAACGAGGTGTTCATCCAAGAATTGTATTGAGAAAACAAATAGAAATAAAGATATGCTTTTATTGACACTACCGCCATCTTTCCAATCAGTTTGTGTTCATCTGATACCAATTTTGCACCCAGGACTACTAGGTTTCAGAAAGCAAACTAAATTTACAGTCTAGAACAGATAGTTGAACACAGGAGAAAGAACATACAGAAATAGTAAAACACAAAGATAAAAATAGACGAGAATTACAATAATCATTTGAAGATAATTCTTTGAACAGTTCAAGAGAACGGTGTCGATACTAGCTTACCACTAGTATAACGAGGTGTTCATCCAAGAATTGTTCTTAGAATTGTTTTGAGAAAACAAATAGAAATAAAGATATGCTTTTATTGACACTACCTCCATCTTTCTAATCAGTTTCAGTTCATCTAATACCATTTTTGCACCCAGGACTACTAGGTTTCAGAAAGTAAACTAAACTTACAGTCTAGAACAGATAGTTGAACACAGGAGAAAGAACATACAGAAATAGTAAAACACACAGATAAAAATAGACAAGAATAACAATAATCATTTGAAGATAATTCTTTGAACAGTTCAAGAGAATGGTGTCGATACTAGGTTACCGCTAGTATAACGAGGTGTTCAACCAAGAATTGTTCTTAGAATTGTTTTGAGAAAACAAATAGAAATAAAGATATGCTTTTATTGACACTACCTCCATCTTTCCAATCAGTTTCAGTTCATCTGACACCAATTTTGCACCCAGGACTACTAGGTTTCAGAAAGCAAACTAAACTTACAGTCTAGAACAGATAGTTGAACACAGGAGAAAGAACATACAGAAATAGTAAAACACACAGATAAAAATAGACAAGAATAACAATAATCATTTGAAGATAATTCTTTGAACAGTTCAAGAGAACAGTGCCGATACTAGGTTACCGCTAGTATAACGAGGTCTTAATCCAAGAATTGTTCTTAGAATTGTTTTGAGAAAACAAATACAAATAAAGATATGCTTTTATTGACACTACCTCCATCTTTCCTATCAGTTTCAGTTCATCTGATACCAATTTTGCACCTTGGACTACTAGGTTTCAGAAAGAAAACTAAACTTACAGTCTAGAACAGATAGTTGAACACAGGAGAAAGAACATACAGAAATAGTAAAACACACAGATAAAAATAGACAAGAATAACAATAATCATTTGAAGATAATTCTTTGAACAGTTCAAGAGAACGGTACCGATACTAGGTTACCACTAGTATAACGAGGTGTTCATCCAAGAATTGTTTTGAGAAAACAAATAGAAATAAAGATATGCTTTTATTGACACTACCGCCATCTTTCCAATCAGTTTGTGTTCATCTGATACCAATTTTGCACCCAGGACTACTAGGTTTCAGAAAGCAAACTAAATTTACAGTCTAGAACAGATAGTTGAACACAGGAGAAAGAACATACAGAAATAGTAAAACACAAAGATAAAAATAGACGAGAATTACAATAATCATTTGAAGATAATTCTTTGAACAGTTCAAGAGAACGGTGTCGATACTAGGTTACCACTAGTATAACGAGGTGTTCATCCAAGAATTATTCTTAAAATTGTTTTGAGAAAACAAATAGAAATAAAGATATGCTTTTATTGACACTACCTCCATCTTTCTAATCAGTTTCAGTTCATCTAATACCATTTTTGCACCCAGGACTACTAGGTTTCTGAAAGTAAACTAAACTTACAGTCTAGAACAGATAGTTGAACACAGGAGAAAGAACATACAGAAATAGTAAAACACACAGATAAAAATAGACAAGAATAACAATAATCATTTGAAGATAATTCTTTGAACAGTTCAAGAGAATGGTGTCGATACTAGGTTACCGCTAGTATAACGAGGTGTTCAACCAAGAATTGTTCTTAGAATTGTTTTGAGAAAACAAATAGAAATAAAGATATGCTTTTATTGACACTACCTCCATCTTTCCAATCAGTTTCAGTTCATCTGACACCAATTTTGCACCCAGGACTACTAGGTTTCAGAAAGCAAACTAAACTTACAGTCTAGAAGAGATAGTTGAACACAGGAGAAAGAACATACAGAAATAGTAAAACACACAGATAAAAATAGACAAGAATAACAATAATCATTTGAAGATAATTCTTTGAACAGTTCAAGAGAACAGTGCCGATACTAGGTTACCGCTAGTATAACGAGGTCTTAATCCAAGAATTGTTCTTAGAATTGTTTTGAGAAAACAAATACAAATAAAGATATGCTTTTATTGACACTACCTCCATCTTTCCTATCAGTTTCAGTTCATCTGATACCAATTTTGCACCTAGGACTACTAGGTTTCAGAAAGAAAACTAAACTTACAGTCTAGAACAGATAGTTGAACACAGGAGAAAGAACATACAGAAATAGTAAAACACACAGATAAAAATGGACAAGAATAACAATAATCATTTGAAGATAATTCTTTGAACAGTTCAAGAGAACGGTGCCGATACTAGGTTACCGCTAGTATAACGAGGTGTTCATCCAAGAATTGTATTGAGAAAACAAATAGAAATAAAGATATGCTTTTATTGACACTACCGCCATCTTTCCAATCAGTTTGTGTTCATCTGATACCAATTTTGCACCAAGGACTACTAGGTTTCAGAAAGCAAACTAAATTTACAGTCTAGAACAGATAGTTGAACACAGGAGAAAGAACATACAGAAATAGTTAAACACAAAGATAAAAATAGACGAGAATTACAATAATCATTTGAAGATAATTCTTTGAACAGTTCAAGAGAACAGTGTCGATACTAGCTTACCACTAGTATAACGAGGTGTTCATCCAAGAATTGTTCTTAGAATTGTTTTGAGAAAACAAATAGAAATAAAGATATGCTTTTATTGACACTACCTCCATCTTTCTAATCAGTTTCAGTTCATCTAATACCATTTTTGCACCCAGGACTACTAGGTTTCAGAAAGTAACTAAACTTACAGTCTAGAACAGATAGTTGAACACAGGAGAAAGAACATACAGAAATAGTAAAACACACAGATAAAAATAGACAAGAATAACAATAATTATTTGAAGATAATTCTTTGAACAGTTCAAGAGAATGGTGTCGATACTAGGTTACCGCTAGTATAACGAGGTGTTCAACCAAGAATTGTTCTTAGAATTGTTTTGAGAAAACAAATAGAAATAAATATATGCTTTTATTGACACTACCTCCATCTTTCCAATCAGTTTCAGTTCATCTGACACCAATTTTGCACCCAGGACTACTAGGTTTCAGAAAGCAAACTAAACTTACAGTCTAGAACAGATAGTTGAACACAGGAGAAAGAACATACAGAAATAGTAAAACACACAGATAAAAATAGACAAGAATAACAATAATCATTTGAAGATAATTCTTTGAACAGTTCAAGAGAACAGTGCCGATACTAGGTTACCGCTAGTATAACGAGGTCTTAATCCAAGAATTGTTCTTAGAATTGTTTTGAGAAAACAAATACAAATAAAGATATGCTTTTATTGACACTACCTCCATCTTTCCTATCAGTTTCAGTTCATCTGATACCAATTTTGCACCTAGGACTACTAGGTTTCAGAAAGAAAACTAAACTTACAGTCTAGAACAGATAGTTGAACACAGGAGAAAGAACATACAGAAATAGTAAAACACACAGATAAAAATAGACAAGAATAACAATAATTATTTGAAGATAATTCTTTGAACAGTTCAAGAGAACGGTACCGATACTAGGTTACCACTAGTATAACGAGGTGTTCATCCAAGAATTGTTTTGAGAAAACAAATAGAAATAAAGATATGCTTTTATTGACACTACCGCCATCTTTCCAATCAGTTTGTGTTCATCTGATACCAATTTTGCACCCAGGACTACTAGGTTTCAGAAAGCAAACTAAATTTACAGTCTAGAACAGATAGTTGAACACAGGAGAAAGAACATACAGAAATAGTAAAACACAAAGATAAAAATAGACGAGAATTACAATAATCATTTGAAGATAATTCTTTGAACAGTTCAAGAGAACGGTGTCGATACTAGGTTACCACTAGTATAACGAGGTGTTCATCCAAGAATTATTCTTAAAATTGTTTTGAGAAAACAAATAGAAATAAAGATATGCTTTTATTGACACTACCTCCATCTTTCTAATCAGTTTCAGTTCATCTAATACCATTTTTGCACCCAGGACTACTAGGTTTCTGAAAGTAAACTAAACTTACAGTCTAGAACAGATAGTTGAACACAGGAGAAAGAACATACAGAAATAGTAAAACACACAGATAAAAATAGACAAGAATAACAATAATCATTTGAAGATAATTCTTTGAACAGTTCAAGAGAATGGTGTCGATACTAGGTTACCGCTAGTATAACGAGGTGTTCAACCAAGAATTGTTCTTAGAATTGTTTTGAGAAAACAAATAGAAATAAAGATATGCTTTTATTGACACTACCTCCATCTTTCCAATCAGTTTCAGTTCATCTGACACCAATTTTGCACCCAGGACTACTAGGTTTCAGAAAGCAAACTAAACTTACAGTCTAGAACAGATAGTTGAACATAGGAGAAAGAACATACAGAAATAGTAAAACACACAGATAAAAATAGACAAGAATAACAATAATCATTTGAAATAATTCTTTGAACAGTTCAAGAGAACAGTGCCTATACTAGGTTACCGCTAGTATAACGATGTCTTATTCCAAGAATTGTTCTTAGAATTGTTTTGAGAAAACAAACACAAATAAAGATATGCTTTTATTGACACTACCTCCATCTTTCCTATCAGTTTCAGTTCATCTGATACCAATTTTGCACCTTGGACTACTAGGTTTCAGAAAGAAAACTAAACTTACAGTCTAGAACAGATAGTTGAACACAGGAGAAAGAACATATAGAAATAGTAAAACACACAGATAAAAATAGACAAGAATAACAATAATCATTTGAAGATAATTCTTTGAACAGTTCAAGAGAACGGTGCCGATACTAGGTTACCGCTAGTATAACGAGGTGTTCATCGAAGAATTGTATTGAGAAAACAAATAGAAATAAAGATATGCTTTTATTGACACTACCGACATCTTTCCAATCAGTTTGTGTTCATCTGATACCAATTTTGCACCCAGGACTACTAGGTTTCAGAAAGCAAACTAAATTTACAGTCTAGAACAGATAGTTGAACACAGGAGAAAGAACATACAGAAATAGTAAAACACAAAGATAAAAATAGACGAGAATTACAATAATCATTTGAAGATAATTCTTTGAACAGTTCAAGAGAACGGTGTCGATACTAGGTTACCACTAGTATAACGAGGTGTTCATCCAAGAATTATTCTTAAAATTGTTTTGAGAAAACAAATAGAAATAAAGATATGCTTTTATTGACACTACCTCCATCTTTCTAATCAGTTTCAGTTCATCTAATACCATTTTTGCACCCAGGACTACTAGGTTTCTGAAAGTAAACTAAACTTACAGTCTAGAACAGATAGTTGAACACAGGAGAAAGAACATACAGAAATAGTAAAACACACAGATAAAAATAGACAAGAATAACAATAATCATTTGAAGATAATTCTTTGAACAGTTCAAGAGAATGGTGTCGATACTAGGTTACCGCTAGTATAACGAGGTGTTCAACCAAGAATTGTTCTTAGAATTGTTTTGAGAAAACAAATAGAAATAAAGATATGCTTTTATTGACACTACCTCCATCTTTCCAATCAGTTTCAGTTCATCTGACACCAATTTTGCACCCAGGACTACTAGGTTTCAGAAAGCAAACTAAACTTACAGTCTAGAACAGATAGTTGAACACAGGAGAAAGAACATACAGAAATTGTAAAACACACAGATAAAAATAGACAAGAATAACAATAATCATTTGAAGATAATTCTTTGAACAGTTCAAGAGAACAGTGCCGATACTAGGTTACCGCTAATATAACGAGGTCTTAATCCAAGAATTGTTCTTAGAATTGTTTTGAGAAATCAAATACAAATAAAGATATGCTTTTATTGACACTACCTCCATCTTTCCTATCAGTTTCAGTTCATCTGATACCAATTTTGCACCTAGGACTACTAGGTTTCAGAAAGAAAACTAAACTTACAGTCTAGAACAGATAGTTGAACACAGGAGAAAGAACATACAGAAATAGTAAAACACACAGATAAAAATAGACAAGAATAACAATAATCATTTGAAGATAATTCTTTGAACAGTTCAAGAGAACGGTGCCGATACTAGGTTACCGCTAGTATAACGAGGTGTTCATCCAAGAATTGTATTGAGAAAACAAATAGAAATAAAGATATGTTTTTATTGACACTACCGCCATCTTTCCAATCAGTTTGTGTTCATCTGATACCAATTTTGCACCAAGGACTACTAGGTTTCAGAAAGCAAACTAAATTTACAGTCTAGAACAGATAGTTGAACACAGGAGAAAGAACATACAGAAATAGTTAAACACAAAGATAAAAATAGACGAGAATTACAATAATCATTTGAAGATAATTCTTTGAACAGTTCAAGAGAACAGTGTCGATACTAGCTTACCACTAGTATAACGAGGTGTTCATCCAAGAATTGTTCTTAGAATTGTTTT
Source organism: Berberis vulgaris (assembly GCA_963556465.1). Classification (NCBI taxonomy): domain Eukaryota; kingdom Viridiplantae; phylum Streptophyta; class Magnoliopsida; order Ranunculales; family Berberidaceae; genus Berberis; species Berberis vulgaris. The sequence continues at coordinate 59,384,424 of OY747128.1, forward strand.
GAGAAAACAAATAGAAATAAAGATATGCTTTTATTGACACTACCTCCATCTTTCTAATCAGTTTCAGTTCATCTAATACCATTTTTGCACCCAGGACTACTAGGTTTCAGAAAGTAAACTAAACTTACAGTCTAGAACAGATAGTTGAACACAGGAGAAAGAACATACAGAAATAGTAAAACACACAGATAAAATTAGACAAGAATAACAATAATCATTTGAAGATAATTCTTTGAACAGTTCAAGAGAACAGTGCCGATACTAGGTTACCGCTAGTATAACGAGGTCTTAATCCAAGAATTGTTCTTAGAATTGTTTTGAGAAAACAAATACAAATAAAGATATGCTTTTATTGACACTACCTCCATCTTTCCTATCAGTTTCAGTTCATCTGATACCAATTTTGCACCTAGGACTACTAGGTTTCAGAAAGAAAACTACACTTACAGTCTAGAACAGATAGTTGAACACAGGAGAAAGAACATACAGAAATAGTAAAACACACAGATAAAAATAGACAAGAATAATAATAATCATTTGAAGATAATTCTTTGAACAGTTCAAGAGAACGGTACCGATACTAGGTTACCACTAGTATAACGAGGTGTTCATCCAAGAATTGTTTTGAGAAAACAAATAGAAATAAAGATATTCTTTTGTTGACACTACCGCCATCTTTCCAATCAGTTTGTGTTCATCTGATACCAATTTTGCACCAAGGACTACTAGGTTTCAGAAAGCAAACTAAATTTACAGTCTAGAACAGATAGTTGAACACAGGAGAAAGAACATACAGAAATAGTAAAACACAAAGATAAAAATAGACGAGAATTACAATAATCATTTGAAGATAATTCTTTGAACAGTTCAAGAGAACGGTGTCGATACTAGGTTACCACTAGTATAACGAGGTGTTCATCTAAGAATTATTCTTAAAATTGTTTTGAGAAAACAAATAGAAATAAAGATATGCTTTTATTGACACTACCTCCATCTTTCTAATCAGTTTCAGTTCATCTAATACCATTTTTGCACCCAGGACTACTAGGTTTCTGAAAGTAAACTAAACTTACAGTCTAGAACAGGTAGTTGAACACAGGAGAAAGAACATACAGAAATAGTAAAACACACAGATAAAAATAGACAAGAATAACAATAATCATTTGAAGATAATTCTTTGAACAGTTCAAGAGAATGGTGTCGATACTAGGTTACCGCTAGTATAACGAGGTGTTCAACCAAGAATTGTTCTTAGAATTGTTTTGAGAAAACAAATAGAAATAAAGATATGCTTTTATTGACACTACCTCCATCTTTCCAATCAGTTTCAGTTCATCTGACACCAATTTTGCACCCAGGACTACTAGGTTTTAGAAAGCAAACTAAACTTACAGTCTAGAACAGATAGTTGAACACAGGAGAAAGAACATACAGAAATAGTAAAACACACAGATAAAAATAGACAAGAATAACAATAATCATTTGAAGATAATTCTTTGAACAGTTCAAGAGAACAGTGCCGATACTAGGTTACCGCTAGTATAACGAGGTCTTAATCCAAGAATTGTTCTTAGAATTGTTTTGAGAAAACAAATACAAATAAAGATATGCTTATATTGACACTACCTCCATCTTTCCTATCAGTTTCAGTTCATCTGATACCAATTTTGCACCTAGGACTACTAGGTTTCAGAAAGAAAACTAAACTTACAGTCTATAACAGATAGTTGAACACAGGAGAAAGAACATACAGAAATAGTAAAACACACAGATAAAAATAGACAAGAATAATAAGAATCATTTGAAGATAATTCTTTGAACAGTTCAAGAGAACGGTGCCGATACTAGGTTACCGCTAGTATAACGAGGTGTTCATCCAAGAATTGTATTGAGAAAACAAATAGAAATAAAGATAAGCTTTTATTGACACTACCGCCATCTTTCCAATCAGTTTGTGTTCATCTGATACCAATTTTGCACCCAGGACTACTAGGTTTCAGAAAGCAAACTAAATTTACAGTCTAGAACAGATAGTTGAACACAGGAGAAAGAACATACAGAAATAGTAAAACACAAAGATAAAAATAGACGAGAATTACAATAATCATTTGAAGATAATTCTTTGAACAGTTCAAGAGAACAGTGTCGATACTAGCTTACCACTAGTATAACGAGGTGTTCATCCAAGAATTGTTCTTAGAATTGTTTTGAGAAAACAAATAGAAATAAAGATATGCTTTTATTGACACTACCTCCATCTTTCTAATCAGTTTCAGTTCATCTAATACCATTTTTGCACCCAGGACTACTAGGTTTCAGAAAGTAAACTAAACTTACAGTCTAGAACAGATAGTTGAACACAGGAGAAAGAACATACAGAAATAGTAAAACACACAGATAAAAATAGACAAGAATAACAATAATTATTTGAAGATAATTCTTTGAACAGTTCAAGAGAATGGTGTCGATACTAGGTTACCGCTAGTATAACGAGGTGTTCAACCAAGAATTGTTCTTAGAATTGTTTTGAGAAAACAAATAGAAATAAATATATGCTTTTATTGACACTACCTCCATCTTTCCAATCAGTTTCAGTTCATCTGACACCAATTTTGCACCCAGGACTACTAGGTTTCAGAAAGCAAACTAAACTTACAATCTAGAACAGATAGTTGAACACAGGAGAAAGAACATACAGAAATAGTAAAACACACAGAGAAAATTAGACAAGAATAACAATAATCATTTGAAGATAATTCTTTGAACAGTTCAAGAGAACAGTGCCGATACTAGGTTACCGCTAGTATAACGAGGTCTTAATCCAAGAATTGTTCTTAGAATTGTTTTGAGAAAACAAATACAAATAAAGATATGCTTTTATTGACACTACCTCCATCTTTCCTATCAGTTTCAGTTCATCTGATACCAATTTTGCACCTAGGACTACTAGGTTTCAGAAAGAAAACTAAACTTACAGTCTAGAACACATAATTGAACACAGGAGAAAGAACATACAGAAATAGTAAAACACACAGATAAAAATAGACAAGAATAACAATAATCATTTGAAGATAATTCTTTGAACAGTTCAAGAGAACGGTGCCGATACTAGGTTACCGCTAGTATAACGAGGTGTTCATCCAAGAATTGTATTGAGAAAACAAATAGAAATAAAGATATGCTTTTATTGACACTACCGCCATCTTTCCAATCAGTTTGTGTTCATCTGATACCAATTTTGCACCCAGGACTACTAGGTTTCAGAAAGCATACTAAATTTACAGTTTAGAACAGATAGTTGAACACAGGAGAAAGAACATACAGAAATAGTAACACACAAGGATAAAAATATACGAGAATAACAATAATCATTTGAAGATAATTCTTTGAACAGTTCAAGAGAACGGTGCCGATACTAGGTTACCGCTAGTATAACGAGGTGTTCATCCAATAATTGTTCTTAGAATTGTTTTGAGAAAACAAATACAAATAAAGATATGCTTATATTGACACTACCTCCATCTTTCCTATCAGTTTCAGTTCATCTGATACCAATTTTGCACCTAGGACTACTAGGTTTCAGAAAGAAAACTAAACTTACAGTCTAGAACAGATAGTTGAACACAGGAGAAAGAACATACAGAAATAGTAAAACACACAGATAAAAATAGACAAGAATAATAATAATCATTTGAAGATAATTCTTTGAACAGTTCAAGAGAACGGTACCGATACTAGGTTACCACTAGTATAACGAGGTGTTCATCCAAGAATTGTTTTGAGAAAACAAATAGAAATAAAGATATTCTTTTGTTGACACTACCGCCATCTTTCCAATCAGTTTGTGTTCATCTGATACCAATTTTGCACCCAGGACTACTAGGTTTCAGAAAGCAAACTAAATTTACAGTCTAGAACAGATAGTTGAACACAGGAGAAAGAACATACAGAAATAGTAAAACACAAAGATAAAAATAGACGAGAATTACAATAATCATTTGAAGATAATTCTTTGAACAGTTCAAGAGAACGGTGTCGATACTAGGTTACCACTAGTATAACGAGGTGTTCATCCAAGAATTATTCTTAAAATTGTTTTGAGAAAACAAATAGAAATAAAGATATGCTTTTATTGACACTACCTCCATCTTTCTAATCAGTTTCAGTTCATCTAATACCATTTTTGCACCCAGGACTACTAGGTTTCTGAAAGTAAACTAAACTTACAGTCTAGAACAGATAGTTGAACACAGGAGAAAGAACATACAGAAATAGTAAAACACACAGATAAAAATAGACAAGAATAACAATAATCATTTGAAGATAATTCTTTGAACAGTTCAAGAGAATGGTGTCGATACTAGGTTACCGCTAGTATAACGAGGTGTTCAACCAAGAATTGTTCTTAGAATTGTTTTGAGAAAACAAATAGAAATAAAGATATGCTTTTATTGACACTACCTCCATCTTTCCAATCAGTTTCAGTTCATCTGACACCAATTTTGCACCCAGGACTACTAGGTTTCAGAAAGCAAACTAAACTTACAGTCTAGAACAGATAGTTGAACATAGGAGAAAGAACATACAGAAATAGTAAAACACACAGATAAAAATAGACAAGAATAACAATAATCATTTGAAATAATTCTTTGAACAGTTCAAGAGAACAGTGCCTATACTAGGTTACCGCTAGTATAACGATGTCTTATTCCAAGAATTGTTCTTAGAATTGTTTTGAGAAAACAAACACAAATAAAGATATGCTTTTATTGACACTACCTCCATCTTTCCTATCAGTTTCAGTTCATCTGATACCAATTTTGCACCTTGGACTACTAGGTTTCAGAAAGAAAACTAAACTTACAGTCTAGAACAGATAGTTGAACACAGGAGAAAGAACATATAGAAATAGTAAAACACACAGATAAAAATAGACAAGAATAACAATAATCATTTGAAGATAATTCTTTGAACAGTTCAAGAGAACGGTGCCGATACTAGGTTACCGCTAGTATAACGAGGTGTTCATCGAAGAATTGTATTGAGAAAACAAATAGAAATAAAGATATGCTTTTATTGACACTACCGACATCTTTCCAATCAGTTTGTGTTCATCTGATACCAATTTTGCACCCAGGACTACTAGGTTTCAGAAAGCAAACTAAATTTACAGTCTAGAACAGATAGTTGAACACAGGAGAAAGAACATACAGAAATAGTAAAACACAAAGATAAAAATAGACGAGAATTACAATAATCATTTGAAGATAATTCTTTGAACAGTTCAAGAGAACGGTGTCGATACTAGGTTACCACTAGTATAACGAGGTGTTCATCCAAGAATTATTCTTAAAATTGTTTTGAGAAAACAAATAGAAATAAAGATATGCTTTTATTGACACTACCTCCATCTTTCTAATCAGTTTCAGTTCATCTAATACCATTTTTGCACCCAGGACTACTAGGTTTCTGAAAGTAAACTAAACTTACAGTCTAGAACAGATAGTTGAACACAGGAGAAAGAACATACAGAAATAGTAAAACACACAGATAAAAATAGACAAGAATAACAATAATCATTTGAAGATAATTCTTTGAACAGTTCAAGAGAATGGTGTCGATACTAGGTTACCGCTAGTATAACGAGGTGTTCAACCAAGAATTGTTCTTAGAATTGTTTTGAGAAAACAAATAGAAATAAAGATATGCTTTTATTGACACTACCTCCATCTTTCCAATCAGTTTCAGTTCATCTGACACCAATTTTGCACCCAGGACTACTAGGTTTCAGAAAGCAAACTAAACTTACAGTCTAGAACAGATAGTTGAACACAGGAGAAAGAACATACAGAAATTGTAAAACACACAGATAAAAATAGACAAGAATAACAATAATCATTTGAAGATAATTCTTTGAACAGTTCAAGAGAACAGTGCCGATACTAGGTTACCGCTAATATAACGAGGTCTTAATCCAAGAATTGTTCTTAGAATTGTTTTGAGAAATCAAATACAAATAAAGATATGCTTTTATTGACACTACCTCCATCTTTCCTATCAGTTTCAGTTCATCTGATACCAATTTTGCACCTAGGACTACTAGGTTTCAGAAAGAAAACTAAACTTACAGTCTAGAACAGATAGTTGAACACAGGAGAAAGAACATACAGAAATAGTAAAACACACAGATAAAAATAGACAAGAATAACAATAATCATTTGAAGATAATTCTTTGAACAGTTCAAGAGAACGGTGCCGATACTAGGTTACCGCTAGTATAACGAGGTGTTCATCCAAGAATTGTATTGAGAAAACAAATAGAAATAAAGATATGTTTTTATTGACACTACCGCCATCTTTCCAATCAGTTTGTGTTCATCTGATACCAATTTTGCACCAAGGACTACTAGGTTTCAGAAAGCAAACTAAATTTACAGTCTAGAACAGATAGTTGAACACAGGAGAAAGAACATACAGAAATAGTTAAACACAAAGATAAAAATAGACGAGAATTACAATAATCATTTGAAGATAATTCTTTGAACAGTTCAAGAGAACAGTGTCGATACTAGCTTACCACTAGTATAACGAGGTGTTCATCCAAGAATTGTTCTTAGAATTGTTTTGAGAAAACAAATAGAAATAAAGATATGCTTTTATTGACACTACCTCCATCTTTCTAATCAGTTTCAGTTCATCTAATACCATTTTTGCACCCAGGACTACTAGGTTTCAGAAAGTAAACTAAACTTACAGTCTAGAACAGATAGTTGAACACAGGAGAAAGAACATACAGAAATAGTAAAACACACAGATAAAATTAGACAAGAATAACAATAATCATTTGAAGATAATTCTTTGAACAGTTCAAGAGAACAGTGCCGATACTAGGTTACCGCTAGTATAACGAGGTCTTAATCCAAGAATTGTTCTTAGAATTGTTTTGAGAAAACAAATACAAATAAAGATATGCTTTTATTGACACTACCTCCATCTTTCCTATCAGTTTCAGTTCATCTGATACCAATTTTGCACCTAGGACTACTAGGTTTCAGAAAGAAAACTACACTTACAGTCTAGAACAGATAGTTGAACACAGGAGAAAGAACATACAGAAATAGTAAAACACACAGATAAAAATAGACAAGAATAATAATAATCATTTGAAGATAATTCTTTGAACAGTTCAAGAGAACGGTACCGATACTAGGTTACCACTAGTATAACGAGGTGTTCATCCAAGAATTGTTTTGAGAAAACAAATAGAAATAAAGATATTCTTTTGTTGACACTACCGCCATCTTTCCAATCAGTTTGTGTTCATCTGATACCAATTTTGCACCAAGGACTACTAGGTTTCAGAAAGCAAACTAAATTTACAGTCTAGAACAGATAGTTGAACACAGGAGAAAGAACATACAGAAATAGTAAAACACAAAGATAAAAATAGACGAGAATTACAATAATCATTTGAAGATAATTCTTTGAACAGTTCAAGAGAACGGTGTCGATACTAGGTTACCACTAGTATAACGAGGTGTTCATCTAAGAATTATTCTTAAAATTGTTTTGAGAAAACAAATAGAAATAAAGATATGCTTTTATTGACACTACCTCCATCTTTCTAATCAGTTTCAGTTCATCTAATACCATTTTTGCACCCAGGACTACTAGGTTTCTGAAAGTAAACTAAACTTACAGTCTAGAACAGGTAGTTGAACACAGGAGAAAGAACATACAGAAATAGTAAAACACACAGATAAAAATAGACAAGAATAACAATAATCATTTGAAGATAATTCTTTGAACAGTTCAAGAGAATGGTGTCGATACTAGGTTACCGCTAGTATAACGAGGTGTTCAACCAAGAATTGTTCTTAGAATTGTTTTGAGAAAACAAATAGAAATAAAGATATGCTTTTATTGACACTACCTCCATCTTTCCAATCAGTTTCAGTTCATCTGACACCAATTTTGCACCCAGGACTACTAGGTTTCAGAAAGCAAACTAAACTTACAGTCTAGAACAGATAGTTGAACACAGGAGAAAGAACATACAGAAATAGTAAAACACACAGATAAAAATAGACAAGAATAACAATAATCATTTGAAGATAATTCTTTGAACAGTTCAAGAGAACAGTGCCGATACTAGGTTACCGCTAGTATAACGAGGTCTTAATCCAAGAATTGTTCTTAGAATTGTTTTGAGAAAACAAATACAAATAAAGATATGCTTATATTGACACTACCTCCATCTTTCCTATCAGTTTCAGTTCATCTGATACCAATTTTGCACCTAGGACTACTAGGTTTCAGAAAGAAAACTAAACTTACAGTCTATAACAGATAGTTGAACACAGGAGAAAGAACATACAGAAATAGTAAAACACACAGATAAAAATAGACAAGAATAATAAGAATCATTTGAAGATAATTCTTTGAACAGTTCAAGAGAACGGTGCCGATACTAGGTTACCGCTAGTATAACGAGGTGTTCATCCAAGAATTGTATTGAGAAAACAAATAGAAATAAAGATAAGCTTTTATTGACACTACCGCCATCTTTCCAATCAGTTTGTGTTCATCTGATACCAATTTTGCACCCAGGACTACTAGGTTTCAGAAAGCAAACTAAATTTACAGTCTAGAACAGATAGTTGAACACAGGAGAAAGAACATACAGAAATAGTAAAACACAAAGATAAAAATAGACAAGAATTACAATAATCATTTGAAGATAATTCTTTGAACAGTTCAAGAGAACAGTGTCGATACTAGCTTACCACTAGTATAACGAGGTGTTCATCCAAGAATTGTTCTTAGAATTGTTTTGAGAAAACAAATAGAAATAAAGATATGCTTTTATTGACACTACCTCCATCTTTCTAATCAGTTTCAGTTCATCTAATACCATTTTTGCACCCAGGACTACTAGGTTTCAGAAAGTAAACTAAACTTACAGTCTAGAACAGATAGTTGAACACAGGAGAAAGAACATACAGAAATAGTAAAACACACAGATAAAAATAGACAAGAATAACAATAATTATTTGAAGATAATTCTTTGAACAGTTCAAGAGAATGGTGTCGATACTAGGTTACCGCTAGTATAACGAGGTGTTCAACCAAGAATTGTTCTTAGAATTGTTTTGAGAAAACAAATAGAAATAAATATATGCTTTTATTGACACTACCTCCATCTTTCCAATCAGTTTCAGTTCATCTGACACCAATTTTGCACCCAGGACTACTAGGTTTCAGAAAGCAAACTAAACTTACAATCTAGAACAGATAGTTGAACACAGGAGAAAGAACATACAGAAATAGTAAAACACACAGAGAAAATTAGACAAGAATAACAATAATCATTTGAAGATAATTCTTTGAACAGTTCAAGAGAACAGTGCCGATACTAGGTTACCGCTAGTATAACGAGGTCTTAATCCAAGAATTGTTCTTAGAATTGTTTTGAGAAAACAAATACAAATAAAGATATGCTTTTATTGACACTACCTCCATCTTTCCTATCAGTTTCAGTTCATCTGATACCAATTTTGCACCTAGGACTACTAGGTTTCAGAAAGAAAACTAAACTTACAGTCTAGAACACATAATTGAACACAGGAGAAAGAACATACAGAAATAGTAAAACACACAGATAAAAATAGACAAGAATAACAATAATCATTTGAAGATAATTCTTTGAACAGTTCAAGAGAACGGTGCCGATACTAGGTTACCGCTAGTATAACGAGGTGTTCATCCAAGAATTGTATTGAGAAAACAAATAGAAATAAAGATATGCTTTTATTGACACTACCGCCATCTTTCCAATCAGTTTGTGTTCATCTGATACCAATTTTGCACCCAGGACTACTAGGTTTCAGAAAGCATACTAAATTTACAGTTTAGAACAGATAGTTGAACACAGGAGAAAGAACATACAGAAATAGTAACACACAAGGATAAAAATATACGAGAATAACAATAATCATTTGAAGATAATTCTTTGAACAGTTCAAGAGAACGGTGCCGATACTAGGTTACCGCTAGTATAACGAGGTGTTCATCCAATAATTGTTCTTAGAATTGTTTTGAGAAAACAAATACAAATAAAGATATGCTTATATTGACACTACCTCCATCTTTCCTATCAGTTTCAGTTCATCTGATACCAATTTTGCACCTAGGACTACTAGGTTTCAGAAAGAAAACTAAACTTACAGTCTAGAACAGATAGTTGAACACAGGAGAAAGAACATACAGAAATAGTAAAACACACAGATAAAAATAGACAAGAATAATAATAATCATTTGAAGATAATTCTTTGAACAGTTCAAGAGAACGGTACCGATACTAGGTTACCACTAGTATAACGAGGTGTTCATCCAAGAATTGTTTTGAGAAAACAAATAGAAATAAAGATATTCTTTTGTTGACACTACCGCCATCTTTCCAATCAGTTTGTGTTCATCTGATACCAATTTTGCACCCAGGACTACTAGGTTTCAGAAAGCAAACTAAATTTACAGTCTAGAACAGATAGTTGAACACAGGAGAAAGAACATACAGAAATAGTAAAACACAAAGATAAAAATAGACGAGAATTACAATAATCATTTGAAGATAATTCTTTGAACAGTTCAAGAGAACGGTGTCGATACTAGGTTACCACTAGTATAACGAGGTGTTCATCCAAGAATTATTCTTAAAATTGTTTTGAGAAAACAAATAGAAATAAAGATATGCTTTTATTGACACTACCTCCATCTTTCTAATCAGTTTCAGTTCATCTAATACCATTTTTGCACCCAGGACTACTAGGTTTCTGAAAGTAAACTAAACTTACAGTCTAGAACAGGTAGTTGAACACAGGAGAAAGAACATACAGAAATAGTAAAACACACAGATAAAAATAGACAAGAATAACAACAATCATTTGAAGATAATTCTTTGAACAGTTCAAGAGAATGGTGTCGATACTAGGTTACCGCTAGTATAACGAGGTGTTCAACCAAGAATTGTTCTTAGAATTGTTTTGAGAAAACAAATAGAAATAAAGATATGCTTTTATTGACACTACCTCCATCTTTCCAATCAGTTTCAGTTCATCTGACACCAATTTTGCACCCAGGACTACTAGGTTTCAGAAAGCAAACTAAACTTACAGTCTAGAACAGATAGTTGAACACAGGAGAAAGAACATACAGAAATAGTAAAACACACAGATAAAAATAGACAAGAATAACAATAATCATTTGAAGATAATTCTTTGAACAGTTCAAGAGAACAGTGCCGATACTAGGTTACCGCTAGTATAACGAGGTCTTAATCCAAGAATTGTTCTTAGAATTGTTTTGAGAAAACAAATACAAATAAAGATATGCTTATATTGACACTACCTCCATCTTTCCTATCAGTTTCAGTTCATCTGATACCAATTTTGCACCTAGGACTACTAGGTTTCAGAAAGAAAACTAAACTTACAGTCTAGAACAGATAGTTGAACACAGGAGAAAGAACATACAGAAATAGTAAAACACACAGAGAAAATTAGACAAGAATAACAATAATCATTTGAAGATAATTCTTTGAACAGTTCAAGAGAACAGTGCCGATACTAGGTTACCGCTAGTATAACGAGGTCTTAATCCAAGAATTGTTCTTAGAATTGTTTTGAGAAAACAAATACAAATAAAGATATGCTTTTATTGACACTACCTCCATCTTTCCTATCAGTTTCAGTTCATCTGATACCAATTTTGCACCTAGGACTACTAGGTTTCAGAAAGAAAACTAAACTTACAGTCTAGAACACATAATTGAACACAGGAGAAAGAACATACAGAAATAGTAAAACACACAGATAAAAATAGACAAGAATAACAATAATCATTTGAAGATAATTCTTTGAACAGTTCAAGAGAACGGTGCCGATACTAGGTTACCGCTAGTATAACGAGGTGTTCATCCAAGAATTGTATTGAGAAAACAAATAGAAATAAAGATATGCTTTTATTGACACTACCGCCATCTTTCCAATCAGTTTGTGTTCATCTGATACCAATTTTGCACCCAGGACTACTAGGTTTCAGAAAGCATACTAAATTTACAGTTTAGAACAGATAGTTGAACACAGGAGAAAGAACATACAGAAATAGTAACACACAAGGATAAAAATATACGAGAATAACAATAATCATTTGAAGATAATTCTTTGAACAGTTCAAGAGAACGGTGCCGATACTAGGTTACCGCTAGTATAACGAGGTGTTCATCCAATAATTGTTCTTAGAATTGTTTTGAGAAAACAAATACAAATAAAGATATGCTTATATTGACACTACCTCCATCTTTCCTATCAGTTTCAGTTCATCTGATACCAATTTTGCACCTAGGACTACTAGGTTTCAGAAAGAAAACTAAACTTACAGTCTAGAACAGATAGTGGAACACAGGAGAAAGAACATACAGAAATAGTAAAACACACATAAAAAAATAGACAAGAATAATAAGAATCATTTGAAGATAATTCTTTGAACAGTTCAAGAGAACAGTGCCGATACTAGGTTACCGCTAGTATAACGAGGTCTTAATCCAAGAATTGTTCTTAGAATTGTTTTGAGAAAACAAATACAAATAAAGATATGCTTATATTGACACTACCTCCATCTTTCCTATCAGTTTCAGTTCATCTGATACCAATTTTGCACCTAGGACTACTAGGTTTCAGAAAGCAAATTAAACTTACAGTCTAGAACAGATAGTTGAACACAGGAGAAAGAACATACAGAAATAGTAAAACACACAGATAAAAATAGACAAGAATAACAATAATCATTTGAAGATAATTCTTTGAACAGTTCAAGAGAACAGTGCCGATACTAGGTTACCGCTAGTATAACGAGGTCTTAATCCAAGAATTGTTCTTAGAATTGTTTTGAGAAAACAAATACAAATAAAGATATGCTTATATTGACACTACCTCCATCTTTCCTATCAGTTTCAGTTCATCTGATACCAATTTTGCACCTAGGACTACTAGGTTTCAGAAAGAAAACTAAACTTACAGTCTAGAACAGATAGTTGAACACAGGAGAAAGAACATACAGAAATAGTAAAACACACAGAGAAAATTAGACAAGAATAACAATAATCATTTGAAGATAATTCTTTGAACAGTTCAAGAGAACAGTGCCGATACTAGGTTACCGCTAGTATAACGAGGTCTTAATCCAAGAATTGTTCTTAGAATTGTTTTGAGAAAACAAATACAAATAAAGATATGCTTTTATTGACACTACCTCCATCTTTCCTATCAGTTTCAGTTCATCTGATACCAATTTTGCACCCAGGACTACTAGGTTTCAGAAAGAAAACTAAACTTACAGCCTAGAACAGATAGTTGAACACAGGAGAAAGAACATACAGAAATAGTAAAACACACAGATAAAAATAGACAAGAATAACAATAATCATTTGAAGATAATTCTTTGAACAGTTCAAGAAAACAGTGCCGATACTAGGTTACCGCTAGTATAACGAGGTGTTCATCCCAGAATTTTTCTTAGAATTGTTTTGAGAAAACAAATAGAAATAAAGATATGCTTTTATTGACACTACCTCCATCTTTCCTATCAGTTTCAGTTCATCTAATACCATTTTTGCACCCAGGACTACTAGGTTTCAGAAAGCAATCTAAACTTACAGTCTAGAACAGATAGTTGAACACAGGAGAAAGAACATACAGAAATAGTAAAACACACAGATAAAAATAGACAAGAATAACAATAATCATTTGAAGATAATTCTTTGAACAGTTCAAGAGAACGGTGTCGATACTAGGTTACCGCTAGTATAACGAGGTTTTCATCCAAGAATTGTTCTTAGAATTGTTTTGAGAAAACAAATAGAAATAAAGATATGCTTTTCTTGACATTACCTCCATCTTTCCAATCAGTTTCAGTTCATCTAATACCATTTTTGCACCCAGGACTACTAGGTTTCAGAAAGAAAACTAAACTTACAGTCTAGAACAGATAGTTGAACATAGGAGAAAGAACATACAGAAATAGTAAAACACACAGATAAAAATAGACAAGAATAACAATAATCATTTGTAGATAATTATTTGAACAGTTCAAGAGAACGGTGCCGATACTAGGTTACCGCTAGTATAACGAGGTGTTCATCCAAAAATTGTTTTGAGAAAACAAATAGAAATAAAGATATGCTTTTATTGACACTACCGCCATCTTTCCAATCAGTTTGTGTTCATCTGATACCAATTTTGCACCCAGGATTACTAGGTTTCAGAAAGCAAACTAAATTTACAGTTTAGAACAGATAGTTGAACACAGGAGAAAGAACATACAGAAATAGTAACACACACAGAAAAAAATAGACGAGAATAACAATAATCATTTGAAGATAATTCTTTGAACAGTTCAAGAGAACGGTGTCGATACTAGGTTATCGCTAGTATAACGAGGTGTTCATCCAAGAATTGTTTTGAGAAAACAAATAGAAATAAAGATATGCTTTTATTGACACTACCTCCATCTTTCCAATCAGTTTCAGTTCATCTAATACCATTTTTGCACCCAGGACTACTAGGTTTCAGAAAGCAAACTAAACTTATAGTCTAGAACAGATAGTTGAACACAGGAGAAAGAACATACAGAAATAGTAAAACACACAGATAAAAATAGACAAGAATAATAAGAATCATTTGAAGATAATTCTTTGAACAGTTCAAGAGAACGGTGCCGATACTAGGTTACCGCTAGTATAACGAGGTGTTCATCCAAGAATTGTATTGAGAAAACAAATAGAAATAAAGATATGCTTTTATTGACACTACCGCCATCTTTCCAATCAGTTTGTGTTCATCTGATACCAATTTTGCACCCAGGACTACTAGGTTTCAGAAAGCAAACTAAATTTACAGTCTAGAACAGATAGTTGAACACAGGAGAAAGAACATACAGAAATAGTAAAACACAAAGATAAAAATAGACGAGAATTACAATAATCATTTGAAGATAATTCTTTGAACAGTTCAAGAGAACAGTGTCGATACTAGCTTACCACTAGTATAACGAGGTGTTCATCCAAGAATTGTTCTTAGAATTGTTTTGAGAAAACAAATAGAAATAAAGATATGCTTTTATTGACACTACCTCCATCTTTCTAATCAGTTTCAGTTCATCTAATACCATTTTTGCACCCAGGACTACTAGGTTTCAGAAAGAAAACTAAACTTACAGTCTAGAACACATAATTGAACACAGGAGAAAGAACATACAGAAATAGTAAAACACACAGATAAAAATAGACAAGAATAACAATAATCATTTGAAGATAATTCTTTGAACAGTTCAAGAGAACGGTGCCGATACTAGGTTACCGCTAGTATAACGAGGTGTTCATCCAAGAATTGTATTGAGAAAACAAATAGAAATAAAGATATGCTTTTATTGACACTACCGCCATCTTTCCAATCAGTTTGTGTTCATCTGATACCAATTTTGCACCCAGGACTACTAGGTTTCAGAAAGCATACTAAATTTACAGTTTAGAACAGATAGTTGAACACAGGAGAAAGAACATACAGAAATAGTAACACACAAGGATAAAAATATACGAGAATAACAATAATCATTTGAAGATAATTCTTTGAACAGTTCAAGAGAACGGTGCCGATACTAGGTTACCGCTAGTATAACGAGGTGTTCATCCAATAATTGTTCTTAGAATTGTTTTGAGAAAACAAATAGAAATAAAGATATGCTTTTATTGACACTACCTCCATCTTTCCAATCAGTTTCTGTTCATCTAATACCATTTTTGCACCCAGGACAACTATGTTTCAGAAAGCAAGCTAAACTTACAGTCTAGAACAGATAGTTGAACACAGGAGAAAGAACATACATAAATTGTAAAACACACAGATAAAAATAGACAAGAATAACAATAATCATTTGAAGATAATTCTTTGAAAAATTCAAGAGAATGGTGTCGATACTAGGTTTCCGCTAGTATAACGAGATGTTCAACCAAGAATTGTTTTGAGAAAACAAATAGAAATAAAGATATGCTTTTATTGACACTACCTCCATCTTTCCAATCAGTTTCAGTTCATCTGACACCAATTTTACACCCAGGAGTACTAGGTTTCAGAAATCAATCTAAACTTACAGTCTAGAACAGATAGTTGAACACAGAAGAAAGAACATACAGAATGAGTAAAACACATACATAAAAATAGATAAGAATAACAATAATCATTTGAAGATAAATCTTTGAACAGTTCAAGAGAACGGTGCCGATACTAGTTTACCGCTAGTATAACGTGGTGTTCATCGAAGAATTGTTTTGAGAAAACAAATAGAAATAAAGATATGCTTTAATTGACACTACCTCCATCTTTCCAATCAGTTTCAGTTCATCTGATACCAATTTTGCACCCAGGACTACTAGGTTTCAGAAAGAAAACTAAACTTACAGCCTAGAACAGATAGTTGAACACAGGAGAAAGAACATACAGAAATAGTAAAACACACAGATAAAAATAGACAAGAATAACAATAATCATTTGAAGATAATTCTTTGAACAGTTCAAGAGAACAGTGCCGATACTAGGTTACCGCTAGTATAACGAGGTGTTCATCCCAGAATTTTTCTTAGAATTGTTTTGAGAAAACAAATAGAAATAAAGATATGCTTTTATTGACACTACCTCCATCTTTCCTATCAGTTTCAGTTCATCTAATACCATTTTTGCACCCAGGACTACTAGGTTTCAGAAAGCAATCTAAACTTACAGTCTAGAACAGATCGTTGAACACAGGAGAAAGAACATACAGAAATAGTAAAACACACAGATAAAAATAGACAAGAATAACAATAATCATTTGAAGATAATTCTTTGAACAGTTCAAGAGAACGGTGTCGATACTAGGTTACCGCTAGTATAACGAGGTTTTCATCCAAGAATTGTTCTTAGAATTGTTTTGAGAAAACAAATAGAAATAAAGATATGCTTTTCTTGACATTACCTCCATCTTTCCAATCAGTTTCAGTTCATCTAATACCATTTTTGCACCCAGGACTACTAGGTTTCAGAAAGAAAACTTAACTTACAGTCTAGAACAGATAGTTGAACATAGGAGAAAGAACATACAGAAATAGTAAAACACACAGATAAAAATAGACAAGAATAACAATAATCATTTGTAGATAATTCTTTGAACAGTTCAAGAGAACGGTGCCGATACTAGGTTACCGCTAGTATAACGAGGTGTTCATCCAAGAATTGTATTGAGAAAACAAATAGAAATAAAGATATGCTTTTATTGACACTACCGCCATCTTTCCAATCAGTTTGTGTTCATCTGATACCAATTTTGCACCCAGGACTACTAGGTTTCAGAAAGCATACTAAATTTACAGTTTAGAACAGATAGTTGAACACAGGAGAAAGAACATACAGAAATAGTAACACACAAGGATAAAAATATACGAGAATGACAATAATCATTTGAAGATAATTCTTTGAACAGTTCAAGAGAACGGTGCCGATACTAGGTTACCGCTAGTATAACGAGGTGTTCATCCAATAATTGTTCTTAGAATTGTTTTGAGAAAACAAATAGAAATAAAGATATGCTTTTATTGACACTACCTCCATCTTTCCAATCAGTTTCTGTTCATCTAATACCATTTTTGCACCCAGGACAACTATGTTTCAGAAAGCAAGCTAAACTTACAGTCTAGAACAGATAGTTGAACACAGGAGAAAGAACATACATAAATAGTAAAACACACAGATAAAAATAGACAAGAATAACAATAATCATTTGAAGATAATTCTTTGAACAATTCAAGATAATGGTGTCGATACTAGGTTTCCGCTAGTATAACGAGATGTTCAACCAAGAATTGTTTTGTGAAAACAAATAGAAATAAAGATATGCTTTTATTGACACTACCTCCATCTTTCCAATCAGTTTCAGTTCATCTGACACCAATTTTACACCCAGGAGTACTAGGTTTCAGAAATCAATCTAAACTTACAGTCTAGAACAGATAGTTGAACACAGAAGAAAGAACATACAGAATGAGTAAAACACATACATAAAAATAGATAAGAATAACAATAATCATTTGAAGATAAATCTTTGAACAGTTCAAGAGAACGGTGCCGATACTAGTTTACCGCTAGTATAACGTGGTGTTCATCGAAGAATTGTTTTGAGAAAACAAATAGAAATAAAGATATGCTTTAATTGACACTACCTCCATCTTTCCAATCAGTTTCAGTTCATCTGATACCAATTTTGCACCCAGGACTACTAGGTTTCAGAAAGAAAACTAAACTTACAGCCTAGAACAGATAGTTGAACACAGGAGAAAGAACATACAGAAATAGTAAAACACACAGATAAAAATAGACAAGAATAACAATAATCATTTGAAGATAATTCTTTGAACAGTTCAAGAGAACAGTGCCGATACTAGGTTACCGCTAGTATAACGAGGTGTTCATCCCAGAATTTTTCTTAGAATTGTTTTGAGAAAACAAATAGAAATAAAGATATGCTTTTATTGACACTACCTCCATCTTTCCTATCAGTTTCAGTTCATCTAATACCATTTTTGCACCCAGGACTACTAGGTTTCAGAAAGCAATCTAAACTTACAGTCTAGAACAGATAGTTGAACACAGGAGAAAGAACATACAGAAATAGTAAAACACACAGATAAAAATAGACAAGAATAACAATAATCATTTGAAGATAATTCTTTGAACAGTTCAAGAGAACGGTGTCGATACTAGGTTACCGCTAGTATAACGAGGTTTTCATCCAAGAATTGTTCTTAGAATTGTTTTGAGAAAACAAATAGAAATAAAGATATGCTTTTCTTGACATTACCTCCATCTTTCCAATCAGTTTCAGTTCATCTAATACCATTTTTGCACCCAGGACTACTAGGTTTCAGAAAGAAAACTAAACTTAGAGTCTAGAACAGATAGTTGAACATAGGAGAAAGAACATACAGAAATAGTAAAACACACAGATAAAAATAGACAAGAATAACAATAATCATTTGTAGATAATTCTTTGAACAGTTCAAGAGAACGGTGCCGATACTAGGTTACCGCTAGTATAACGAGGTGTTCATCCAAAAATTGTTTTGAGAAAACAAATAGAAATAAAGATATGCTTTTATTGACACTACCGCCATCTTTCCAATCAGTTTGTGTTCATCTGATACCAATTTTGCACCCAGGATTACTAGGTTTCAGAAAGCAAACTAAATTTACAGTTTAGA
This sequence comes from Berberis vulgaris, assembly GCA_963556465.1. NCBI lineage: Eukaryota > Viridiplantae > Streptophyta > Magnoliopsida > Ranunculales > Berberidaceae > Berberis > Berberis vulgaris. The sequence continues at coordinate 59,403,766 of OY747128.1, forward strand.
ACAGATAGTTGAACACAGGAGAAAGAACATACAGAAATAGTAACACACACAGAAAAAAATAGACGAGAATAACAATAATCATTTGAAGATAATTCTTTGAACAGTTCAAGAGAACGGTGTCGATACTAGGTTATCGCTAGTATAACGAGGTGTTCATCCAAGAATTGTTCTTAGAATTGTTTTGAGAAAACAAATAGAAATAAAGATATGCTTTTATTGACACTACCTCCATCTTTCCAATCAGTTTCAGTTCATCTAATACCATTTTTGCACCCAGGACTACTAGGTTTCAGAAAGCAAACTAAACTTATAGTCTAGAATAGATAGTTGAACACAGGAGAAAGAACATATAGAAATAGTAAAACACTAAGATAAAAATAGACAAGAATAACAATAATCATTTGAAGATAATTCTTTGAACAGTTCAAGAGAACGGTGCCGATACTAGGTTACCGCTAGTATAACGAGGTGTTCATCCAAGAATTGTATTGAGAAAACAAATAGAAATAAAGATATGCTTTTATTGACACTACCGCCATCTTTCCAATCAGTTTGTGTTCATCTGATACCAATTTTGCACCCAGGACTACTAGGTTTCAGAAAGCATACTAAATTTACAGTTTAGAACAGATAGTTGAACACAGGAGAAAGAACATACAGAAATAGTAACACACAAGGATAAAAATATACGAGAATGACAATAATCATTTGAAGATAATTCTTTGAACAGTTCAAGAGAACGGTGCCGATACTAGGTTACCGCTAGTATAACGAGGTGTTCATCCAATAATTGTTCTTAGAATTGTTTTGAGAAAACAAATAGAAATAAAGATATGCTTTTATTGACACTACCTCCATCTTTCCAATCAGTTTCTGTTCATCTAATACCATTTTTGCACCCAGGACAACTATGTTTCAGAAAGCAAGCTAAACTTACAGTCTAGAACAGATAGTTGAACACAGGAGAAAGAACATACATAAATAGTAAAACACACAGATAAAAATAGACAAGAATAACAATAATCATTTGAAGATAATTCTTTGAACAATTAAAGATAATGGTGTCGATACTAGGTTTCCGCTAGTATAACGAGATGTTCAACCAAGAATTGTTTTGAGAAAACAAATAGAAATAAAGATATGCTTTTATTGACACTACCTCCATCTTTCCAATCAGTTTCAGTTCATCTGACACCAATTTTACACCCAGGAGTACTAGGTTTCAGAAATCAATCTAAACTTACAGTCTAGAACAGATAGTTGAACACAGAAGAAAGAACATACAGAATGAGTAAAACACATACATAAAAATAGATAAGAATAACAATAATCATTTGAAGATAAATCTTTGAACAGTTCAAGAGAACGGTGCCGATACTAGTTTACCGCTAGTATAACGTGGTGTTCATCGAAGAATTGTTTTGAGAAAACAAATAGAAATAAAGATATGCTTTAATTGACACTACCTCCATCTTTCCAATCAGTTTCAGTTCATCTGATACCAATTTTGCACCCAGGACTACTAGGTTTCATAAAGAAAACTAAACTTACAGCCTAGAACAGATAGTTGAACACAGGAGAAAGAACATACAGAAATAGTAAAACACACAGATAAAAATAGACAAGAATAACAATAATCATTTGAAGATAATTCTTTGAACAGTTCAAGAGAACAGTGCCGATACTAGGTTACCGCTAGTATAACGAGGTGTTCATCCCAGAATTTTTCTTAGAATTGTTTTGAGAAAACAAATAGAAATAAAGATATGCTTTTATTGACACTACCTCCATCTTTCCTATCAGTTTCAGTTCATCTAATACCATTTTTGCACCCAGGACTACTAGGTTTCAGAAAGCAATCTAAACTTACAGTCTAGAACAGATAGTTGAACACAGGAGAAAGAACATACAGAAATAGTAAAACACACAGATAAAAATAGACAAGAATAACAATAATCATTTGAAGATAATTCTTTGAACAGTTCAAGAGAACGGTGTCGATACTAGGTTACCGCTAGTATAACGAGGTTTTCATCCAAGAATTGTTCTTAGAATTGTTTTGAGAAAACAAATAGAAATAAAGATATGCTTTTCTTGACATTACCTCCATCTTTCCAATCAGTTTCAGTTCATCTAATACCATTTTTGCACCCAGGACTACTAGGTTTCAGAAAGAAAACTAAACTTACAGTCTAGAACAGATAGTTGAACATAGGAGAAAGAACATACAGAAATAGTAAAACACACAGATAAAAATAGACAAGAATAACAATAATCATTTGTAGATAATTCTTTGAACAGTTCAAGAGAACGGTGCCGATACTAGGTTACCGCTAGTATAACGAGGTGTTCATCCAAAAATTGTTTTGAGAAAACAAATAGAAATAAAGATATGCTTTTATTGACACTACCGCCATCTTTCCAATCAGTTTGTGTTCATCTGATACCAATTTTGCACCCAGGATTACTAGGTTTCAGAAAGCAAACTAAATTTACAGTTTAGAACAGATAGTTGAACACAGGAGAAAGAACATACAGAAATAGTAACACACACAGAAAAAAATAGACGAGAATAACAATAATCATTTGAAGATAATTCTTTGAACAGTTCAAGAGAACGGTGTCGATACTAGGTTATCGCTAGTATAACGAGGTGTTCATCCAAGAATTGTTCTTAGAATTGTTTTGAGAAAACAAATAGAAATAAAGATATGCTTTTATTGACACTACCTCCATCTTTCCAATCAGTTTCAGTTCATCTAATACCATTTTTGCACCCAGGACTACTAGGTTTCAGAAAGCAAACTAAACTTATAGTCTAGAACAGATAGTTGAACACAGGAGAAAGAACATATAGAAATAGTAAAACACTAAGATAAAAATAGACAAGAATAACAATAATCATTTGAAGATAATTCTTTGAACAGTTCAAGAGAACGGTGCCGATACTAGGTTACCGCTAGTATAACGAGGTGTTCATCCAAGAATTGTATTGAGAAAACAAATAGAAATAAAGATATGCTTTTATTGACACTACCGCCATCTTTCCAATCAGTTTGTGTTCATCTGATACCAATTTTGCACCCAGGACTACTAGGTTTCAGAAAGCATACTAAATTTACAGTTTAGAACAGATAGTTGAACACAGGAGAAAGAACATACAGAAATAGTAACACACAAGGATAAAAATATACGAGAATGACAATAATCATTTGAAGATAATTCTTTGAACAGTTCAAGAGAACGGTGCCGATACTAGGTTACCGCTAGTATAACGAGGTGTTCATCCAATAATTGTTCTTAGAATTGTTTTGAGAAAACAAATAGAAATAAAGATATGCTTTTATTGACACTACCTCCATCTTTCCAATCAGTTTCTGTTCATCTAATACCATTTTTGCACCCAGGACAACTATGTTTCAGAAAGCAAGCTAAACTTACAGTCTAGAACAGATAGTTGAACACAGGAGAAAGAACATACATAAATAGTAAAACACACAGATAAAAATAGACAAGAATAACAATAATCATTTGAAGATAATTCTTTGAACAATTAAAGATAATGGTGTCGATACTAGGTTTCCGCTAGTATAACGAGATGTTCAACCAAGAATTGTTTTGAGAAAACAAATAGAAATAAAGATATGCTTTTATTGACACTACCTCCATCTTTCCAATCAGTTTCAGTTCATCTGACACCAATTTTACACCCAGGAGTACTAGGTTTCAGAAATCAATCTAAACTTACAGTCTAGAACAGATAGTTGAACACAGAAGAAAGAACATACAGAATGAGTAAAACACATACATAAAAATAGATAAGAATAACAATAATCATTTGAAGATAAATCTTTGAACAGTTCAAGAGAACGGTGCCGATACTAGTTTACCGCTAGTATAACGTGGTGTTCATCGAAGAATTGTTTTGAGAAAACAAATAGAAATAAAGATATGCTTTAATTGACACTACCTCCATCTTTCCAATCAGTTTCAGTTCATCTGATACCAATTTTGCACCCAGGACTACTAGGTTTCAGAAAGAAAACTAAACTTACAGCCTAGAACAGATAGTTGAACACAGGAGAAAGAACATACAGAAATAGTAAAACACACAGATAAAAATAGACAAGAATAACAATAATCATTTGAAGATAATTCTTTGAACAGTTCAAGAGAACAGTGCCGATACTAGGTTACCGCTAGTATAACGAGGTGTTCATCCCAGAATTTTTCTTAGAATTGTTTTGAGAAAACAAATAGAAATAAAGATATGCTTTTATTGACACTACCTCCATCTTTCCTATCAGTTTCAGTTCATCTAATACCATTTTTGCACCCAGGACTACTAGGTTTCAGAAAGCAATCTAAACTTACAGTCTAGAACAGATAGTTGAACACAGGAGAAAGAACATACAGAAATAGTAAAACACACAGATAAAAATAGACAAGAATAACAATAATCATTTGAAGATAATTCTTTGAACAGTTCAAGAGAACGGTGTCGATACTAGGTTACCGCTAGTATAACGAGGTTTTCATCCAAGAATTGTTCTTAGAATTGTTTTGAGAAAACAAATAGAAATAAAGATATGCTTTTATTGACACTACCTCCATCTTTCCAATCAGTTTCAGTTCATCTGACACCAATTTTGCACCCAGGACTACTAGGTTTCAGAAAGCAAACTAAACTTACAGTCTAGAACAGATAGTTGAACACAGGAGAAAGAACATACAGAAATAGTAAAACACACAGATAAAAATAGACAAGAATAACAATAATCATTTGAAGATAATTCTTTGAACAGTTCAAGAGAACGGTGTCGATACTAGGTTACCGCTAGTATAACGAGGTTTTCATCCAAGAATTGTTCTTAGAATTGTTTTGAGAAAACAAATAGAAATAAAGATATGCTTTTATTGACACTACCTCCATCTTTCCAATCAGTTTCAGTTCATCTGACACCAATTTTGCACCCAGGACTACTAGGTTTCAGAAAGCAAACTAAACTTACAGTCTAGAACAGATAGTTGAACACAGGAGAAAGAACATACAGAAATAGTAAAACACACAGATAAAAATAGACAAGAATAACAATAATCATTTGAAGATAATTCTTTGAACAGTTCAAGAGAATGGTGTCGATACTAGGTTACCGCTAGTATAACGAGGTGTTCAACCAAGAATTGTTCTTAGAATTGTTTTGAGAAAACAAATAGAAATAAAGATATGCTTTTATTGACACTACCTCCATCTTTCCAATCAGTTTCAGTTCATCTGACACCAATTTTGCACCCAGGACTACTAGGTTTCAGAAAGCAAACTAAACTTACAGTCTAGAACAGATAGTTGAACATAGGAGAAAGAACATACAGAAATAGTAAAACACACAGATAAAAATAGACAAGAATAAGCATAATCATTTGAAGATAATTCTTTGAACAGTTCAAGAGAACAGTCCCGATACTAGGTTACCGCTAGTATAACGAGGTCTTAATCCAAGAATTGTTCTTAGAATTGTTTTGAGAAAACAAATAGAAATAAAGATATGCTTTTATTGACACTACCTCCATCTTTCCAATCAGTTTCAGTTCATCTGATACCAATTTTGCACCCAGCACTACTAGGTTTCAGAAAGAAAATTCAACTTACAGTGTAGAACAGATAGTTGAACACAGGAGAAAGAACATACAGAAATAGTAAAACACACAGATAAAAATAGACAAGAATTACAATAATCATTTGAAGATAATTCTTTGAACAGTTCAACAGAACGGTGCCGATACTAGGTTACCGCTAGTACAACGAGGTGTTCATCCAAGAATTGTTTTGAGAAAACAAATAGAAATAAAGATATGCTTTTATTGACACTACCGCCATCTTTCCAATCAGTTTGTGTTCATCTGATACCAATTTTGCACCCAGGATTACTAGGTTTCAGAAAGCAAACTAAATTTACAGTTTAGAACAGATAGTTGAACACAGGAGAAAGAACATACAGAAATAGTAACACACACAGAAAAAAATAGACGAGAATAACAATAATCATTTGAAGATAATTCTTTGAACAGTTCAAGAGAACGGTGTCGATACTAGGTTATCGCTAGTATAACGTGGTGTTCATCCAAGAATTGTTCTTAGAATTGTTTTGAGAAAACAAATAGAAATAAAGATATGCTTTTATTGACACTACCTCCATCTTTCCAATCAGTTTCAGTTCATCTAATACCATTTTTGCACCCAGGACTACTAGGTTTCAGAAAGCAAACTAAACTTACAGTCTAGAACAGATAGTTGAACACAGGAGAAAGAACATATAGAAATAGTAAAACACTAAGATAAAAATAGACAAGAATAACAATAATCATTTGAAGATAATTCTTTGAACAGTTCAAGAGAATGGTGTCGATACTAGGTTTCCGCTAGTATAACGAGGTGTTCAACCAAGAATTGTTTTGAGAAAACAAATAGAAATAAAGATATGTTTTTATTGACACTACCTCCATCTTTCCAATCAGTTTCAGTTCATCTGACACCAATTTTGCACCCAGGAGTACTAGGTTTCAGAAAGCAATCTAAACTTACAGTCTAGAACAGATAGTTGAACACAGAAGAAAGAACATACAGAAATAGTAAAACACATAGATAAAAATAAATAAGAATAACAATAATCATTTGAAGATAAATCTTTGAACAGTTCAAGAGAACGGTGCCGATACTAGTTTACCGCTAGTATAACGTGGTGTTCATCGAAGAATTGTTTTGAGAAAACAAATAGAAATAAAGATATGCTTTTATTGACACTACCTCCATCTTTCCAATCAGTTTCAGTTTATCTGATACCAATTTTGCACCCAGGACTACTAGGTTTCAGAAAGAAAACTAAACTTACAGTCTAGAACAGATAGTTGAACACAGGAGAAAGAACATACAGAAATAGTAAAACACACAGATAAAAATAGACAAGAATAACAATAATCATTTGTAGATAATTCTTTGAACAGTTCAAGAGAAAGGTGCCGATACCAGGTTACCGCTAGTATAACGAGGTGTTCATCCAAGAATTGTTTTGAGAAAACAAATAGAAATAAAGATATGCTTTTATTGACACTACCGCCATCTTTCCAATCAGTTTGTGTTCATCTGATACCAATTTTGCACCCAGGATTACTAGGTTTCAGAAAGCAAACTAAATTTACAGTTTAGAACAGATAGTTGAACACAGGAGAAAGAACATACAGAAATAATAACACACACAGAAAAAAATAGACGAGAATAACAATAATCATTTGAAGATAATTCATTGAACAGTTCAAGAGAACGGTGTCGATACTAGGTTATCGCTAGTATGACGAGGTGTTCATCCAAGAATTGTTCTTAGAATTGTTTTGAGAAAACAAATAGAAATAAAGATATGCTTTTATTGACACTACCTCCATCTTTCCAATCAGTTTCAGTTCATCTAATACCATTTTTGCACCCAGGACTACTAGGTTTCAGAAAGCAAACTAAACTTACAGTCTAGAATAGATAGTTGAACACAGGAGAAAGAACATATAGAAATAGTAAAACACTAAGATAAAAATAGACAAGAATAACAATAATCATTTGAAGATAATTCTTTGAACAGTTCAAGAGAATGGTGTCGATACTAGGTTTCCGCTAGTATAACGAGGTGTTCAACCAAGAATTGTTTTGAGAAAACAAATAGAAATAAAGATATGCTTTTATTGACACTACCTCCATCTTTCCAATCAGTTTCAGTTCATCTGACACCAATTTTGCACCCAGGAGTACTAGGTTTCAGAAAGCAATCTAAACTTACAGTCTAGAACAGATAGTTGAACACAGAAGAAAGAACATACAGAAACAGTAAAACACATAGATAAAAATAGATAAGAATAACAATAATCATTTGAAGATAAATCTTTGAACAGTTCAAGAGAACGGTGCCGATACTAGTTTACCGCTAGTATAACGTGGTGTTCATCGAAGAATTGTTTTGAGAAAACAAATAGAAATAAAGATATGCTTTTATTGACACTACCTCCATATTTCCAATCAGTTTCAGTTCATCTGATACCAATTTTGCACCCAGGACTACTAGGTTTCAGAAAGAAAACTAAACTTACAGTCTAGAACAAATAGTTGAACACAGGAGAAAGAACATACAGAAATAGTAAAACACACAGATAAAAATAGACAAGAATAACAATAATCATTTGTAGATAATTCTTTGAACAGTTCAAGAGAACGGTGCCGATACTAGGTTACCGCTAGTATAACGAGGTGTTCATCCAAGAATTGTTTTGAGAAAACAAATAGAAAGAAAGATATGCTTTTATTGACACTACCGCCATCTTTCCAATCAGTTTGTGTTCATCTGATACCAATTTTACACCCAGGATTACTAGGTTTCAGAAAGCAAACTAAATTTACAGTTTAGAACAGATAGTTGAACACAGGAGAAAGAACATACAGAAATAGTAACACACACAGAAAAAAATAGACGAGAATAACAATAATCATTTGAAGATAATTCTTTGAACAGTTCAAGAGAACGGTGTCGATACTAGGTTATCGCTAGTATAACGAGGTGTTCATCCAAGAATTGTTCTTAGAATTGTTTTGAGAAAACAAATAGAAATAAAGATATGCTTTTATTGACACTACCTCCATCTTTCCAATCAGTTTCAGTTCATCTAATACCATTTTTGCACCCAGGACTACTAGGTTTCAGAAAGCAAACTAAACTTATAGTCTAGAACAGATAGTTGAACACAGGAGAAAGAACAAATAGAAATAGTAAAACACTAAGATAAAAATAGACAAGAATAACAATAATCATTTGAAGATAATTCTTTGAACAGTTCAAGAGAATGGTGTCGATACTAGGTTTCCGCTAGTATAACGAGGTGTTCAACCAAGAATTGTTTTGAGAAAACAAATAGAAATAAAGATATGCTTTTATTGACACTACCTCCATCTTTCCAATCAGTTTCAGTTCATCTAATACCATTTTTGCACCCAGGACTACTAGGTTTCAGAAAGCAAACTAAACTTACAGTCTAGAACAGATAGTTGAACACAGGAGAAAGAACATATAGAAATAGTAAAACACTAAGATAAAAATAGACAAGAATAACAATAATCATTTGAAGATAATTCTTTGAACAGTTCAAGAGAATGGTGTCGATACTAGGTTTCCGCTAGTATAACGAGGTGTTCAACCAAGAATTGTTTTGAGAAAACAAATAGAAATAAAGATATGCTTTTATTGACACTACCTCCATCTTTCCAATCAGTTTCAGTTCATCTGACACCAATTTTGCACCCAGGAGTACTAGGTTTCAGAAAGCAATCTAAACTTACAGTCTAGAACAGATAGTTGAACACAGAAGAAAGAACATACAGAAACAGTAAAACACATAGATAAAAATAGATAAGAATAACAATAATCATTTGAAGATAAATCTTTGAACAATTCAAGAGAACGGTGCCGATACTAGTTTACCGCTAGTATAACGTGGTGTTCATCGAAGAATTGTTTTGAGAAAACAAATAGAAATAAAGATATGCTTTTATTGACACTACCTCCATCATTCCAATCAGTTTCAGTTCATCTGATACCAATTTTGCACCCAGGACTACTAGGTTTCAGAAAGAAAACTAAACTTACAGTCTAGAACAGATAGTTGAACATAGGAGAAAGAACATACAGAAATAGTAAAACACAAAGATAAAAATAGACAAGAATAACAATAATCATTTGTAGATAATTCTTTGAACAGTTCAAGAGAACGGTGCCGATACTAGGTTACCGCTAGTATAACGAGGTGTTCATCCAAAAATTGTTTTGAGAAAACAAATAGAAATAAAGATATGCTTTTATTGACACTACCGCCATCTTTCCAATCAGTTTGTGTTCATCTGATACCAATTTTGCACCCAGGATTACTAGGTTTCAGAAAGCAAACTAAATTTACAGTTTAGAACAGATAGTTGAACACAGGAGAAAGAACATACAGAAATAGTAACACACACAGAAAAAAATAGACGAGAATAACAATAATCATTTGAAGATAATTCTTTGAACAGTTCAAGAGAACGGTGTCGATACTAGGTTATCGCTAGTATAACGAGGTGTTCATCCAAGAATTGTTCTTAGAATTGTTTTGAGAAAACAAATAGAAATAAAGATATGCTTTTATTGACACTACCTCCATCTTTCCAATCAGTTTCAGTTCATCTAATACCATTTTTGCACCCAGGACTACTAGGTTTCAGAAAGCAAACTAAACTTATAGTCTAGAACAGATAGTTGAACACAGGAGAAAGAACATATAGAAATAGTAAAACACTAAGATAAAAATAGACAAGAATAACAATAATCATTTGAAGATAATTCTTTGAACAGTTCAAGAGAATGGTGTCGATACTAGGTTTCCGCTAGTATAACGAGGTGTTCAACCAAGAATTGTTTTGAGAAAACAAATAGAAATAAAGATATGCTTTTATTGACACTACCTCCATCTTTCCAATCAGTTTCAGTTCATCTGACACCAATTTTGCACCCAGGAGTACTAGGTTTCAGAAAGCAATCTAAACTTACAGTCTAGAACAGATAGTTGAACACAGAAGAAAGAATATACAAAAACAGTAAAACACTAAGATAAAAATAGACAAGAATAACAATAATCATTTGAAGATAATTCTTTGAACAGTTCAAGAGAACGGTGCCGATACTAGTTTACCGCTAGTATAACGTGGTGTTCAACCAAGAATTGTTTTGAGAAAACAAATAGAAATAAAGATATGCTTTTATTGACACTACCTCCATCTTTCCAATCAGTTTCAGTTCATCTGATACCAATTTTGCACCCAGGACTACTAGGTTTCAGAAAGAAAACTAAACTTACAGTCTAGAACAGATAGTTGAACACAGGAGAAAGAACATACAGAAATAGTAAAACACACAGATAAAAATAGACAAGAATAACAATAATCATTTGTAGATAATTCTTTGAACAGTTCAAGAGAAAGGTGCCGATACCAGGTTACCGCTAGTATAACGAGGTGTTCATCCAAGAATTGTTTTGAGAAAACAAATAGAAATAAAGATATGCTTTTATTGACACTACCGCCATCTTTCCAATCAGTTTGTGTTCATCTGATACCAATTTTGCACCCAGGATTACTAGGTTTCAGAAAGCAAACTAAATTTACAGTTTAGAACAGATAGTTGAACACAGGAGAAAGAACATACAGAAATAATAACACACACAGAAAAAAATAGACGAGAATAACAATAATCATTTGAAGATAATTCATTGAACAGTTCAAGAGAACGGTGTCGATACTAGGTTATCGCTAGTATGACGAGGTGTTCATCCAAGAATTGTTCTTAGAATTGTTTTGAGAAAACAAATAGAAATAAAGATATGCTTTTATTGACACTACCTCCATCTTTCCAATCAGTTTCAGTTCATCTAATACCATTTTTGCACCCAGGACTACTAGGTTTCAGAAAGCAAACTAAACTTACAGTCTAGAACAGATAGTTGAACACAGGAGAAAGAACATATAGAAATAGTAAAACACTAAGATAAAAATAGACAAGAATAACAATAATCATTTGAAGATAATTCTTTGAACAGTTCAAGAGAATGGTGTCGATACTAGGTTTCCGCTAGTATAACGAGGTGTTCAACCAAGAATTGTTTTGAGAAAACAAATAGAAATAAAGATATGCTTTTATTGACACTACCTCCATCTTTCCAATCAGTTTCAGTTCATCTGACACCAATTTTGCACCCAGGAGTACTAGGTTTCAGAAAGCAATCTAAACTTACAGTCTAGAACAGATAGTTGAACACAGAAGAAAGAACATACAGAAACAGTAAAACACATAGATAAAAATAGATAAGAATAACAATAATCATTTGAAGATAAATCTTTGAACAGTTCAAGAGAACGGTGCCGATACTAGTTTACCGCTAGTATAACGTGGTGTTCATCGAAGAATTGTTTTGAGAAAACAAATAGAAATAAAGATATGCTTTTATTGACACTACCTCCATCTTTCCAATCAGTTTCAGTTCATCTGATACCAATTTTGCACCCAGGACTACTAGGTTTCAGAAAGAAAACTAAACTTACAGTCTAGAACAAATAGTTGAACACTGGAGAAAGAACATACAGAAATAGTAAAACACACAGATAAAAATAGACAAGAATAACAATAATCATTTGTAGATAATTCTTTGAACAGTTCAAGAGAACGGTGCCGATACTAGGTTACCGCTAGTATAACGAGGTGTTCATCCAAGAATTGTTTTGAGAAAACAAATAGAAAGAAAGATATGCTTTTATTGACACTACCGCCATCTTTCCAATCAGTTTGTGTTCATCTGATACCAATTTTGCACCCAGGATTACTAGGTTTCAGAAAGCAAACTAAATTTACAGTTTAGAACAGATAGTTGAACACAGGAGAAAGAACATACAGAAATAGTAACACACACAGAAAAAAATAGACGAGAATAACAATAATCATTTGAAGATAATTCTTTGAACAGTTCAAGAGAACGGTGTCGATACTAGGTTATCGCTAGTATAACGAGGTGTTCATCCAAGAATTGTTCTTAGAATTGTTTTGAGAAAACAAATAGAAATAAAGATATGCTTTTATTGACACTACCTCCATCTTTCCAATCAGTTTCAGTTCATCTAATACCATTTTTGCACCCAGGACTACTAGGTTTCAGAAAGCAAACTAAACTTATAGTCTAGAACAGATAGTTGAACACAGGAGAAAGAACAAATAGAAATAGTAAAACACTAAGATAAAAATAGACAAGAATAACAATAATCATTTGAAGATAATTCTTTGAACAGTTCAAGAGAATGGTGTCGATACTAGGTTTCCGCTAGTATAACGAGGTGTTCAACCAAGAATTGTTTTGAGAAAACAAATAGAAATAAAGATATGCTTTTATTGACACTACCTCCATCTTTCCAATCAGTTTCAGTTCATCTAATACCATTTTTGCACCCAGGACTACTAGGTTTCAGAAAGCAAACTAAACTTACAGTCTAGAACAGATAGTTGAACACAGGAGAAAGAACATATAGAAATAGTAAAACACTAAGATAAAAATAGACAAGAATAACAATAATCATTTGAAGATAATTCTTTGAACAGTTCAAGAGAATGGTGTCGATACTAGGTTTCCGCTAGTATAACGAGGTGTTCAACCAAGAATTGTTTTGAGAAAACAAATAGAAATAAAGATATGCTTTTATTGACACTACCTCCATCTTTCCAATCAGTTTCAGTTCATCTGACACCAATTTTGCACCCAGGAGTACTAGGTTTCAGAAAGCAATCTAAACTTACAGTCTAGAACAGATAGTTGAACACAGAAGAAAGAACATACAGAAACAGTAAAACACATAGATAAAAATAGATAAGAATAACAATAATCATTTGAAGATAAATCTTTGAACAATTCAAGAGAACGGTGCCGATACTAGTTTACCGCTAGTATAACGTGGTGTTCATCGAAGAATTGTTTTGAGAAAACAAATAGAAATAAAGATATGCTTTTATTGACACTACCTCCATCTTTCCAATCAGTTTCAGTTCATCTGATACCAATTTTGCACCCAGGACTACTAGGTTTCAGAAAGAAAACTAAACTTACAGTCTAGAACAGATAGTTGAACACAGGAGAAAGAACATACAAAAATAGTAAAACACACAGATAAAAATAGACAAGAATAACAATAATCATTTGTAGATAATTCTTTGAACAGTTCAAGAGAACGGTGCCGATACTAGGTTACCGCTAGTATAACGAGGTGTTCATCCAAGAATTGTTTTGAGAAAACAAATAGAAAGAAAGATATGCTTTTATTGACACTACCGCCATCTTTCCAATCAGTTTGTGTTCATCTGATACCAATTTTGCACCCAGGATTACTAGGTTTCAGAAAGCAAACTAAATTTACAGTTTAGAACAGATAGTTGAACACAGGAGAAAGAACATACAGAAATAGTAACACACACAGAAAAAAATAGACGAGAATAACAATAATCATTTGAAGATAATTCTTTGAACAGTTCAAGAGAACGGTGTCGATACTAGGTTATCGCTAGTATAACGAGGTGTTCATCCAAGAATTGTTCTTAGAATTGTTTTGAGAAAACAAATAGAAATAAAGATATGCTTTTATTGACACTACCTCCATCTTTCCAATCAGTTTCAGTTCATCTAATACCATTTTTGCACCCAGGACTACTAGGTTTCAGAAAGCAAACTAAACTTATAGTCTAGAACAGATAGTTGAACACAGGAGAAAGAACAAATAGAAATAGTAAAACACTAAGATAAAAATAGACAAGAATAACAATAATCATTTGAAGATAATTCTTTGAACAGTTCAAGAGAATGGTGTCGATACTAGGTTTCCGCTAGTATAACGAGGTGTTCAACCAAGAATTGTTTTGAGAAAACAAATAGAAATAAAGATATGCTTTTATTGACACTACCTCCATCTTTCCAATCAGTTTCAGTTCATCTAATACCATTTTTGCACCCAGGACTACTAGGTTTCAGAAAGCAAACTAAACTTACAGTCTAGAACAGATAGTTGAACACAGGAGAAAGAACATATAGAAATAGTAAAACACTAAGATAAAAATAGACAAGAATAACAATAATCATTTGAAGATAATTCTTTTAACAGTTCAAGAGAATGGTGTCGATACTAGGTTTCCGCTAGTATAACGAGGTGTTCAACCAAGAATTGTTTTGAGAAAACAAATAGAAATAAAGATATGCTTTTATTGACACTACCTCCATCTTTCCAATCAGTTTCAGTTCATCTGACACCAATTTTGCACCCAGGAGTACTAGGTTTCAGAAAGCAATCTAAACTTACAGTCTAGAACAGATAGTTGAACACAGAAGAAAGAACATACAGAAACAGTAAAACACATAGATAAAAATAGATAAGAATAACAATAATCATTTGAAGATAAATCTTTGAACAATTCAAGAGAACGGTGCCGATACTAGTTTACCGCTAGTATAACGTGGTGTTCATCGAAGAATTGTTTTGAGAAAACAAATAGAAATAAAGATATGCTTTTATTGACACTACCTCCATCTTTCCAATCAGTTTCAGTTCATCTGATACCAATTTTGCACCCAGGACTACTAGGTTTCAGAAAGAAAACTAAACTTACAGTCTAGAACAGATAGTTGAACATAGGAGAAAGAACATACAGAAATAGTAAAACACAAAGATAAAAATAGACAAGAATAACAATAATCATTTGTAGATAATTCTTTGAACAGTTCAAGAGAACGGTGCCGATACTAGGTTACCGCTAGTATAACGAGGTGTTCATCCAAAAATTGTTTTGAGAAAACAAATAGAAATAAAGATATGCTTTTATTGACACTACCGCCATCTTTCCAATCAGTTTGTGTTCATCTGATACCAATTTTGCACCCAGGATTACTAGGTTTCAGAAAGCAAACTAAATTTACAGTTTAGAACAGATAGTTGAACACAGGAGAAAGAACATACAGAAATAGTAACACACACAGAAAAAAATAGACGAGAATAACAATAATCATTTGAAGATAATTCTTTGAACAGTTCAAGAGAACGGTGTCGATACTAGGTTATCGCTAGTATAACGAGGTGTTCATCCAAGAATTGTTCTTAGAATTGTTTTGAGAAAACAAATAGAAATAAAGATATGCTTTTATTGACACTACCTCCATCTTTCCAATCAGTTTCAGTTCATCTAATACCATTTTTGCACCCAGGACTACTAGGTTTCAGAAAGCAAACTAAACTTATAGTCTAGAACAGATAGTTGAACACAGGAGAAAGAACAAATAGAAATAGTAAAACACTAAGATAAAAATAGACAAGAATAACAATAATCATTTGAAGATAATTCTTTGAACAGTTCAAGAGAATGGTGTCGATACTAGGTTTCCGCTAGTATAACGAGGTGTTCAACCAAGAATTGTTTTGAGAAAACAAATAGAAATAAAGATATGCTTTTATTGACACTACCTCCATCTTTCCAATCAGTTTCAGTTCATCTAATACCATTTTTGCACCCAGGACTACTAGGTTTCAGAAAGCAAACTAAACTTACAGTCTAGAACAGATAGTTGAACACAGGAGAAAGAACATATAGAAATAGTAAAACACTAAGATAAAAATAGACAAGAATAACAATAATCATTTGAAGATAATTCTTTTAACAGTTCAAGAGAATGGTGTCGATACTAGGTTTCCGCTAGTATAACGAGGTGTTCAACCAAGAATTGTTTTGAGAAAACAAATAGAAATAAAGATATGCTTTTATTGACACTACCTCCATCTTTCCAATCAGTTTCAGTTCATCTGACACCAATTTTGCACCCAGGAGTACTAGGTTTCAGAAAGCAATCTAAACTTACAGTCTAGAACAGATAGTTGAACACAGAAGAAAGAACATACAGAAACAGTAAAACACATAGATAAAAATAGATAAGAATAACAATAATCATTTGAAGATAAATCTTTGAACAATTCAAGAGAACGGTGCCGATACTAGTTTACCGCTAGTATAACGTGGTGTTCATCGAAGAATTGTTTTGAGAAAACAAATAGAAATAAAGATATGCTTTTATTGACACTACCTCCATCTTTCCAATCAGTTTCAGTTCATCTGATACCAATTTTGCACCCAGGACTACTAGGTTTCAGAAAGAAAACTAAACTTACAGTCTAGAACAGATAGTTGAACATAGGAGAAAGAACATACAGAAATAGTAAAACACAAAGATAAAAATAGACAAGAATAACAATAATCATTTGTAGATAATTCTTTGAACAGTTCAAGAGAACGGTGCCGATACTAGGTTACCGCTAGTATAACGAGGTGTTCATCCAAAAATTGTTTTGAGAAAACAAATAGAAATAAAGATATGCTTTTATTGACACTACCGCCATCTTTCCAATCAGTTTGTGTTCATCTGATACCAATTTTGCACCCAGGATTACTAGGTTTCAGAAAGCAAACTAAATTTACAGTTTAGAACAGATAGTTGAACACAGGAGAAAGAACATACAGAAATAGTAACACACACAGAAAAAAATAGACGAGAATAACAATAATCATTTGAAGATAATTCTTTGAACAGTTCAAGAGAACGGTGTCGATACTAGGTTATCGCTAGTATAACGAGGTGTTCATCCAAGAATTGTTCTTAGAATTGTTTTGAGAAAACAAATAGAAATAAAGATATGCTTTTATTGACACTACCTCCATCTTTCCAATCAGTTTCAGTTCATCTAATACCATTTTTGCACCCAGGACTACTAGGTTTCAGAAAGCAAACTAAACTTATAGTCTAGAACAGATAGTTGAACACAGGAGAAAGAACATATAGAAATAGTAAAACACTAAGATAAAAATAGACAAGAATAACAATAATCATTTGAAGATAATTCTTTGAACAGTTCAAGAGAATGGTGTCGATACTAGGTTTCCGCTAGTATAACGAGGTGTTCAACCAAGAATTGTTTTGAGAAAACAAATAGAAATAAAGATATGCTTTTATTGACACTACCTCCATCTTTCCAATCAGTTTCAGTTCATCTGACACCAATTTTGCACCCAGGAGTACTAGGTTTCAGAAAGCAATCTAAACTTACAGTCTAGAACAGATAGTTGAACACAGAAGAAAAAATATACAAAAACAGTAAAACACATAGATAAAAATAGATAAGAATAACAATAATCATTTGAAGATAATTCTTTGAACAGTTCAAGAGAACGGTGCCGATACTAGTTTACCGCTAGTATAACGTGGTGTTCAACCAAGAATTGTTTTGAGAAAACAAATAGAAATAAAGATATGCTTTTATTGACACTACCTCCATCTTTCCAATCAGTTTCAGTTCATCTGATACCAATTTTGCACCCAGGACTACTAGGTTTCAGAAAGAAAACTAAACTTACAGTCTAGAACAGATAGTTGAACACAGGAGAAAGAACATACAGAAATAGTAAAACACACAGATAAAAATAGACAAGAATAACAATAATCATTTGTAGATAATTCTTTGAACAGTTCAAGAGAACGGTGCCGATACTAGGTTACCGCTAGTATAACGAGGTGTTCATCCAAGAATTGTTTTGAGAAAACAAATAGAAATAAAGATATGCTTTTATTGACACTACCGCCATCTTTCCAATCAGTTTGTGTTCATCTGATACCAATTTTGCACCCAGGATTACTAGGTTTCAGAAAGCAAACTAAATTTACAGTTTAGAACAGATAGTTGAACACAGGAGAAAGAACATACAGAAATAGTAAAACACACAGAAAAAAATAGACGAGAATAACAATAATCATTTGAAGATAATTCTTTGAACAGTTCAAGAGAACGGTGTCGATACTAGGTTATCGCTAGTATAACGAGGTGTTCATCCAAGAATTGTTCTTAGAATTGTTTTGAGAAAACAAATAGAAATAAAGATATGCTTTTATTGACACTACCTCCATCTTTCCAATCAGTTTCAGTTCATCTAATACCATTTTTGCACCCAGGACTACTAGGTTTCAGAAAGCAAACTAAACTTATAGTCTAGAACAGATAATTGAACACAGGAGAAAGAACATATAGAAATAGTAAAACACTAAGATAAAAATAGACAAGAATAACAATAATCATTTGAAGATAATTCTTTGAACAGTTCAAGAGATTGGTGTCGATACTAGGTTTCCGCTAGTATAACGAGGTGTTCAACCAAGAATTGTTTTGAGAAAACAAATAGAAATAAAGATATGCTTTTATTGACACTACCTCCATCTTTCCAATCAGTTTCAGTTCATCTAATACCATTTTTGCACCCAGGACTACTAGGTTTCAGAAAGCAAACTAAACTTACAGTCTAGAACAGATAGTTGAACACAGGAGAAAGAACATATAGAAATAGTAAAACACTAAGATAAAAATAGACAAGAATAACAATAATCATTTGAAGATAATTCTTTGAACAGTTCAAGAGAATGGTGTCGATACTAGGTTTCCGCTAGTATAACGAGGTGTTCAACCAAGAATTGTTTTGAGAAAACAAATAGAAATAAAGATATGCTTTTATTGACACTACCTCCATCTTTCCAATCAGTTTCAGTTCATCTGACACCAATTTTGCACCCAGGAGTACTAGGTTTCAGAAAGCAATCTAAACTTACAGTCTAGAACAGATAGTTGAACACAGAAGAAAGAATATACAGAAACAGTAAAGCACATAGATAAAAATAGATAAGAATAACAATAATCATTTGAAGATAATTCTTTGAACAGTTCAAGAGAACGGTGCCGATACTAGTTTACCGCTAGTATAACGTGGTGTTCAACCAAGAATTGTTTTGAGAAAACAAATAGAAATAAAGATACGCTTTTATTGACACTACCTCCATCTTTCCAATCAGTTTCAGTTCATCTGATACCAATTTTGCACCCAGGACTACTAGGTTTCAGAAAGAAAACTAAACTTACAGTCTAGAACAGATAGTTGAACACAGGAGAAAGAACATACAGAAATAGTAAAACACACAGATAAAAATAGACAAGAATAACAATAATTATTTGTAGATAATTCTTTGAACAGTTCAAGAGAACGGTGCCGATACTAGGTTACCGCTAGTATAACGAGGTGTTCATCCAAGAATTGTTTTGAGAAAACAAATAGAAATAAAGATATGCTTTTATTGACACTACCGCCATCTTTCCAATCAGTTTGTGTTCATCTGATACCAATTTTGCACCCAGGATTACTAGGTTTCAGAAAGCAAACTAAATTTACAGTTTAGAACAGATAGTTGAACACAGGAGAAAGAACATACAGAAATAGTAACACACACAGAAAAAAATAGACGAGAATAACAATAATCATTTGAAGATAATTCTTTGAACAGTTCAAGAGAACGGTGTCGATACTAGGTTATCGCTAGTATAACGAGGTGTTCATCCAAGAATTGTTCTTAGAATTGTTTTGAGAAAACAAATAGAAATAAAGATATGCTTTTATTGACACTACCTCCATCTTTCCAATCAGTTTCAGTTCATCTAATACCATTTTTGCACCCAGGACTACTAGGTTTCAGAAAGCAAACTAAACTTATAGTCTAGAACAGATAATTGAACACAGGAGAAAGAACATATAGAAATAGTAAAACACTAAGATAAAAATAGACAAGAATAACAATAATCATTTGAAGATAATTCTTTGAACAGTTCAAGAGAATGGTGTCGATACTAGGTTTCCGCTAGTATAACGAGGTGTTCAACCAAGAATTGTTTTGAGAAAACAAATAGAAATAAAGATATGCTTTTATTGACACTACCTCCATCTTTCCAATCAGTTTCAGTTCATCTAATACCATTTTTGCACCCAGGACTACTAGGTTTCAGAAAGCAAACTAAACTTACAGTCTAGAACAGATAGTTGAACACAGGAGAAAGAACATATAGAAATAGTAAAACACTAAGATAAAAATAGACAAGAATAACAATAATCATTTGAAGATAATTCTTTGAACAGTTCAAGAGAATGGTGTCGATACTAGGTTTCCGCTAGTATAACGAGGTGTTCAACCAAGAATTGTTTTGAGAAAACAAATAGAAATAAAGATATGCTTTTATTGACACTACCTCCATCTTTCCAATCAGTTTCAGTTCATCTGACACCAATTTTGCACCCAGGAGTACTAGGTTTCAGAAAGCAATCTAAACTTACAGTCTAGAACAGATAGTTGAACACAGAAGAAAGAACATACAGAAACAGTAAAACACATAGATAAAAATAGATAAGAATAACAATAATCATTTGAAGATAAATCTTTGAACAGTTCAAGAGAACGGTGCCGATACTAGTTTACCGCTAGTATAACGTGGTGTTCATCGAAGAATTGTTTTGAGAAAACAAATAGAAATAAAGATATGCTTTTATTGACACTACCTCCATCTTTCCAATCAGTTTCAGTTCATCTGATACCAATTTTGCACCCAGGACTACTAGGTTTCAGAAAGAAAACTAAACTTACAGTCTAGAACAAATAGTTGAACACAGGAGAAAGAACATACAGAAATAGTAAAACACACAGATAAAAATAGACAAGAATAACAATAATCATTTGTAGATAATTCTTTGAACAGTTCAAGAGAACGGTGCCGATACTAGGTTACCGCTAGTATAACGAGGTGTTCATCCAAGAATTGTTTTGAGAAAACAAATAGAAATAAAGATATGCTTTTATTGACACTACCGCCATCTTTCCAATCAGTTTGTGTTCATCTGATACCAATTTTGCACCCAGGATTACTAGGTTTCAGAAAGCAAACTAAATTTACAGTTTAGTACAGATAGTTGAACACAGGAGAAAGAACATACAGAAATAGTAACACACACAGAAAAAATAGACGAGAATAACAATAATCATTTGAAGATAATTCTTTGAACAGTTCAAGAGAACGGTGTCGATACTAGGTTATCGCTAGTATAACGAGGTGTTCATCGAAGAATTGTTTTGAGAAAACAAATAGAAATAAAGATATGCTTTTATTGACACTACCTCTATCTTTCCAATCAGTTTCAGTTCATCTGATACCAATTTTGCACCCAAGACTACTATGTTTCAGAAAGCAAACTAAACTTACAGTCTAGAACAGATAGTTGAACACAGGAGAAAGAACATACACAAATAGTAAAACACACAGATAAAATATAGACAAGAATAACAATAATCATTTGAAGATAATTCTTTGTACAGTTCAAGAGAACAGTGCCGATACTAGGTTACCGCTAGTATAACGAGGTGTTCATCCAAGAATTGTTCTTAGAATTGTTTTGAGAAAACAAATAGAAATAAAGATATGCTTTTATTGACACTACCTCCATCTTTCCAATCAGTCTCAGTTCATCTGATACCAATTTTGCACCCAGGACTACTAGGTTTCTGAAAGTAAACAAAACTTACAGTCTAGAACGGATAGTTGAACACATGAGAAAGAACATACAGAAATAGTAAAACACACAGATAAAAATAGACAAGAATAACAATAATCATTTGAAGATAATTATTTGAACAGTTCAAGAGAACGGTGCCGATACTAGGTTACCGGTAGTATAACGAGGTGTTCATTCAAGAATTGTTCTTAGAATTGTTTTGAGAAAACAAATAGAAAAAAAGATATGGTTTTATTGACACTACCTCCATCTTTCCAATCAGTTTCAGTTCATGTAATACCATTTTTGCACCCAAGACTACTAGGTTTCAGAAAGCAAACTAAACTTACAGTCTAGAACAGATAGTTGAACACAGGAGAAAGAACATACATAAATAGTAAAACACATAGATAAAAATAGACAAGAATAACAATAATCATTTGTAGATAATTCTTTGAACAGTTCAAGAGAACGGTGCCGATACTAGGTTACCGCTATTATAACGAGGTGTTCATCCAAGAATTGTTCTTATAATTGTTTTGAGAAAACAAATAGAAATAAAGATATGCTTTTATTGACACTACCTCCATCTTTCCAATCATTTTCAGTTCATCTGACACCAATTTTGCACCCAGGAGTACTAGGTTTCAGAAAGCAATCTAAACTTACAGTCTAGAACAGATAGTTGAACACAGAAGAAAGAACATACAGAAACAGTAAAACACATAGATAAAAATAGATAAGAATAACAATAATCATTTGAAGATAAATCTTTGAACAGTTCAAGAGAACGGTGCCGATACTAGTTTACCGCTAGTATAACGTGGTGTTCATCGAAGAATTGTTTTGAGAAAAAAAATAGAAATAAAGATATGCTTTTATTGACACTACCTCCATCTTTCCAATCAGTTTCAGTTCATCTGATACCAATTTTGCACCCAAGACTACTATGTTTCAGAAAGCAAACTAAACTTACAGTCTAGAACAGATAGTTGAACATAGGAGAAAAAACATACACAAATAGTAAAACACACAGATAAAAAAAGACAAGAATAACAATAATCATTTGAAGATAATTCTTTGTACAGTTCAAGAGAACAGTGCCGATACTAGGTTACCGCTAGTATAACGAGGTGTTCATCCAAGAATTGTTCTTAGAATTGTTTTGAGAAAAAAAATAGAAATAAAGATATGTTTTTATTGACACTACCTCCATCTTTCCAATCAGTTTCAGTTCATCTGATACCAATTTTGCACCCAGGACTACTAGGTTTCTAAAAGAAAACAAAACTTACAGTCTAGAACAGATAGTTGAACACATGAGAAAGAACATACAGAAATAGTAAAACACACAGTTAAAAATAGACTAGAATAACAATAATCATTTGAAGATAATTCTTTGAACAGTTCAAGAGAACGGTGCCGATACTAGGTTACTGCTAGTGTAACGAGGTGTTCATCCAAGAATTGTTTTGAGAAAACAAATAGAAATAAAGATATGCTTTTATTGACACTACCGCCATCTTTCCAATCAGTTTGTGTTCATCTGATACCAATTTTGCACCCAGGACTACTAGGTTTCAGAAAGCAAACTAAATTTACAGTCTAGAACAGATAGTTGAACACAGGAGAAAGAACATACAGAAATAGTAAAACACACAGATAAAAATAGACGAGAATAACAATAATCATTTGAAGATAATTCTTTGAACAGTTCAAGAGAACGGTGCCGATACTAGGCTACCGCTAGTATAACGAGGTGTTCATCCAAGAATTGTTCTTAGAATTGTTTTGAGAAAACAAATAGAAATAAAGATATACTTTTATTGACACTACCTCCATCTTTCCAATCAGTTTCAGTTCATCTAATACCATTTTTGTACCCAGGACTACTAGGTTTCAGAAAGCAAACTAAACTTACAGTCTAGAACAGATAGTTGAACACAGGAGAAAGAACATATAGAAATAGTAAAACACTAAGATAAAAATAGACAAGAATAACAATAATCATTTGAAGATAATTCTTTGAACAGTTCAAGAGAATGGTGTCGATACTAGGTTTCCGCTAGTATAACGAGGTGTTCAACCAAGAATTGTTTTGAGAAAACAAATAGAAATAAAGATATGCTTTTATTGACACTACCTCCATCTTTCCAATCAGTTTCAGTTCATCTGACACCAATTTTGCACCCAGGAGTACTAGGTTTCAGAAAGCAATCTAAACTTACAGTCTAGAACAGATAGTTGAACACAGAAGAAAGAATATACAAAAACAGTAAAACACTAAGATAAAAATAGACAAGAATAACAATAATCATTTGAAGATAATTCTTTGAACAGTTCAAGAGAACGGTGCCGATACTAGTTTACCGCTAGTATAACGTGGTGTTCAACCAAGAATTGTTTTGAGAAAACAAATAGAAATAAAGATATGCTTTTATTGACACTACCTCCATCTTTCCAATCAGTTTCAGTTCATCTGATACCAATTATGCACCCAGGACTACTAGGTTTCAGAAAGAAAACTAAACTTACAGTCTAGAACAGATAGTTGAACACAGGAGAAAGAACATACAGAAATAGTAAAACACACAGATAAAAATAGACAAGAATAACAATAATCATTTGTAGATAATTCTTTGAACAGTTCAAGAGAAAGGTGCCGATACCAGGTTACCGCTAGTATAACGAGGTGTTAATCCAAGAATTGTTTTGAGAAAACAAATAGAAATAAAGATATGCTTTTATTGACACTACCGCCATCTTTCCAATCAGTTTGTGTTCATCTGATACCAATTTTGCACCCAGGATTACTAGGTTTCAGAAAGCAAACTAAATTTACAGTTTAGAACAGATAGTTGAACACAGGAGAAAGAACATACAGAAATAATAACACACACAGAAAAAAATAGACGAGAATAACAATAATCATTTGAAGATAATTCATTGAACAGTTCAAGAGAACGGTGTCGATACTAGGTTATCGCTAGTATGACGAGGTGTTCATCCAAGAATTGTTCTTAGAATTGTTTTGAGAAAACAAATAGAAATAAAGATATGCTTTTATTGACACTACCTCCATCTTTCCAATCAGTTTCAGTTCATCTAATACCATTTTTGCACCCAGGACTACTAGGTTTCAGAAAGCAAACTAAACTTACAGTCTAGAACAGATAGTTGAACACAGGAGAAAGAACATATAGAAATAGTAAAACACTAAGATAAAAATAGACAAGAATAACAATAATCATTTGAAGATAATTCTTTGAACAGTTCAAGAGAATGGTGTCGATACTAGGTTTCCGCTAGTATAACGAGGTGTTCAACCAAGAATTGTTTTGAGAAAACAAATAGAAATAAAGATATGCTTTTATTGACACTACCTCCATCTTTCCAATCAGTTTCAGTTCATCTGACACCAATTTTGCACCCAGGAGTACTAGGTTTCAGAAAGCAATCTAAACTTACAGTCTAGAACAGATAGTTGAACACAGAAGAAAGAACATACAGAAACAGTAAAACACATAGATAAAAATAGATAAGAATAACAATAATCATTTGAAGATAAATCTTTGAACAGTTCAAGAGAACGGTGCCGATACTAGTTTACCGCTAGTATAACGTGGTGTTCATCGAAGAATTGTTTTGAGAAAACAAATAGAAATAAAGATATGCTTTTATTGACACTACCTCCATCTTTCCAATCAGTTTCAGTTCATCTGATACCAATTTTGCACCCAGGACTACTAGGTTTCAGAAAGAAAACTAAACTTACAGTCTAGAACAAATAGTTGAACACTGGAGAAAGAACATACAGAAATAGTAAAACACACAGATAAAAATAGACAAGAATAACAATAATCATTTGTAGATAATTCTTTGAACAGTTCAAGAGAACGGTGCCGATACTAGGTTACCGCTAGTATAACGAGGTGTTCATCCAAGAATTGTTTTGAGAAAACAAATAGAAAGAAAGATATGCTTTTATTGACACTACCGCCATCTTTCCAATCAGTTTGTGTTCATCTGATACCAATTTTGCACCCAGGATTACTAGGTTTCAGAAAGCAAACTAAATTTACAGTTTAGAACAGATAGTTGAACACAGGAGAAAGAACATACAGAAATAGTAACACACACAGAAAAAAATAGACGAGAATAACAATAATCATTTGAAGATAATTCTTTGAACAGTTCAAGAGAACGGTGTCGATACTAGGTTATCGCTAGTATAACGAGGTGTTCATCCAAGAATTGTTCTTAGAATTGTTTTGAGAAAACAAATAGAAATAAAGATATGCTTTTATTGACACTACCTCCATCTTTCCAATCAGTTTCAGTTCATCTAATACCATTTTTGCACCCAGGACTACTAGGTTTCAGAAAGCAAACTAAACTTATAGTCTAGAACAGATAGTTGAACACAGGAGAAAGAACAAATAGAAATAGTAAAACACTAAGATAAAAATAGACAAGAATAACAATAATCATTTGAAGATAATTCTTTGAACAGTTCAAGAGAATGGTGTCGATACTAGGTTTCCGCTAGTATAACGAGGTGTTCAACCAAGAATTGTTTTGAGAAAACAAATAGAAATAAAGATATGCTTTTATTGACACTACCTCCATCTTTCCAATCAGTTTCAGTTCATCTAATACCATTTTTGCACCCAGGACTACTAGGTTTCAGAAAGCAAACTAAACTTACAGTCTAGAACAGATAGTTGAACACAGGAGAAAGAACATATAGAAATAGTAAAACACTAAGATAAAAATAGACAAGAATAACAATAATCATTTGAAGATAATTCTTTGAACAGTTCAAGAGAATGGTGTCGATACTAGGTTTCCGCTAGTATAACGAGGTGTTCAACCAAGAATTGTTTTGAGAAAACAAATAGAAATAAAGATATGCTTTTATTGACACTACCTCCATCTTTCCAATCAGTTTCAGTTCATCTGACACCAATTTTGCACCCAGGAGTACTAGGTTTCAGAAAGCAATCTAAACTTACAGTCTAGAACAGATAGTTGAACACAGAAGAAAGAACATACAGAAACAGTAAAACACATAGATAAAAATAGATAAGAATAACAATAATCATTTGAAGATAAATCTTTGAACAATTCAAGAGAACGGTGCCGATACTAGTTTACCGCTAGTATAACGTGGTGTTCATCGAAGAATTGTTTTGAGAAAACAAATAGAAATAAAGATATGCTTTTATTGACACTACCTCCATCTTTCCAATCAGTTTCAGTTCATCTGATACCAATTTTGCACCCAGGACTACTAGGTTTCAGAAAGAAAACTAAACTTACAGTCTAGAACAGATAGTTGAACACAGGAGAAAGAACATACAAAAATAGTAAAACACACAGATAAAAATAGACAAGAATAACAATAATCATTTGTAGATAATTCTTTGAACAGTTCAAGAGAACGGTGCCGATACTAGGTTACCGCTAGTATAACGAGGTGTTCATCCAAGAATTGTTTTGAGAAAACAAATAGAAAGAAAGATATGCTTTTATTGACACTACCGCCATCTTTCCAATCAGTTTGTGTTCATCTGATACCAATTTTGCACCCAGGATTACTAGGTTTCAGAAAGCAAACTAAATTTACAGTTTAGAACAGATAGTTGAACACAGGAGAAAGAACATACAGAAATAGTAACACACACAGAAAAAAATAGACGAGAATAACAATAATCATTTGAAGATAATTCTTTGAACAGTTCAAGAGAACGGTGTCGATACTAGGTTATCGCTAGTATAACGAGGTGTTCATCCAAGAATTGTTCTTAGAATTGTTTTGAGAAAACAAATAGAAATAAAGATATGCTTTTATTGACACTACCTCCATCTTTCCAATCAGTTTCAGTTCATCTAATACCATTTTTGCACCCAGGACTACTAGGTTTCAGAAAGCAAACTAAACTTATAGTCTAGAACAGATAGTTGAACACAGGAGAAAGAACATATAGAAATAGTAAAACACTAAGATAAAAATAGACAAGAATAACAATAATCATTTGAAGATAATTCTTTTAACAGTTCAAGAGAATGGTGTCGATACTAGGTTTCCGCTAGTATAACGAGGTGTTCAACCAAGAATTGTTTTGAGAAAACAAATAGAAATAAAGATATGCTTTTATTGACACTACCTCCATCTTTCCAATCAGTTTCAGTTCATCTGACACCAATTTTGCACCCAGGAGTACTAGGTTTCAGAAAGCAATCTAAACTTACAGTCTAGAACAGATAGTTGAACACAGAAGAAAGAACATACAGAAACAGTAAAACACATAGATAAAAATAGATAAGAATAACAATAATCATTTGAAGATAAATCTTTGAACAATTCAAGAGAACGGTGCCGATACTAGTTTACCGCTAGTATAACGTGGTGTTCATCGAAGAATTGTTTTGAGAAAACAAATAGAAATAAAGATATGCTTTTATTGACACTACCTCCATCTTTCCAATCAGTTTCAGTTCATCTGATACCAATTTTGCACCCAGGACTACTAGGTTTCAGAAAGAAAACTAAACTTACAGTCTAGAACAGATAGTTGAACACAGGAGAAAGAACATACAGAAATAGTAAAACACACAGATAAAAATAGACAAGAATAACAATAATCATTTGTAGATAATTCTTTGAACAGTTCAAGAGAACGGTGCCGATACTAGGTTACCGCTAGTATAACGAGGTGTTCATCCAAGAATTGTTTTGAGAAAACAAATAGAAATAAAGATATGCTTTTATTGACACTACCGCCATCTTTCCAATCAGTTTGTGTTCATCTGATACCAATTTTGCACCCAGGATTACTAGGTTTCAGAAAGCAAACTAAATTTACAGTTTAGAACAGATAGTTGAACACAGGAGAAAGAACATACAGAAATAGTAAAACACACAGAAAAAAATAGACGAGAATAACAATAATCATTTGAAGATAATTCTTTGAACAGTTCAAGAGAACGGTGTCGATACTAGGTTATCGCTAGTATAACGAGGTGTTCATCCAAGAATTGTTCTTAGAATTGTTTTGAGAAAACAAATAGAAATAAAGATATGCT
The DNA here is from genome assembly GCA_963556465.1 of Berberis vulgaris. Taxonomy (NCBI): domain Eukaryota; kingdom Viridiplantae; phylum Streptophyta; class Magnoliopsida; order Ranunculales; family Berberidaceae; genus Berberis; species Berberis vulgaris. Next base: position 59,432,889 of record OY747128.1, read on the forward strand.
TTTATTGACACTACCTCCATCTTTCCAATCAGTTTCAGTTCATCTAATACCATTTTTGCACCCAGGACTACTAGGTTTCAGAAAGCAAACTAAACTTATAGTCTAGAACAGATAATTGAACACAGGAGAAAGAACATATAGAAATAGTAAAACACTAAGATAAAAATAGACAAGAATAACAATAATCATTTGAAGATAATTCTTTGAACAGTTCAAGAGAATGGTGTCGATACTAGGTTTCCGCTAGTATAACGAGGTGTTCAACCAAGAATTGTTTTGAGAAAACAAATAGAAATAAAGATATGCTTTTATTGACACTACCTCCATCTTTCCAATCAGTTTCAGTTCATCTAATACCATTTTTGCACCCAGGACTACTAGGTTTCAGAAAGCAAACTAAACTTACAGTCTAGAACAGATAGTTGAACACAGGAGAAAGAACATATAGAAATAGTAAAACACTAAGATAAAAATAGACAAGAATAACAATAATCATTTGAAGATAATTCTTTGAACAGTTCAAGAGAATGGTGTCGATACTAGGTTTCCGCTAGTATAACGAGGTGTTCAACCAAGAATTGTTTTGAGAAAACAAATAGAAATAAAGATATGCTTTTATTGACACTACCTCCATCTTTCCAATCAGTTTCAGTTCATCTGACACCAATTTTGCACCCAGGAGTACTAGGTTTCAGAAAGCAATCTAAACTTACAGTCTAGAACAGATAGTTGAACACAGAAGAAAGAATATACAGAAACAGTAAAGCACATAGATAAAAATAGATAAGAATAACAATAATCATTTGAAGATAATTCTTTGAACAGTTCAAGAGAACGGTGCCGATACTAGTTTACCGCTAGTATAACGTGGTGTTCAACCAAGAATTGTTTTGAGAAAACAAATAGAAATAAAGATACGCTTTTATTGACACTACCTCCATCTTTCCAATCAGTTTCAGTTCATCTGATACCAATTTTGCACCCAGGACTACTAGGTTTCAGAAAGAAAACTAAACTTACAGTCTAGAACAGATAGTTGAACACAGGAGAAAGAACATACAGAAATAGTAAAACACACAGATAAAAATAGACAAGAATAACAATAATTATTTGTAGATAATTCTTTGAACAGTTCAAGAGAACGGTGCCGATACTAGGTTACCGCTAGTATAACGAGGTGTTCATCCAAGAATTGTTTTGAGAAAACAAATAGAAATAAAGATATGCTTTTATTGACACTACCGCCATCTTTCCAATCAGTTTGTGTTCATCTGATACCAATTTTGCACCCAGGATTACTAGGTTTCAGAAAGCAAACTAAATTTACAGTTTAGAACAGATAGTTGAACACAGGAGAAAGAACATACAGAAATAGTAACACACACAGAAAAAAATAGACGAGAATAACAATAATCATTTGAAGATAATTCTTTGAACAGTTCAAGAGAACGGTGTCGATACTAGGTTATCGCTAGTATAACGAGGTGTTCATCCAAGAATTGTTCTTAGAATTGTTTTGAGAAAACAAATAGAAATAAAGATATGCTTTTATTGACACTACCTCCATCTTTCCAATCAGTTTCAGTTCATCTAATACCATTTTTGCACCCAGGACTACTAGGTTTCAGAAAGCAAACTAAACTTATAGTCTAGAACAGATAATTGAACACAGGAGAAAGAACATATAGAAATAGTAAAACACTAAGATAAAAATAGACAAGAATAACAATAATCATTTGAAGATAATTCTTTGAACAGTTCAAGAGAATGGTGTCGATACTAGGTTTCCGCTAGTATAACGAGGTGTTCAACCAAGAATTGTTTTGAGAAAACAAATAGAAATAAAGATATGTTTTTATTGACACTACCTCCATCTTTCCAATCAGTTTCAGTTCATCTAATACCATTTTTGCACCCAGGACTACTAGGTTTCAGAAAGCAAACTAAACTTACAGTCTAGAACAGATAGTTGAACACAGGAGAAAGAACATATAGAAATAGTAAAACACTAAGATAAAAATAGACAAGAATAACAATAATCATTTGAAGATAATTCTTTGAACAGTTCAAGAGAATGGTGTCGATACTAGGTTTCCGCTAGTATAACGAGGTGTTCAACCAAGAATTGTTTTGAGAAAACAAATAGAAATAAAGATATGCTTTTATTGACACTACCTCCATCTTTCCAATCAGTTTCAGTTCATCTGACACCAATTTTGCACCCAGGAGTACTAGGTTTCAGAAAGCAATCTAAACTTACAGTCTAGAACAGATAGTTGAACACAGAAGAAAGAACATACAGAAACAGTAAAACACATAGATAAAAATAGATAAGAATAACAATAATCATTTGAAGATAAATCTTTGAACAGTTCAAGAGAACGGTGCCGATACTAGTTTACCGCTAGTATAACGTGGTGTTCATCGAAGAATTGTTTTGAGAAAACAAATAGAAATAAAGATATGCTTTTATTGACACTACCTCCATCTTTCCAATCAGTTTCAGTTCATCTGATACCAATTTTGCACCCAGGACTACTAGGTTTCAGAAAGAAAACTAAACTTACAGTCTAGAACAAATAGTTGAACACAGGAGAAAGAACATACAGAAATAGTAAAACACACAGATAAAAATAGACAAGAATAACAATAATCATTTGTAGATAATTCTTTGAACAGTTCAAGAGAACGGTGCCGATACTAGGTTACCGCTAGTATAACGAGGTGTTCATCCAAGAATTGTTTTGAGAAAACAAATAGAAATAAAGATATGCTTTTATTGACACTACCGCCATCTTTCCAATCAGTTTGTGTTCATCTGATACCAATTTTGCACCCAGGATTACTAGGTTTCAGAAAGCAAACTAAATTTACAGTTTAGTACAGATAGTTGAACACAGGAGAAAGAACATACAGAAATAGTAACACACACAGAAAAAATAGACGAGAATAACAATAATCATTTGAAGATAATTCTTTGAACAGTTCAAGAGAACGGTGTCGATACTAGGTTATCGCTAGTATAACGAGGTGTTCATCGAAGAATTGTTTTGAGAAAACAAATAGAAATAAAGATATGCTTTTATTGACACTACCTCTATCTTTCCAATCAGTTTCAGTTCATCTGATACCAATTTTGCACCCAAGACTACTATGTTTCAGAAAGCAAACTAAACTTACAGTCTAGAACAGATAGTTGAACACAGGAGAAAGAACATACACAAATAGTAAAACACACAGATAAAATATAGACAAGAATAACAATAATCATTTGAAGATAATTCTTTGTACAGTTCAAGAGAACAGTGCCGATACTAGGTTACCGCTAGTATAACGAGGTGTTCATCCAAGAATTGTTCTTAGAATTGTTTTGAGAAAACAAATAGAAATAAAGATATGCTTTTATTGACACTACCTCCATCTTTCCAATCAGTCTCAGTTCATCTGATACCAATTTTGCACCCAGGACTACTAGGTTTCTGAAAGTAAACAAAACTTACAGTCTAGAACGGATAGTTGAACACATGAGAAAGAACATACAGAAATAGTAAAACACACAGATAAAAATAGACAAGAATAACAATAATCATTTGAAGATAATTATTTGAACAGTTCAAGAGAACGGTGCCGATACTAGGTTACCGGTAGTATAACGAGGTGTTCATTCAAGAATTGTTCTTAGAATTGTTTTGAGAAAACAAATAGAAAAAAAGATATGGTTTTATTGACACTACCTCCATCTTTCCAATCAGTTTCAGTTCATGTAATACCATTTTTGCACCCAAGACTACTAGGTTTCAGAAAGCAAACTAAACTTACAGTCTAGAACAGATAGTTGAACACAGGAGAAAGAACATACATAAATAGTAAAACACATAGATAAAAATAGACAAGAATAACAATAATCATTTGTAGATAATTCTTTGAACAGTTCAAGAGAACGGTGCCGATACTAGGTTACCGCTATTATAACGAGGTGTTCATCCAAGAATTGTTCTTATAATTGTTTTGAGAAAACAAATAGAAATAAAGATATGCTTTTATTGACACTACCTCCATCTTTCCAATCATTTTCAGTTCATCTGACACCAATTTTGCACCCAGGAGTACTAGGTTTCAGAAAGCAATCTAAACTTACAGTCTAGAACAGATAGTTGAACACAGAAGAAAGAACATACAGAAACAGTAAAACACATAGATAAAAATAGATAAGAATAACAATAATCATTTGAAGATAAATCTTTGAACAGTTCAAGAGAACGGTGCCGATACTAGTTTACCGCTAGTATAACGTGGTGTTCATCGAAGAATTGTTTTGAGAAAAAAAATAGAAATAAAGATATGCTTTTATTGACACTACCTCCATCTTTCCAATCAGTTTCAGTTCATCTGATACCAATTTTGCACCCAAGACTACTATGTTTCAGAAAGCAAACTAAACTTACAGTCTAGAACAGATAGTTGAACATAGGAGAAAAAACATACACAAATAGTAAAACACACAGATAAAAAAAGACAAGAATAACAATAATCATTTGAAGATAATTCTTTGTACAGTTCAAGAGAACAGTGCCGATACTAGGTTACCGCTAGTATAACGAGGTGTTCATCCAAGAATTGTTCTTAGAATTGTTTTGAGAAAAAAAATAGAAATAAAGATATGTTTTTATTGACACTACCTCCATCTTTCCAATCAGTTTCAGTTCATCTGATACCAATTTTGCACCCAGGACTACTAGGTTTCTAAAAGAAAACAAAACTTACAGTCTAGAACAGATAGTTGAACACATGAGAAAGAACATACAGAAATAGTAAAACACACAGTTAAAAATAGACTAGAATAACAATAATCATTTGAAGATAATTCTTTGAACAGTTCAAGAGAACGGTGCCGATACTAGGTTACTGCTAGTGTAACGAGGTGTTCATCCAAGAATTGTTTTGAGAAAACAAATAGAAATAAAGATATGCTTTTATTGACACTACCGCCATCTTTCCAATCAGTTTGTGTTCATCTGATACCAATTTTGCACCCAGGACTACTAGGTTTCAGAAAGCAAACTAAATTTACAGTCTAGAACAGATAGTTGAACACAGGAGAAAGAACATACAGAAATAGTAAAACACACAGATAAAAATAGACGAGAATAACAATAATCATTTGAAGATAATTCTTTGAACAGTTCAAGAGAACGGTGCCGATACTAGGCTACCGCTAGTATAACGAGGTGTTCATCCAAGAATTGTTCTTAGAATTGTTTTGAGAAAACAAATAGAAATAAAGATATACTTTTATTGACACTACCTCCATCTTTCCAATCAGTTTCAGTTCATCTAATACCATTTTTGCACCCAAGACTACTAGTTTCAGAAAGTAAACTAAACTTGCAGTCTAGAACAGATAGTTGAACACAGGAGAAAGAACATACATAAATAGTAAAACACACAGATAAAAATAGACAAGAATAACAATAATCATTTGTAGATAATTCTTTGAACAGTTCAAGAGAATGGTGTCGATACTAGGTTACCGCTAGTATAACGAGGTGGTCAACAAGGAATTGTTCTTAGAATTGTTTTGAGAAAAAAAATAGAAATAAAGATATGATTTTATTGACACTACCTCCATCTTTCAATCAATTTCAGTTCATCTGACACCAATTTTGCACCCAGGAGTACTAGGTTTCAGAAAGCAATCTAAACTTACAGTCTAGAACAGATAGTTGAACATAGAAGAAAGAACATACAGAATGAGTAAAACACATAGATAAAAATAGATAAGAATTAAAATAATCATTTGAAGATAAATCTTTGAACAGTTCAAGAGAACGGTGCCGATACTAGTTTACCGCTAATACAGCGTGGTGTTCATCGAAGAATTGTTCTTAGAATTGTTTTGAGAAAACAAATAGAAATAAAGATATGCTTTTATTGACACTACCTCCATTCTTCCAATCAATTTCAGTTCATCTGATACCAATTTTGCACCCAAGACTACTAGGTTTCAGAAAGCAAACTAAACTTACAGTCTAGAACAGATAGTTGAACACAGGAGAAAGAACATACATAAATAGTAAAACACATAGATAAAAATAGACAAGAATAACAATAATCATTTGTAGATAATTCTTTGAACAGTTCAAGAGAACGGTGCCGATACTAGGTTACCGCTATTATAACGAGGTGTTCATCCAAGAATTGTTCTTATAATTGTTTTGAGAAAACAAATAGAAATAAAGATATGCTTTTATTGACACTACCTCCATCTTTCCAATCATTTTCAGTTCATCTGACACCAATTTTGCACCCAGGAGTACTAGGTTTCAGAAAGCAATCTAAACTTACAGTCTAGAACAGATAGTTGAACACAGAAGAAAGAACATACAGAAACAGTAAAACACATAGATAAAAATAGATAAGAATAACAATAATCATTTGAAGATAAATCTTTGAACAGTTCAAGAGAACGGTGCCGATACTAGTTTACCGCTAGTATAACGTGGTGTTCATCGAAGAATTGTTTTGAGAAAAAAAATAGAAATAAAGATATGCTTTTATTGACACTACCTCCATCTTTCCAATCAGTTTCAGTTCATCTGATACCAATTTTGCACCCAAGACTACTATGTTTCAGAAAGCAAACTAAACTTACAATCTAGAACAGATAGTTGAACATAGGAGAAAAAACATACACAAATAGTAAAACACACAGATAAAAAAAGACAAGAATAACAATAATCATTTGAAGATAATTCTTTGTACAGTTCAAGAGAACAGTGCCGATACTAGGTTACCGCTAGTATAACGAGGTGTTCATCCAAGAATTGTTCTTAGAATTGTTTTGAGAAAAAAAATAGAAATAAAGATATGTTTTTATTGACACTACCTCCATCTTTCCAATCAGTTTCAGTTCATCTGATACCAATTTTGCACCCAGGACTACTAGGTTTCTAAAAGAAAACAAAACTTACAGTCTAGAACAGATAGTTGAACACAGGAGAAAGAACATACAGAAATAGTAAAACACACAGATAAAAATAGACGAGAATAACAATAATCATTTGAAGATAATTCTTTGAACAGTTCAAGAGAACGGTGCCGATACTAGGCTACCGCTAGTATAACGAGGTGTTCATCCAAGAATTGTTCTTAGAATTGTTTTGAGAAAACAAATAGAAATAAAGATATACTTTTATTGACACTACCTCCATCTTTCCAATCAGTTTCAGTTCATCTAATACCATTTTTGCACCCAAGACTACTAGTTTCAGAAAGTAAACTAAACTTGCAGTCTAGAACAGATAGTTGAACACAGGAGAAAGAACATACATAAATAGTAAAACACACAGATAAAAATAGACAAGAATAACAATAATCATTTGTAGATAATTCTTTGAACAGTTCAAGAGAATGGTGTCGATACTAGGTTACCGCTAGTATAACGAGGTGGTCAACAAGGAATTGTTCTTAGAATTGTTTTGAGAAAAAAAATAGAAATAAAGATATGATTTTATTGACACTACCTCCATCTTTCAATCAATTTCAGTTCATCTGACACCAATTTTGCACCCAGGAGTACTAGGTTTCAGAAAGCAATCTAAACTTACAGTCTAGAACAGATAGTTGAACATAGAAGAAAGAACATACAGAATGAGTAAAACACATAGATAAAAATAGATAAGAATTAAAATAATCATTTGAAGATAAATCTTTGAACAGTTCAAGAGAACGGTGCCGATACTAGTTTACCGCTAATACAGCGTGGTGTTCATCGAAGAATTGTTCTTAGAATTGTTTTGAGAAAACAAATAGAAATAAAGATATGCTTTTATTGACACTACCTCCATTTTTCCAATCAATTTCAGTTCATCTGATACCAATTTTGCACCTAATACTACTAGGTTTCAGAAAGCAAACTAAACTTACAGTCTAGAACAGATAGTTGAACACACGAGAAAGAACATACACAAATAGTAAAACACACAGATAAAAATAGACAAGAATAACAATAATCATTTGAAGATAATTTTTTGAACAGTTCAAGAGAACGGTGCCGATACTAGGTTACCGCTAGTATAACGAGGTGTTCATCCAAGAATTGTTCTTAGAATTGTTTTGAGAAAACAAATAGAAATAAAGATATGCTTTTATTGACACAACCGCCATCTTTCCAATCAGTTTGTGTTCATCTGATACCAATTTTGCACCCAGGACTACTAGGTTTCAGAAAGCAAACTAAATTTACAATCTAGAAAAGATAGTTGAACACAAAAGAAAGAACATACAGAAATAGTAAAACACATATAAAAATAGACGAGAATAACAAAAATCATTTGAAGATAATTCTTTGAACTGTTCAAGAGAACGGTGCCGATACAAGGTTACCGCTAGTATAACGAGGTGTTCATCTAAGAATTGTTCTTAGAAAAAAAATAGAAATAAAGATATGCTTTTATTGACACTACCTCCATCTTTCCAATCAGTTTCAATTCATTTAATACCAATTTTGCACCCAGGACTACAAGGTTTCAGAAAGCAAACTAAACTTACAGTCTAGAACAGATAGTTGAACACAGGAGAAAGAACATACAGAAATAATAAAACACACAGATAAAAATAGACGAGAATAACAATAATCATTTGAGGATAATTCTTTGAACAGTTCAAGAGAATGGTGTCGATACTAGGTTACCGCTAGTATAACGAGGTGTTCAACCAAGAATTGTTCTTAGAATTGTTTTGAGAAAACAAATTGAAATAAAGATATGCTTTTATTGACACTACCTCTATCTTTCCAATCAGTTTCAGTTCATCTGATACCAATTTTGCACCCAGGACTACTAGGTTTCAGAAAGCAAACTAAACTTACAGTCTAGAACAGATTGTTGAACACAGGAGAAAGAACCTACAGAAATAGTAAAACACCGATAAAAATAGTCAAGAATAACAATAATCATTTGAAGATAATTCTTTGAACAGTTCAAGAGAATGGTGTCGATACTAGGTTACCGCTAGTATCAAGAGGTGTTCATCCAAGAATTGTTCTTAGAATTGTTTTGAGAAAACAAATAGAAATAAAAATATGCTTTTATTGACACTACCTCCATCTTTCCAATCAGTTTCAGTTCATCTAAGACCAATTTTGCACCCAGGAGTACTAGGTTTCAGAAAGCAATCTAAACTTACAGTCTAGAACAGACAGTTGAACACAGAAGAAAGAACATACAGAATGAGTAAAACACATAGATAAAAATAGATAAGAATAACAATAATCATTTGAAGATAAATCTTTGAACAGTTCAAGAGATAGGTGCCGATACTAGTTTACCGTTAGTATAACGTGGTGTTCATCGAAGAATTGTTTTGAGAAAACAAATAGAAATAAAGATATGCTTTTATTGACACTACCTCCATCTTTCCAATCAGTTTCAGTTCATCTGATACCAATTTTGCACCCAAGACTACCAGGTTTCTGAAAGCAAACTAAACTTACAGTCTAGAACAGATAGTTGAACACAGGAGAAAGAACATACAGAAATAGTAAAACACACAGATAAAATTAGACGAGAATAACAATAATCATTTGAAGATAATTCTTTGAACAGTTCAAGAGAACGGTGCCGATACTAGGTTACCGCTAGTATAACGAGGTGTTCATCCCAGAATTGTTCTTAGAATTGTTTTAAGAAAACAAATAGAAATAAAGATATGCTTTTATTGACAATACCTCCATCTTTAAAATCAGTTTCAGTTCATCTAATACCATTTTTGCACCCAGGACTACTAGGTTTCAGAAAGCAAACTAAACTTACAGTCTAGAACAGATAGTTGAACACAGGAGAAAGAACATACAGAAATAGTAAAACACAAAGATAAAAATAGACAATAATAACAATAATCATTTGAAGATAATTCTTTGAACAGTTCAAGAGAATGGTGTCGATACTAGGTTTCCGCTAGTATAACGAGGTGTTCAACCAAGAATTGTTTTGAGAAAACAAATAGAAATAAAGATATGCTTTTATTGACACTACCTCCATCTTTCCAATCAGTTTCAGTTCATCTGACACCAATTTTGCACCCAGGAGTACTAGGTTTCAGAAAGCAATCTAAACTTACAGTCTAGAACAGATAGTTGAACACAGAAGAAAGAACATACAGAAACAGTAAAACACATAGATAAGAATAGATAAGAATAACAATAACCATTTGAAGATAAATCTTTGAACAGTTCAAGAGAACGGTGCCGATACTAGTTTACCGCTAGTATAACGTGGTGTTCATCGAAGAATTGTTTTGAGAAAACAAATAGAAATAAAGATATGCTTTTATTGACACTACCTCCATCTTTCCAATCAGTTTCAGTTCATCTGATACCAATTTTGCACCCAGGACTACTAGGTTTCAGAAAGAAAACTAAACTTACAGTCTAGAACAGATAGTTGAACATAGGAGAAAGAACATACAGAAATAGTAAAACACACAGATAAAAATAGACAAGAATAACAATAATCATTTGTAGATAATTCTTTGAACAGTTCAAGAGAAGGGTGCCGATACTAGGTTACCGCTAGTATAACGAGGTGTTCATCCAAGAATTGTTTTGAGAAAACAAATAGAAATAAAGATATGATTTTATTGACACTACCTCCATCTTTCCAATCAGTTTCAGTTCATCTGACACCAATTTTGCACCCAGGAGTACTAGGTTTCAGAAAGCAATCTAAACTTACAGTCTAGAACAGATAGTTGAACACAGAAGAAAGAACATACAGTATGAGTAAAACACAAAGATAAAAATAGATAAGAATAACAATAATCATTTAAAGATAAATCTTTGAACAGTTCAAGAAAACGGTGCCGATACTAGTTTACCGCTAGTATAACGTGGTGTTCATCGAAGAATTTTTTTGATTAAAAAAATAGAAATAAAGATATGCTTTTATTGACACTACCTCCATCTTTCCAATCAGTTTCAGTTCATCTGATACCAATTTTGCACCCAAGACTACTATGTTTCAGAAAGCAAACTAAACTTACAGTCTAGAACAGATAGTTGAACACAGGAGAAAAAACATACACAAATAGTAAAACACACAGATAAAAAAAGACAAGAATAACAATAATCATTTGAAGATAATTCTTTGTACAGTTCAAGAGAACAGTGCCGATACTAGGTTACCGCTAGTATAACGAGGTGTTCATCCAAGAATTGTTCTTAGAATTGTTTTGAGAAAAAAAATAGAAATAAAGATATGCTTTTATTGACACTACCTCCATCTTTCCAATCAGTTTCAGTTCATCTGATACCAATTTTGCACCCAGGACTACTAGGTTTCTGAAAGAAAACAAAACTTACAGTCTAGAACAGATAGTTGAACACATGAGAAAGAACATACAGAAATAGTAAAACACACAGTTAAAAATAGACTAGAATAACAATAATCATTTGAAGATAATTCTTTGAACAGTTCAAGAGAACGGTGCCGATACTAGGTTACTGCTAGTGTAACGAGGTGTTCATCCAAGAATTGTTTTGAGAAAACAAATAGAAATAAAGATATGTTTTTAATGACACTACCGCCATCTTTCCAATCAGTTTGTGTTCATCTGATACCAATTTTGCACCCAGGACTACTAGGTTTCAGAAAGCAAACTAAATTTACAGTCTAGAACAGATAGTTGAACACAGGAGAAAGAACATACAGAAATAAAAAAACACACAGATAAAAATAGACGAGAATAACAATAATCATTTGAGGATAATTCTTTGAACAGTTCAAGAGAATGGTGTCGATACTAGGTTACCGCTAGTATAACGAGGTGTTCAACCAAGAATTGTTCTTAGAATTGTTTTGAGAAAACAAATTGAAATAAAGATATGCTTTTATTGACACTACCTCTATCTTTCTAATCAGTTTCAGTTCATCTGATACCAATTTTGCACCCAGGACTACTAGGTTTCAGAAAGCAAACTAAACTTACAGTCTAGAACAGATTGTTGAACACAGGAGAAAGAACCTACAGAAATAGTAAAACACCGATAAAAATAGTCAAGAATAACAATAATCATTTGAAGATAATTCTTTGAACAGTTCAAGAGAATGGTGTCGATACTAGGTTACCGCTAGTATCAAGAGGTGTTCATCCAAGAATTGTTCTTAGAATTGTTTTGAGAAAACAAATAGAAATAAAAATATGCTTTTATTGACACTACCTCCATCTTTCCAATCAGTTTCAGTTCATCTGACACCAATTTTGCACCCAGGAGTACTAGGTTTCAGAAAGCAATCTAAACTTACAGTCTAGAACAGACAGTTGAACACAGAAGAAAGAACATACAGAATGAGTAAAACACATAGATAAAAATAGATAAGAATAACAATAATCATTTGAAGATAAATCTTTGAACAGTTCAAGAGATAGGTGCCGATACTAGTTTACCGCTAGTATAACGTGGTGTTCATCGAAGAATTGTTTTGAGAAAACAAATAGAAATAAAGATATGCTTTTATTGACACTACCTCCATCTTTCCAATCAGTTTCAGTTCATCTGATACCAATTTTGCACCCAAGACTACCAGGTTTCTGAAAGCAAACTAAACTTACAGTCTAGAACAGATAGTTGAACACAGGAGAAAGAACATACAGAAATAGTAAAACACACAGATAAAAATAGACGAGAATAACAATAATCATTTGAAGATAATTCTTTGAACAGTTCAAGAGAACGGTGCCGATACTAGGTTACCGCTAGTATAACGAGGTGTTCATCCCAGAATTGTTCTTAGAATTGTTTTAAGAAAACAAATAGAAATAAAGATATGCTTTTATTGACAATACCTCCATCTTTAAAATCAGTTTCAGTTCATCTAATACCATTTTTGCACCCAGGACTACTAGGTTTCAGAAAGCAAACTAAACTTACAGTCTAGAACAGATAGTTGAACACAGGAGAAAGAACATACAGAAATAGTAAAACAGAAAGATAAAAATAGACAATAATAACAATAATCATTTGAAGATAATTCTTTGAACAGTTCAAGAGAATGGTGTCGATACTAGGTTTCCGCTAGTATAACGAGGTGTTCAACCAAGAATTGTTTTGAGAAAACAAATAGAAATAAAGATATGCTTTTATTGACACTACCTCCATCTTTCCAATCAGTTTCAGTTCATCTGACACCAATTTTGCACCCAGGAGTACTAGGTTTCAGAAAGCAATCTAAACTTACAGTCTAGAACAGATAGTTGAACACAGAAGAAAGAACATACAGAAATAGTAAAACACACAGATAAAAATAGACAAGAATAACAATAATCATTTGTAGATAATTCTTTGAACAGTTCAAGAGAACGGTGCCGATACTAGGTTACCGCTAGTATAACGAGGTGTTCATCCAAGAATTGTTTTGAGAAAACAAATAGAAATAAAGATATGATTTTATTGACACTACCTCCATCTTTCCAATCAGTTTCAGTTCATCTGACACCAATTTTGCACCCAGGAGTACTAGGTTTCAGAAAGCAATCTAAACTTACAGTCTAGAACAGATAGTTGAACACAGGAGAAAAAACATACACAAATAGTAAAACACACAGATAAAAAAAGACAAGAATAACAATAATCATTTGAAGATAATTCTTTGTACAGTTCAAGAGAACAGTGCCGATACTAGGTTACCGCTAGTATAACGAGGTGTTCATCCAAGAATTGTTCTTAGAATTGTTTTGAGAAAAAAAATAGAAATAAAGATATGCTTTTATTGACACTACCTCCATCTTTCCAATCAGTTTCAGTTCATCTAATACCAATTTTGCACCCAGGACTACTAGGTTTCTGAAAGAAAACAAAACTTACAGTCTAGAACAGATAGTTGAACACATGAGAAAGAACATACAGAAATAGTAAAACACACAGTTAAAAATAGACTAGAATAACAATAATCATTTGAAGATAATTCTTTGAACAGTTCAAGAGAACGGTGCCGATACTAGGTTACTGCTAGTGTAACGAGGTGTTCATCCAAGAATTGTTTTGAGAAAACAAATAGAAATAAAGATATGCTTTTATTGACACTACCGCCATCTTTCCAATCAGTTTGTGTTCATCTGATACCAATTTTGCACCCAGGACTACTAGGTTTCAGAAAGCAAACTAAATTTACAGTCTAGAACAGATAGTTGAACACAGGAGAAAGAACATACAGAAATAATAAAACACACAGATAAAAATAGACGAGAATAACAATAATCATTTGAGGATAATTCTTTGAACAGTTCAAGAGAATGGTGTCGATACTAGGTTACCGCTAGTATAACGAGGTGTTCAACCAAGAATTGTTCTTAGAATTGTTTTGAGAAAACAAATTGAAATAAAGATATGCTTTTATTGACACTACCTCTATCTTTCCAATCAGTTTCAGTTCATCTGATACCAATTTTGCACCCAGGACTACTAGGTTTCAGAAAGCAAACTAAACTTACAGTCTAGAACAGATTGTTGAACACAGGAGAAAGAACCTACAGAAATAGTAAAACACCGATAAAAATAGTCAAGAATAACAATAATCATTTGAAGATAATTCTTTGAACAGTTCAAGAGAATGGTGTCGATACTAGGTTACCGCTAGTATCAAGAGGTGTTCATCCAAGAATTGTTCTTAGAATTGTTTTGAGAAAACAAATAGAAATAAAAATATGCTTTTATTGAAACTACCTCCATCTTTCCAATCAGTTTCAGTTCATCTGACACCAATTTTGCACCCAGGAGTACTAGGTTTCAGAAAGCAATCTAAACTTACAGTCTAGAACAGACAGTTGAACACAGAAGAAAGAACATACAGAATGAGTAAAACACATAGATAAAAATAGATAAGAATAACAATAATCATTTGAAGATAAATCTTTGAACAGTTCAAGAGATAGGTGCCGATACTAGTTTACCGCTAGTATAACGTGGTGTTCATCGAAGAATTGTTTTGAGAAAACAAATAGAAATAAAGATATGCTTTTATTGACACTACCTCCATCTTTCCAATCAGTTTCAGTTCATCTGATACCAATTTTGCACCCAAGACTACCAGGTTTCTGAAAGCAAACTAAACTTACAGTCTAAAACAGATAGTTGAACACAGGAGAAAGAACATACAGAAATAGTAAAACACACAGATAAAAATAGACGAGAATAACAATAATCATTTGAAGATAATTCTTTGAATAGTTCAAGAGAACGGTGCCGATACTAGGTTACCGCTAGTATAACGAGGTGTTCATCCCAGAATTGTTCTTAGAATTGTTTTAAGAAAACAAATAGAAATAAAGATATGCTTTTATTGACAATACCTCCATCTTTAAAATCAGTTTCAGTTCATCTAATACCATTTTTGCACCCAGGACTACTAGGTTTCAGAAAGCAAACTAAACTTACAGTCTAGAACAGATAGTTGAACACAGGAGAAAGAACATACAGAAATAGTAAAACACAAAGATAAAAATAGACAATAATAACAATAATCATTTGAAGATAATTCTTTGAACAGTTCAAGAGAATGGTGTCGATACTAGGTTTCCGCTAGTATAACGAGGTGTTCAACCAAGAATTGTTTTGAGAAAACAAATAGAAATAAAGATATGCTTTTATTGACACTACCTCCATCTTTCCAATCAGTTTCAGTTCATCTGACACCAATTTTGCACCCAGGAGTACTAGGTTTCAGAAAGCAATCTAAACTTACAGTCTAGAACAGATAGTTGAACACAGAAGAAAGAACATACAGAAACAGTAAAACACATAGATAAGAATAGATAAGAATAACAATAATCATTTGAAGATAAATCTTTGAACAGTTCAAGAGAACGGTGCCGATACTAGTTTACCGCTAGTATAACGTGGTGTTCATCGAAGAATTGTTTTGAGAAAACAAATAGAAATAAAGATATGCTTTTATTGACACTACCTCCATCTTTCCAATCAGTTTCAGTTCATCTGATACCAATTTTGCACCCAGGACTACTAGGTTTCAGAATGAAAACTAAACTTACAGTCTAGAACAGATAGTTGAACATAGGAGAAAGAACATACAGAAATAGTAAAACACACAGATAAAAATAGACAAGAATAACAATAATCATTTGTAGATAATTCTTTGAACAGTTCAAGAGAACGGTGCCGATACTAGGTTACCGCTAGTATAACGAGGTGTTCATCCAAGAATTGTTTTGAGAAAACAAATAGAAATAAAGATATGATTTTATTGACACTACCTCCATCTTTCCAATCAGTTTCAGTTCATCTGACACCAATTTTGCACCCAGGAGTACTAGGTTTCAGAAAGCAATCTAAACTTACAGTCTAGAACAGATAGTTGAACACAGAAGAAAGAACATATAGTATGAGTAAACCACAAAGATAAAAATAGATAAGAATAACAATAATCATTTAAAGATAAATCTTTGAACAGTTCAAGAAAACGGTGCCGATACTAGTTTACCGCTAGAATAACGTGGTGTTCATCGAAGAATTGTTTTGATTAAAAAAATAGAAATAAAGATATGCTTTTATTGACACTACCTCAATCTTTCCAATCAGTTTCAGTTCATCTGATACCAATTTTGCACCCAAGACTACTATGTTTCAGAAAGCAAACTAAACTTACAGTCTAGAACAGATAGTTGAACACAGGAGAAAAAACATACACAAATAGTAAAACACACAGATAAAAAAAGACAAGAATAACAATAATCATTTGAAGATAATTCTTTGTACAGTTCAAGAGAACAGTGCCGATACTAGGTTACCGCTAGTATAACGAGGTGTTCATCCAAGAATTGTTCTTAGAATTGTTTGGAGAAAAAAAATAGAAATAAAGATATGCTTTTATTGACACTACCTCCATCTTTCCAATCAGTTTCAATTCATCTGATACCAATTTTGCACCCAGGACTACTTGGTTTCTGAAAGAAAACAAAACTTACAGTCTAGAACAGATAGTTGAACACATGAGAAAGAACATACAGAAATAGTAAAACACACAGTTAAAAATAGACTAGAATAACAATAATCATTTGAAGATAATTCTTTGAACAGTTCAAGAGAACGGTGCCGATACTAGGTTACTGCTAGTGTAACGAGGTGTTCATCCAGGAATTGTTTTGAGAAAACAAATAGAAATAAAGATATGCTTTTATTGACACTACCGCCATCTTTCCAATCAGTTTGTGTTCATCTGATACCAATTTTGCACCCAGGACTACTAGGTTTCAGAAAGCAAACTAAATTTACAGTCTACAACAGATAGTTGAACACAGGAGAAAGAACATACAGAAATAGTAAAACACACAGATAAAAATAGACGAGAATAACAATAATCATTTGAAGATAATTCTTTGAACAGTTCAAGAGAACGGTGCCGATACTAGGCTACCGCTAGTATAACGAGGTGTTCATCCAAGAATTGTTCTTAGAATTGTTTTGAGAAAACAAATAGAAATAAAGATATGCTTTTATTGACAATACCTCCATCTTTCCAATCAGTTTCAGTTCATCTAATACCATTTTTGCACCCAAGACTACTAGTTTCAGAAAGTAAACTAAACTTACAGTCTAGAACAGATAGTTGAACACAGGAGAAAGAACATACATAAATAGTAAAACACACAGATAAAAATAGACAAGAATAACAATAATCATTTGAAGATAATTCTTTGAACAGTTCAAGAGAACAGTGCCGATACTAGGTTACCGCTAGTATAACGAGGTGTTCATCCAAGAATTGTTCTTAGAATTGTTTTGAGAAAACAAATAGAAATAAAGATATGCTTTTATTGACACTACCTCCATCTTTCCAATCAGTTTCAGTTCATCTGATAACAATTTTGCACCCAGGACTACTAGGTTTCTGAAAGAAAACAAAACTTACAGTCTAGAACAGATAGTTGAACACATGAGAAAGAACATACAAAAATAGTAAAACACACAGATAAAAATAGTCAAGAATAACAATAATCATTTGAAGATAATTTTTTGAACAGTTCAAGAGAACGGTGCCGATACTAGGTTACCGCTAGTATAACGAGGTGTTCATCCAAGAATTGTTCTTAGAATTGTTTTGAGAAAACAAATAGAAATAAAGATATGCTTTTATTGACACAACCACCATCTTTCCAATCAGTTTGTGTTCATCTGATACCAATTTTTCACCCAGGACTACTAGGTTTCAGAACGCAAACTAAATTTACAATCTAGAAAAGATAGTTGAACACAAAAGAAAGGACATACAGAAATAGTAAAACACATATAAAAATAGGCGAGAATAACAAAAATCATTTGAAGATAATTCTTTGAACAGTTCAAGAGAACGGTGCCGATACAAGGTTACCGCTAGTATAACGAGGTGTTCATCTAAGAATTGTTCTTAGAAAAAAAATAGAAATAAAGATATGCTTTTATTGACACTACCTCCATCTTTCCAATCAGTTTCAATTCATTTAATACCAATTTTGCACCCAGGACTACAAGGTTTCAGAAAGCAAACTAAACTTACAGTCTAGAACAGATAGTTGAACACAGGAGAAAGAACATACAGAAATAGTAAAACACACAGATAAAAATAGACGAGAATAACAATAATCATTTGAGGATAATTCTTTGAACAGTTCAAGATAATGGTGTCGATACTAGGTTACCGCTAGTATAACGAGGTGTTCAACCAAGAATTGTTCTTAGAATTGTTTTGAGAAAACAAATTGAAATAAAGATATGCTTTTATTGACACTACCTCTATCTTTCCAATCAGTTTCAGTTCATCTGATACCAATTTTGCACCCAGGACTACTAGGTTTCAGAAAGCAAACTAAACTTACAGTCTAGAACAGATTGTTGAACACAGGAGAAAGAACCTACAGAAATAGTAAAACACAGATAAAAATAGTCAAGAATAACAATAATCATTTGAAGATAATTCTTTGAACAGTTCAAGAGAATGGTGTCGATACTAGGTTACCGCTAGTATCAAGAGGTGTTCATCCAAGAATTGTTCTTAGAATTGTTTTGAGAAAACAAATAGAAATAAAAATATGCTTTTATTGACACTACCTCCATCTTTCCAATCAGTTTCAGTTCATCTGACACCAATTTTGCACCCAGGAGTACTAGGTTTCAGAAAGCAATCTAAACTTACAGTCTAGAACAGACAGTTGAACACAGAAGAAAGAACATACAGAATGAGTAAAACACATAGATAAAAATAGATAAGAATAACAATAATCATTTGAAGATAAATCTTTGAACAGTTCAAGAGATAGGTGCCGATACTAGTTTACCGCTAGTATAACGTGGTGTTCATCGAAGAATTGTTTTGAGAAAACAAATAGAAATAAAGATATGCTTTTATTGACACTACCTCCATCTTTCCAATCAGTTTCAGTTCATCTGATACCAATTTTGCACCCAAGACTACTAGGTTTCTGAAAGCAAACTAAACTTACAGTCTAGAACAGATAGTTGAACACAGGAGAAAGAACATACAGAAATAGTAAAACACACAGATAAAAATAGACGAGAATAACAATAATCATTTGAAGATAATTCTTTGAACAGTTCAAGAGAACGGTGCCGATACTAGGTTACCGCTAGTATAACGAGGTGTTCATCCAAGAATTGTTCTTAGAATTGTTTTGAGAAAACAAATAGAAATAAAGATATGCTTTTATTGACACTACCTCCATCTTTAAAATCAGTTTCAGTTCATCTAAAACCATTTTTGCACCTAGGACTACTAGTTTCAGAAAGCAAACTAAACTTACAGTCTAGAACAGATAGTTGAACACAGGAGAAAGAACATACAGAAATAGTAAAACACAAAGATAAAAATAGACAAGAATAACAATAATCATTTGAAGATAATTCTTTGAACAGTTCAAGAGAATGGTGTCGATACTAGGTTTCCGCTAGTATAACGAGGTGTTCAACCAAGAATTGTTTTGAGAAAACAAATAGAAAGAAAGATATGCTTTTATTGACACTACCTCCATCTTTCCAATCAGTTTCAGTTCATCTGACACCAATTTTGCACCCAGGAGTACTAGGTTTCAGAAAGCAATCTAAACTTACAGTCTAGAACAGATAGTTGAACACAGAAGAAAGAACATACAGAAACAGTAAAACACATAGATAAAAATAGATAAGAATAACAATAATCATTTGAAGATAAATCTTTGAACAGTTCAAGAGAACGGTGCCGATACTAATTTACCGCTAGTATAACGTGGTGTTCATCGAAGAATTGTTTTGAGAAAACAAATAGAAATAAAGATATGCTTTTATTGACACTACCTCCATCTTTCCAATCAGTTTCAGTTCATCTGATACAAATTTTGCACCCAGGACTACTAGGTTTCAGAAAGAAAACTAAACTTACAGTCTAGAACAGATAGTTGAACACAAGAGAAAGAACATATAGAAATAGTAAAACACACAGATAAAAATAGACAAGAATAACAATAATCCTTTGTAGATAATTCTTTGAACAGTTCAAGAGAACGGTGCAGATACTAGGTTACCGCTAGTATAACGAGGTGTTCATCCAAGAATTGTTTTGAGAAAACAAATAGAAATAAAGATATGCTTTTATTGACACTACCGCCATCTTTCCAATCAGTTTGTGTTCATCTGATACAAATTTTGCACCCAGGACTACTAGGTTTCAGAAAGCAAACTAAATTTACAGTTTAGAACAGATAGTTGAACACAGGAGAAAGAACATACAGAAATAGTAACACACAGATAAAAATAGACGAGAATAACAATAATCATTTTAAGATAATTCTTTGAACAGTTCAAGATAACGGTGCCGATACTAGGTTACCGCTAGTATAACGAGGTGTTCATCCAAGAATTGTTCTTAGAATTGTTTTGAGAAAACAAATAGAAATAAAGATATGCTTTTATTGACACTACCTCCATCTTTCCAATCAGTTTCAGTTCAACTAATACCATTTTTGCACCCAGGACTACTAGGTTTCAGAAAGCATACTAAACTTACAGTCTAGAACAGATAGTTGAACACCGGAGAAAGAACATACAGAAATAGTAAAACACACAGATAAAAATAGACAAGAATAACAATAATCATTTGAAGATAATTCTTTGAACAGTTCAAGAGAATAGTGTCGATACTAGGTTTCCGCTAGTATAACGAGGTGTTCAACCAAGAATTGTTTTGAGAAAACAAATAGAAATAAAGATATGATTTTATTGACACTACCTCCATCTTTCCAATCAGTTTCAGTTCATCTGACACCAATTTTGCACCCAGGAGTACTAGGTTTCAGAAAGCAATCTAAACTTACAGTCTAGAACAGACAGTTGAACACAGAAGAAAGAACATACAGAATGAGTAAAACACATAGATAAAAATAGATAAGAATAACAATAATCATTTGAAGATAAATCTTTGAACAGTTCAAGAGAACGGTGCCGATACTAGTTTACCGCTAGTATAACGTGGTGTTCATCGAAGAATTGTTTTGAGAAAACAAATAGAAATAAAGATATGCTTTTATTGACACTACCTCCATCTTTCCAATCAGTTTCAGTTCATCTGATACCAATTTTGCACCCAAGACTACTAGGTTTCTGAAAGCAAACTAAACTTACAGTCTAGAACTGATAGTTGAACACAGGAGAAAGAACATACAGAAATAGTAAAACACACAGATAAAAATAGACGAGAATAACAATAATCATTTGAAGATAATTCTTTGAACAGTTCAAGAGAACGGTGCCGATACTAGGTTACCGCTAGTATAACGAGGTGTTCATCCAAGAATTGTTCTTAGAATTGTTTTGAGAAAACAAATAGAAATAAAGATATGTTTTTATTGACACTACCTCCATCTTTAAAATCAGTTTCAGTTCATCTAATACCATTTTTGCACCCGGGACTACTAGGTTTCAGAAAGCAAACTAAACTTACAGTCTAGAATAGATAGTTGAACACAGGAGAAATAACATACAGAAATAGTAAAACACAAAGATAAAAATAGACAAGAATAACAATAATCATTTGAAGATAATTCTTTGAACAGTTCAAGAGAATGGTGTCGATACTAGGTTTCCGCTAGTATAACGAGGTGTTCAACCAAGAATTGTTTTGAGAAAACAAATAGAAAGAAAGATATGCTTTTATTGACACTACCTCCATCTTTCCAATCAGTTTCAGTTCATCTGACACCAATTTTGCACCCAGGAGTACTAGGTTTCAGAAAGCAATCTAAACTTACAGTCTAGAACAGATAGTTGAACACAGAAGAAAGAACATACAGAAACAGTAAAACACATAGATAAAAATAGATAAGAATAACAATAATCATTTGAAGATAAATCTTTGAACAGTTCAAGAGAACGGTGCCGATACTAGTTTACCGCTAGTATAACGTGGTGTTCATCAAAGAATTGTTTTGAGAAAACAAATAGAAATAAAGATATGCTTTTATTGACACTACCTCCATCTTTCCAATCAGTTTCAGTTCATCTGACACCAATTTTGCACCCAGGACTACTAGGTTTCAGAAAGAAAACTAAACTTACATTCTAGAACAGATAGTTGAACACAGGAGAAAGAACATACAGAAATAGTAAAACACAGATAAAAATAGACAAGAATAACAATAATCATTTTATAGATAATTCTTTGAACAGTTCAAGAAAACGGTACCGATACTAGGTTACCGCTAGTATAACGAGGTGTTCATCCAAGAATTGTTTTGAGAAAACAAATAGAAATAAAGATATGCTTTTATTGACACTACTGCCATCTTTCCAATCAGTTTGTGTTCATCTGAAACCAATTTTGCACCCAGGACTACTAGGTTTCAGAAAGCAAACTAAATTTACAGTTTAGAACAGATAGTTGAACACAGGAGAAAGAACATACAGAAATAGTAACACACACAGATAAAAATAGACGAGAATAACAATAATCATTTGAAGATAATTCTTTGAACAGTTCAAGATAACGGTGCCGATACTAGGTTACCGCTAGTATAACGAGGTGTTCATCCAAGAATTGTTCTTAGAATTGTTTTGAGAAAACAAATACAAATAAAGATATGCTTTTATTGACACTACCTCCATCTTTCCAATCAGTTTCAGTTCATTTAATACCATTTTTGCACCCAGGACTACTAGGTTTCAGAAAGCAAATTAAACTTACAGTCTAGAACAGATAGTTGAACACAGGAGAAAGAACATACAGAAATAGTAAAACACACAGATAAAAATAGACAAGAATAACAATAATCATTTGAAGATAATTCTTTGAACAGTTCAAGAGAATGGTGTCGATACTAGGTTTTCGCTAGTATAACGAGTTGTTCAACCAAGAATTGTTTTGAGAAAACAAATAGAAATAAAGATATGATTTTATTGACACTACCTCCATCTTTCCAATCAGTTTCAGTTCATCTGACACCAATTTTGCACCCAGGAGTACTAGGTTTCAGAAAGCAATCTAAACTTACAGTCTAGAACAGATAGTTGAACACAGAAGAAAGAACATACAGATTGAGTAAAACACATAGATAAAAATAGATAAGAATAACAATAATCATTTGAAGATAAATCTTTGAACAGTTCAAGAGAACGGTGCCGATACTAGTTTACCGCTAGTATAACGTGGTGTTCATCGAAGAATTGTTTTGAGAAAACAAATAGAAATAAAGATATGCTTTTATTGACACTACCTCCATCTTTCCAATCAGTTTCAGTTCATCTGATACCAATTTTGCACCCAAGACTACTATGTTTCAGAAAGCAAACTAAACTTACAGTCTAGAACAGATAGTTGAACACAGGAGAAAGAACATACACAAATAATAAAACACACAGATAAAAATAGACAAGAATAATAATAATCATTTGAAGATAATTCTTTGTACAGTTCAAGAGAACAGCGCCGATACTAGGTTACCGCTAGTATAACGAGGTGTTCATCCAAGAATTGTTCTTAGAATTGTTTTGAGAAAACAAATAGAAATAAAGAAATGCTTTTATTGACACTACCTCCATCTTTCCAATCAATTTCAGTTCATATAATACAATTTTTGCACCGAAGACTACTAGGTTTCACAAAGCAAACTAAACTTACAGTCTAGAACAGATAGTTGAACACAGGAGAAAGAACATACATAAATAGTAAAACACACAGATAAAAATAGACAAGAATAACAATAATCATTTGTAGATAATTCTTTGAACAGTTCAAGAGAATGGTGTCGATACTAGGTTACCGCTAGTATAACGAGGTGTTCAACCAAGAATTGTTCTTAGAATTGTATTGAGAAAACAAATAGAAATAAAGATATGATTTTATTGACCCTACCTCCATCTTTCCAATCAGTTTCAGTTCATCTGACACCAATTTTGCACCCAGGAGTACTAGGTTTCTGAAAGCAATCTAAACTTACAGTCTAGAACAGATAGTTGAACACAGAAGAAAGAACATACAGAATGAGTAAAACACATAGATAAAAATAGATAAGAATAACAATAATCATTTGAAGATAAATCTTTGAACAGTTCAAGAGAACGGTGCCGATACTAGGTTACTGCTAGTGTAACGAGGTGTTCATCCAAGAATTGTTTTGAGAAAACAAATAGAAATAAAGATATGCTTTTATTGACACTACCGCCATCTTTCCAATCAGTTTGTGTTCATCTGATACCAATTTTGCACCCAAGACTACTAGGTTTCAGAAAACAAACTAAATTTACAGTCTAGAACAGATAGTTGAACACAGGAGAAAGAACATATAGAAATAGTAAAACACACAGATAAAAATAGACGAGAATAACAATAATCATTTGAAGATAATTCTTTGAACAGTTCAAGAGAACGGTGCCGATACTAGGTTACCGCTAGTATAACGAGGTGTTCATCCAAGAATTGTTCTTAGAATTGTTTTGAGAAAACAAATAGAAATAAAGATATGCTTTTATTGACACTACCTCCATCTTTCCAATCAATTTCAGTTCATTTAATACCATTTTTGCACCCAAGACTACTAGGTTTCACAAAGCAAACTAAACTTACAGTCTAGAACAGATAGTTGAACACAGGAGAAAGAACATACATAAATAGTAAAACACACAGATAAAAATAGACAAGAATAACAATAATCATTTGTAGATAATTCTTTGAACAGTTCAAGAGAATGGTGTCGATACTAGGTTACCGCTAGTATAACGAGGTGTTAAACCAAGAATTGTTCTTAGAATTGTATTGAGAAAACAAATAGAAATAAAGATATGATTTTATTGACCCTACCTCCATCTTTCCAATCAGTTTCAGTTCATCTGACACCAATTTTGCACCCAGGAGTACTAGGTTTCTGAAAGCAATCTAAACTTACAGTCTAGAACAGATAGTTGAACACAGAAGAAAGAACATACAGAATGAGTAAAACACATAGATAAAAATAGATAAGAATAACAATAATCATTTGAAGATAAATCTTTGAACAGTTCAAGAGAACGGTGCCGATACTAGGTTACTGCTAGTGTAACGAGGTGTTCATCCAAGAATTGTTTTGAGAAAACAAATAGAAATAAAGATATGCTTTTATTGACACTACCGCCATCTTTCCAATCAGTTTGTGTTCATCTGATACCAATTTTGCACCCAGGACTACTAGGTTTCAGAAAGCAAACTAAATTTACAGTCTAGAACAGATAGTTGAACACAGGAGAAAGAACATATAGAAATAGTAAAACACACAGATAAAAATAGACGAGAATAACAATAATCATTTGAAGATAATTCTTTGAACAGTTCAAGAGAACGGTGCCGATACTAGGTTACCGCTAGTATAACGAGGTGTTCATCCAAGAATTGTTCTTATAATTGTTTTGAGAAAACAAATAGAAATAAAGATATGCTTTTATTGACACTACCTCCATCTTTCCAATCAGTTTCAGTTCATCTAATACCATTTTTGCACCCAAGACTACTAGGTTTCACAAAGCAAACTAAACTTACAGTCTAGAACAGATAGTTGAACACTGGAGAAAGAACATACATAAATAGTAAAACACACAGATAAAAATAGACAAGAATAACAATAATCATTTGTAGATAATTCTTTGAACAGTTCAAGAGAATGGCGTCGATACTAGGTTACCGCTAGTATAACGAGGTGTTCAACCAAGAATTGTTCTTAGAATTGTTTTGAGAAAACAAATGGAAATAAAGATATGATTTTATTGACACTACCTCCATCTTTCCAATCAGTTTCAGTTCATCTGACACCAATTTTGCACCCAGGAGTACTAGGTTTCAGAAAGCAATCTAAACTTACAGTCTAGAACAAATAGTTGAACACAGAAGAAAGAACATACAGAATGAGTAAAACACATAGATAAAAATAGATAAGAATAAAAATAATCATTTGAAGATAAATCTTTGAAAAGTTCAAGAGAACGGTGCCGAAACTAGTTTACCGCTAGTATAACGTGGTGTTCATCGAAGAAATGTTCTTAGAATTGTTTTGAGAAAACAAATAGAAATAAAGATATGCTTTTATTGACACTACCTCCATCTTTCCAATCAGTTTCAGTTCATCTGATACCAATTTTGCACCCAAGACTACTAGGTTTCAGAAAGCAAACTAAACTTACAGTCTAGAACAGATAGTTGAACACAGGAGAAAGAACATACACAAATAGTAAAACACACAGATAAAAATAGACAAGAATAACAATAATCATTTGAAGATAATTCTTTGAACAGTTCAAGAGAACAGTGCCGATACTAGGTTACCGCTAGTATAACGAGGTGTTCATCCAAGAATTGTTCTTAGAATTGTTTTGATAAAACAAATAGAAATAAAGATATGCTTTTATTGACACTACCTCCATCTTTCCAATCAGTTTCAGTTCATCTGATACCAATTTTGCACCCAGGACTACTAGGTTTCTGAAAGAAAACAAAACTTACAGTCTAGAACAGATAGTTGAACACATGAGAAAGAACATACAAAAATAGTAAAACACACATAGAAAAATAGACAAGAATAACAATAATCATTTGAAGATAATTCTTTGAACAGTTCAAGAGAACGGTGCCGATACTAGGTTACCGCTAGTATAAAGAGGTGTTCATCCAAGAATTGTTCTTAGAATTGTTTTGAGAAAACAAATAGAAATAAAGATATGCTTTTATTGACACTACCGCCATCTTTCCAATCAGTTTGTGTTCATCTGATACCAACTTTGCACCCAGGACTACTAGGTTTCAGAAAGCAAACTAAATTTACAATCTAGAAAAGATAGTTGAACACAAAAGAAAGAACATACAGAAATAGTAAAACACATATAAAAATAGACGAGAATAACAAAAATCATTTGAAGATAATTCTTTGAACCGTTTAAGAGAACGGTGCCAATACAAGGTTACCGCTAGTATAACGAGGTGTTCATCCAAGAATTGTTCTTAGAATTGTTTTGAGAAAAAAAATAGAAATAAAGATATGCTTTTATTGACACTACCTCCATCTTTCCAATCAGTTTCAATTCATCTAATACCAATTTTGCATCCACGACTTCTAGGTTTCAGAAAGCAAACTAAACTTATAGTCTAGAACAGAAAGTTGAACACAGGAGAAAGAACATACAGAAATAGTAAAACACACAGATAAAAATAGACAATAATAACAATAATAATTTGAAGATAATTCTTTGAACAGTTCAAGAGAATGGTGTCGATACTAGGTTACCGCTAGTATAACGAGGTGTTCAACCAAGAATTGTTCTTCGAATTGTTTTGAGAAAACAAATAGAACTAAAGATACGCTTTTATTGACACTACCTCTATCTTTCCAATCAGTTTCAGTTCATCTGATACCAATTTTGCACCCAGGACTACTAGGTTTCAGAAAACAAACGAAACTTACAGTCTAGAATAGATAGTTGAACACAGGAGAAAGAACATACAGAAATAGTAAAACACAAAGATAAAAATAGACGAGAATAACAATAATCATTTGAAGATAATTCTTTGAACAGTTCAAGAGAACAGTGCCGATACTTGGTTACCGCTAGAATAACGAGGTGTTCATCCAAGAATTGTTCTTAGAATTGTTTTGAGAAAACAAATAGAAAGAAACATATGCTTTTATTGACACTACCTCCATCTTTCCAATCTGTTTCAGTTCATCTGATACCAATTTTGCACCCAGGACTACTAGGTTTCAGAAAGCAAACTAAACTTACAGTCTAGAACAGATAGTTGAACACAGGAGAAAGAACATACAGAAATAGTAAAACAAAGATAAAAATAGAAAAAAATAACAATAATCATTTGAGGATAATTCTTTGAACAGTTAAAGAGAATGGTGTCGATACTAGGTTACCGCTAGTATAACGAGGTGTTCAACCAAGAATTGTTCTTAGAATTGTTTTGAGAAAACAAATAGAAATAAAGATATGCTTTTATTGACACTACCTCCATCTTTCCAATCAGTTTCAGTTCATCTGATACCAATTTTGCACCCAGGACTACTAGGTTTCAGAAAGCAAACTAAACTTACAGTCTAGAACAAATAGTTGAACACAGGAGAAAGAACATACAGAAATAGTAAAACACACAGATAAAAATAGACGAGAATAATAATAATCATTTGAAGTTAATTCTTTGAACATTTCAAGAGAACGGTGCCGATACTAGGTTACCGCTAGTATAACGAGGTGTTCATCCTAGAATTGTTCTTAGAATATTTTTGAGAAAACAAATAGAAAGAAAGATATGCTTTTATTGACACTAACTCCATCTTTCCAATCTGTTTCAGTTCATCTGATACCAATTTTGCACCCAGGATAACTAGGTTTCAGAAAGCAAACTAAACTTACAGTCTAGAACAGATTGTTGAACACAGGAGAAAGAACCTACAGAAATAGTAAAACACAGATAAAAATAGACAAGAATAACAATAATCATTTGAAGATAATTCTTTGAACAGTTCAAGAGAACGGTGTCGATACTAGGTTACCGCTAGTATCAAGAGGTGTTCATCCAAGAATTGTTCTTAGAATTGTTTTCAGAAAACAAATAGAAATAAAGATATGCTTTTATTGACACTACCTCCATCTTTCCAATCAGTTTCAGTTCATCTGACACCAATTTTGCACCCAGGACTACTAGGTTTTAGAAAGCAAACTAAACTTACAGTCTAGAACAAATTGTTGAACACATGAGAAAGAACATACAGAATGAGTAAAACACACAGATAAAAATAGATAAGAATAACAATAATCATTTGAAGATAAATCTTTGAACAGTTCAAGAGAACGGTGCCGATACTAGGTTACCGCTAGTATAACGAGATGTTCATCCAAGAATTGTTTTGAGAAAACAAATAGAAATAAATATATGCTTTTATTGACACTACCTCCATCTTTCCAATCTGTTTCAATTCATCTGATACCAATTTTGCACCCAAGACTACTAGGTTTCAGAAAGCAAACTAAACTTACAGTCTAGAACAGATAGTTGAACACAGGAGAAAGAACATACAGAAATAGTAAAACAAAGATAAAAATAGAAAAAAATAACAATAATCATTTGAGGATAATTCTTTGAACAGTTAAAGAGAATGGTGTCGATACTAGGTTACCGCTAGTATAACGAGGTGTTCAACCAAGAATTGTTCTTAGAATTGTTTTGAGAAAACAAATGGAAATAAAGATATGATTTTATTGACACTACCTCCATCTTTCCAATCAGTTTCAGTTCATCTGACACCAATTTTGCACCCAGGAGTACTAGGTTTCAGAAAGCAATCTAAACTTACAGTCTAGAACAAATAGTTGAACACAGAAGAAAGAACATACAGAATGAGTAAAACACATAGATAAAAATAGATAAGAATAAAAATAATCATTTGAAGATAAATCTTTGAAAAGTTCAAGAGAACGGTGCCGAAACTAGTTTACCGCTAGTATAACGTGGTGTTCATCGAAGAAATGTTCTTAGAATTGTTTTGAGAAAACAAATAGAAATAAAGATATGCTTTTATTGACACTACCTCCATCTTTCCAATCAGTTTCAGTTCATCTGATACCAATTTTGCACCCAAGACTACTAGGTTTCAGAAAGCAAACTAAACTTACAGTCTAGAACAGATAGTTGAACACAGGAGAAAGAACATACACAAATAGTAAAACACACAGATAAAAATAGACAAGAATAACAATAATCATTTGAAGATAATTCTTTGAACAGTTCAAGAGAACAGTGCCGATACTAGGTTACCGCTAGTATAACGAGGTGTTCATCCAAGAATTGTTCTTAGAATTGTTTTGATAAAACAAATAGAAATAAAGATATGCTTTTATTGACACTACCTCCATCTTTCCAATCAGTTTCAGTTCATCTGATACCAATTTTGCACCCAGGACTACTAGGTTTCTGAAAGAAAACAAAACTTACAGTCTAGAACAGATAGTTGAACACATGAGAAAGAACATACAAAAATAGTAAAACACACATAGAAAAATAGACAAGAATAACAATAATCATTTGAAGATAATTCTTTGAACAGTTCAAGAGAACGGTGCCGATACTAGGTTACCGCTAGTATAAAGAGGTGTTCATCCAAGAATTGTTCTTAGAATTGTTTTGAGAAAACAAATAGAAATAAAGATATGCTTTTATTGACACTACCGCCATCTTTCCAATCAGTTTGTGTTCATCTGATACCAACTTTGCACCCAGGACTACTAGGTTTCAGAAAGCAAACTAAATTTACAATCTAGAAAAGATAGTTGAACACAAAAGAAAGAACATACAGAAATAGTAAAACACATATAAAAATAGACGAGAATAACAAAAATCATTTGAAGATAATTCTTTGAACCGTTTAAGAGAACGGTGCCAATACAAGGTTACCGCTAGTATAACGAGGTGTTCATCCAAGAATTGTTCTTAGAATTGTTTTGAGAAAAAAAATAGAAATAAAGATATGCTTTTATTGACACTACCTCCATCTTTCCAATCAGTTTCAATTCATCTAATACCAATTTTGCATCCACGACTTCTAGGTTTCAGAAAGCAAACTAAACTTATAGTCTAGAACAGAAAGTTGAACACAGGAGAAAGAACATACAGAAATAGTAAAACACACAGATAAAAATAGACAATAATAACAATAATAATTTGAAGATAATTCTTTGAACAGTTCAAGAGAATGGTGTCGATACTAGGTTACCGCTAGTATAACGAGGTGTTCAACCAAGAATTGTTCTTCGAATTGTTTTGAGAAAACAAATAGAACTAAAGATACGCTTTTATTGACACTACCTCTATCTTTCCAATCAGTTTCAGTTCATCTGATACCAATTTTGCACCCAGGACTACTAGGTTTCAGAAAACAAACGAAACTTACAGTCTAGAATAGATAGTTGAACACAGGAGAAAGAACATACAGAAATAGTAAAACACAAAGATAAAAATAGACGAGAATAACAATAATCATTTGAAGATAATTCTTTGAACAGTTCAAGAGAACAGTGCCGATACTTGGTTACCGCTAGAATAACGAGGTGTTCATCCAAGAATTGTTCTTAGAATTGTTTTGAGAAAACAAATAGAAAGAAACATATGCTTTTATTGACACTACCTCCATCTTTCCAATCTGTTTCAGTTCATCTGATACCAATTTTGCACCCAGGACTACTAGGTTTCAGAAAGCAAACTAAACTTACAGTCTAGAACAGATAGTTGAACACAGGAGAAAGAACATACAGAAATAGTAAAACAAAGATAAAAATAGAAAAAAATAACAATAATCATTTGAGGATAATTCTTTGAACAGTTAAAGAGAATGGTGTCGATACTAGGTTACCGCTAGTATAACGAGGTGTTCAACCAAGAATTGTTCTTAGAATTGTTTTGAGAAAACAAATAGAAATAAAGATATGCTTTTATTGACACTACCTCCATCTTTCCAATCAGTTTCAGTTCATCTGATACCAATTTTGCACCCAGGACTACTAGGTTTCAGAAAGCAAACTAAACTTACAGTCTAGAACAAATAGTTGAACACAGGAGAAAGAACATACAGAAATAGTAAAACACACAGATAAAAATAGACGAGAATAATAATAATCATTTGAAGTTAATTCTTTGAACATTTCAAGAGAACGGTGCCGATACTAGGTTACCGCTAGTATAACGAGGTGTTCATCCTAGAATTGTTCTTAGAATATTTTTGAGAAAACAAATAGAAAGAAAGATATGCTTTTATTGACACTAACTCCATCTTTCCAATCTGTTTCAGTTCATCTGATACCAATTTTGCACCCAGGATAACTAGGTTTCAGAAAGCAAACTAAACTTACAGTCTAGAACAGATTGTTGAACACAGGAGAAAGAACCTACAGAAATAGTAAAACACAGATAAAAATAGACAAGAATAACAATAATCATTTGAAGATAATTCTTTGAACAGTTCAAGAGAACGGTGTCGATACTAGGTTACCGCTAGTATCAAGAGGTGTTCATCCAAGAATTGTTCTTAGAATTGTTTTCAGAAAACAAATAGAAATAAAGATATGCTTTTATTGACACTACCTCCATCTTTCCAATCAGTTTCAGTTCATCTGACACCAATTTTGCACCCAGGACTACTAGGTTTTAGAAAGCAAACTAAACTTACAGTCTAGAACAAATTGTTGAACACATGAGAAAGAACATACAGAATGAGTAAAACACACAGATAAAAATAGATAAGAATAACAATAATCATTTGAAGATAAATCTTTGAACAGTTCAAGAGAACGGTGCCGATACTAGGTTACCGCTAGTATAACGAGATGTTCATCCAAGAATTGTTTTGAGAAAACAAATAGAAATAAATATATGCTTTTATTGACACTACCTCCATCTTTCCAATCTGTTTCAATTCATCTGATACCAATTTTGCACCCAAGACTACTAGGTTTCAGAAAGCAAACTAAACTTACAGTCTAGAACAGATAGTTGAACACAGGAGAAAGAACATACAGAAATAGTAAAACAAAGATAAAAATAGAAAAAAATAACAATAATCATTTGAGGATAATTCTTTGAACAGTTAAAGAGAATGGTGTCGATACTAGGTTACCGCTAGTATAACGAGGTGTTCAACCAAGAATTGTTCTTAGAATTGTTTTGAGAAAACAAATGGAAATAAAGATATGATTTTATTGACACTACCTCCATCTTTCCAATCAGTTTCAGTTCATCTGACACCAATTTTGCACCCAGGAGTACTAGGTTTCAGAAAGCAATCTAAACTTACAGTCTAGAACAAATAGTTGAACACAGAAGAAAGAACATACAGAATGAGTAAAACACATAGATAAAAATAGATAAGAATAAAAATAATCATTTGAAGATAAATCTTTGAAAAGTTCAAGAGAACGGTGCCGAAACTAGTTTACCGCTAGTATAACGTGGTGTTCATCGAAGAAATGTTCTTAGAATTGTTTTGAGAAAACAAATAGAAATAAAGATATGCTTTTATTGACACTACCTCCATCTTTCCAATCAGTTTCAGTTCATCTGATACCAATTTTGCACCCAAGACTACTAGGTTTCAGAAAGCAAACTAAACTTACAGTCTAGAACAGATAGTTGAACACAGGAGAAAGAACATACACAAATAGTAAAACACACAGATAAAAATAGACAAGAATAACAATAATCATTTGAAGATAATTCTTTGAACAGTTTAAGAGAACAGTGCCGATACTAGGTTACCGCTAGTATAACGAGGTGTTCATCCAAGAATTGTTCTTAGAATTGTTTTGATAAAACAAATAGAAATAAAGATATGCTTTTATTGACACTACCTCCATCTTTCCAATCAGTTTCAGTTCATCTGATACCAATTTTGCACCCAGGACTACTAGGTTTCTGAAAGAAAACAAAACTTACAGTCTAGAACAGATAGTTGAACACATGAGAAAGAACATACAAAAATAGTAAAACACACATATAAAAATAGACAAGAATAACAATAATCATTTGAAGATAATTCTTTGAACAGTTCAAGAGAACGGTGCCGATACTAGGTTACCGCTAGTATAAAGAGGTGTTCATCCAAGAATTGTTCTTAGAATTGTTTTGAGAAAACAAATAGAAATAAAGATATGCTTTTATTGACACTACCGCCATCTTTCCAATCAGTTTGTGTTCATCTGATACCAATTTTGCACCCAGGACTACTAGGTTTCAGAAAGCAAACTAAATTTACAATCTAGAAAAGATAGTTGAACACAAAAGAAAGAACATACAGAAATAGTAAAACACATATAAAAATAGACGAGAATAACAAAAATCATTTGAAGATAATTCTTTGAACCGTTTAAGAGAACGGTGCCAATACAAGGTTACCGCTAGTATAACGAGGTGTTCATCCAAGAATTGTTCTTAGAATTGTTTTGAGAAAAAAAATAGAAATAAAGATATGCTTTTATTGACACTACCTCCATCTTTCCAATCAGTTTCAATTCATCTAATACCAATTTTGCATCCACGACTTCTAGGTTTCAGAAAGCAAACTAAACTTATAATCTAGAACAGAAAGTTGAACACAGGAGAAAGAACATACAGAAATAGTAAAACACACAGATAAAAATAGACAATAATAACAATAATAATTTGAAGATAATTCTTTGAACAGTTCAAGAGAATGGTGTCGATACTAGGTTACCGCTAGTATAACGAGGTGTTCAACCAAGAATTGTTCTTCGAATTGTTTTGAGAAAACAAATAGAACTAAAGATACGCTTTTATTGACACTACCTCTATCTTTCCAATCAGTTTCAGTTCATCTGATACCAATTTTGCACCCAGGACTACTAGGTTTCAGAAAACAAACGAAACTTACAGTCTAGAATAGATAGTTGAACACAGGAGAAAGAACATACAGAAATAGTAAAACACAAAGATAAAAATAGACGAGAATAACAATAATCATTTGAAGATAATTCTTTGAACAGTTCAAGAGAACAGTGCCGATACTTGGTTACCGCTAGAATAACGAGGTGTTCATCCAAGAATTGTTCTTAGAATTGTTTTGAGAAAACAAATAGAAAGAAACATATGCTTTTATTGACACTACCTCCATCTTTCCAATCTGTTTCAGTTCATCTGATACCAATTTTGCACCCAGGACTACTAGGTTTCAGAAAGCAAACTAAACTTACAGTCTAGAACAGATAGTTGAACACAGGAGAAAGAACATACAGAAATAGTAAAACAAAGATAAAAATAGAAAAAAATAACAATAATCATTTGAGGATAATTCTTTGAACAGTTAAAGAGAATGGTGTCGATACTAGGTTACCGCTAGTATAACGAGGTGTTCAACCAAGAATTGTTCTTAGAATTGTTTTGAGAAAACAAATAGAAATAAAGATATGCTTTTATTGACACTACCTCCATCTTTCCAATCAGTTTCAGTTCATCTGATACCAATTTTGCACCCAGGACTACTAGGTTTCAGAAAGCAAACTAAACTTACAGTCTAGAACAAATAGTTGAACACAGGAGAAAGAACATACAGAAATAGTAAAACACACAGATAAAAATAGACGAGAATAATAATAATCATTTGAAGTTAATTCTTTGAACATTTCAAGAGAACGGTGCCGATACTAGGTTACCGCTAGTATAACGAGGTGTTCATCCTAGAATTGTTCTTAGAATATTTTTGAGAAAACAAATAGAAAGAAAGATATGCTTTTATTGACACTAACTCCATCTTTCCAATCTGTTTCAGTTCATCTGATACCAATTTTGCACCCAGGATAACTAGGTTTCAGAAAGCAAACTAAACTTACAGTCTAGAACAGATTGTTGAACACAGGAGAAAGAACCTACAGAAATAGTAAAACACAGATAAAAATAGACAAGAATAACAATAATCATTTGAAGATAATTCTTTGAACAGTTCAAGAGAACGGTGTCGATACTAGGTTACCGCTAGTATCAAGAGGTGTTCATCCAAGAATTGTTCTTAGAATTGTTTTCAGAAAACAAATAGAAATAAAGATATGCTTTTATTGACACTACCTCCATCTTTCCAATCAGTTTCAGTTCATCTGACACCAATTTTGCACCCAGGACTACTAGGTTTTAGAAAGCAAACTAAACTTACAGTCTAGAACAAATTGTTGAACACATGAGAAAGAACATACAGAATGAGTAAAACACACAGATAAAAATAGATAAGAATAACAATAATCATTTGAAGATAAATCTTTGAACAGTTCAAGAGAACGGTGCCGATACTAGGTTACCGCTAGTATAACGAGATGTTCATCCAAGAATTGTTTTGAGAAAACAAATAGAAATAAATATATGCTTTTATTGACACTACCTCCATCTTTCCAATCTGTTTCAATTCATCTGATACCAATTTTGCACCCAAGACTACTAGGTTTCAGAAAGCAAACTAAACTTACAGTCTAGAACAGATAGTTGAACACAGGAGAAAGAACATACAGAAATAGTAAAACACACAGTTAAAAATAGACAAGAATAACAATAATCATTTGAAGATAATTCTTTGAACAGTTCAAGAGAACAGTGCCGATACTAGGTTACCGCTAGTATAACGAGGTGTTCATCCAAGAATTGTTCTTAGAATTGTTTTGAGAAAACAAATAGAAATAAAGATATGCTTTTATTGACACTACCTCCATATTTCCTATCAGTTTCAGTTCATCTGATACCAATTTTGCACCCAGGACTACTAGGTTTCAGAAAGAAAACTAAACTTACAGTCTAGAACAGACAGTTGAACACAGGAGAAAGAACATACAGAAATAGTAAAACACACAGATAAAAATAGACAAGAATAACAATAATCATTTGAAGATAATTCTTTGAACAGTTCAAGAGAACGGTGCCGATACTAGGTTACCGCTAGTATAAAGAGGTGTTCATCGAAGAATTGTTCTTAGAATTGTTTTGAGAAAACAAATCGAAATAAAGATATGCTTTTATTGACACTACCTCCATCTTTCCAATCAGTTTCAGTTCATCAGAGATTTAATATCCTGAAGAGTCCAGTTGTGTAATTGCAATTTTTGCTCCTTGAAGATTGCGTGAGATTGGTTCGACAAGTTAGGTTTCAATATTACAGGGCAATGTTCAAAGGGTTACATGCTTCATATCTTAATTTTTTCTAGGATTTAAGTTGAATGTAAAGTTGCTTACTATTTTAGCAGACCAATCTCAAGGGAGTTTTTGCAAAACAGAAAAATTATCATCTATAAGGTCTACTATACAGTCCATACTAGATATATGCTCAAGTAAAAGAAGGCCACCCCAAATAATAATGATAATAATAATATTAGTAATAACAATAATAATAATTCAACATAAAATAAGAATTCTCAGCCTCATTAAAATGTGTTTATGAACTATGAACTTAAACAAATTATTCTTCAATCATACTTCAATAAAAGATAAGTTGAGAATTCAACATATACCTTATCCTCTTCGAGTTTCTGACGGATCTTCTCCCTTGCTTTTCTCTCTTCCTCCTTCTCTGCTTTCCGCAATGCAATTATCCTACAGCAAGAAAATGAATCTATTTTAGTTTTAGGGGGCAAACTAATAAATTGCACAGAAATGGGTGAAGTGAAACAAGATAATAGTGAAGACTGAAGACAATAAAACATTTCTTTTATACATAGCAGGTGTAGCTTCTCTTTGGTTACTTGAATTAGAATAATAAGTAGCCATTTCTTTTATTTTCTTCAAACATAGAAATGAATTTCTTATTAAGGCGAAGGAACTGGAGGAAAAACCT
The DNA here is from genome assembly GCA_963556465.1 of Berberis vulgaris. Lineage (NCBI taxonomy): Eukaryota > Viridiplantae > Streptophyta > Magnoliopsida > Ranunculales > Berberidaceae > Berberis > Berberis vulgaris. The sequence continues at coordinate 59,470,752 of OY747128.1, forward strand.
TCTATGCGAATGAATTTATATCTTCAGAAAAGTTTCTGTCCAAAAACAATATTGATTAGCCATCAAATCTCACAGAAAACACTTCAATGAAACTAAGATGCATATTATTGAGCCAAAATTTTTGTTACACCTTTTTAACATAAAAGCTTATCTAAATTCAAAAGGTTAGGAATCATAGTTCATTTCATGAACCACGACATGGTAATGGACGACTGTCGAAAATCTGATATAATTGACAAAAAGTAAGACTAAACCAAGTATTGTCAAGAGAGGCACCTTAGTGAGCCCCTTCTTGAATTGCAAAACTAAAGAATCACAAAAACCCCCCTAGATGAACAAAGATTGAGAAGACAAACCAGATTCTACAACAATCACCCTTCCTTGCTCCAACATTTCATTTATTCTTTTATTAGCGAAACAAACAGGCCAATATATTGATCATGCTCATAACAATACAAACACACAGACATGGCTAAAGAAGACTATTGAGTAAATCATGTTGATGGTCTATACATAGTAGCATACTCAAATCCCTCCAATTGAAATGCTCCCTTGTACATAATAAACACTAGTGCTTAACAAAAGTCTCAAAAAATTAAAGAAGACCCAATACTCACCAAGTAGTTCTTCTACCGCTTCTTCAATAGCAAAGGACCAACATTATCTCCAGTGTCTTTGTTGTGCTTCACATGAGTTCCATCACATAGAGGAAATGTACCTGACCTCCAACACCTGCCAAACACGCAAACACCCCAACACCCCAATTAGAATCTCACCCATATGTTGTTCACAATCCAATGAGGCAATGAACAAAGACAGGAAATGAGAGAATGTTGAATAGCTTACCTGTTGTTTTGAGTGGTTCTCTTAGTCTTCTTCTTCTCCTCTTCAGAAATCGAGCTGGAGAAAAGAAGAAAGTGAGTTCTAGGGTTTCTGAGAGGTGGAGAAAAGAAGAAATTGTGAAGGGTTTGATGTTCTAGGGTTTCAATGAAGTAAATCTCAGATCAAGGCAATAGAACCTTTCAATGAAGTAAATCTCTCTCTGGAAGTTGAATAGAAGGGGAGGGGGACTTCCAGAGGTTTCTAGGGTTTGCTTCAGAAACATTTTATAGATTCTCTGAAGATCTGAGGAGAATGTTGACAAAGGTGGACTGAAATTGAGGGGAGGGGGAGAGGGAGAGAAATCGAGCGAAATGATTAATGGAGGAAAATTGAGCGAGTGAAAAAGAGCTTCTTCTTCTCCTATTTGAAAGTTTGGTTTCAATGGAGTTTCTTCTTCTCACCTTGTTTTGATGAAAGGATGTGAGAAGCAGAGTCTTCTCAGGCCTATGAGGAGATGACGAGATTGAGGGGAGGGTGAAGGAGCTCTACGTCGAGCGCCAAGTAAAATGAGGGAGGAAAGAATCGAGCGCCAAAAAGCCCGCCCAACTTTTTTTCAGCGTTAATGTGTTGTAGTGTAGCCACGGTTTTGAGACGTTGGTCATTATAGCCATGGTTTTGAGCCGTGGCCATTTTTTTTAGCCACGATTTTAGGTCGTTGGTCATTATAGCCACGGTTTTTTGCCGTGGCAAATAAACCAACGGTTTTGAGCCGTGGCCATTGTTTTAGCCACGGTTTTAGGCCGTTGGTCATTATAGCCACGATTTTTGGTCGTGGCAAATAAACCAACGGTTTTGAGCCGTGGCCATTTTTTTTAGCCATGGTTTTAGGCCGTTGGTCATTATAGCCACGGTTTTTTGTCGTGGCAAATAAACCAACGGTTTAGAACCGTGGCCATCTCCGCGTAGCTAAACATGCCTTTTGGTGTAGTGACTGGTGCTAGACTACATAGATTTCAAAGAAACAGTCTTCTATTGTGATTGGGTCAAAGTGGAAGATAAGAAAAATGCATATAAGGTGGACCCAATTTGGAACCATGAGATGATAAACTTGTCGAAGCTAAAAGTTAAAAGAAGGGTGGAAGAGGATCCATTCATTTCAGCTCAAGAAGCAAGTGGGGTATTTTATTCGAAAGATCAATCAAATGACGGGTGGCATGTAGTTCTACATACTCAATGAGGCTTGAACACTAATGCCGATAAAAAGGAAACTCCCACTGTGTATCAAAGCATCTTGAAAGACAACCCCAACCTAAAGAGCTTACTGGAATTTTAATTGACTATGCTACAATATTTTTTGATGCATTTCTAATGCTATTTTAGTCATCCTCTTTGGTTGAGACCAATTATTTTGTCTTTGTTTCTTATTTTGACTTTTGAGTTGGGAAAGGGAAGCTTTGTAGCTAAGTATTCAGATTGGCTTTTCCAATGCTTTATAAAAATCTATTTGTGGTGATATGTTGTGGAAGGAAACTATCTATAAATGTAGTGTATATAGTTGTTTCTTATTTCTTTTTGTTTGATAATGGTTAATATCTATAATGTCATTGATAGAAATGGGTAGTACTCGCAGCAATCTCTCCACCAATGATGTCACTACATCTACAAATGATGACAGTGAAGTTAAAAAAACCATTAAGTTCAATGTCCATGGTTTAGCAGTTGGACCTGGTGCTAGAAATTTCAATAAACGCATTGGAAAGCTTGTTGAAACACTTGTGCCCATCAAATTCAAGGGTTGGCACCATGTTACTGACAACTACAAAGAGGATGTGTGGAATGCCCTCAAGGTGAGATTTTACATCATTGATTTTCATAATGTTTTATTTTATTGTCAACTTATATCTCAATGGCTTATTTGCAGCGTGGATACGACATCCCAAATTATGTGAAATGGAGTGTGCATTTGAAAATGCCTGAATATTTTAGAAGGTTCAAGGCAGATCTTAGGAAGGACTATTTGGATAAGTATCCTACCATTGAGGAACAAGAGAAGCATGTTCCAAATGGTGTAAGAGAGGAGGATTGGAAGCAGTTTGTTCGCTATGAGAGCACCCCTGAAGCAAAGGCAATTAGAGCCCAAAATGCCAAAAACAAAAAGGCTTCAAAGTATGTATGGGGGTGGCCAAAAGAGTGCTGCTGAAGTGGAGTATGAAATAGTAATTGAGTTTCTAGCTACTAGTACAATAATAACCATTTAACTATATAGGCTGAGACTAATCTTTCAAGTATATAGGTTGAGAAAGAACCCTGATGGGGAACCAGTCACACGCACTGATATATGGATTGTTTGTCACACGGGAAAGGATGGAAAACCCACGCATGGTGCTGAACTATATATGGTATGTGCCCAATGATGTCTTTTATACACAATTCTTAATTTACTTTGTAGTTGTTTGAATATTATTTGTGTCCTGTGTTATTTTATTTTTTCATTCTTTTTAAGGAACAAGTTAAAGCAAAAAAGACGGCCTTGCAAGAATCTTCAACCCAGGGTACTACTTACCTCACTATTGATAATGATCCTCTAAGCCAAGTGTTTGGCCAAGAAGAAAGGGGACGTGTTCCTTGTGTTGGAACCACCGTCTCTAAAAGGAAGTATGATGCTTCACTTCCCGCTCGTTCATTGCTTTTGGATAAAACATTGGAAGTAAAAAAATTGAGCCAAAAATATGATAGATTGGAAGAAAATGTTCAATGGATACGAGAGAAACTTGAAAATGGAACTTATGTGAGACCATCAACAAGTGAGGGAACACAAGGAGGGACACAAAGAACTGAAGATACACCTTCATCCCGTTCACAATCGACAAGGCAACCAGAAAATCCATTACCTCCATCTCCATTACCACCATCTTCTCAAGGTGTTGCGAGGTTTCCTTCTCCAAGCAATCATGTTCCTTCAGTGTCAAGGACTTACAAAGTTTGTGATTGGCATAAGAATGTCATTGCGATAGCAAAAGAGGTTGTAGATCCTATCCATCGATTCTTTTGCGATTGCCATGGATCATTGAACCCTGCAACAGAGATCAGACTTTCCTTATGCTTCAAATATATGACCGAGGTGAAACTTTACAAGAGTGATCCAAAAGGAGACATGATGGGGGATTTGGACGTTGGTGATTTCTTCGTATGGTGTAAAAATCATGTGGAACTTGATGATTGATAGTTACAACTACCTTGGTAGTTACAACCTTGAACGATATCCTTGATGCTTGCAATTTTTGTGGACTTGCATGCAATACTATAGTACTTAGTAGTGATACGTTCATTTTTGTTTTTTGACTTACAGACTCCTGGCTGATTTGGTTTTGGTAGTCCCAAATCTGTAATTTTAATTTGGATTTGGTAGTCCCAAATATGTAATCTTAGTAGTGTTGTTTTCTTGTTGAATATATGTATATATATATATACCTACCTATGTTTTTTATATTTATAACAACCCTTTTTTAACTCCGCCAAAGTAAATGTTCTTTTTTACATTGCCGGTCCCAAGCCCGGATAAAGGAGGAGGGATGAGGGTATGTTTACCTTTATCAATTTTTGTGTTAAGTTTCATTATATTTTTTTCATTGTGATATGGTTATCTGGTTCTTATATATATGCAACAAACTCAGCAGACTGAAACTCAGCAATGGAGCGCAAACAACAGTCCTTTTGTGAGGCCAATTTCGTTGATGGTTAGTGTTTTTAACACCTTTTCTTTGATTCAATGATGTTGCATGGTTTAATTCTGTGATTGGGTTGGTGGAATAGTTTTGCATGTTGATTTGGAATGACTGGATTGCTTGGTTGTGGGATTATATGTTGATGATTGCTATTGATTGATAGAAAAGTTCCTAATTCTGAATATAAAAGACACAAAAAACGAGACTTTGGTGATTATTTGCATACTGCAGCTATAAAAATTCAGCAAAAATATCATGGTTGGAAAGGGCGAACGAAATTCTTAAAGATACGCAACCGTATTGTAAAACTTCAGGTACCCTGCTGAAGTGACACTTCCCACTATTGCTTTTCTTAAATTGTTATTTGATAACATTCAGTCTTTATTTCTTTATTTCTTTTTTTTATAAAAGACCGACTTGCATTAGATGGAGCTAACCTTCGGGTGGCTGAGCCATGAATCATCTTGACCAATATTTATTATGCTGTTAGGGGTTGAGGGCTATTCTTGAAATCCTTGACGATGACCATTGCTTATTTCCTTTTACAAGTCTTACAATGATGCACAAATCTGCAAAATAAACACAAATAATAAGCATTTAAATCTTGTTTTGTCTGATTGAGCTATGTATGACTCAATGGAAAACAAAGCACAGTACACTGCTGCTGTATATAATTTGTACAATTTTTGTAGGTGCTGTGGTGGATTAAACTAGCTAAAGAAATTGAAAATATTGATGGTTTTAAGGACATTTTGTGTTTCTTTTTTAGATAAATATATATGCTTTAACAATCTCTCATTATTGGACAGCAATCTGACATGTCATGAGTAGTTAATATTTTTTCTTAATATTTGGTGTCCCATTTTGGGTTTTGATGTTTTCTTATGGAACTGTAACTGATTACAAGGTTTCCCTATTCTTGAAACCCAATCTCGTGAGAAGTGCAAAAGGTGCTTTAGATTTGATAAATAGTAACGTACTTATGGTACAGCACTTAGGGTCAATTTGAGAATATATGGCCAATTAGCTTTTAGTTTTCTTGTTTATAACTTTCAAAGTTGTGTTTTCCATGCAGCGAATGATATTACTTTACGAGTGTTTGAGAAGGAAGATAGATACGTTTGTTTAGAAGGTTTTACCATGTGGTTTTGGGCAGTACAGGATATCACTGCTACACCTCCCCCCCCCCCCTGCATTTTTTTTTGTTTCTGCTATGCAATCCCTGAATTTTGTTGGTTGCTTTTTCAAATATGCTAAATTCTTTTGTTCCCTCTTCAAGCACATGTTAGGGGTCATCAAGTTCGAAAGCAATATAAAAAAGTTGTTTGGTCTGTTAGTATTGTTGAAAAGACTATTTTGAGGTGTAGGCGTAAAAGAACTGGATTACTAGGTTTCCTAGCTGATAATGCAATCAGTAAACCCCAACCTGAAAATGGGAAAATTGATGATTATGAATTTCTGCGCCTTGGTCAGAAATAGAAAGTTGCTGGTGTTGAGAAAGCTCTAGCAAGAGTCCAATCCATGGTTCGGTACCCTGATGATTATTGTTAGGGTCTAGGTTGTTGACACCCTTAATGCAATGCAAGAGTCCCATCCTATGCCCTCTGAAGTTTTGCTTCTCCCTTCCTTTCTCCCTTTAAATGCAGGTTCACAACACAACTTTTTATTCTTTTTATACAAAAGTTCTGCTCCTAAATGAAACAAAAAGTTTTTCCATGATGTTGTAAAGTTGAATTCCTTTTTCGAGCTGAATTCTATTTAATGCAATGCAGGAAAATTGTGGTGTTACTGTCGAATGCATTCAAGAGTAACAGTAAGTACCTCATCAACAGGCCTTTTTTTATGCTTGCTTGTTGGGTGGAAGACCCAAACTCAGATGCATTCAAGAGACATCTTCCCAGGGTTCAAGATTACTTGTGGGTTGCTGAAGATGGAATGAAGATGCAGGTAAATTCCTACAGATTTCACTTTGGATATATATGACTTGATACAACATTATGTTGCCAATTAATACATTTGCTAAAGTCTCGAATAATTTGCAAACTTTTGGCAGTCAGATGTGGGACACTGGGTTTAGCGTTCAAGCACTTATTGCAAGTAATCTTCACGATGAAATATGGCCTACTCTTAAGAAAGGACACGATTAAATCAAACAGTCACAGGTTTTGGTCGTAATCCCACAAACTCTTCGTCCACTTTACAAAAATGTGGATTTGCATTAGCTTATTGATGTGTAACAACTATAATTTGAAGGTGAAAGACAATCCATCTAGTGACTTTAAAAGCATGTATCGCCACATTTCTAAAGGATCTTGGACTTTGTCTGATCAAGATCATGGATGGCAAGTCTCAGATTGCACTGCAGAAGGACTAGCGGTGACAACCTCTACTTCAACAATTCTGATCAGATACAAAGACATTATATTATCATGCATTCATAACAACAGCCTCTGACTCGCTATGACTTCATTGTCTCTTTCACAGGGTTGCCTTCTGTTCACTGAAATGCCGCATGAACATGTTGGGGACAAGATGGAACCTGAGCGCCTATATGATTCGGTTAACATCATCCTCTTTCTTCAAGTAAGTTCTAACTCCCATGTACTAACATCATCCCCTCTCTTCAAGTAAGTTCCAACTCCCATGTACTATGTTCCCAGACGTGAACCATTCTAATTAATTTGGTCTTCACTCATTAATTCTAAAGAAATCCTTATATGATTTGATATGGCTTTAGAGTGAAAATGGTGGTACATCACCATGGGAGCCGGCAACAGGACAAGAGTGGCTAGAGGTGCTCAATTCTACAGGGCTTTTTGAAGACATTATTATTGAGCGCGAGTAAGATTCCTTCACTTCATCAATTTCTTTTTTCTTAGTTTTAAGTCTTTGATGCTAATGGTAGTCATATCTCAGGTTTGTCGAATGCACTGGATCAATGATTCATGGTCTAGTCTTGTTTAAGAAGTTATATCCAGGACACCAGAACAAAGAAATTGAAGTTTTCATCACAAACGCCGTACGGTTTCTTGAAAAGAGTCAAATGCCTGATGGTTCGTGGTATGCTCCATGGTCTTCATCAACTAAGCAACTCATTGGAACTATTCTGCATGTCATATGAAATAAAATTAGAATATACTTACACAGGTATGGAAGCTGGGGAATCTCTTTCATTTATGGTACGTGGTTTGCCCTGCGAGGACTTTCAGCTACTGGAAAAAACTGTCAAAATAGCCCAACAGTTCGTAAAGCTTGTGACTTTTTACTATCAACACAATTTGCCTCTGGCGGATGGGGTGAGAGTTTTCGTTCTTGCCTCGAAAAGAGATTCATACCTTTGGAAAACAACAAAACAAACTTGGTACAAACTGCATGGGCTTTGATGGGTTTTATTCATGCTGGGAAGGTTAGTATTGATAATTGTTTAAAAAACAAACCATTTCATTGACAAATTATACATAAGTTCCATTGTTTAGGAAAGATGTTGCTAAAAGGCTAAAACTCCCTCCAGGTAAAATGAACCATCAATTAACTACATGTTTTTTGGTTTATAGGTTGTAAGAGATCCAACACCTTTGCACCGTGCAGTGAGGGTGCTAATCAACAATCAAATGGGGAACGGTGAATTTCCACAGCAGGTAACAAAACTGCCCTAACACTTATTGAAATCTTTTTAAATGACAGCTGAAATTGAGTACTTTTTTAAACAAACAGGATATAGTTGGAGTCTACTCGAAGAGCTGTATGTTGCACTATGCAGTCTTTAGAAACATCTTTCCTTTGTGGGCTCTTGGAGAATATCGAAGCAAAGTTTTGATGACCTAGAAGTTATAAAGTCGTGCTGATAATTTATGTAATTTCATATGTCTTGAAAATTAGCTCATGTCTCAGCTGGGTACCCTGAATCAGACCAGAGGGCGACCAAAGGCCATATTTTTACTCTTTTCCAAGTTGCCTATTTATGAATAATGAACCAAATTTATGTTTTTATTTTGTTTATGAAGCCATATTATGTGTATCTAGGAATTAGCTTTATATTGAGAGTGCAAAATGAATTAGCTTTATACTGATTTTGCAGGTGTGGGGCTGTGATTTTGCTGCAGCAGCAAAAAAAATGTAATTTTTTTTCGCTTATATTAATTTGCAACGGTTTCCAACCCTCGCAACAAACCAGATTTCTTTTTTTTTTGAATTTTGTTTTGACTGGCAACGGCTTACAACCGTGGTATATCATGCGTGCAACGGCTTAAAACCGTGGCCCTTTATGCTTGCCACGGCTTAAAATCGTGGCCTTAATGCTTGCCACGGCTTAAAACCGTGGCCTTAATGCTTGCAACGGCTGTGAGACCAAAGAAATTCAAAATAATTCATATATGTTGCCACGGTTATGGGACGTGGAGCATCTAGCCATGCCGGTTAGCCGTGGCTAAATGCAGAAAATAATCAAGCGTCCTCGAACATAAAATCGTTGCTAATAAGTGTTGCCACGGTTTATAGCCGTCAAAGGTGATTTGGCGACGCCTCAAATGGCCAGGCCTCTAAGCCGTGGAAATAGCTTACCCCCATGGTCCCAAACTGTTGCGGATGGGTATTTTTGGTGTAGTGTTCGAGACCGACCCCGAGGTGGACATAAATGATGCCAAGAGCTTCTTTTTCAATCCCTTTTACAACGTCTGTTCTTTCCATTGGCCGGCCATGCCTCTTGTCCAAGCCTAGGAACTCCTTGAACTTGCCTTTCTTATCCAGTACTCAACTTCTACTCATAGGTTTCTGCAATCCTTAGTATCATGTCTGCCTTCCTTGTGGTAGGCACAATATTTATTGTTGTCACGCCGAGCGGGGTCTCCTTGCTGCTTAGGCGGCCATTTCATTTCTTCCTAATCCTTGATGGAATCAAGGATGTCAGATATATTGGTGTTGAAAGGAGTGACAGATTTGGTCCCGACATAATTAGAGGCCTTGTTCTACCTTGTGCGACCTGAGTCGGTCTTGCTGTCAGTGCGCTTCCTCTTGTTCCCGTCATCATCCTCTTTCTTCTTCCCCTCTTTCTTGTCCCTGGGGATAGAGGGTTTCTTCGCGTCTAGAGTGATATATATCTGGGCATCCTTCATCAGGTTTTCCATATTGGTTGGGGGTCAAAATTAAGGAATTCGTAGAACTTGCCTCTTCCCAGACCCAAAGTGAAAGCTGTGACGGAAGTGTGACCACTACAACAGACGATGAGGGTCAAGTCATTGTTGAAACGAGTGATGTACTACTTCAACGTCTCATTCTGTTTTTTGCTTTAGAGTCAGCAGATAATGCATGCCCTTCTTGACTCGTTAGCTGCCCACGAAGCGTGCGAGGAACACCATCGCCAATGTCTGGAATGAATCAATAGACTTTGGAGGGAGGCTGTGGAACCAGGTTAGCACTGACATTTTCAGGCTTGGAATGATCGACAAATTATTGCATCAGACCATTCCTTGAGTGCCATAATATGCTGGAAGTGGCACAAGTGATCAGACGGGTCTCCTATCCCATCGTAAAACTTTAGCTTCGATGGTGTGTACTTCTTCGATAGTAGTTCGTCCATGATGATCCATGAATGGAGGGATCGTGAGATTAAATAGTACGTCTGGGCTTGTGGCCCCATTTCAGACAGGGTTGTGCCAGACGTGCCTGTCAATTCTGGACGTTGGGTCTCTGTTGGCTGCTCCTCCATTTCTGGTCCATTGAGAAGCTACTGGGGAAACGCGACTCTCTAAAACGTGTACTCTGGAGCTCTCTGGGGACTGGGCTCTTCACTACTCATGGTCTCCTTCTACGGGTGGAGGATTTCGTTGTTTGAGTGCCTCTAATGCTTCTACGATTTGTTGCATCTAGGTTGACAGTAAATCCACCATTGGGTCCTCCGTGGTTGCCACCGACATAGGGGTTTGAGAGAGTTCCTCTTGCGATGGTGGTGACGCCAAAATGGGCGGTGCTCTACCTATTTAAGCGTTCAAGGGTTCTGCAACATCTCCATTGTTGTGAGACCTTGTTCTCACCATCTTTCTAGTTCTCTGGGAAAGGTGGTATTACTGTTTCTTCTGAGAAACTCTGTCATTCCCCTTGGACGATGCCAAACTAATGTAGTCGATTTTGCTATCTTTCTTCGCCTTTGCCTAGATCTGCACAAGTCGCACACGTGAGCCAAAGACCACCATGTGGCCGAAGGTTAAGTTAGATAAGGCTTAGGAGAAGCTTAAAGCTGTAAATTGGGTTTCTGTAGCATACCTTAGTTCGTCGACCTTATCTCCCTTTTATAGTGTGGGAGTCCTTGTCCGTCTAAACCTTCGGTGTCGTAGTTTAGGGAAAGAGATCTTGCTGGAGATCCTTTCCTAGTTGTGAGATGTCCATGTAGAGTAGTTTCCTTACACTACTTGTGCTCCTAGATCTGCGGGAAAGGTTTCCCTTTTTGAGTATTCTCCAAGCAAGGAAGTTTCCTTGCCCAACTTATACTCTAGTATTTGTTTCCTAGTTGTACCCGACGTATTGTTGGCTTGTCTTTCTTGGGTCGATCCTCCATATACTTGCCTTATCGGAGCTTACTTTTGCCTTATCAGGGCTTACGAGTATTGGGCTTGGTCGCGTGACGCATGGGCTTATTAAGGTGCTACAAGTCAGGTCCAATATTCTGGAATCTGCTAATAGTGGGCTTAATATTGTCTGGGCCTCGCTAGATTGAGCATGCAATCAAGCATGTTTTGTTCTGCTGGCGATTTTATCTTGACACGTGCGGTGTTGATCAGAGGACGGTATGATGTATCATCATTAATGATCAAAATTTTATTTTTCTTTTTGTTCTCACTATAGCTATCGAACTTGCCGTTTTAAATTTTTGCTTAGATTAGGCTGAGTAAACGGGTGTGTCCACCCCACCTGGAGTAAGGCTTTAGTCTGGACTGGAGCCCTTAATTGGCTTGTTCGGGCTCATAATCTTACAATAGTAATAACTTAATATTCGTAAAAGTTAAGGTGTGGAGTAGTCACCTTTGTTTTACATGGGTTTTGTTCCCTTAGTGACGTAATCATTGCCTCCCTTAGGAGTTGATATTTTTCAAAAGTTGTCTTTGTGTTGAAGATTGGACTCCCGTCCCTGACTCTACTCTGTAGTTAGGTTGCTTAAGAATCCATCTCTCATTTGTTTGGATTTCAGCACCATATATATTTGCTTCCAGTCTTGAGGAGGATTTTGAGTTGAAATGGAGTCACCTTTCCCTATCTGGGCAGACTTCCATAATAGACCCTAGTTCTGAATAGGAGTTTGGTTGTTGATGGACCATTTTTGCTCGAACAGGCTAGATTCTTGTGCTCATCTGGTTCAATCCTTGAGAGGATTTGAGCTGGGAAGAAGTCTTCTCTGCATGTCTGGACTTCGTAACAGACCCCAATCCTTAACAGGAGTTGGGTTGTCGAGAAACCATCTTTGCCAAAATGGGCTAGATTCATCTATTTGTCTGGCTAAATCCTTGAGAGGATTTGAGCTAGGAAGAAGTCGCCTTCGCTTATCAAGGGTGAACTTCATAATAGACCCTAATCCTGAACAGGAGTTGGGTTGCCGAGGAATGATTTTTGCCCGAACGGGCTAGATTCATGTAATCTAGGTCACTTAGCTGCAAGTTGTCGTCACTTTCATCAGGTTAGGAGTTAGGTCTTAGTTGCAAGTTGTCGTCGCCTTTATTAGGACTAGGCTTTATTTGAGCGGTGAGTTGTCAATGGACTGGGCTCGACCTGCTGTATCGTACCTCGGTTCCTTAAGGGGGTTAGATCACTTATGCGGTGAGTCGTTGTTGCCTTTAATAGAGCTAGGCTCGACCGCTTGTGCGCCATTTTGGTCCCCATGGTCAGACCAAGTTATCTTTGGATCGGTAAGTCGTTCGTGGACTAGACTCGCTTGCTTACGGTGAATTGTCCATGGACTGGGTTCGGTCTGTATATGTGTTTCCTTGGCTCCGGAGGTGGACTAGGTCACTTATACGACAAGCTGTCGACATCCTAAATAGGACTAGGCTTGGCCATTCTGTGCCATTATGGTCCCCTTAATTGAACCAAGTTATCTTTGGAGTAGTGACTCATTCGTGGACTTGACTCTGCTCGCTTGTGGTGAACTTGGTTCAGCTCGCATTTGTTTTGCCTTGGCTCTGGAGGCGGAATAGGTCACTTATGCGGCAAACTGTCGACATCCTGAATAGGACTAGGCTTAGCTTATGTGCGCCATTATGGTCCTCATAGTCGGACCATGCTATATTTGGAGCGGTGAGTTGTCCGTGGACTAGAGTCGCCCTCTTGAGGTATACTGTCCGTGGACTCGATCCGCATTTGTGTTGCCTTGCCTCTGGAGGTGGAACAAGTCACTTATGCGACAAGCTGTCGACGTCCTGAATAGGACTAGGCTTGGCCGAAATGTGCAATTATGGTCCATGTGATCGAACTAAGCCTTTTTACGGAGGTGAGTCATCGTGGACTATGCTTGATCCGCTGTGTGTTACCTATGTTCCTTTAGGTGGACTAGATCACTTATACAACGAGTTGTTGTCGCCCTTAATAAGGCTAAGCATAACCGCTTGTCCGCCATTTTGGTCCCCGTGGCAGGATTGGGTTTTCCCCTATAGGAGTTGAGTGTGGAACGAAGTCATTTTTAAAGGGATTACCTTTATTGATAATTATTCTTCAAAAAATTCTACATGTCACTCTCTTCACTCAGACTCTCTTACCAGTAAGCCCTTTGCCTGCTGGTCCATCTCCTTTTAGGGGGACTCGAGTCGTCACGACTACTAACCTGATAGTTTCATTACCATGTAATGGCATTCCTTGGCAGAAGACTGATCTCCTCTGACAGTCCTCGTCTCTCCGTTGATAAGGCAGTTGAGGCACTAGTGCCGTGTGGTGACCACTGTTTCCATCTGATGAAGCCAAGGTCTTCCCAGGATCACATTGTACCTGGAGGGGCATCTACTACAATAAACTCTGTCATCAGGGTTTTTACTGATTCCCCTGCTCCTATGCGTAGTCTAATGCTCCTGACTGAGTAACTTCTAGCGCTGCTGAAGCCAACTTTAACCTGGTTGAGTGGTTTCAGTTATTCATTTCTTAGCCGCATCCTGCAGAAAGCTTCTCGAAACAGGATGTTGGTTGAGCTCCCCGTGTTCACCAACAAATTTTTCACGCCCCATTTTGAAGTCGTGATCTTGACAACCATGAAAACGTTATGTGGTGAATAGACCCTTGCATATTACGATCAGTGAACGTCATGTACGGAGTCGAATGCTCTACTCAGGCATGTTGAACTGGGCGGTCTTCACGGTGGGAGTGAGTGTAGTTCTTGGATTGCCTTTTTTCTTGATCGGTTGGATTTTTCTGGTTCTTCATATGATCTGTGCAGGACGTAGATGACGTCTGTAATCTTTTTCGACATCTGGTGTCGTTTCTTCCTTTTTGTTTTCTTGGATCTTTCTAGTCAAAATTACAAATTTACTGAGTCTTCCCTTGCGAAATCAGTACTCGATCTCATTCTTGAGACTTTGGTAGTTCTGAGTAGTCTGATCATGGTCCTTGTGATAATAACAATATTTGCTCTTATCACGCCTTGAAGGATCACTCTTGAGCTTGGGAGGCCACTTGATGTCGTCCCAGCTATTTATGGTGAAGAGGATTATGGAGAAGCTAGAGTTGAGAGGGCGAATTCAATGTACTTTGAGCGGTTGTAGTTGGTGACTCTGTCATGTTTTGTTTTGTTGGACCCTTCTTTATTGTCTTTTTTCCTCTACTTTGACTCGTCCTCTTATCCACACCCTTTTCCCTCCCTTGTCCCAAGTCTTAGAGACATGTTTGGCTACATTTTCGCATCCTTTCTTCGAGAGTGATGTATTTTGGCGCATTTTTCATTAAGTCACTCATATCTCTCGGGGATTCCAGGGTAAGGAAACTGTAGAATTGGCCTAATCAGAAACCAGGAGTGAAATCAGTGATAGACGTGTCATCACTGCAACCGTCAATTAGAGTCAGGTCATCGTTAAAATGAGTGACATACTCTCTTAGGGTCTTGCCTTGTTTCTACTTGAGGCTTAGTAGGTAGTGCGACCCCTTGATATGTTGGCTCCTAACAAATCCAGTGAGAAATGCTTTCCCTAAGACCTGGAATGAATCGATAGATCACGGCTGAAAATTGTGGAACCAGGTTAGCACAACCTTCTTCAGACTGGTGGGAAATGTTCTGCACAGGATTGGTTTCAAACTTTTTTCAGTGCCATTACGTGGTGGTAATGATATAGATGATCTGAAGGATCCATTGTTCTGTAGTAGAATTCAAGCTTTGGAGAACAAATTTTTTTGGCAGTGAGGCATTCATGATCTCCTTCGAGAATGGATGAATAGTGAGATCGTACAAGACGTCCGGATTAGTCGCCTCTAATCAAAATGGGCTCCTAACCGTGGTCATGTCTGTCTTAAAGGCGTGGTCCTCATGGTCCCCATCATCCCTTAAGCTCTCTCATCGGCCAGCTCTTTGCTTATTACCGGGGAAATCTCGATTTCCTTGACACATTCTTGAGCATCCTCTCGGGTGTGGGACCTCCTTGGATCTCCGACATTTTTTGGCTGCTATCGATCCTGGGTAAGTCTTTCGGGTAGCTAGGCCGTGCAACTATTGTGCTCCCTTGACTGGATCGATCCCGTCCTGTGGCTGGGCTTCCCTAACCGGAGGGTTGTCTGGTTTGGCATTGTTGTTGAATGCTCGAGATTTGGTATTGTGACCATGTTTCGATTCTCTAGTGTTTAGAAAGGATTTATGTGTTTGCTTCGAGGAAAACTTGTTGTTTACCCACGGACGGTACCTATCTGATGCGTCTAAATTCGTCCTCGCTGATCTCGAGCCCGCAAAACGAGCAGTGGTTAGCCAGTGACCAATGTTGTGGTGACCGAAGGCATTCCGATGCTTAAGTTAGGTAACGATTATGGGAAGAATGAAGACTAGATGTAAATAGCATTGTGTATGGGTACTTTTCTTCTTCCCTCCATTCACCTTTTATAGCGAGTGTTCCCTCCTTAACTGTCCATGCTATTGAGGGCGTGATGGAAGGAGGAAATTTCGCTCAGGATCTTACTTTTGCATGATTGAATCTCTTCGGTACTTTGCTCTATTTAGGACGCAATGCTTGATTGGGCTAAGAGTTGATTTATGCGAACGGATCTTGCGCCTATGACATCTTAGAGGCTTGCGTTCAACCCTTATTATCCTGGTTCAAGCCCCAAGAACCGCGCCTCTTAGGCTGACGTGACTTGGGCTTGGGCACCTGACTGATGGCTAAACAGTAGTTTAAGGATGGTCCGCTCGGGACAACGTCAAAACTTTTTTTGTGATAGGGTTGTTGACCCATGCCACATTTACGGTTGTGATCGTATGACTGATTGATGTCTCATCAGTGATTATGTTGTTCTCATAATTAGGATTTTCAAAGGCATGTGCTTATTGATCTAGTTCCATCGGTTGTTTCATTTTATTACTGTTTTTTTTCCTTGTCTGCTTGATTAAAAAGATGTAACGATTACTTACTTGATTGGTACTTACATTCCTAATGTAGAGGCTGCTTGGAGATGGTCTCCTATACCTCCAAAAACATCCTCATTACTGGTGTAACTAGTTTCATTGCGTCCTTGTCGCCAACCAGCTCATCCAAAATTATCCCGACTACAAGATTGTTGTCCTCGACAAATTAGATTACTGTTCCAATTTGAAGAACCTCCTTCGTTCTCTATCGTCACCCAATTTCAAGTTTGTGAAGGGAGACATTGGCAATGCTTACCTTGTAAACTTATTGCTTATTACTGAGTCCATTGATACTGATATAGTCGATTTTTGCTTTCGTTCCTCGCCTTTAGCTAGACCTGCACAGGGAACACACGTGAGCCAAAGACCGTCGTGTGACGACCGATGGCACTCCGATGCTTAAGTTAGATAAGGCTTAAGAGAGGCTTAAAGCTGTAAATTGGGTTTTTCCAGCACACCTTTGTTCATCGAGCTTATCTTCCTTTTATAGTGTGAGAGTCCTTGTTCGGCTCAGCCTTTGGTGGCGTAGTTTAAATAAATAGATATTGCTGGAGATCCTTTCCTTGTTGGGAGCTGTCCATGTAGAGAAGTTTTCCTACATGACTTTTGCTCCTTGATCTGCGGGAGAGGTTTCCCTTTCTGAGTGTTGTCCATGCAAGGAAGTTTTCTTGCCTGACTTATACTTCAGTATTTGTTTCCTAATCGGAACCAAAGTATTGCTAGCCTGCCTGTATTGGGTCAATCCTCCAGATACTTGCCTTATCAGGGTATATGAGTATTAGGCTTGACCGCGTGACCTGTGGACTTAGTGGCACGTTGCAATTTGGGTGTGACCTTTTAGATTCTGCCAATAGTGGGCTTAATGTTGTACGGGCCTTACTGTATTGAGCGTGCAATAAGGCCTGCTATGTTCTGTTTGATGAGACTATCATGATACGTGTATGGTGTTGATAAGATGACGGTTTGATGTATCATCAGCTACTCCCTCGAGTTGGTGGACCAGCTCATTAGTCCATCAAATCGTTTCATGAAGAAACTGTGCAGTCTTGATTGTTGAGTATGAGTTGTTTCCTCGAGCGGCGAGATTCATTAATTGGGCATGCGTCTGCTCGGAAAAGAAAAAATATGGGAGTTTTGTTTTCTTTATAGATTTCCTCTCTGCAGAGTTTTGTTTATGTACTCTTTCAATATCAGATACTCTGTTTTGTCATTTCGCAATCTGTGCTTTTGCCTTTGCTATTTCTTTGTAATCGAAAACTTGTACGATCTCTCATGGCTGGTCTGAATCAACTTTCTAATGAACTGTTCACTAAGGGCCGCAAGTTCTTTGACGAGATGTCACTTTCTGAGTCGAGTTTGGAAGTCCTCCGTAAAACGTACGTGGTTCCTGAAGATCTGATGTTTTTCACTTTGAGCGCCGATTTGGCGCCGTTATCCCCTCCAAAGGGATTTATCTGTCTCTACCGAGATATGCTTCAATCGGGTGTCCGTTTTCCTATTATCAAAAAAATTTGTGAGTTCCTGTCATACATCGGCATTGCGCCCACTCTATTGGTGCCAAAATGGTATAGGACTGAGATCGCCATTCTAATTAGGGCGAAGGACACTAGTGTCCGAGTTTCTTCGAGGGTGATCCAGTTGCTCACTTCCACGCGGATAAATGAGCATGTTGTGTGCATTTTTACATCGTCGGACTGCTTTCGCAATCTGCCTGATGATTTTAAGTTCTGGCAGAAATTTTGATTCATGGCCCTGCGAGCTCGTAGTATTTCGAGCTTGCTGGTCGTCTGGTCGAGCGGGAATTCAGGCAACTGAGTAAGTTCAGTTCTGTTTCTGATCTTGCTTGTGTTAACTGCATGCTGGATTGACCTTTTCATCTTTGTAGGGAATTCCCAACTTCAACTCTTTGTGCTGAGGATAAAGTGACTCTAGGCGCGTTTCGCGACATGCCTCGTGTGATACCCTTGTGTGGTCGGACCTGAGGGGAGGGTACGGGAGAGACTCGTGATGGCGAAGCCCAATAGGCTCATGGATCCCAAGAGGGGTTGGGTGAGCTACCAAGGGGAGATTATAGTCCCACATTGCCTAGGTGAGGGAAGGGGATGTGCTATTTATGTACAAGTTTGGATCTACATGATACAACGCGTTTTAAAGCCGTGCGGGTAGTTAGGTTGGGCCCAGAGCAGGGAATATTGTTTCATGTGGATCGGGTCGTTACACCTCGTCTGAGGCAAGAGAACGCTATTAAGTCTTCCAATTTCAAGCGTTGTGGACTGTGGGCTCATTGGCATGAGGCTCCTACTCTTTTTACGATTTGAAGCCAAAGCCCGAAGGCGTATCTTCCTAGAAGAATAGAAAGTCCCAAAGATTAAGATCCAGAGCCTTTTAAGGAAGACAGAAATGAGTGAGGCGCTCCCTTCTCCTATTCGTTTGAAGAAGCCTCGTGCTGTGTCTAGGCCTGCTCGTGGGCGTACAACTTTGTCCGAAATGCATGAAGCTAATAGACATGTTCTTGACTCGTTCGTTGGGGTGAAAACTGTTGTGTCCGAGGGGCATGATGTATGGGATAAGGCACCCATTTCCCTTCCTGACTTGGAGAGGGAGTATCTACAAATTGTTGGGGAAAATGAAACAAAGTTGAGTACAAAGCAGTCAGAGGTTCTGAACAAAGCGTTTCTGCAAGCGGGTGTGGAAGCCTCGTCTGGTGTGGGACTGGATCTTCCCTTTTCATTGAAAGACTTCAATTGCTGTCCCGCTAGGCCTGATGAAGAGTCGCCTGACAATCGTCTTTATGGCGAAATGTCTCCTCCTCCTCGTCCGTACTGTCCTCCGTCTCGCTCCCATCCTAATATTAAGATAACGACGAGTCTGAGGAATAACTCGTTTACTTCTTTCCTGTCAATTGACTCTGAGTTGGCTCGTGAAAAAGAGTCGATTGTTGAGAGCAAGGGGAAAGTTGTAGATGAGGGTCCTGATACAATGAAGAGAATGAAGGGTGGAACTGAAGTGATTCCGATCCCGAATGATCTCCATCCGGATGCGCGGATCGGTTTGTTTGCTTCGAATGTGTTTAAGATGAGCAACCAAACTTGGCATCAAGAGGTTAATATTTCTTATGCTTCCAAGAAGCATATTAGCAGGTGGAATGACTGGCTAGTGAACTGTGCTTTGAAGCTAGAAGGAAAGACGTTGGAAGAGCGTACGGATAAAGAGCAAAAACATCTCATGCTAGGGATGTCATACCTGTATCAAGTGACCGTGGCTGGGACTTAGGTTGAGGCCGCTCGTGAGAGAGTGTATACCCTGGAGCGAGTCTTTGCAAACTTGCATAACTCATACTTTGATGTTCTCTACGAGATTGAAAGTTGAGGAAGCAAGTCAAAGCTCACTCAGATGTTGGAGTGGAGTCCTGGCGCACAAGGTCGGAGACTAAGAGGGTTTGCTTGAAAATGCTTGAGTTTGACCTGGCGGGGGCAGTGTCCGCGAGGGATCAGTTTGAGAAGGAACTGAACCTTGCCCATCTTGACTTCCAATTTGCCCAGGAAACTGTGATCGGAATGCAGGCTAAGATACAGGCTCTAAACATCGAGAAGGCAAAGAAGAAGTTTGAATGGGTTATCCGATGTCAGCAGTTGGAGGCTGATGTTAATTTTAATGCCAAAACGTGCGAACTGCAGAAGAGCAACTCCTTCTGGCACAAAATGATCTAAGCGTTGTTCATGTTTAGTTAAGCGTTGAGCAGTCCATGACTGACATGATGTCGGTCAAGCTTGTGCAGCTGGAACAGGAGCTTGTTGAATCAAGGATGCGCGAGGAGAAGTTTTTCAAATCCCAGGGCACGTTTGAGTTCAACAAAGTCGTGCATGGAAGGCTGGAGCTGTTGCAACTTATGAAGGAGGAACATCCTGATTGGGATTTCTCCTATTATGAAGACGTTGCATATGCAGAGTTTGGGGTGGCCTCTGACCTGTTCGAAGAGGAAGGTGACCTTGATGAGGTTGATCGAAAGGCAGTGCGTACAGATGTATCTTATGCTTCATCTCTTGTTAAGTCTGGTTCTGTTGTATCTTACTTTCTTCCTGATGAGGAGTGAACCTTGTATTTTTTTAGCTTGCAAATGAATAGAGCATTTTGTACTTGTGCATTTTTCTTTTACTTTCCCTGTTAGCTATTTTATCTGCTTTGTCTCATCGCGACATTAGTTGTCAGACAAGAGGCTCTGCTAGGTAAGGAAGTCGTATGATTGATCTACTGGTGAGAGTTCTGGCTACTTGTGTTGTAATAGTTCTTGCAATCTTGGTTAGAATCCTCTTAGAAATCAGATAGTGTTCACCTTTTGTCTGGCGGCTTGGTTGTATATTGGACCAACAGTTGTTGTTGCTATTATAAGTGAAGTAGTCAGACAGTGGTCCTAGCACGTGCACCATCGTAGATAGTCCGACGATAGTCCTTGCGAGTCCTCTGAGTTGAGTTTCCAAAGCTTTGGTCGGACTTTTGACTCATCTTTACCTGTTATTGGCGGAATAGGCTTAGTTAGACCAGAGGTTGTTATGCGACCATCATTTGTGATTGAAATATGGTCCCTAGAAAGCCATCTTAATCAAGCGTCGAGGGCACTGACTAGACTCCCACTTTCCACCCATCTTGATCTGATTTTGAAGGACTGGGAATTGGAGTGAGCTAGAAGTTATCATCGTTAGTCATTCTGACTAAACTTTGGCATGGTTTGGCGATCATTGTCTATAGTTGGCCAACGATTCCTGGTAAGCCATTGCGATCAGGCGCCATACCGTCGACTAAGCTCCCACTTTCTAAACCATCAGAATCTGTGTGCAGCGAACTAGGCTTAGAGCAGACTAGAAGCCATCGTCATCAGCGGCCACTAACTAAGCATTGGTCAAGTTCAGCGATCATCATCTGTGTAAGAGCGGTGATCCCTGGCAAGCCATCTTAATAAGGCATCGAGAGCACTGACTAGACTCCCACTTTCTAAGCCGTCGAAATCCGTTTTGGCGGACTAGGGTTCGAGTGGACCAGAAGCTATCGTCATCAGTCGTCACCGGTTAAGCCTTGGTTGGGTTCATTCACTATTGCCCATGTCTCGACAATGATCCTTGGTAAGTTGTCTCAATCAGGCATCAAAGCGCAGACTAAGCTGCCACTCTCTAAACCGTTGGCACCCGTTTGACGGACTGGGCATTAGAGTGAACTAGAAGCTTTTGTCATAGGTCGAAACCGACTAAGCTTTGGTTAAGTTCGGCGACCATTATCGACAGTTGGACCAAGCCATCGTGGTAAGGTATTAAGAATGTTGACTAAGTTCCCACTTCCTAACCCATAGTCCGCTTTAGTCGGGCTAGGCGTCAGAGCGGACCATAAGCTATTGTGATCAGTCGGGTTAGACTAAGCTTCGCCCAGAATAAGATATCGGGCATGCAAGTCTTACTTGGGTGTCCTGACTTACTTAATTCCTTTAGTGGTGTGATTCAGGAGCCAGATCAATTGATCAGACTAATAATAAATTGACCAGCTTTAATGAACAACCGCGGAATAATAATAGGGCGGACGTTAGGTATGCTCCTTATTCCATGGGCTCTCAAGGTCTTCGTTGTTTGTGTCTTTGCATGTGAGAGAGAAAAGAAAAAAATCTTTATAGATCAGCATGCCACGTGTACGATGCAAGTTGTGAGACGGCTCAGTATCGGTTACTCCCCCCAATTAATGGGGTTGCGTGCAGAGTCATTAATTCGATGAATGTGGACTCGTGTAGTTGCAATTGGAATCGTTGTTTTCCTATTTCTCATACAACATTTAATGCTGACATAACAGTTGGCTGATGTTGCTTCATAAATCGACTCGCCTATATATTTAAGCTAGCCGTTCTCTATCTCAAGCATTTCAATGAGTGTTGTAGAGTATGTTTATCAAATGTGTCTTACTAGAGAATGTTCTTTGGGTTTTCGAAAGGCTGAAGGAAGATCTTTGTTACTGGAGTCTTCGAATGTTTTGACATTTGCAGCCATGAGTCTTAATAAGTCATGTTATCATGTGAATCCGCCTTATTTGGGTGACCATCCAATTGATTCCATGAGATCTTTTAGTGTCTTCTTATATTTCGAAGAATAAGTCCAGACTCTCCCTCAGGGGACAGGTTTGTCTTCCATCTTTTGTTTCTCCCGAGCTCCCATCCACCATTCGAAGGTGATCCCTGCAGTTAGTTTATGGTTGAATGGAGTGTCGACGAACGTGATTTTCATTCTTGGGGTGGTATCTCTGCGTCCCCATCTGGCAGCATTGTGAAACCTCAATCATTATGCTATTTAGGGATATTCTCATATGTTTTCTTTTGCTTTCCTCGCATTCGAAAGGCAGATTTGCTGAGCAAAGAGTGGAGGAAGTGCTTGCAGCCTTCTTCAAGTACTATACTTTCCCCACTTTTTCTTCTGGAGGTAGATTTGCGGAGTGAAGTTTCTACGTGTGTGTTAGCAGATGCCTATTCGCACCTGAATTGGATACTTGTAGTGTATAAACTTCTGTACTAATTGGTTGGCAAACTTTGTAATAACTTTTATTGCGATCAATAAAATTAGTTTTTTTTCTAGATAAGTCTAGTAGAACAATTCTCCTAAACTGAAAAACAAAAAACAAAAAACAAAAACAAAAAACAAAAAACAAAAAACAAAAAACAAAAAACAAAAAACAAAAAACAAAAAACAAAAAACAAAAAACAAAAAACAAAAAACAAAAAACACAAAAAACAAAAAACAAAAAACAAAAAACAAAAAACAAAAAACAAAAAACAAAAAACAAAAAACAAAAAACAAAAACCAAAAAACAAAAAGCGAAAAGCGAAAAAAAAAAACAAAAAAAAAAACAAAAAACAAAAAACAAAAAACAAAAAACAAAAAACAAAATCAAAATCAAAAGAACAAAATAATTTAACTTCGAGCACTAGGCTTTGAAGAAGCGCGTATGGTCCTAGCTTGGATTGCATAGTCCCTCTAGCAAAGTGGCTTCCTTTGCCAAAGCTAACGAAGTTACTAAAGAATGGACTTTGTGATGGGGGGCGGATCCTCGCTGGTTATCAGCTCTTAAAGTAGGTGCCCGCTTGCTGAAGTATCGTTACTTAGTTCTATGTTGGCCTGGATTGGGCCTCCAGTTGTAAATTATGCCTTTCTACATAGCTGTACTTCGGCTGTATGGGCTCTCTCCGTCTGAGAAGAATGACTCTCCAATTTTATCTAGGACTAGTGCCTGGTACGTCTGCTCCATGCATGAATTCGAGCTACATAATGGTAGTCTCTTTTCACTGGCTAATCTCCTCTGATATTTCCTTGGGCCTAGCTGGCTGTGTGTTTGATGCATTGGTGCAGAATGGAAACTATTGCCTCCATATGATGAAGCCAATGCCTTCCTAAAATAATGTTGTAGGTGGACGGAGAATCAACCACCATAAATTCTTGGACAAGGTACTTCCGTAATAGTGGTTCTCCCGCCACTACCATTAGATATATCTTCTCAGTGAGGAAGCATTTCTCTCCACTGAATTCGACCATGGGGTGAATGGCAAGGGTTAAGTATTTCTCTTGGATTTGGATATTTTGGAATGCAATGAGAAACAAGACATTAAGTGAGCTTCCTGTATCCACCATGGCTTTTTTCACCTTCAACTTTGCGATGAGGATGGAGATACTAGGGCGTCATTGTGAGAAGAATGTGCACCCTGGAGATCCTTGTCCATAAACGTCAATGGTGGTATCGGGTTATGAACTCGTGCATGCTGCAATTGTCGGCCCTCGCACTGGGGTGGCGTTCGCATCTCGATTAGTGTCCTCTTGCAGGATCTGTTGGATTGCTCTATCTCGGAACTGACCCCATGAAGGACATAGATGATGTCAGGAGCTTCATTTTGGATCTGCTTGACAACGTCCTCTTTTTTTTTTGCCCAGTCTTGCCTCCTGTCCGAGCTCAGGAACTCCTTGAGCTTGCCTTTCCTAATCCAATACTCAACTTCTCCTCTGAGGTTTCTGCAATCCTCAGTATTGTGTCCGCCCTCCTTATGGAAGGTGCAATACTTGCTGTTGTCGCATCGAGCAGGGTCTCCACGCTGCTTGGGGGGCCACTTCAGTTCTTCTCAATTCTTCATAGAATCGAGGATGTTGAACAGACTAGTGTTGAGAGGGGTGACAGATTTGGACTCAACATAATTTGAGGCCTTGTCCTGCCTTGTACGGCCGTAATCGTTCTTACTGTCATTGCGCTTCCTCTTGTTCTCGTCGTCGTCCTCTTTATTTTTCTTCTATTTTTTGTCCCTCGGGATAACGGTTTTTTTCTCGAATTTTGCCTCCTTCTTGGCGGCCAACGTCTCGTCTAGAATGATATATCTTTGGGCATCCTTTTGTAGATTTGCCATATCGTTTAGAGGGTCCAGAGTAATCAAGTCATAGAACTTTCCCTTAGACCTAAGGTGAAGGTTGTGATGGCGGTGTCTTTACTACAACCGTCGATGAGAATCAACTCATCGTTGAAGCGCGTGATGTATTTCTCTCAACGTCTCATTCTGTTTCTGTTTTAGGGTCAGTAGATAGTACGGGGCCTTCCTGATTCGTTGGCTGCCCACAAAGCGCGTGAGGAACGTTGTCGCCAATGACCGAAATGAATCGATGGGCTTCAGAGGGAGGCTGTGGCAAGGAGTACTTTTTTGGCAGCAGTTCGTCCATGATATAATTCATGAACGGAGGGTCAATGAGGTTGAACAGTATGTCTGGATTGGTGGCTCCATGCCGGATGGGGTTGTGCGAGACGTGGCTGTCGGTTTTGGACGTTGGGTCCCTGTTGGCCACTCCTGCGCTTTTGATCTATTGGGAAGCTACAAGGCAGCGCGGCTCTCCTGAACTTGTTCTTTGGAACCTTCTAAGGACTAGGTTCTTTGCTTCTCACGGTCTCCTCCTGCGGGTGGATGATTCTGTTGATTGAGCATCTCCACCGCTCGTGCGATTTGTTGCATCTGGGTTGACAGTAAGTCCACCCTTGGGTCCGACGTGGCTGCCACCGGCGTGGGGTTTGAGAGGGTTCCTCCCGTGGTGGTGGTGGCACTGTAGCAGATGGTGTTCTGCTAGTTCGATGGTTCAACATCATTTCCATTGTTGCGAGACCTTGTTGTCACCATCTTTTTGGCTCTCTGGGAAAGGTGGTACTACTATTTCTTTATGAGAAACTATATAGTTCCCCACGGACGGTGCCAAATTGATATAGTAGATTTCTGCTCTCATTCCTTGCCTTTACCTAGACCTGCATAGAGAACGCACTTGAGCAAAAACCACCGTGTGGTGGCCGATGCACTCCGATGCTTAATTTAGATAAGGCTTAGGAGATGCTTAAAGCTGTAAATTGGGTTATTATGATGTACCTTTTTTCGTCGACATTATCACCCTTTTATAGTGTAAGAGTCATTGTTCGGCTCGACCTTTGGTGGCGTAGTTTAGGGAAAGAGATCTTACTGAAAATCTTTTCCTTGTCAAGGGTTGTCCATGTAGAGAAGTTTTCCTACACAACTTGTGTTCCTAGATCTGCGAGAGAGGTTTTCCTTTCTAAGTGTTGTCCATGCAAGGAAGCTTCCTTACCCGACTTATACTTCAGTATTTGTTTCCTGTCGGAACCAAAGTATTCCTGGCCTACCTGTCTTGGGTCGATCCTCTAGATACTTGCTTTATCAGGGCTTATGAGTATTGGGCTTGACCGCGTGACGTGTAAGCTTAGTAGCACGTTGCAATTTGGGTCCGACCTTCTGGATTCTGCCAATAGTGGGCTTAATGTTGCCTGGGTTTTTTCTGGATTGCATGTGCAATCAGGCTTGTTATGTTATGTGTGACGAGAATATCATGACACGTGTACAGTACTGACCATAGGATGGTTTGATGTATCATCAGATACCATAATGCACTTTGCAACACAGACTCATGTTGATAATTTTTTGGTAATAGATTTGAGTTTACCAAGAACAAAATTTATGGCACCCATGTTCTTTTAGAAGCCTGCAAGGTCACCGGCCAAATTAGGAAGTTCATTCACGTGTGCATAGATGTGGTCTATGGGGAAATAGATGAAGATGTTGTGGAAAACAATGAGGCTTCTCAACTTCTACCAACAAACCCATACTCTGCGACAAAGGCTGGAACAAAAATGCTTGTCATGGCATATGGGAGGTCATATGGGTTACCTTTTATAACAACCAGAGGAAACAACACGCAAAGAGTGTGACTTCGCCGAAATTTTCTTTTTTTGAAATTACAAAAAGAAAAAGGGCGAAAGAAACAAGTACATTTTTTTAAGGTTTATTCGGTAAAAATACAAAAAACAACTACTAAAAATTACATTTTTTCAAAAAATTTGAGTTGTTTTTTTTAATTATCATTTATTCTAATTATTTATTGATTTTTGAAATCAATCCCTAATTTCCTAATTATCATTTCTTCTACTTATATATTGATTTTTTTAAACTACCCATTGATTTTCGAATTATAGGTATTGATTTTCTAATTATACGTATTTTGGTTTCATTTAATGTGTTTAATACATTTATTTATTTGCATATTATTTTTTTCACATATTTAATATTCCCTCTAAATTCATTATATAATTCATGTATCCTCAAAATTTTTACGTCTTTTCTTTACATACCGAAATATTTTTTAAAATCCTGAAACCAAAATTAACTCGAAAAACGAAATCACAATCCTTGACAACGTGTATAAGCCAAACCAGTTTCGAAAAAACTAATTCCAAAGTTTATTCTCTTGGCTATGAGAGGAAACCTCTCCCGATTAATGGGGATGGATCTAATGTACGAAGTTACCTTTACTCTGAGGGTGTGTTTGGTTGCATGGAATTCTATGCCATGAAAATTCTTGAAGAGACCTCCATGTTTTATGCTAATTTGAGGTATCACTTCATATCCACTATTTGATTTTGTGATCAATGGTGGGAATGAAAGTCCCATGAACATGAGAATCACATGCCTTGAAAAATCAAGAAGTGAGATTCACATGTTCATGAGACTTTCATTCCTACCATTGATCACAAAATCAAATGGTGGATGTATAGTGATACATCAATTTAGCCTAAAATATAGGAATCCCCTCATGAATTTTCATGACATAGAATTTCATCCAACCAAACACACCCTAAAGATGTTGTTGAGGCTTTTGAAGTGATTCTCCACAGAGGAGAAGTCGGCCATGTTTACAATATTGGAACAAAGAAAGAGATAAGGGTGACTGATGTTGCGAAAGATATATGCAACCTTTCTCACTTGATGCAGACTCGGTTATTAAGTTTGTTGAGAACAAGCCATTCAACGCCCAGAGGTATTTCTTGGATGATCAGAAGCTTAAGAATTTGGGGTGATCCGGAAGGACTACGTGGCTAGAGGGGGCTAAATAAGACTATAGAGTGGTACGTACACTAGCAATCTTGATTGGTTGGGTTATGTTTCTGGAGCATTGTTGCCTCGTCCAATAACGTTGATGATGCCAGAGATAGAAAGACAGTTTGAAGGGTCTGAAGATGGCAATGGTGTATGTCACCTCTTATGCAAATAGTAACACCAATCAGACCCGGCTGGTGGTTCCAATTACGAAGAGTAACTCTGCTGCACCAACGACACCCTTGAAGTTTTTAACATATGGTTGCACAGGTTGGATCAGGGGTCCTCCCTGGGAAGATATGTGAGAAACAAGATATTTCCTACGAGTATGGCCGAAGGCTTCTTGAGGTGAGGATAGGTCATAGCTTGTGGTAGACATTCAAAATGTCAAACCTACTCATGTTCTAAATGCTGCTGGTGTGACTGGTAGGCCTAATGTTGACTGGTCAGAGTCTCACAAGACAGAGACTATTCACACCAATGGCAGGTACGTATTTTTTTTTTTTAAATCCCTTAATTAGGGGTATTAATTGGTTACTGAAAACCGACCGAATCGAAATATAACTGAAAAAATTCGAACCGAGAAAAATTGAAACTGAACATAGAAAACCAAACCAACTCGAGTTGGTTTGGTTTGATTTCGATTTTTGTTTTTCACACATCCGAAACAATCGAATCGAACCCTTTCCCTTATCTTATTTTTAATCCCCTAACCCTTTCTCTTTTATTTAATTCCCCACCAACCCACTCTTATTTAAATTTTCACCCCATTCGAATGCACTCCACGTTCCCACCCTCTATCTTAACTCCCACTTTCATATTTTCTTAATGCCTAATTTAGAGAAAGAGTTGAGAAAACATACATTCTCTATCTTATTTAAGCCTCACCCACCTCTCCCCTCCTACCCAACTTCTCTTTCTTTATTAATGTCATTTTTATCTTTTTTAACTCTATCTCTCTATCCAACCACTTACAAGTTCAGAATGAGAGACAGAGTTTGACTCAATCTTGTTGATCAAACTTTTCACTTGCTTGCTTGCAGCAAAGATGAACAATGGCGATGGCGACAACTTCGACACTTCTAATTTGATTAAAAAAATTCTTCTTGCAGGATGAAATTACGAGACTTGTGGAATCGTCATAGAAGGTTTCGATCTTGTTCAGATCATCACATGGGTGTGGTGGAGATAGATTAAGATGCAAACAATGTAGTTATAGTTATAATTTTTTGTATGATGTTATAGTATTGTGTATATGAGAGACATGGCAAATTTTTTTTAATCTTATGGAATTATCAAGAGACATGGCAAACCAAGCTTCATTTTCTTCTTGCCATTCTTTGTAGCTTTGTTATTCCTTTTGTGCTAGAGCCAATTCGTTTGTATGTAGCAGCAGAAAATAAATAAAAGAAACAGAATAAAAAGGAAAAAACCGAATCGATAACAGAATTCTTGGTTTGATTTTGGTCCAACTTTGAACCGATCAAATCGATTAACACCCCCTACCCTTAACCCCTCCCACCCTAGATGGGGCTGGCTGGGATCGACCCTGTGACCTAGTGATATCATCCGCCACTTCTCAACCACTAGGCCATCACACATTTGAATCTACCCTGTGACCTAGTGATATCATCCGCCACTTCTCAACCACTGAGCCATCACACCTTTGGCAGGTACGTACGTGACTTTGGCATGAGTTCAAGTCTCTTTCTAACTTGAAAAAAAAATTTAGGGTTTCTCCATCTCCTTTCTCAAATGGAGAAATCATGTTATTGTCTTCCGATCTCTCTTCTTCTACAATGGAGTTCATCGTCGAACAACAAATCAAGAGCTCTTCCTCTTTCAAACCTCCTCACAAAAGCAACAACTCTTTTGCATTCGCTCCTCCGCTACTTCGTCTCTGATCTCTCTCTCTCCCTCACTTGCACTTTCAATCTCTCTCTGTGTGAAGCGAATCATGACTTGAAAATCAATCGATTTCCAGATTCAGATCTTTGTCTCTCTCTAGAGCTTTATCGTCAATTCAGGCGTTCGTTCGTTCGATCCAAAAAGTAGGCTATCAATCATCTCCTCTCAGACCTCATTTGCAGAAACAGTTCATGATTGCCTCTCATCGATTCACTCCAAATCGTTCGTTCGTTTTCTGTCTACAAATCGTTTGTTCGTGAAGGTAAGCAATTCAAATCCCTGTTCGATTCACTTCTACTAGTGTCACAACGGTCTACTCATTCATTCATTCATTGCATTCATTCATGTTTCCATCTCCAAAATCTCACATAATGATGAAGAGCCATATCAAAATTGTTTTCAAACCTGTAGTGGTGCGCATGATAATGTTTTCCTCTCCTTATCCGCCTTGAAAGATTCAAATGTTGCCCAATTTTTTGTTTGACAATGTCCATCCATGTTGTGTTCAATGTAACTACTCTCTTAGCTGTATTCATAATGTGTAACTCATCCCCCTTACT
The DNA here is from genome assembly GCA_963556465.1 of Berberis vulgaris. Taxonomy (NCBI): domain Eukaryota; kingdom Viridiplantae; phylum Streptophyta; class Magnoliopsida; order Ranunculales; family Berberidaceae; genus Berberis; species Berberis vulgaris. The sequence goes on from OY747128.1 coordinate 59,500,761, forward strand.
CTGGATTCTTCCATTACTATCTACAAATTTCACAAAAGAATAAAAACTGGAAGAGGAGGGGGGAGTCTCCATCCTTGATGGATGACAATCAGCAATCACTCTCAATAACACAATCAGAAAGCACACTCGAGGTTATGTTGTTCTTCCATTGAATATCCAAGATTGGATCAAGGGTTTTTCCAATATTGAGTTACAAAATATATCTAAGTTTAGATCCAGAACTTTTTTCAATGTTGAGTTATAAATTTACAGAGAAAGTAGAGTGAATTCTTATAGGCTGTAAGGAGTTCTACGTGTGTGGCAAAATTATTTAACTTGTTTATTAGAATGAATTGTGGTCCATATCAGAAGAGGCTTTAGTCTTCTTTTATTTCTTTTAGGTCTGTAAATCATTCAGCTTTTAGTATATGTGGGGAGAGATGGTGTTTTGCTTCTTTGTTCCCCATGCTTAACGAAAATTTTATGTTGTAGAAAAATGAAAGTCAAGATTCAGCTTCAATAACTAAGACGGATGTCTGGTTCCGGGGGCATATTAGAGAAGAAGTGGCGAACCATCGGGGGCAAAAGTTGTCGACATGGTGTGTAATTTTATATTATACTTTACATTTTTCTTGGGTTTTAGGGTGGGGTTTTCTCTAGATTGTAGGGATTGTTGATTTGGTGCTTCAGTTCTAAAAGTGCTAGTAAGTTGTAAGCACTCGATTGAGCTCAGGTGAATTACAAAAGGTCATACCAGGGAAAAAATGCCTCCCGGGTGTGGGTAGATGTGGTTAAGATAGCTTCACCTCCATTGTGGAGAAAATGTTTTGGCATGGAAACAATAGAGAACACCATAGGGAGCTTAATTGCATGGCCAACCGAAGATATTATTATGACGGATGAATAATTCTGATACGACTCCTTTTCATTTTGTATTGTTTTTTCTTGCATCCTTATTATATTTTCACAAAACAATTTGCTCAAGGATGAGATTGTCCGACTCATTTATAGAAGGGAGAAGATCCTTTGACTATAAGTGTTCATTGCAGCATGTACCTGATGTAAGTTATAGTTAGGTTATTGTTATTAATTCACAGTGAAGTTGATTTTGAAGTATGAACCAAATTGGATCAGACAACTATTATTAGATATGATGAAGCATTTTTGGACAATATATTAGACCTGATACACTGGCTGCATATTAATGTGAACACATGATAGAAAAAAGAAACAATAGTTTACCAACAAGGCACTGGTTGGTCTATTAGAAAAGATTGCAATCTAAATGTAGTAAGATGGAAATAAGAAGTCCAATGCATATCATTTTAAGATAACAAACTTTCGGAAACCATTAGATAGAAATGAGCAGGAAAGAGTGAGTTACATCCTATGACGCAGGTTTTGATGTGTCAAACTTGTAATTTACTATAATGAAATCCTAAATTTGAATTCGAACTAATTGCTTAATTTGGCTTAGCTATAAAGTAGACAGGAATAAAGGTATTTTCCTCCATGACAGATGATGCAGTCGATTTTCGCTCTCTGCTTTGACTTAATCCCACTGACCTGCTGACCTACACAAATAACGCACCTGAGCCATGGACTACTGTTGTGGCCGATGGCATTTTGATGCTAAAGTCGGACAGGAATCTAATGAAGGCGTAATGTCGTAAATAGGGAATTTGTAGCCTACCTTAGCTTACCAACCTCATGTCTTATTTATAGTGGTTATACCAGGCCATCGTAGGCGTAGTTTAGGAAGGAGATCTTTCTCTTTCTGTGCTCTTAGATACACGGGAGATAGTTCTTAATTCAAGAGCAATCTATAGGAGGAAACTTCCCTATGTGGAATGTACTATGGTATTTGTTTCCCAGTTGGAAGCAAAGAGTTGTTGTAGTTGGCCGTCTGAAGCTGATCCTTGATATACTTGCCTAAGTAGACTTATGGGTATTGAGGATAGTTGTGAGACGTGTGGGCCTAGCACGCTATCAGAGTTCAGGTGCGTCTGGCAGAGTTTGACTCTTATATTTTCCTTGCTTTCGAAGTTATCGCTCTGCTCATTTTCTGATTAAGGATAGTTGTTCATATTCGTCATGGCTCAACAAAATCTTTTTGACGACGCAACCTTGGCCAAGGGCCTGAAGTTCTTCGAAGATAGATTGGTTTTTTAGTTTGGCCATGCAAAAATTCGTACAAAGTTCGAGGTCCTCGAGGACCTGCCAGTGTATGTTCAGAGGATGACCAGACGCCCATGTCGCCACCGGTTAGGTTCATCTGTTTGCATCGAGGGATGCTTAAAATCGGAGTGTGTTTCCTGTTCTGGATGTTATCTGGGAATTCTTAGATCTTTTGGGGATTCCTCTGGCCCAGTTGGGGCCTAATGGATATAGAATCATCATTATCTTCCTTATTAGGACGAAGGAGGCTGGCATCCGCATGACTTCGCAAGTAATCCAGTTGTTGACATCTCCTCAACTGGGCAGTAATGTTGTCTATAAGATGACGTCGCCAGTTTGTTTCATGAATCTGCCCGATGATTTTAAGTTCTTGCAGAAATACTGCTTCTTAGCCCCTGCAGATTCAAAGTATTTCCAGTGCAAGTGACGTCTACTCGAATGAGAGTTCAGGCCACTTCATAAGTTCAACTTTTTCTATTGACTTTGATATGCCTGATTGCAAGCTAGCTGATCATAGCTTGTGTTTCTTTGCACGAAGGTTTCCCACCACTCCCCTTACCCTAGAGGAGTAAGACACTATGAAAATGCTTCGCGGCTTGTCGACGAAGAACGTGGTGGACGTCATAAGCGTCTCCAACTTCATTCATAGTAGGTTGTGGGACAACTGGCACGTGGCCCCCATTGTTTACCGAGCGTCTTGAGTCAAGTCGAAGGATGGAGCCCCTTCTAGGAAGAGGAAGGCTGCTGGGGCCAAAGTTCACGTTCTGTCTTATGCGGAGGAGCCGTTTGAAATGCTTGCCTATTTTGTGAGTTCAAACAAGTCCATTGTCTGATCTGGGTTGCCTTCAGCACAATCAGTTCCAGGTGGAGAAGTGCGCGAGTCTGATCGGCTTGTCAGTGACTGATGTGTCCTGCTGGGAGAAGGATTACATGCGGTTTGCAGGGGTTGAAGACATGTCAAATTTTAGTGATGCGCAGGCATAAGCTTCGAATGAGTGTCTAGTGCGGGTTGCAATAGCGGCTTTCGCCGGCGTTAATTCTCATGGGACTGTCCCAGGCTTCAGTGAAGGTTCGCCTGAGGTTGTAGAATCTAATCGTTCCATTGGCGTACCGTCTAAAAGTTGCCATGGCACAGGCCAAGTTTCTTGTAGTCCACTTTGTTTGCCGTCTCGTTCCAGACGACTACTAGAAGTGTTGGAGGGTCCTTTTGATAACTCGCTCCCTCTTCCTCCGGACCCCGTTGAGCCGTCTCGCACTAAACGGTCGGTTGTTCGTGACAAGAGAAAGGTCGTGGAGGAGAGCCTGGGAATAGTGGAACCTGTGAAGGGTGGTGCCGGCGTGATTCCTGATCCGGGAAGGCTTCATCCGAATGCACGGGATAAGTATGTTTACAACAGACTTGGTGAGGATGAGTTCTCAGGTTTAGCACCAAGAAGTTGATGTGGAGTACGCTTCGAGAAAGCATATAAGCAGGCGTCACACCTGGCTGATGGATTGCACTTCAAAGCTCGAGGAGGATACGCTGAAAGGGTGTATGGATAAGGGTTTAAAGTACCTTATGCTGGGTATGTCTCACTTGAGCTAGGTGGCCATTGCTGGGACGAAAGTCGAGGTGGCTCGTGAGAAGGTATACACCATGGAGCGTGTCTTCTCGCACATGCAGGCATTGTATTCTAATGCACTATGAAATTGAGCGAATGCAGAAGCAGGCTGAGGAGAAGAGGCTGGAGAAGTTAGCTGTGGATGTCGAGACTCAGAGGGCTCGACTAGAGGCCTTGAGCGTGATCTGGCAGAGGCGGTGTACTAGAGAGACGGACTCAAGCAGGAGTTGAACCGGGTCTGCCAAGAAGTAGAGGTTGCGCAGGAAACTGCACCTAAGGCGTGTTCTGAACTGCAGTCTTCTGCTGATGAGAATGCTTTGAAAGAGGGCAAATGGGCTACTCAGAAGCAGCAACTGGAATTCGAGGTGGAGTTCAATGCTCGAGAGGCAAAGAAGGTTGAAGACCAGTTCGAACTGGAGTGGCATGAGCTCAGTGCTGTGAAAAGCAGTTTGGCTACGGAGCAATCTCAGGTTGACGCGCTGACTGGAAAGTTGGAGCTGTTGGAGCGTGAACTTGCTGAATCGAAGGCGCGGGAGGAACAACTTCTGCAGGAACAAGGCAGATGCGAGTTTCGTTGGGTTGCACACAGCAGGCTGGAGCTAATGAAGGAGGAACATCCGGAGTGGGATCTCGGCCGTTACAAGAATTTGTCGTATGTGGACCTGTCCGTTGCCATTGCGTCGTCGGACGAGGATAACAGTTCGGATCCTGATGCTCAAGCTGTGGTGCGTGCTGGCGCAACTACTGCTCCTTTTTTCCTTTTAGCTTAGCTCTTCTGTTTTTGTACCTCTTCCTGATAAGGAGTGAACTCTGTACTTTTGTACCTATTTTGTCGACCATTAATAACAAAAAACATTTTTATCCATTTTGTGTTTGTCATCTCTATTGCATGTTTTTCGTTTCTCCTTGTCGTCTTTCTTTGACATAGGTTGGTTGAATCAATAGATCGTTGAATGATCTATGTGTAGTAGAGAGCTTGATCGCTCTATCTTGCAAATGACTCAGGATCATTGTTGCGTAGTCATGTTCAGTAGTGAGCATGTTGCAGACAATTTAGCTGGGGGTTGAGTTGCCCGAGTTGTGTCTTGTCCCCAAGGTAAGCTGTTTGAGGCTTGCCTCTTGTTAGATTGGCCGGTTGTAGCTGTTGCTATGGGCGAGTTGCGATGGCCGAGCATATACGTCAGAGCGTTTGTGCTGAGTCGGGCGTGGGCAGACACACTGTGTAGCGTTTATTTGGGCACTGGCCATATGATCTACATATCGGCTCGAGTGGCCTTTGCTGGTAATAGGGTGCCAGTTTGTTTGAGTGTGAAGACGCCGCCTTAGCAAGATTAGTCTTGCCTGCCGTTGTTTTGAATGAGAGTGGGGTCGGGTTGCGAGCTGTGTGCTGCTCCCACCTTCCGAACCATCTATGTTCGAATGACGTGGACTACAGGTTTGGGGAGTAAGGATTTGGCGACTACGCTAAAAAGCGGTAGTCTCGTTGCGAGTCGTCGACATCAGTCGGGGATAGGGATGGCAGTGGGGCGGATTTTCACGGATATCCGCCCCACCCAATCCGTTTGGGGCGGTTTTGGATATGGCTGAATGGGTTTTCGGGTGGTTTCGGATATCCAAAAAATATCCGTTCACTATTCGGGGCGGATACGGATTTGGCCATATTCGCCCCGCGGATATCCGTTTAAGTGTTGATATTACAAAAATACCCTCAACCTTTAAATGAGAAAAAAAAAAAAAAATCCTACATCTCATTCTCTGCCTCTCACCTCTCTCTCTCAATCACTCACTTCGTTTTTTCATTTTTTCAGCTCAAGCAAACACAGAGGAGGAGGAGCAAAAGCAGAGACAGACCAACACCCGTCTCTCTCGTCTCCATTCCTGTCTAGCTCCTACCCCTCTCTCTCTTGTCTCCAGTTCTTCGTCACAGCGAGGTCTCTCTCTCGTCTCCAATCCTTCGTCACAGCGAAGGTCGTCTCCCTTCGTCCCTTCTTCTCCCTCAAAACAGCGAAGGCCGTCGCGAAGGGGTACCTTCTTCCCTGCTCCCTCGAGAGATCTGCCTCCAGCCTCCCTGCTCCCTCACACCGCGAAAGATCTGCCTCACGCCGCGATCTGCCTCCCTCGCAGACAAGGGTTTCTTCCTCTCCCCCTCGAATAAAGATCTGATCAAGATCAAGATCAAGATCAAGATAAAGATCTGATCAAGATCAAGATAAAGATCTGGATAAAGATCTGATCAAGATCAGGATCAAGATCAAGATCAAGATCTGGATCAAGATCAAGATCTGATCTGATCAGGATCAAGATCTGATCAGGATCAAGATCTGATCAGGATCAAGATCTGATCTGGATCAAGATCTGATCTGGATCAAGATCTGATCTGATCTGATCAGATTTCAAGATCTGATCTGAGATCTAAGATCGATTTTTTTGAATTTGTTGTAATTTTTTTGTTAATTTTTGTATGGTTTGTAATTTCTGAATTTTTTTGTAATTTCTGTATGATCTGAGATCAATATTATAATCTGTTTTTTTTATTATACGAGAATCTGTTTTTTTTTTTTTCCCCTCTTCGGGTACTTTGGGAGGGGCGGATATCCATCAATCCGTCCGGCTCGGGGATGGTTTTTACAAAATATGGTAAACGGATATTCGGGGTGGATTTGGATATCCGTGATCTCCAGCGGGGCGGGGATGGATTTGTCCAAATCCGCCCCAATCCGCCCCGTTGCCATCCCTAGTCGGGGACTAACTAGTCTCCCACCTTTTGAACCATCTACACCCGCGTGATGGGGCCTACAAGTTCGAGTAAAAAGAATTCGGCGACCAGGCTGAAAAGCAGTGGTCTTGTGGCAAGCCATCAAGATCAGTTCGAGACTGACTAAGCTCCCACCATCCAAATTATATGCACATGTGCGCATCAAGCTACAAATTTGGGAGTTTTCGACGGCCACGCTTAAAAGCAGTGGTCCTGTGGAAAGCCGTTGAAATCAGTTTGCAGCTGACTAGGCTCCCACCTTCTAGACTATCTACACCCATCCAATGGGGGCTACAAGTCCAGGGTTGGTGATTCGGCGACCACGCTGAAAAGCAGTGGTCCCATGGAGAGTCGTTGGAATCAGTTCGGGACTGACTAGGCTCCCATCTTCTAAACTATCTACACCCACGCAGTGGGGCTACAAGTCCAGGATTGGCAATTTAGCGGCCACGCTGAAAAGCGGTGGTCCTGTGGTGAGACGTCGGAATCAATTTGGAACTGACTAGGCTCCAACCTTCCAAACCATCTACACTCGCGCAGTGGGGGCTACAGGTCTAGGCTTTGATCATAAGCTTTCACTACCAGTCGTCACCAGCTAGGCTTACTAATTGGGTTCGGCGATCATTGACCGTGAAGGGGAATAATGATCCCTGGCAAGTCATCGTCACCTGGCGTGACAACGCTGATTAGATTACCACTTCCTAGACCATCGAGATCCGCGCTAAGTGGACTAGGTGTCGAGAGATACCAAAAGTCGTCATCAGCTTAAGCTGACTAAGCTTGCCTGGTTGAAGAGAGGTTTTGCCTGTTTGAGGGCGTGTGAACCCATGTCCACTAGTGTCGCGCACTGTGTGGATAACATTGCCTTAAAACAAACAGCGATACGTAGGTACGGTCTGTGCGTCAAGGTTGATTTGGATTAGCGCTCGTGGCTAGCATGTAGCAAAATACTGTTTGAATGGTGGGCCGAGTGGATCGAGCATTTGGGCCCACAAAGGAAGAGTTAGGGTTTCCTGTACGGTTGCGCTACGTGTACAACATAGATCGCGCGGTGACACGTGTACGGCGTAGGCTGTGGGACAGTTGATTTCCGGTTACTCCCCTTGACTTGATGGGGTTGCGTGTAACACCATTAATTGAGCAAACGTGGTTTGTGCACTCTATTTGGGAACCACTATTTTTTAATTTCCCACACGATATTCTATGCTTAGCAGTTAATAAAAGAGGCTCGTTTGGTGAAGCATAACGCCTATATAATGGTTTATTCCAATTGTTGTAGGCACTATCTTTCGTAGAGCTTATCTCATGAATGTTATTGGTTGAAGAAAAGTTTTTGGGTTTATCAAAGGCTGAAGGGAGATCTCTAGCAATGGAGTCCTCGAATGTTCTGACATTTGTACTGATCATGCACGGCGATAGTTGTTGTTATGCGTGGTCACCTGTTCTAGGTGGGCACGTAGTTGATCTGCTGAGGTATCATAATTTTTCTCATATCGCGGAGAAGTAGTTCGAGTTCTCTCTCAAGGGAAGAGTCGGTCGTTCACCTGCTGGTGCCTTATCGTTGTTCCTTAATGTTTAATTTCAGAGATAGCACTAGCAGCCATCGTCCGAGCGCTTGCCCCCACCACTTCTCGATTAGCTCCGTTGTTTTGCCTTGCGCTGAAAGTCGGCATTTGGTTGAGGCGGAGTTGGACATGGTCTGTCGGAATGGGCCATTGATTCTCAAATATTCTCGTTTTCCTTGGGTGGGAAGGTATATACGATCCGAGCTCACCTGATACTTGTCCTAAGTTCATAGAGTGTGTGAGTTGGGCTTCAAATTTTTGCCAGTGCTCCTGGTTGTCGATTTCGTACCACCTCATACTATATTTGAGGGGTATGTCTGTGGAGCTGTTTAAACATGATGCTTTCATCCTACTCCTTCTCAATCTAGTATTTGCGGAGAAGTTGAGGGGTGAAGTCTTCTTTGGATGCCTTTCGTAGGTAGATCGTCTAAGCGAGTCTTTTACTTCATGTCGCACTGTATTCAGATGATTGTAGTATGTAGTCTTTTGTATCCGCCTCAAGGTGTTTGTTGTTACATCTTTCCAATAATTAGTAGAGTTTGTTTTCGTAATTCTTTCTTTATTTCTTAAATGATTGCAAATCACATAAGTTTTTAAGAACTAAAACTCTACATTGACTATGGAAAGGGAAACAAACGACTGAAAGTAGACTAACTGTTGATGGGGAGAAATTGATCATGGCCTTGAAGAGAATTCGGGTTGCTCTTGTGGATCATTCAGCGGGCTGTCGAGGCGCTTCAGAGGTTACTGAAGAGTAAACCTTGTAGAGGGGTCAATCTATGTACCGACAAAACGTCGGGGGGTGTATTCTCGCTTGCCTTGGCCTCTCCGTTTCGCTGGGCGGAAGAGCTTATTGATCTTGTGCCGCTTAAATGTGACATCTCTGTTGTCATTTTGCCTAGCACTGGTTCAAGCCGCTCTACAGGAGGTTGTTGGATCTAGAAGCATTCTATCCGTTTTAGTTCGGCGTAATGGCAGCCTCGTGCCGTAGGTTGGTTTCCACGTATTGTCCATTCAGAGTGGTAACAATATACTTAACGCACTGGTGAAGGGTGGAGACTACTGTTTCCATCTGATGGAGCCATGGTCTTTTCAATATAAGGTTGTAGGTTGATGGTGCATCTACTACCATTAAGTCCAAAAACATGACATTTCTTTATTGTGGCTCCCTTGCCAATGTTGCTAACCTTATCTCTCCGAGAGGGAAGCATTTCTCTCCGTTGAATCCAATCAGCGGGTGATCCGAGGGTGTCAAGTTTTTCTCCTTGAAGTCCATGCCGCATTATGCGCTATAGAACAAGATGTTGAGCGAGCTTCCTGTATCCACCAGAGCTCTTTTTATCTCCCACCTTGTTATGAAGACCGAGATGACTAGGGCATCATTGTGTGGTGCTCAAACTCTTTCAAGGTATTTGTTCGTAAAGGTCAAGGTGGGAATGGGGTTCTGAACCCTTGAGTGGCAGATGCATTTGTCCTCGTCCGCAGGTTGTGTCTGCATCTGCTTGCGGGACTTGTACGACTGGTCTTCATTCGGTCCAACCCCATGAAGGACATAGATTATCCCTGGGGTGTCCTCTATCTTTTTAACTGACTCCCCCTGTCCCTGGTCCGTTCTAGTCACTTTTCGGAGTTCAGGAATTCTTTCAGTTTGCCTCTGCAGATCCAGTACTCAACTTCATACCTTCAACTCTTGCAATCGGTATCGTGGCCACCCTCCATGTGGTATGCGCCATACTTTTCTGGTAATGACGCAAGTGGTCGAATGGATCGGTGGTTCCGTCATAGAAATCGAGCTTTGGAGGAGTAAACTTCCTCGAAAGGGCCTCATTCATGATCCGGTCCACAAATGTTGGGACGGAGAGGCGGTACAATACATCTGGGTCGTGCACCCCTTTGCAGAAAGGGGTTTTGAGGGCCGAGTCTCTCTGCCGGCGGTGGGCTCAGCGTTAGCCACGCAGCCTCCCCTAGTCCAATGAGAACTAGCGGGGGGCTTGGCTTTCCTGTGCTTTCTCCCTTCTATCCTTCGGAGACGGAGGCCCGTGATGTTCCTGGTCTCTATTGGAGGGTGGTGGATTTTGTCACGTGAGAGCCTCCACCACCTTGGCTATCTATTGTATTTGAGATGACAACCCATCGATTTGGGGGTCCATTCTTGCTGTCGTCAGCGCGGGGGTGTAAGTCTGCAGTCCGTGTATGACTGGAGCCGATGAAAGCGGTGGTACCGCGCTGGCCTGAGCGTTTGACGTGTCTCTCTATTATCCGTTGTTGCATGACCTAGTGGTCACCATCTTTCAGGGTTTTGAAAGGACTTTGTCATCCCCACGGACGACACCAAACTAATGCAGTCAATTTCATTTCCCTGCTTTGACCTAATCCCGCTGACCTGCTGACAGACACAAGTAACGCACATGAGCCACGGACCATCGTTGTGGTGGCCGATGGCATTTCGATGCTAAAGTCAGACAGGGATCTGAGGAAGGCGTAATGTTGTAAACAAGGAATTTGCAGCCTACCAGCCTCGTGTCTTATTTATAGTGCAGGAGTCCTAGTTCTACTAGGTCATCGTAGGCGTAGTTTAGGAATGAGATATTCGTGGAGATCCTTCTCTAATTAGGAGTTGTGCTGTAGGAGGGAAGTTCCATGTTAGCCTTGTGCTCCTAGATACGCGGTAGATAGTTATCAATTCAAGAGCAATCCGTAGGAGAAAGTTTCCCTGCGTGGAATGTACTATGGTGTTTGCTTCCTAGTTGGAAACAAATAACTGTCATAAATGCAATGTAGTTGATATGTGCATAACTGGAAAAGAATATGTATAAAAGCATACCTAGCCAACAAGCTATTAATCACGACCTAACAACTTTGTTAGCGGGCCATGCTACTCGACTTCCAATTGCTTCTTCAATAGAACTCATTTTAGATGAAGGTCTCCATAAACTTGCATTTGGTTCCCTTGCAATATCTACCCAAACACATAGGCATTAGGTCCTAAAGGAGTATGATTAATAAGTTATTTCGGAACACTTGAGAACCATCGTCCTTCAACTACTATTTCTCCCGACCCACGCCAATCCAGCAGCTTGCAGATGTTTTTTGAGCTAGTAGCCACACTCTAACAAACCAAGTATAAAGAATAAAAATACTATTAGCTATAATTTTTTATTAATATTTTCGCATTAAAATAGAGATCATGAAGCATTTTAAAAATTTCTCACCTTTGGTATTGACAAATTGTCACGTCTCTTATTTTCTAGACTTTTGTCAATAATAACTTTGTCAGTAGGCCATGCGACTCTATTACTAATAGTTTCTTCAATAAAAACTATATCAGGTGTTGGCCTCCACAAAAATGTTCTAGTTTTTCTTGCTAAATCTACCCAAACTTTCGAAGCATTAGGTCCAAGAGGAATATGATGAACAACCTCTTTAGGATCACTTGAAGACCAATGTCCTTCAGTCACTATATCCCCTAATCCACACCAATCTACCATCTTGCATTTGATGTTAGAAGTAGCTTTCATACTCTGCCAACCAGCAAAATATGGAAAAAGAAAAGGAAAGCAACAAAAGATTACCAATTAGAGTTTGATACTCATACAGATGATTAACATTGATATTATATGTATTTGCCTAAATTAATTGATAATGTATGAAAAACAAATGTAAGTATCTTACCGTGTAGAAGAAATGTCGTTAGATTCTACATTTTTTGGACTCATACTATAATGACTTTGTCAGCAGGCCATGCAATCGTATTACCCACAACTCTTTCCATACAAACCATATCAGCCGTAGGTCTCCACAAATGTGCTTGAGGTTGCATTGATATATCTACGCAAACCTTCATGGCTTTTGGTCCAACCGAAATATCATTAACGAGTACTTTTGGATCACTTGAAGATAATTGTGCTTCAGCCACTGTTTCCCCTGATCCAATCCAATCAAGCAACTTGCACTTATTGATTGAATTAGTATTCACACTTGTTGGCGAAGGTATATTATCATGTTCCCCAAATGTGTGGCCCTACAGTGTAAGATTTTAAATTAGAAGCAAAAAAATAACTGCTCAAGTATACTCATAGCTCATTTGAATAAACAACAAAGCATTTATGTTGCTACTTGCCTGATTTTTCAATAAAGTCTCAAGTTAACTCTCCATATTTTTATCGTGGTCTTCATTTCATTATGTTCTTCTTCAAGTCGAGTCACAAGCTTCTCCCTTGCTTGTAAGAAAGACAATTTAGTAAAAGTCATTCCTTTTCCCATCCCTCTAATACTTCCTTTGGGATCCTGACCAAAAACTTTAGAAAGAGCATATTCCTTTACATTAGTTTTTGAAGATGATGGTGAATATGTTTCCATATATTACAATGTTTCCTAAAGGAATCGAAATGTAAAATAATAAATAAGTATCAGAAATCAAATTTCACTTCTTGTTGTGTTAAGCGGTTAAATAGCAAGGGCATAGGGGAAATGTTCTTACAATAATTTCACCTACTGCTGTTTTATTGGTTTACCATCTCTCTTTGTCCGTGATTTAATCCATACCTTAACCCTAGATAGGGAAGCATGGTTATTGCTTTTTTCTCTGCATTAAAATGGAATTCAGATGTCAAACTCAAGTCCAAATTAATGTATTAATAAAATAATTTTTCCACAAGTAAATTATAAATTAAGCATGACACCACCATATCTGCAGCCAATCCAACCATCCCCATTTGGCTACTACATGCGTGTGGCACTTGGTTTTTCCTCATTGCTTTAAACTTTGCACTTTTAGCCTGTAACAATATTATCAATAAAAAAACGACGATGGTGAAAACATATCATGATACTAATTAGTACAAAAAAGTATGCCCAAACAGTTATGCAAAATTTACCTTAAAATTTTCACTTGTTTTTGTCTTCACAAATTTCTTCCATTATTCAACCTTTTTTACGTTATCAAGATGAAGTTAAAGTCTTTCTTCTTCATCCGGTGCCTCGATAATTTTTCAAACCGATTTTGATTTTGAAGCCCTAAACATCGCATTCATCTCCTCAAATATGTAATCTTTTTACAACTCCTCCTCTACCTTGTATCTTACCTGCAAGTTATTCATTAAAAAAACCAGCCCCTATAAAATAAAATAAAAACTCATTAAAAAATTCAACTTTATAAAGAATAATAATAACATACCTTTATGTCTTTCCACATATTTCTCTATGCTCCAAGGAAAGCTTCTTCCAATCATCAAGTGTTACCGGTACTATCTCTCATATAAGAGGTCCTAAGTAAGAGGACAAACTAACAAATCCGGGCCTATTTGGTTGACCACCATCGTCCATTAAACATTAATCTGACTATTAGATTCCAAAGCAATTCTTCATTTTGGTCTGACCTCTCTTTCGCTTAATTCCTTGTGTAGTTTGTGCATCTAGCTCATAATTCAGGCTGGCTTCGATTGCATGTTCATTTTGATCCTTTTGATGGTAGGGAGGTATTAGAGGAGGTTCATCATCTCTTCGAGCCAACCTGCTAAGTGCTCCCCTAGTACGGATTGCTGGAGAGTCCAAGCCTACTTCTGAAGATGTAGGTCCATTCCGAGGAAAATGTGGGGTTCCAGATGCTTCTAAAGGTTGTGTATTAGGTTCATCATCTCTTCGAGCCAACCTGCTAAGTGCTCCCCTAGTACGAGTTGCTGGAGAGTCCACGCCTACTTGTGCAGTTGTAGGTCCATTCTGAGGAGATTGTGGGGTTCCAGATGCTTCTAAAGGTTGTGTATTAGATTCATCATTTCTTCGTGCCAACCTGCTAAGTGTTCCCTTAATACGGGTTGCTAGAGTGTCCAAGCCTGATGGTGAAGATCCTAGTCCATTCCTAGGAGATTGTGGGATTTCAGATGCTTCTAAAGCCCGTGTATTAGGTTCAGGGCTATCTTCTCTCATTAGCAATCTTATCTTCGACTTCCTTAAGCCAACCATGTGTAGTCTGCTACAAAAAAAAGAGATAGCATGTTAATTCCACCACATATCAGAAAACATATATGTTAGTTCAATCATTATTATAAACTAGTAAGTGGATAGACATAAAAAAGCTATACTAAGGTATGAAAATAGAGAATTAACAGAACAAATAACAACTTAATTTTTCATCAACTGATGGAAAATGAATACAAGCTCCAAACTTAAAGCCTCAACCAAAAAATTTCAATCAAATTGTCAAAAACTTTGAAAACCCAAATATCACTTGTATATGCACTCACAATCTTTCCTCACATAACCACATTCTTCATCATTAGAATCATTAATGTCCATCTCAATCCATTATGGCCTAGAAGTTGTATCTTATTTCTCATCATACATCTCCAAGTCATGGAAACCTTTAGGTGGGGCCTTCAATACAACATACCAATTAGAGGAATCATATACTCTAGAGTAAATGACTTGTTTTGTTTGAGATGCTAGGATAAAGGGATCAGTTAGAAATCAATTTTTGACATTGATGTAGATTAACAAGTGTAAACCTATCTTTCACCCTAACACCATTGCCAACATTTGCCCAATGACACTTAAATATGGGAAAATAAAATATGTGGTGATCTAACAGAACTATATCTGTTAATATCCCATAATATTGCACAAGACATTTTTTGCTCTGCACATGGTTGTTGCTTCATAAAATAACACCGTTATTTTGTGTTGATCTGTCAACATTATTTGTGTGGAACAACTACTCATCAATCATAAAATAAAAAATAGGACAATGCATTTAATCGGCGGCCATTTGCGATCCATTTTATTATCTCTAATTGATCACTTGAAGAGGAGGTGTAGGAACCTATAAAAAATAAAAAATAAAAAAAAATAAAAAATAAAAAGAGCCAAATTATGAATCGTAAAAGGTTGTACTTTGATAAACAATGACTATTTGTAGAAAGCAAGTAACCTTATCTTTTAACCAGTGTGCAAATTTCTCAATATGATTCTTCCATAGTAAGCTTGAATTTTTTTGAAGACTTTCGTTTGATTGCATTAACTCTTCTAAATGCATCCTAATAAAATCCAAAAGTGATCATATAATTTCTTATAAATAATATGGTAATAAAATCTGAAATTATAGTAATTTTACTTACTTTAAATATGGTTCCACCATAAACTGTATTAAATAGAACACAACTTTGTGCAATTTTCTTCTTTGTATCACTTAATTTAACTGGCTTACCCCTAGAAATAGAACGATGCTCAAGAATTACTTAATTGGCTCTTCATTACAAATATTTTGATGGCCCACTTCAATTGATTTCTTTAAAAACTCGCTACAAAAATCCAAGGATTCATTTGCAAGAGTACATTGTACCATGCAGTCCTTAAGTCGTGCACGATTCCTTACATATCCTTTCAATATTTTCATATATCTAAAAGCATAAAATCATCACATTAAATTTGATATAACTCAGCAAAACAAATTAGTTAAAAACTCAATATAGACATTCCTCACCTCTAAAAGGGGTACATCCAACGATAAAGGCAGATCACACAATCGTACTTCTCTCTCTAAATGAATTGGCAAATGCATCGAAATGGTGAAAAATGAAGATGGGAAGTAACTTTTCAACATGCATAAGATTTCAACCTCCTCGCTCTCAAGGGCTGTTATTTTTTCTCGATCAATAACATGTTCACATATTTTGTTGAAGAATGAGCAAATACAAAGTATCGCATTCCTTGGCCCTTTTGTTAGCTACCCTCTTAAAGCTACCAAAATTAATTATTGCATAGGAACATGGTAATCATGGCACTCGAGGCCCGTCTTCTGGCATTGCTCCACTAATATATAGTTTCCTATATTTGAGGCATGCCCATACGACAATTATAAGTCAAATAACCTTTTTAGGAATAATTTATTTTCAGCCTTGGATAATGTATGTGGAGCTGGAGGAAGGTAAAACTTGGTTCATCATTTTTTTGATAATAAGTCCTTCCTAATTGCCATATCTTCCAAATCATTACGAGCCTTGACTCCATCTTTTGATTTCACACTATACGGTAATGTGCCTACTAGCTTACACAAACATTTTTCTCCACGTGCATCATATCCAGATTATGAAGTAATGATAATTCCTAAAAGTCATAACAAAAATTTACAAATTAAATTAACAGACTAGTTATATATTTTTCTAAAAATACAATATTGATACAAAAACACCTACTTCCCAATATGGCATGTTGAAAAGTATTGACCTTTTCTTCCACATTTTTAGTTCACCATCGACATTTTCGGCATTTATCTTTCGCTTTCTCGTATCATCTTTTCCAAAGTCATTCACAAAATCTTTGAGAGCATTGAAAATGCTTCTGCCGGTTATGATTATAGGAATTCTTCCATGTTCCTCCTTTTCATCAAACCATGATTTTTTTTTTCGAAATGAATGTGTCTGTGGAAGAAATTTTCTATGACCCATGATTGAAAACTTTCTACTGCATTTCAACCAATTATGGTGTGTATCCTTGACACATATTGGGCATGCCATTTTGCCATGTGTTGAGCACCCTAAAATATTTTGGTAGGCTGGAAGATCGTGTATGGCCTACATCAAGATTGCTCTCAGGTTGATGATTGTTTTACTGAAGGCATCATAAGAACTCATCCCATTGCCCCATAGAAGTTGTAAGTCTTCTATAAGGGGTTATAAAAATATATCAATATCATTTCCTAGGTATCCAAAAATCAGTAATGTTAACATAGTATTATCACTTTTCATGCATAACCAGGGAGGCAAGTTGTATGTAACAAGCATAATTGGCCAAGTGCTACGTTTGTAGCTCAAATTGGACAAGGGATTAAAGCCATCAATGGCCAGTCCAAGCCGAAGATTACGTGGATCAGCTGACAATGAGGGCCATTTATCATTAATCAAGGCTCATCTTACTAAATCAACTAGGTGGCACATCTTCCCATCATTGATTTTATGATTTATATGCCACTGTAATTGTTCAACCGTTTCTCTTGATCTGCCAATGAGGTATCAGCTCAGTGGTAGGCCTGTGACGGATGGAATCACAGGTCCAGTGTTCGAACCCTGCTGACGACATCTGGGGTGGGAGGGGTTAAGGGATAAAAAAAAGAACCATTTCCCTTGACCTAAACATCCTCTTAAATCTATGAATGATAGGAAAATATCTCAAAACTTTAGCGAGAATACCTTTTTTACGGTTCTTTGTACGTCGATCTACCTTCCATCTTGAAAGACCACGGTTTGGGCAATTATCCAGATTCTTGTACCCTTTCCTAAAGAGACAACTATCATTCTCACAAGCATGGATCTTTTCATACCCTTAGATCGAACATCCTTAGAAATTTTTTTACCTGGTACAAGACTTCAAAAAGTACACTGTCCTCTGGTAGCATATCATTCAGAATTTCTAGAAGTTCATCAAACCTTTTATCAGGACATCCACTCACTATTTTGTGTTTATACAAAATTACAATCACTGACAACTTTGTCTATTTCTTACAATTTGAGTACAAAGGAAATTCTGCATCTGCT
Organism: Berberis vulgaris; assembly: GCA_963556465.1. NCBI lineage: Eukaryota > Viridiplantae > Streptophyta > Magnoliopsida > Ranunculales > Berberidaceae > Berberis > Berberis vulgaris. The sequence goes on from OY747128.1 coordinate 59,518,366, forward strand.
AACATCTCATTGAAATCCCTTTCTCGTATTTATTCAGTAGGCTCAATATAGTCTTAATCATGAAAATTGGCGGCTTTATATAAATTATATGCTTCAGAAATATCAATGTCTTCATCTTGCCCACATGTAAAATATGGTTTCCCAAGGTAATACCAATTTGTATGTGTAGGATCCATCCATGTTATCACTAAATGCTCAAAATTTTCATAGTAACAATGATGGCTTAAGTTTCGACGATCTTTGCAAGGGCATAAAACTTTATCTACATTTTCTGAATTATTTTCTACCATTTTCACAAAATTCCATGCTCCTCGCATATAATCGTGGGAAGCTCTATAGTTAAAAAAACATATAAAAAAATTCACTAAGACTCACCTATAGTAACTAATCTTTAAATGTCAAATTATGGTTGTTGTATGGTTACATTACATGTTTAGATGCAACCAATCTTTATCCATCTTCACAAATTCAAGAGGTGATCAAGGACTTTTATTTGGAGTAAAAGCTTGGGTAAATAAGGTGGTGGGATCATGATCACTATGGATTCAAAAACAAAACAAACATGCCAAATCAACCCATTAACAACCTAAACAAACATATACTAAAAATCTATTTCAACCCATCTAAACAAGGCATAACCCCACAAATTAAACCCATTGTAATAATTATGTTTCTTCGTGATTAAAAATATGTGTTCAATTATTACAATCATATTTTTATCGTAATAATAGGATGAGTATAGATCAACCATTCAAAGCCAGAATTTAAAAAAGGCGTTCTACTAAATTGAGCCACGGAAACATTGGACCACCTACCTGCTTGCATGTGTTTCAGATATACAAATCAGGAACATTCCATTCCCAATTATAGAAACTAACTATTCACACAACCTTATCAAGTTATGAAAAGGAAGATAAACATAAAAAAAAACCATAAGAATATGAATGTACCTTGTTTCTTAACCAAATTTTCTTCCGTTGTGATGACAATGAAAGTCAACACCCACATGCCCAACACCACCCTACAGTAAACAGCAATCAGAGAAGTTAGACCTCTAAAAGTCTAGTTGTGTTCACATACCCAAGTGATATCAAAATAGATAATAGATGGGAACATCTCATAACTTGGTAATGTCACAAGGAGGATCGTTGTTTCCCTGATCAGGACCAACAAATGCATATACTTGCAGAGTTGCAGTCATCATGAAATGATTTAATCAGTCAATTCCAAAAACTAACCACAAAATACATTATTTTAATTCACTACCACCACCAATAGTGACTTTTTTATTTTGTATAAATTAAAGAATAATGCAAGTTTGGTTAATTGTGAAAAGAAAACAATCAGGATTCCTGGACTGTTTTATACCAATTTAAAGTGTCAAAGAATAGGATGATCTACCTATCATTTGTGGTTCATTTAAAAGAAAAGAGGATTTTTTTCTTGAATTCATTTAAAAAAGGAAAATGACTTTAAATTGATGTGATTGCTAATTTGTTCACAAAATAGACCATTTAGATATCGTAGTTGATGTGATTGCTAATTTGTTCCAACGTTTATACTTTTATCACCGACAATGACTATTTTATTAATTCAGGTTAACTCATAAAGTTATAGGACATATTTATCCTTCATAAACAAATAAAAAACCTAATTTTATACTTTTATTACCAACAATGACTATTTTTTTTATTAATGATTCTATTTTTTTGTTTTTTTAACCGTTAACCCCTCCCACCCCATGCCGCTGGTAGGTATTGATATTAATTATTTTAATTATGAACAACAAATTATAATTTTTTATTGATTGACAAGTTAATAAAATTATTGTGCTAAGGGTTAATAAACTTTTCATAATGTAGTTAATGATGATTAGAATTTTGGTATTTAATTAATTAACAAAATAAATTTGATTAACTTGTCATAAATTTTTACATTCCAATTGAATTATAACCTAGTTATTATACGTGTAATAATTACAAGTGATTCACTAATCGCTTTTTCTACATGAATGATACATGAACCTTCTTATAAACATGAGTACTTTTAAAAAACAGAGGTGTAACACTCGTAGTTTTTTCGTTTGTTTTATCGCTAAATTTAGAGTTATTGAATTAAAAAATGATTTAAAATTTCTGGATTTTTTTCGAAATTATTTTTTGGATTTGTTTTGGTGGGATGCCCTACAAATCTGGTGGGGGCAAATAGCCACCCAGTTATAAACTCTTCTTCTTCCTGATTTTCTCCCTCCATGCGAGCAGAGCTGCTCCGTTTCTTCTCCGTCTTGATTTCGAGCGATTCGCCTGCGTTTCTTCGTCAAATCTCATCATTTCTCTTCCTTACCTATTCATTCTCTTTTGTTTTCCGGCTCAAAAACAGTAAAATCAGATTGTGCAAGCTTGTCGAAGTTGATTCTATTTGATCGGGCAGCATAGCTCCGATCAGCCCTTTCGAGGGTGTTGGTTGCATCGGTTGGTGGGCAAAAACCCCACATGCAAAGGGTGTTGCATGGTGGCCGGAAATTCAGAGAAAAATCAGGTTGTGCATGTTCGTTAGGGAGGTTCTTTGGCGCGGATTCAAGGGGTAATTGCGCGGATCAGCTGCGATTATTTGGTCCGTGGGTTTATGGCATTGTTTCAGCCAGTCTCTGTCCAGTTGTGTTGTTTGGAGCCGATCAGACTCGTGTAGGGTGGTTCTTGGAGGATTATCACCAAAATTTGGGTTCCATAACCCCATTCCGCTCAGGTGAGTATAACTATAATATTACTTTGAAAAATATCTAATTTAAAATCTTGAACTGGATTGATACTATATGCCTTTGATTGTGTGTATTTGAACTCCAAGTTAAGAATTTGACTCCTATGAAGTTTTGAAGAGTTTGGTTGCTATGTTGGTCCCTTTGAGAGTGGACTAATGGAATAAATTTCTTGAAGTTAGGATATACATGATCGTAATGGAGTTGCATGTCTTGGACTTGTGTCTAAATTTCCTGACAGTAGGTCCACTGATTTGTATTGGTGGTTGGGCAGACTTATACTTGTCGGTTTGACATGAATCTTAGACCGTTAGTTGCGCATCTTAATGTAGACATATTACCGTTAGTTGCGCGTCTTAATGTAGACATATTTAGGCTTTCGTAGAACACCATTTCAGTTTGTAATCTGTGTTTTAGAGAAAGATTAGTGTGACCTTGTCAGACTTGTGTCCAGATTTTTTGACAGCAGTTTCACTGGTTTGTATTGTTGTTTTGGCAGACTTATACTTGTCAGTTTGACATGAATTTTAGACCGTTAGTTGTATTTCTGAATGTAGATTTGTTTAGGATTTAGTATAACACAATTTGAGCTTGTAATCTGTGTTTTAGAGCATTATTTATATGTCACTGTCGAACTTGTGTCTAGATTTCCTGACAGCAGTTTCACCGTGTTGTATTGGTGTTTTGGCAAACTTATACTTGTCGGTGTTACACTAATCTTAAACTTTTAGTTGCGTTTCTGAATGTAGATGTGTTTAGGCTTTGGTAGAACACCATTTGAGCTTATAAGCAGTGTTTTAGAGCATGCCTTGTATGAGTCAGTCCGACTATTGTTCAGATTTAATGACCTGATTTCATTTTTGAAACTGTGTTGATTCTGAAAGAATGAGGATATAAGGCCGGTGTCATTAGTTTCGTATTCGAGAGTAGTTTCCGAATCGTTTTAGCTTTCTCACATATGACTTACGGTTTGGAAGTTACACGCGTTTTAGCATTGGCACGTCAGGTTGTTCAGTCTAACCATTGTAACATCAATCTATGTGTTTTATCATATAATCTCGAGTTTTGAATCTTTATGATTGTTCGACTCGAGGGAAATTATTGTTGTGATTTGGATCATGTTGGGACCCTAGTGTAGTTGTAGACTCCTAAGGATTGTCTAGTTGACTATTGTAACACATCTATTATGTTAGACTCTGTATAGTCTCCTAGTACATGCATGCTGACAATTGTGTAAGTGTCTCTACCCCATTGTAATGCATGTTGTACATATTCTTAGGAGCTTGCTCGCATCGTGAGTTTGGTGGTGCTTTGAGATGACTCTCACCTACAGATATTGTGGACGCTATTGCATGTGGCCAGTTTGCTGAGGTGCGCTGAGCTCCTGCATGCGCTTGCCACTAGAGAATGCGGTAGGATGAGTCCTGAGGACGTGCTTAGGAGATTACTCGTTTTCCCTCCCAGCGCGCTTGAGTTTGATTTGTGTTAGGTTGGTCATGTTAGGCAAGTCGTTCGGGGCGCTAGAGTTTGTATCCTGGTAGATGACACCCCATTGGGAAACAAACAAGCCTGAAGTGGTACTGGTGCACGTTGTGGGATGTGTCTGGGTGAGACACATTCATAGGGTATGCGGATACCTACGATAGGAGACACTTACATATGAATTTATTATGGTTTCAACTTTATTGTTATACTTAGGAGGGTATGCAAGATTATGATATTGTCTTTGTCTTCATTACTTGATATTTACCATGTCTGCATCTCCTATAATGACCACATATGTCGTAAACTTGTAGTTATTGTTCAATATAGAATGCCTTGTGTTGGTGCTCAAACTTAGAAGTATTATCCTTAAAGAAACGGTGATTCAAACTTTAGAAACTTGTAGTAGGACACCGTTATATGTTATGAATCATGTATCTAGGATTACACAATTATTCATTATTGGGTGGCATGATTTCCTATTACATATTGTATTGATGTTTGTATTTAGTTCGCTCGCACCAGCTAGCTTTGTGCTTTGTTGACCCTGCAAGGGAAGTGCTTCTATTGGAGTGCAGGCGATGTTGTTCCTGTTGTTCGTACTGCTTAATCCAAGTCTCAAGTTGTTGGCTCGTTTGTGTTGTTTAGTCTCGTCCATCCTGTGCTAGTATGTTTTGTTTGAGTTTTAGTATTTTCGTGGTGCTTATATACGTTGTTAAATACTGGATGTTTGTGTATATTGGTTTGTCACTATGACGCAGGGCTGGGCGAATTATATATATATTTTTATTTTGTTCAAATTTTATCCGTGTTATCTCTTGTTTCTTGAATATGTTATGTTATGATGTGTCCGGTTATGATCATCCAGTGGTTACGAATTCAACTCATGTGTCGACACACTGCGGGTCCCGTGGCGGGTCGGGGAGTGACAGTACTTGGTATCAAAGCCATTTTTACTAGTTCACATGGAACATCATCGTATGACACTTTCTTGAGCGAAATGGGGTAGAGGAGTTAGAAATTTTGTGTATTGTGTGATGTATTGTATGTATGTTTTCTTTTGCATAGAAGGGAGTGTGGTGATGGCGCATGGTAAGAGAACTCAGGGTATGTTATTATATTTGTCATTGTTTTGTATGCTAGATAGAGTAGGATATATGTTTTATGCATTCTGTGTAGGAAAAATCGCATGTTAGCGTGTTGTTATGTGACTCAGGATGTATGGGTTGTGTGCTAGGTTTTGTGCATTTGTTGTTTTCCCAGTTCAGGGCACTTTTCGATTCGATAGCATCTAGGTTTTTTATTTCTAGACAGTTAGTTGTTAGAGACCGTCTAGAGATAATACCTTTACTGGAACCCTTGTGTGTTGTGTCTAGTGTGGGCAGTTCAGTTTGGTTGTGGTAGTATTGTCCCAGTTTCTAGTTTTCCTTGTTGGGTTACACTTTCGTGTTAGACTTTATTGTCTTGGGTTTTGAGGGTTATCATTTGATTCTAGGGATGAATTGGTTGTCCAGTCATCCGGTGATCATTGATTGCTTGCATAGGTCGGTGACGTTAGAGCCACTTGATATTTCGCCTTGTGCGTTGGCTTGTGAACCCGATTTTGTTTCTATGATGTCGAGTTTTCTTAGCTCTCTTGAGATTTCTTGTCCCGACACCAGTTCTGTCGAGGTTGTTTGTAAGTTCTATGATGTCTTTCGAGAGATTCCTGGTCTTCCTCCTCGCCATGAGGTAGAATTTAAGTTTGACCTTGTTCCTAGTACTAGACCAGTATCGACATTTGTACAGACTTGCACCTAAGCAATTGGAGGAGATGAAAGAACAACGTGATGATTTGTTTTGTAAGGGGATTATTCGGCCGAGCAATTCACCTTGGAAAGCTCCAGCAATATTTGTGTGTAAGAAGGATGGGTCATTAAGGATGTGCATAGAGAACCGAAATTTGAATAAAGTGACCATCAAGAATAAGTACTCGTTGTCTCGAATTGATTATCTATTGAATTAGCTGATGGGAGCCGTAGTGTTTTCACAATTGGAATTGCAGTCTGAGTATCACCAAATGAGAGTTGAGAAACACTCCATTCCAATTACAGCTTTTCATTATGGCTTGTAAAAGTTTTCATTGATGTCGTTTGGATTGACGAATGCACCGATTTTCTTCGTGGATTGAACAGATTGTTCAGCATGTACTTGGACAAGTTTGTGGTAGTATTCATTGAGGATATCTTAGGGTACTCGAGGAGTTTAGAGGAGCACATATAGCACCTTCGCATTGTGTTGCAGACACTCAAAGAAAATCATTTGTATGCGAAGTTCAGTAAGTGTCATTTTTTGGAACTTGAAGTTCGATTCCTTGGACATGTCATTTCTAGTAGTTGTATTTCAGTGGATCCTGAGAAAACTTGAAGCAATGAAGTCTTGGAGACGACCGAGTGTATGACATAGATCTGTAGTTTTTTGGGTTTGGCCGGCTATTCTCGACTGTTTAGCGAGAAATTGTCAGTGATTGCAGTACCACTCACTCACTTAACAAGGAAGAACGTTCCCTTTGTGTGGTCAGAGTAGTGCGAAGAAGCTTCAGTTGACTTTAGTACCCGTGTTGACTATTCCAACACCTAGTAGCCGAATTGTGGTATTTACCGATGCTTGCGGTACAAGATTGGGTGTTGTGTTGATGCAGGATAAAAGAGTTGTAGCCTATGCGTCCCAACAGTCAAAACCTTAGGAGAGGAGATATCCGACGCATAATTTAAAGTTGGCAGTCGTAGTCTTTGCTTTGAAGATCTGGAGACATTATCTGTATGGTGAGATGTTCGAGTTGTTCACATATCACAAGAGTTTGAAGTATCTATTCACTCAAACGGAATTGAATATGAGGCAACAACGATGGGTTGATTTTCTTTGCAGCCATGACTTCGAGATACAGTATAAGCCTAGTAGATCCAACGTGGTTGTCGATGCCCTGAGTAGAGGACATGCAGTAATGGCTACCATGATGATTCATGAGTACCGAGCACTCAAGACATCAATTTCATTTGCAGTTCAGCCTATTTCTAGTACAGAAGGCAACGTGATAGCGAGTTTAGTCGTTCATCCGTCGTTGATCAGCAGAGTGGTGTAGAGATAGACATATGATCCAGCGATTCTGAGGCAAATTGCAGATTTGGTAGTGGACACACTATATGAGTGCCCTACCAATTGGTCAATTGGTTCGGATGGAGGGTTGAGGTTCGGTGGGCGGCTTTGTGTTCTGCCTGATGAGGAGCTTTGGAGAGATATTGTACAGGAAGCTCATACATTACTATTCACCCCGGTGGAATGAAGATGTATCAAGATTGGAGATGTTCTTTTTGGTGGTGCGGTATGAAGAAAGACATTGGAGAGTTTGTGATACGGTGTGTGACTTGTCAGCAGGTATGGGTCGATGTGGAAGGGGGAGTATATCACCATGGATTTTGTCGATGGACTTCCATGATCGAGAAAAGATCGTGAGTCGATATGGGTCATTGTTGATCGGTTGACGAAGTGAGCACATTTCATTTATGTTAGTACTCATTAGACGACAGACAGTCTAGTAGTGTTGTTCATTTGAGAGATAGTCTGTTTTCATGGGCCACTTATGTTGATTGTTCCAATCGAAATCCGCATTTCACACCCCACTTCTAGCTGAGCTTTCAACAGGCTATGGGTATCAAATTGGACATGGGTACAGTGTTTCACGCATAGACAGATGGTCAGTTGAGATAGTGAATAAGGTAGTGGAATACATGCTTAGAGCGCGCATTTTAGACTTTGGAGGCAGTTTGGAAGATCACCTACCGTTGTGCGAGTTTGCATACAACAACTACCACGTAAGTATTGGCATGGCACCGTTTGAGGCACTCTATGGACGACCGTGTAGGTACCCTATTAGAGTCAACTGTGATGGGACCAGATGTGATCAGAGAAACTACTGAGAGCTGAGATGATTAGAGCGTGTTTGTTGACAGCTGAGAGTAGATAGAAGAGTTACGATGATAGGAGGCATTAGGAGTTAGAGTTTCTGTTGGTGATCGAGTCTTTTTAAAGTTTCCTCGATACGCGGAGTTGTTTGATTTAGAGGATGAGGAAAGTTTGCACCGAGATATGTATGACCGCACGAGATTACTGAGAGGATTGGATCAATAGCATACAAATTGGCTTTGCCGTAGAGTATGTCCTGTCTCCACGTCGTGTTTCATGTATCCATGTTGCGAAAGTGTTTGGCAGACCAGTGACAAATTGAGGAGTTCCTAAGTTGGAGATTTCAGATAAGTTGACTTATCCAGTGGAGTCACCGAGAGGGTGACATGACTTATGATGGAGGATCACATGAGGCAGAATACCCTGAGTTTTTCAACTAGTGTATCTTGTTATCGCTTTGTCAGATCTCGGGGACAAGATCTCTTTTGAGTAGGGCCAAAAATCGAACCGTCGGTTCAGTTTTTCACCTAAACCGTGAATCGAACAGACTTAGGTCGGTTTTAAAATTTTTAAACCGAAACCGAACCGACCATTAACAAAACTAATCCGAAACCGTACCGACTAAAATCGAACCAAAACCGAAATAAAACCGAACCGACTAAAATCGAACCAAAACCGAAATAAAGCCGAACCGACCGACTATTTTAAACATATTATATTATTTATATATAAAATATATATTATTTATAATATATTCGGTCGGTTCGGTGTGGTCGGTTAAAATCACATAGAAACCGAAAACCGAACCGACTACTTCGGTTTTGAATTTTCTAAAACCGAAACCGATCCGAACCGAATTTAAACCGAACCAATCAGTTCGGTTTTGATCAGTTTGATCGGTTTTTTGTTCAGCCCTACTTTTGAGGTGTGTATGATGTAACACCCGTAGTTTTTTTGCTAAATTTTAGTGTTTTTTAATTAAAAAATTATTTAAAAGTTCTTGGAATTTAAATGATTTTTAGAAAACTTTCTAGATTTTTTTCGAAATTATTATCTAGATTTGTTTTGGTGCCGTCTTTTCAAATCCAATGGGGGCAAATACCCACACACTTGTAAACTCATCTTCTTCTAGATTTTCTCCCTGCACGCGAGCAGTGCTGCTCCGTTTCTTATTCGTCTTGATTTCAGGCGATTCGCCTGCGTTTCTTCGCTAGATCTCATTATTTCCTCACCATTTCTCTTCCTCTTCCTTCCCTCTTTCTTCTCCGTTGATTTCCTGCTCAAGAAACAATAAAATCAGATTGTGTGAGCTTGTCGGAGCCGATTCTATTTGATCGGGCAGCGTAGCTTCGATCAGCCCTTTCGGGGGTGTTATTTGTGTCGGTTGGAGGGCAAAAACCCCACATGCAAAGGGTGTTGCATGGAGGCTGGAAATTCAAAGCAGATTTCTTTGGCGGGGATTCAAACGCGTCAATAGCTAGGATTCTTTGGTCCGTGAGTTTATGGCATTGTTCAGCCAGTCTCCGTCCAGTTGTTCGGAGTCGATCAGACCTGTGTAGGGTGGTTCTTGGAGGATTATCACTGGAATTTGGGTTCCAAAACCCCATTTCGCTCAGATGAGTATAACTACGATGTTACTTTGAGAAATATTTAATTTAAAATCTTGAATTGAATTGCTACTATATGCCTTTGATTGTGTGTATTTGAACTCCAAGTTAAGAATTTGACTCCTATGAAGTTTTGAAGAGTTTGGTTGGCATGTTGGTCCCTTTGAGAGTGGACTTATGGACTAAATTTGTTAAGGTTAGGATATACATGATTGTAAGGGAGTTGCATGTCTTGGACTTGTGTCAAGATTTCCTAACAGCAAGTCCACTGATTTGTATTGGTGGTTGGACAGACTTATACTTGTCGGTTTGACATGAATCTTAGACCGTTAGTTGCGTGTCTGAATGTACACGTATTTAGGCTTTCTTAGAACACAAATTCTGTTTGTAATCTGTGTTTTAGAGCATGATTAGTGTGACCCTATCAGACTTGTGTCCAGATTTTCTTACAGCAGTTTCACTGGTTTTTATGGGTGTTTTGGCAGACTTATACTTGTCGGTTTGACATGAATCTTAGACCATTAGTTATGTTTCTGAATGTAGATATTTTTAGGCTTTAGTATAACACAAATTGAGCTTGTAATCAGTGTTTTAGAGCATGATTTGTGTGTCACTGTTGAACTTTTGTCTAGATTTCCTGATAGCAGTTTCACTGTGTTGTACTGGCGTTTTGGCAAACTTAGACTTGTTGGTTTGACTCTAATCTTACACTTTCAGTTGCATTTCTGAATGTAGATGTGTTTAGGCTTTCGTAGAACACCATTTGAGCTTAAGCAATGTTTTAGAGCATGCTTTGTATGAGTGAGTCAGACTAGTGTTTAGATTTAATGACCCGATTTCATTTGTAAAACTGTGTTGACTTTGAAAGAATGAGGATATAAGGCCTATGCCATTAGTTTTGTATTCGAGAGTAGTTTCAGGATTGTCCTAGTTTTCTCACATATGACTTATGGTTTGGAAGTTACATGCGTTTTAGCACTGGCATGTCAGGTTGTCCAGTCTGACCATTGTAACATCAGTTCGTGTGTTTTACCATAGAATCCCGAGTATTGAGCCTTTATGATTGTTCGACTCAAGGGACATTATTGTTGTGATTTGGGTCATTTTGGTACCCTAGTGTAGTTGTGGACTCGTGAGGATTGTCTTGTTGACTATTGTAACACATCTATTATGTTAGACTCTATACAGTCTTGTAGTACATGCATGCTGACATTAGTGTAAGTGTCTCTACCCCACTGTAATGCTTGTTGTGTCGATGCTTAGGAGCTTGTTCGCATCGTGAGTTTGGTGGTGCTTTGAGATGACTCGCACCTATAGACAATGTGGACGTTCTTGCATGTGGCAAGTTTGTTGAGGTGCGGTGAGCTCCCGCACGCGCTTGTCACTAGAGAGTGCAGTAGCATGAGTCCCGAAGAACGTGCTTAGGAGATTACTCGTTTTTCCTCCCAGCACGCTTGAGTTTGATTTGTGTTAGGTTTGTCGTGCTAGGCCAGTCGTTCGGGACGCTTGAGTTTGTATCCAAACAAATGACACTCCATTGGGATACAAACAAGCCCGAAATGGTACTGGTGCACGTTGTGGGATGTGTCTGGGTAAGACACATTCGTAGGGTATGCAAATACCTACTATAGGAGACACTTACATATGAATTTATTATGGTTTCGACTTGATTGTCATATTTATGAAACTATGTAGGGTTACGATTTTGTCTTTGTCTTCATCACTTGATATTTACCATGTCTGCATCACCTGTAATGACCAACATATCTCATAAACTTGTAGTTATTGTTCAATATGGAATGCCTTGTGTTGGTGCTCGAACTTAGAAATATTATCCTTAAAGACACGGTGATTCAGACTTTAGAAACTTGTAGTAAGACACCATTATATGTTATGAATCATGTATCTAGGATTACACAGTTATTCATTATTTAGTGGCATGATATCCTATTACATATTGTATTGATGTTTGTATTTAGTTCGCTCGCACCAGCTAGTTTTATGTTTTACTGACACTGCAAGGGGCGTGCTTCTATTGGAGTGCAGGCAATGTTGTTGTTCCTGTTATTTGTGTCGTTTAAGCCCAGTCTCAAGTTGTTGGCTCGTTTGTGTTGTTTAGTCTTGTCCATCCTGTGTTGGTATATATGTTTTTTTTGAGTTTTAGTATTTTCGTGATGTGTATATACTTTGTTAAATACTGAATGTTTGTGTAAATTGGTTTGTCACTATGACGCAGGGTTGGGCGAATTGTATATTTTTTAATTTTGTTCAAATTTTATGTGATGTCTCTCATTTCAAGAATATGTTATATTATGATGTTGTGTCCGGTTACGATCAACTTGTCGTTATGGATTCGGCTGACGTGTCGACCCGTTGTGGGTCCCGTGGCGGGTCGGGGCGTGACAAGAGGATTCTTGCTGCTTAGAGTTTCTTCTACGTATTCGTACTCTACTCCCTTGATTTCAAGTGCCCATCTAATCTTGTAAACAAATGGACTCACCCATAAACCAAAATGCTTCACTTGATCATGCATCTGCATGCCAACTTTTTTCAATAGTTTAATATGTCCTTTTGATCATTATTTATACACACATATAATACTGTGAAGGCCCATTGGGCATCTACATTTGACTAATGAGTTCATATGTGTAACTAGAGGTTCGGGAGCCACATTTCTCACCACCAACAATCAATGAACGAAAATCCATAGGTTTTCCAGATGACAAATCATTTGTTGATTTCTTTTCTGCACCCAAAAGGACTTGATATGTAATAGTTCCATTACAAAATTCTAAATGTTTAAGGAGATTAATAAATTGACGGAAGCATACCTTCTTCAAGAAACCAATGGTTGAACTTGGAGGAAGTTGGGAAGATGTGCGACTTCCTGCTTCTTTAACTTTGACATCACTGTTGCCACACTTACAACTTCTTTGTTGATTTTTTTTTAGCATCAATGGTCCTAAGTATTGAAGGAAGAAAAGAAAGTTGACACAAAAAGTATCTAAAAAATTAAAAAAATAAAAATCATTAATGAAAGAGTCCTTGTTGGTCATAAAAGTATAAGATTATGTTTTTTATTTTTTTAGGAAGATAAATATGTCATATAACATCTTTTTTTTTTTAAAGACAAGCAGGGTTTTTATAGGATCCCAGAACCCATAAAGATGCCGCAAGTTGGGTTTGAACCCATGACCTAGTGGTACCATCCGCCAAGCTCTAATCGTTGAGCTGTCATGTCATTGGCAAAACCCATAAAGATGTCGTAAGCTGGGTTTGAACTCATATAACTTTATTAGTTAACCAAGGTTAATAAAATAGTCTTTATTGATCATAAAAGTATAAAAGTAGGTACAAATTAGCCATTACATCAACTATGGTATCTAAATTGTCTATTTTGTGAAAAAAATAGGCCCCAAAAGTCATTTTCTGTTTAAAAATTTCAAACAGCATCTTGCTTTTAGGTTTCATTTAATAAAAAAAAAAAAAAACATTGATTTTCTTCTCCCTCTAGATGGTACATGAAAGAATAAATATTTTCCAGATATTAATAATCGAAAAGAGATCATCAACAATACATGTTTTCCCTAAGTTTTATACACTTGGACATCCCAAAGGGAGGGGTGAGATCAAAATTGTTACCAATCAAGTAGTAACTCCTTTGCCCTATACTTCACCCTATGCATTTCATAGTATTCACATTTTCAAGCATTTATTGGCCATTACACCATTTAATTGTTTTGTTTCATAAACACTTCCATGGTTTGGCCAAAACTCAAGTCCTACTGTAAACATCAATATGCATTTAATTGTTTTGTTTCATGAACACTTCCATGGTATGACACTACTCTAAATGTCAAAATGCAAATGTGAAACAAATTGAATGATGCAAACTTGACACTACTGTAAATTGAAAATGCAAAGCTAGATAGAAATTTTGCCTTCAGATGAAAATTTCAAAGTTTTGACAATAGAATCTCTTATGATCAGTTGGAAGGAATGTTCTTAGGAAGGTTATGTTATTAGTGTCAAAATGAAGAGATAAATATATTGAATATTTTGTATTATTTACAATCAACTAATACATGGGTTTATATACAACTCTGCAAATCAATCTAGATACTAAAATATTGGTGACTTGGTATACAAGGATTAATCTAATAGGAAACAGTAAGCTAATAGGAAACAATAAGCTAATAGGAAACAATATTCTAATATGACCACGCCAACACTCCCCCGTCAAGATGGAGCATAGATATCACACATGCCAAGCTTGATGAGTGAGTCATTTAAGGTTTGACTGGCAATAGCTTTGGTAAGCATGTCAGCTAATTGTTCTGTGGTTTTCTCATACGGAACCTCAACAATTTTTCTTCAAACTTCTCGTATATGACATTACGATCGATCTCTATATGTTTAGTTCGATTACGTTGGATAGGATGTTCCGCAATCTGAATCGCTGATTTATTATCACAATATAACTTCATGGTTCATTCAGGTGGAAAACCAAGCTCCCCCACAAGTCGTCTCAACCATAATAATTTTTGTATCCCTTTAACCATTGCCCTGTATTCAGCTTCTGCATTGGACAAAGAAACAATCTTTTGTTTTTTACTCTTCCAAGTAATTATGTTACCTCCAACAAAAGTAAAATATCCAGTACTTGAATGTTGTTTGTTTCCTGCACTACCCCAATCTGAATCACAATATCCCATAACTTTCGCATGATTATGCTTAGACAATAGAAGGTTTTACCTTGGTGCTGACTTCAAATATCGTAAAATTCTTACAACAACATTCATGTGGACATCACTTGGGTTATGCATAAAACGACTTACCACACTAACAACATAAGCAATGTCTAGTCGAGTTTGTGAAAAGTAAATTAGATGACCAACTAAACGTTGACATCTTCCTTTATCAGTAGGAATTTGATTTGGAAGTTCCTCAAGGCTATGATTTTGTTCAATGTGCATACCAATAGGCTGGCAACCATGCATGCTAGTCTCCTTTAAAAGGTCAAGAACATATTTCCGTTGTGACAAATATTCCATGCTTAGACCGGGTAACTTCAATGCCCAAAAAATACTGGAGATCTCCAAGATCTTTCATATCAATTTGGATGCCAATTAAGCTTTTCACTTGGTCATTCCATCAACATCATCACCAGTAACAATCATATCATCTACATAAATAAGTGTCATAATCTTACCATTTTGTTTTTTCAGAAATAGTGTATGATAAGCGTTACTCTGCCAATAGCCATATTTCTTCATAGCTAGTCGAAACCTGCCAAACCATGCTCTCGGTGATTGTTTAAGATCATATAAAGTATTTTTCAACCTACACACCAAACCAATATTACCAAAAGCATTGTATCCAGGCGGCATACTCATATAAACTTCTTTGGGTAAATCTTCATGTAAAAAAGCATTTTTTTTTACATAATACTGTTGTAAATGCCAATCAAAACTTGCAGCAATAGATAATAACACCCGAACAGTATTTAGCTTCGCTATAGTTGCAAAAGTCTCCTGATAGTCAACACCATAAGTTTGAGTAAAACCACGAGCCACTAACCTTGCTTTATATCGATCAATAGTACCATCTGGCTTATGTTTCACCGTAAACACCCACTTACAGTCAACATATTTCTTTCCTTTTACCAACTTCACATGGTCCCATGTTTGATTTTTTTTCTAAAGATCACATTTCCTCAGCCATGGCTTCTGCCCATTTAGGGACATTCAAGGCTTCTTATACTCTGGTTGGGATGGTGACAGTTGACATTTGATTTGCGAAGGTTTGAATAGCACAAGGTAATATTTCAATAGAAACATAATAAACAGTAAGATACTTCACCGTCTTTGAGTTGTCTAGTTAGTATCTCCCTGACGATTTACCTCGAGTACTACATCGAGGTAACTGATACCTGTCATTGCCACTAGATATAACCAACATAGGATCACTAATTAAATTGTTAGTAGTAACCTCAGAATCAATACATACCTTAGAAACATCAACGACAGAAGAATAATTATTAGTAGGTATTGTAGATGTGGAGATGGGACTTGTAGTATTAGGTAATACTGAAAGAAAATCACCCAAACTCGTAGTAGTCTCAGTAAGAGTAGTCAACACCATATCCAGAAACATAGCCATCCCATTCAAATCTTCAACACTCATCTCCCTCTGAAGAGGAGAAGTGGATACAGGCCGAGAAAAATACATTTTAGTTTCAGATAAGGTAACATCCATAGTCACATAAGTCCGTCGAAAATGAGGATGATAACATTTGTAGTCCTTCCAATGTGGTAAATACCTCACAAATACACACTTTATTGCACACGGACCCAACTTTGTGCATTGATGTTTGTGAAGGTGAACAAACACAACACACCCAAAAACTCGCGGTACCAATGTTAAGCGGAAAGATATGGTAACATAAGTAGATAGTGTTTTCAAAGGTGTTTTGAAGCGAATAATATTACTAGCTAGGTACACGGTTCAAAGGATAAACACCTTATAAAAGAGTATCACCCCAAGAAGCGGGTTTCATATGGGCACCAATCAAACAAACACATGTAACCTCAAGTAGATGACGATTTTTATGTTCTACCACACTGTTCTGCTGGGGTGTAGAAGGACATGTCATCTCATGAATAATCCCATGATCCTGTAAATTAGACTGGAACATACTATCGACATATTCGCCACCATTGTTTGAACTGAAAACCTTTACTTTAGCTGAAAACTGAGTTTGTATCATAGTATGAAATAAGCGAAAGCATTCGTAGAGATCACATATTTTTCATCAGATAAAGCCAAGTCATACGACTACAATCATCAATAAAACTCACAAACCAGTGATATCCAAACAAAATAGAAACTGGAACATGGCCCCACACTTCCGAGTGAATCAAAACAAAATGGTTCATTCATCTTATTTAAACTCAAA
The DNA here is from genome assembly GCA_963556465.1 of Berberis vulgaris. Classification (NCBI taxonomy): domain Eukaryota; kingdom Viridiplantae; phylum Streptophyta; class Magnoliopsida; order Ranunculales; family Berberidaceae; genus Berberis; species Berberis vulgaris. The sequence goes on from OY747128.1 coordinate 59,535,110, forward strand.
GGATAAGTAGTACGATGGCTTTTAGCCAAAAAACAAACATCACAACGAAAATCCGAAGGAGTACAATCCAAAAACAAGGAAGGAAATGAATGTTTTACATACCCAAAAGAAGCATGACCAAAATGACGATGCCACATCCAAATCTGTTGCTCCGTAGCACATGTAAAATTCTGACTAACCAAGACACTTCCATAGCACATATCATCCAGATAATAAAGCCGCCCTCTCTTAGTACCATGTTCAATAATCTCCTTGCTGTTGAGATCCTGAAGAAGACAGAAACGAGGATACATTAGTACAAGACAATTTAATTGTTCAGTAACTTGAGGCACAGATAATCTGTGCTATTAATGCGACCGAAAATCGGCCAAAAAGTGGTATGCGGGGCTGGACCGAATCGCACAGGACTGACTCGACGGGCTTTAAACGGAACCAATAAAAACGATCAAAATCGGCCGATTCAGCGCTTAATCGGCCGACCTGACTCGCCGATTTGTAGGTCTTTATATATGAAAAAAAATACCTAATCGATTTTCTGCTCCCTTTTGCTGCAGCTGACTGAAGAAGAAGGAGCGACGCCGACAACTCTTCCTCCCTTCCTTCAATCGACTTCATCAACCTCTCTTCCTTCAATCTGAAGAAAAAGAAGTAGATCTGAACCTCTCTTCCTCCCTTCCTTCAATCGGTTGCTGAAGAAGAGATCAATCAACTGCTGAAGAGATCTGTTGCTGCTGAAGAGATCGGTTGCTGCTGAACTTCCTTCAATCGACTTCATCAACCTCTCTTCCTTCAATCTGAAGAAAAAGTAGATTTGAACCTCTCTTCCTCCCTTCAATCGGTTGCTGCTGAACTGAAGTGAAGAGATCAATCGATGAAGTCGAAGAGAATTGCTGCTTACTTCCCAAATCAAGTAAGCTTTCCCTCTCCTCCCAGTCCGTCTTCCCTCTCATCCCAGTCGCTTTCTTCTTCCATTCGCTTCTGATGTTCTTCCCTCCGTTGAGAAGAGGGATTCAATTATAGACGAATTTCTAATTTGTAATGTTTTGTAAATTAGATACACATGATGTAAATTAGACGAATTTTTGTTTTTCTGTTCTTCCCTCTTCTGTAAATGAATTTTTTTGTAATGTTTGTTAATTACAAACGAATTTCTAATTTTTTCTAATGTTTGCTAATCAATACACATGATGCTATACTTGTTTGAGGTTTTTTCTAGTGTGGATCAAGTAATGAGAAAAAAATTGCAACAATATGATGACGATGTAGATTTTTTCTAACAGAGATGAAAGACTCTCTGTACTCACTTCATGATGAAGAACTAGAACTAGAAGACCAGGAGGATGTTGAAGAAGATGCTGACATAGAAGTAGACGAATACTTGTGACGACTGAAGATGGAAATTTGTTTTGATATAAATATTTTGTATTAACATTTGCTTATGCTACTTTTGCTATAGAAGTAGATTGATACTTCATACTCATGTGACGTGAATGTGAACACGATTATACACTTGCTACAATTCTATAATGTGCTACATTTATTGTTGTATACATTTGCTATTATTGTTGCTTTATTTTTTGTTGTTGTTACTTGCAAGTTGCAACTCTTGACCTCTTGCTTTTATTGCTTGCAGTTCTTACTGTTGGGGTTATTGCTATGCCAGAATGCCTATGAGTTGCTGCTGTTGCTTTCGTTGTATTGGCTGTTCGTAAACAAGTCCAGGTAACTATAAGTCTATAAGTGTTCCAACCTGCAAAATTAAATTCATTTGATTAATTAGTAAAATAATATGACTATGATTACATATTTACACCATTTTGATTAATTATTTATTTTGTAATCTATGACTATGATTAAATTTTAAAAATATATACATTGAAAAAATTGTTCTCATAATTCCGCTTAGTCCCGCATAATTATGAAAAATCGTAATGCGGTCCTGACCGCTTTGCGACCGCTTTCCGCATTAACTGCATAGCAGATAATAGATTATTGGACAGTGAAGGGACAAGCAATGTATTCTCCAAGGATAAAGATAGTGATAAAACAACAGTGCCTATACTAGTGACAGGGGAGAGGACTCCATTAGCATTAGCCACAAGTGAACGATGCGGCATGCATGTAGTCTGTAAGAGCGACTGATCAAAAGTCATATGATCAGTAGCACCTGAATCAATAATCCATCTAGTGTCTTTGACAGAGGTAGAAGTGGAAAAACCAAAACCAATGTTACCTAATGGATGATCAAGCACGTGAGAGTCAAGCAAAGAGCCACTACCAGTCTCAATAACAATCAATGGTGAGTTGGTTGGTGAGACCATCACCACAACTTTCCCCGCCTTCTTGTCACCCTCTTTTTTATCGCATCCTTCATGGGATTTGCGGTCATTTAAACTATCCCACTAATCCGGATATCCATGCTTTTTGAAGCAATTGTCAACATGTTTAGGATTCCCACAATGAGTACAACCACCTTCATTGACGCTAGAAACTTTGGAGAAGACACGTCGGCTTAGAGTTAGTGAAGTTTGAGTAGCCGTAGTCATACTAGAGCCAGTATGATTGTTTAACATAGTGTGCCTCCTATGTTCCTCGTTTCTAACGATAGCGAATGTGATTTTTGGATTTGAAAAAGTTTTTGTACGAAGTATATCACGGCCAGCTAGAAAAACATAAAAACGTTATGCATCTATTTCATTCTGTCTAGTCCTTGTTACATCAGGTTGTGTGAAGACAATTAGATTTCGGTAATCCAATTCTTGCCATATTGCACGCAAATCAGCATAGTATGCACAAACAATTTTACTCTTCTGCTTCATTTGCATAGCTTGGAAAGAGAGATAAAATATAATTGACCTATTAGCTCCTACGTAATAGGTCTGATATAAATCAGCTCGAATATGTTTTGGCGTGGGTAGACAAACAAATAGGTTCATTATATCGGGTTCCACGACACCGATGAGCCAACCTTTAACAAGAGCATTCTCCATCCTCCACTTTTCATATATCGGATCATCAATCAAAGGTTCAGGCTTATTTCCATTGATATAGCCTACTTTTCTTTACCTGCAATAAAGGTTGCAGCAACCTGAGATCGAAGAGAATAATTGGTTCGATTAAGTTTCACACCATATGGGATTGCGGTGGGTTCATGCGCAAAACCCATAGGTTGAACACTCGAAACCATGTTGGAGCTTGATGGTGTAGATGGTGGTAGTGAACCCATATCTCAGACGGCCTAAAAAGACAGCAACAAAACGAATAAAAAGACGGGGAGTAGTTTTTGAGGGCACGTACGAAAAATCGTAGTGAGATCTCAAGATCAACGCTTTGATACCATGTCAAATGAAGAGATTAATATATTAAATATTTTGTATTATTTACAATCAATTGATACATGGGTATATATACAACTCTGCAAATCAATCTAGATCCTAAAATATTGGTGACTTGTATACAAGATTACCCTAATAGGAAACAATAAGCTAATAGGAAACAATATAGGAAATAGTAAGCTAATAGGAGACAATATTCAAATATGACCACGCCAACAATTAGTAACATTGAATTTTCAGGATAGTCTCCTTACAAATTCAATAAAAACCGACCAATTGGGAGTAAAACAATTTTCTCCGCACTTACTCTCTCTTTTAGAAGATTAGTATTCAAGGCTTTCAAACTTAACAAGTCCTTTGTTGTAATCATGTACTTCTTACCATTGCAGCCAAACAGTCAAACACAAATACATCATCAGGACCAAGACCTACCTAATTTATTACGCTCATCTAGTCTTACAATTTTGAGATACCGATGAAGAGTGGTTAGTTTATTCGCTAAAACACATTAACTAAATTGCAAAACTTACAACTCATATTCTATGCGTTTGATTTTTTTGATGATTTAGATTATAAATTATACCAATGATTTGGATACATATGCTTATGTTAGTGTTTAGATCAGTACAATTAGGCGAAACAAATAAGTCAACACAAGTTCAGTTAAGATACCTACCCAAGCCGGCATTATGTTAACAAGAAGGAAAGTATTGGCTACAAGATGAAAAAATTGTGATTCATAATGTGAGATTTATGAGCAATTCCTTAAGTGTTTACAAGTAAACCCATCATAAACATACACACATTTCACTCTCTGCAGTAAAGTAGATCAAAGAAGCAACAAAACCCACAGTTGCTCCAACATTAAGAACAATAAAAATGCCATAGTATAAGAAAAAAATCTGAACATTTAAATTTTGAGATTCAATCAACTCAAACAAATCTAGCTCACTACTACGTTTTGCTTTTTCCCAACAACCCAACAACAACAGATCTATAAAAAATCGAACAAAAAGCTACTACAACATTTTGATTTTTCACAAGGCAGACTAGGGTTTAAGGTCCCTGCCATTTTTATAAAAGAATCACAATAAAAATCTACCAAAATGAAGCCAAACATAAAACACACAAGAACTAATGATACCCATCAATTGAAATTTTGAGAGAAGGAGATAATGATTAAACCTTACCTTCGATTTCTAGGGTTTTCAAATTGTTCTTCCCCAAGTTTTCTCCTGTAAAACTTGGATGTGAATGCTACAAAGAAATATGCATGACATGAGAAAACCTTTGATAGATCATTACTTACAAAGTAGGGTGCCAATATGGATGATGAAGTAACCCTTACTCAGAAATGAGTTCAAGCATAGAGAGCCACAGATAGGCGAGCAAAGGGGCGAACTGCTCGCAAGAGGGAGAGGGAGATCGGCTCGCAAGAGGGAGATGAAGAAATTCTTTAGTTTAACAGGGGGGTATTCAATTATGGATTTTAATAGAGTGTGAAAGACTTTAAATCTCATGGATTTTAAAATGTTTCAAAGGAGTTTACAGAATCCACTGAACTTTGATGTATTTTAAGTGACTGGATTTTGTGGATTTTACAGAATCCACTGGATTTTATTGGATTTTTATTATTGGATTTTCTGAATTTTATAAAGGATTGTTATGGATTTCTATTGATAAATTTCTGTAAATTGGAGTACTGGTCATTGTATTTGGGTTGGGCCATAGTGCGTCCCTCCATTTTAGCCCAATTCCTAACCCAAAGCAAATGAAGTCTGAGAATTGACAAGTGAAGAAGAAGAAGAACTCACACACAGACACACTCTCTAATGGTAATGGTCAGCAGCAGCTATGCAGAGATCATCGGCAATAGCTTCTTCTTCCCCTTCACCATCTCCATCCAAGTCATTTATTTGTTTAGATTTACCAGCTTCATCAGATGTAGCACAATGCTTTAGTACCTCTGCTTCAATCTCAGTGATGGTGGCTGCAATTTCAGATTCCTCCAGCTGGCACAAACCATTTTTTCTGGTCATCACAGCCATCTCTAGGTTCTTGCCTCCCCACTTTCAGCAATCTCTAGTAGTGCAGGTATGGCTAGCTTCACTGTTTCTTGGCCAAATGTCTCCTTATAGATTTTCTCCAAAAACTCTTGCAGAGTTTTGAGTTTTTTCCTGTTGCATTTGCCTTCCAAGCTGAAAGTGTCCCAAATGGATCTGTCTGATAGAAAACCCGCCACTGCTGAATGAATGAAATCCAATCCTTCCACAAGACGATCATCAAATCACCTTCTCAATATCACACCTCCATCACTATTATTCAATCCCTATCTCGAGCATAACATCACCCACCCCAAATCAATTCATCTCATCTCAAATTGAAGAGATCTTTTTGCAAACCCTCTCCAATTGCTCAACATCTCTCTACTCAAGCTCAATTCCATCCTCTCTCATACCAACTGGACACACCAATCCCTTAAACAAATCTCCATCCCAACTTCCGAATAGTACCATCTCTACCTCACGCTCGGTAGCACCATCAAAACCCAGAAGCTGAAAGTGTCCCAGATGGATCTGTTTGAGATTTGTTAGAAAAACAATTGTCACAGTGAATTTGTTCTTCTGTAGAAATAGAGCTGTACACTTTGTCAGATTCTGGAACAAGCTAGGGGAATCTCCAGAAAAATTGTTGTTTGATAAACCGATTTGCTTCCGAGCGTCAGCTTTACATACTTGCATCTTCGAATGTTGGCATTGAGCGCATCCCCTAAATCAATTTCAGCAAAGGTGTTAACAGGGGGAGGCACGTTATCACCACTGGTCTCGACTGGAATGTCTTCATATGCATCAAAATTGATCCCGGTGTTCTGTTGAGCTGCTTCTTCTGCTGCAGTTTGCTGCTGCTCTGTGTTGTTGTTGTTGTTGTTGTTGTTGTTTTCATCATCATCAAAAGGGTTCACTTCACGGTCTCTTCTAGTTGTTGTACTCCGATCCCAACCACCGGTTCTATTGTTCCACCCAACACCGCCGCCGCCAGTTCTTGGAGGAGGAAGAACATCGCCACCACCACCACCCCATCGAGAAGCGGGAACGGGAGCTTAAGCAGAAAGAGAAGGAGGCTCAGTGAGAGGGTGATTGCGGAGATGAGAAGGGACGTAAGTGGATCGAGAGGGACGAGAAGAAACAGCAGTATCAGCTTTTGCGCTATCGTTCTCAGCTACGGCATCTACCCATGAAATTGGCATCATTTTTCAGTAAACGATGAATGAAAGAAAAAGAAACCCTAGAAAGCGGAGATTTGCTATTCAATGGAAAAGCTTCGTGATTGTGTTGGTTGATAGCAAAGAGACGGTTTCAATGAAAAAAACTCTAGTTCTGATTGTTTGTTTTGTGTTGGTGGGAGAGAGGAAGGAGAGAAATTGAAATCTGAGGGGAAGAGGCTGGATTTGCAAAGGGTTTTGATATTTATACATTTCATACATAAATCCTTCAAAGTCCATCAAGTCAACAAATCAATCAAAATTCACTTTTTTTGAATACCCCCTAATTTTGGTAGACTTTTGAAAATCCATGATTGAATAGCCCATGATTTTAATGGATTATAAAACAATCATTTAAAATCTATATTTGAATACCCCTAGATTTCATTGTATTGTTTTAAATCCTTAATTGAATACCCCTATATTTTAATGGAGTTTAAAATCTTTCAGACTCTATTAAAATCCATGATTGAATACCCCCCTGTAAAGAAGGAATCAAAGGGGGCGCAGGGAAGAGAGAGGCGAGCAAAAGGGAGAGGGAGAAAGAGGCGAGTAGGGCATCGACGTTTCCCCTGATCTTTGGGAGAGAGAGGCAAGCAGCAGGGCATCGACGGTCAGCGCAGGTGAGAGCTTTGCAATGAAGGGGAGATGGCGTTGAAGTCTGTTCTGTTTTAGGTTTAGACCGAAATTTGGGGGAGAGGAGATAAAACCGCACTGAACAAATATTTTGGGGGGAGCACCAAAAACCCGCTCGATTCAGATAGCGTTTTATTTTATTTTTAAAGTCATTAAAATTGACTTTTCATAGCTCGTAAAATTGTTATTGACAAATGCTATCAATGAGAATGTGTGGTGTAGTGAAAGACAAGGTTTAAGGTAGTCTCATTGCAATGTGATGGTAAGGTTTAACTTGAGCTTGAAGTATTGTGTGTGAACATATATTGCAGTTTAACCAAAAAAAAAAAAAACCTTGAGCTTTAACAAAAGAATTGTGGTTGTTTAAAAGATATTTTTAAGAGCTTTGATCCATGGGTTAGAAGGTTGCTTTAAAAAATATCATGTTATTTTGGAAAGATAAGCAATGTTCAGTAGTTCAACTTTGAAAAGGCTAAGTTTTATCAAGATGTGAAGATAGAGTACATACGTACCAGGTATTCATGTGAAAATATTTCGGGTTTTCTCACATTTCAAAGTGTAACAAATTTCATAAGGTATTAGCTTCCACACAAGTCTCCTCGCCGTATTGAGATTGGGCAAGCCTTTCACATTGTCTCTTCTTCTTCTCCTTTCACATTTTTTTAAAAAAAAATTTGTAAATAGCCCTTTCACTTACGGGTACATAGATAGTTGATGTAATTCAACTAGTTGGCAAAAAAGAACCATCTTACCTTGACACACGCACACCACACTTCCAAGATGGACTCAGCATAGTTCAATACTAAATTTATCAAGTAGATAAAAACCCAACATTTGAGACTAGCTAGTAAACAATGCAAGAAAAGATGAACATACATCCCACTTTCGTCTTTGCAAAGACCAAATGTGCTCCATCTTTTATATACTATGGAAAATTCAATGTGTTATGATATTATATATACCTAATTATAATAATTATGAAAAATCAAATTCATACATGTATTTTTATAAGATATATGAAGATAGAAGTATTAAGGAAATAAAGATAAAACACATCAAGAGCTTGGGGGAGCATGATTTAAACCAAAACACCTCCGGCGACATTAATAAAGCATAACTAAATTGAAGTTTCCTTCTAATGATTATAATATCAAACGTCCTAAACAATAAAATAAAAATAAATAAAAATAAACTTGACCCATGAATTCGGGAGCCCTGTGCGGTTGCAACACTTGCGCCATGCTAAAACTGGGTCTAATTCATCCAAACGATGTTTGAATTCCTCACACGATCCTTCAGTGTCCATGTTTCTCCTCATCTCCTCAAGGATATCTCTAGTCGCCAAAGAGAGGAAATTTGAATGGCAGGGCCGGGCTTCATAGGAACCTCCTTTTGGCAACAAATTGTTTTTTGTCCTCCCATTTTCACGTACATTCATCATTATTTTCCTGCGATGCTTCTGATATGTATGAAATTTTAGGACTGAACATAGTGGATGATTTTTCGTAATCGGTGTTTCAGCAAATTCCTTTATAAGTAGGAGGTAATACTCTGCACAATTGTTTTATTTTCACTAGCTTATACAACAAGCAAGTTGCCAAATATAACATGTTTTATTATAATTATAATAATATGATTATCATTATTGATTGATATATGTGATCACACTCCTAGACTATATTCATAATTTCATATAAATAAACCAAGCGGCAAGTATGGTTATTATGTCATTCGAAACTGCTGTAAGGAAGAAAATTGTATTAGTATTTCTGTGGAAGCAATACAAAACATTGTCCATAAGTTATCCAAATATCCCATAAAATGCGGAGATTTTGCAACATATGGTTCTAGGTGTTGCCAGTAAATGACATTTGGTCAGGACCATATTTGTATTCATATTGTAGGATAAAATCAATATCAATCTTTTAAAAAACGAATTATTTTAATGGACATACTAATTATTTTATTTATTTATTTTATTCCTTTGAAAGGATAAAATATAGATGAAGCACTACACTTGGACTGAAAGTTGCATTGTAATAGCTTTGGGCTTGTCTTATTAGCGAGGAAATGGGCGAGTGACGGGGTGCAACCCTCCATCTCCCTCGAGATGTACAAATGCACACATCTCGAGGGGGATGGAGGGTTGCACCCCCCTCCCTCGCCCGTTTCCTCGCCAATTAGAATTCTCCAATAGCTTTTTAAACCACAGAAATTAGCTTTAGTTATTCACTTAATATTTTGTAGTTTCTTATTTTTCCTATTGGATTATTTTCCAAACAGGTTGGACTCACCAAATCAAATAATAAAACATGGTTTGAAAAGTTGGCTTCACAAGCTTCTTGGTATTTTCATTATAATAATTTTTGGCTAAAACCTTGACATTCTTTTTAATGTTTCAATCCAAAATTTTGCTTGATTGCATACAATAGGATGTTTTCATCACAATGGCGAAACAGTCGGCACATTTGTGAAAATGATGACATAACTAGACTGTTGAGTAAAAGGTTTTAAAATTAGGGGTTATTTTTAATTTGGCCCCCAATAGTTTATAACTATTTATGTTTAATTTCCATTGGTTTTTGTATTTCAGTCTAACCCTCATAACCGTGAGTTCAACTATGTTGACTCACAAACTTCATAATTTTTTTTTAAATGTCCACTTGTCCTCCTTATACATGTGGTTTGCATGTTTTTAAAGTGATTAATTTTTTAAAACAAAGATGGGGGCCAATTAAGGATTGTGATTTCGTTTTGCTTCAAAAATCAATAAATAATTAGAAGAAATGATAATTAAAAAAAAAAAAAACCAGACTTTTACAAAAAAAAATCCAAATTTGTCAAAAAAACACTCGAAAAAATGAAATTTTGGTCACTGATTTTTGTGCTTTTGGCGAAAAACCCGAATTTTACAAAAAGTAACTCGGAAAAATATAGAAAAAACCTCGAAAAAATGTAAATTTATATTTCACATTTTTTTCATAATTTAAAAAAAAATTGTGAGATTTCGCGAAAACTCATTCCATGTGGCCAATTAGGAATTATATACAAACTAATAGTCATTTTAAAAACATGAGCAAACGACATGCATAAGGGTAAGTTGGTCATTGTAAAAAATTTGGATGAATTTTGTGAGTCAATGTAGTTGAACTCACGATCAGAGGGGTTAGACTGAAATACAAAAACTAATGGGGGTTAAAGAAAAATAGTTATAAACTAATGGGGACCAAAAACTAAAAACAGGTAAGTATGTACATGTAAACTATTGTCCCTTCAATATGGTTTTTACTTTTTATTTTCTATTTATTTGATTATTTGTTCAACGTTTTTAGCGAGAACCCACCCTTGTAGTTGTAAATATATATACTCATTGAGTCATATGATGTTCACAAAGTGTAGGTAGAAAAATCACTTTCCTATGATAGATGTGTCCATATGTACATGACTGAAAAACTATAATTCCAAATTCTGCTAAACTATATAGTTCCATATGATAAGTAATGGTCAAATGTAAATTTAGTATCAAAACTGGTTAACTAAAAGACTAACACCTTATTGTTAGATGCTTTCAATCAGTGCTCAAAAACCAACTTTATTTTAGCTAATGTGGGCGGAGATTCTTTTGTTATTTTTCTGAAAATACTTTTTATTAAATCATGCTTAAATTCGAGTTTCCATACTAGTTTTAATAAAGGGGCATTGGGCTAAAAAGGTTAATTAGGAGCCCTGTATCTATTTAATAAATGAAGAAATTTTCCTCCAAAAAAGGTTTTCACCAAGTTTTCATACTTATTGTATTTCAGAAGGATAACAACATTAATCTGGGGTGTACTCCTAACCTTAATAGGTACTCCCATGACCTTAACAAGATCACTTAGGGTATGTTTGATTCCAATAATGCTTTGTTCAAAAAAATTGAGGGAGCAAAATGGAAGAGAGAGTGACGAATATGAATTTTGTGATGATCATTATTCTCTTGGTATGTTAGAAAATTGTGAAAAATATTTTCTTAAAGGGAATAGAGAGCTAAGAAAAGTTTGGTCAAAAGTGAAGTCATTTTCAACTTCTAGTTTGATGGAGATTTTTTCCCCCACTTACTCTATTTTTCCTTTTTTTTTTTTTGGATCAAACACATTCTTAGTAATTCTATTTCAAAAGAACAAAGTTTCTTGCTTAGAAAACCTTGTATCTTGGACAGCCTTAACTTTGTAGTGGCAACGATTAAACTAGTGCAAATGACCCCAACTCACTTGAAAAATAGAAGTAAAGATTATATAATATGATGATACATCAAAATAAAACCGTCATCACAGCTATAAACATGGCAAAAATCATCCATCTCAAGGATTAGGTATCCCTTCCATTGGGCCAGCTCATAATGTTCAAAGAAGGCAAAACCAATCATAAAAGCCCAAATGGGGCCCATCAGAAGGAATCATGGCTAAGGCCCAAATTCAGGACGAAGCGATTCTCTCATAATTTCATAAAGAAGAGAAACGTTGCATAAAGAAGAGTCGTGAAGGGAGTTACCCCTACATGGGAACGCCTTCATAAAGGAGGAGACTATTACGAATAATGTCTCCTTCCGTTGCGCCTCACATGCTTAAATCATTCAAAGAATTAACTGCGACCATTATATAAGGTAAAGGGAACAATAAAAAAAGGTATGCAACTTTAACTGAATTTTATCCAGATTTACTTTATTCTTCAACAGAGTTGTTGACTTAAACATCGGAGTGCCTTCAGCCATCAAAAAAACGGTCCTTAGCTATTTAACATTTGTTTTGCAGGCCAAACATATAGGAAGACAAGATTTGGACGCATTAGTTTGGCACCGTCCGTGGGGAACGTCAAATTTCCTTTCTGCAAAAAAGATCCACAGTGACAAAACTCACCAAAATCTGATCAACGATCAACAGGCTATCATAATAAATGGAACACTCTACAGATCCTCAACCCAGCAACAATCGCAATAACATTTCCTACCAGCAATGATACGTTGCTAACGGCTCACGATCGAGACCCACCAGTAACCACAGGGCCAATTGCGCCAGACAGTCAAGATCCACAGCATGCAGTAGCTCAAATAGTCATGACATCCGACGACGTTGCTACTGGCCGTCGGGTAGATTTTCTTATGACCTAGATGAACCACATGATGAAAATGCAGGAGAAACTTACTCAATAGCGAACTCAATTAGCCGACCATATCCAAGCACCGCCCCAGCAAAACTCTACTAACCGAGTTTGAGAAAAGCAACAAGGTTCTTGCAGAACCTCAACAGAGGAATCTCGAAAGCAATGAACCTCCCCAAGATAAGACTACATAGAGTGACGGAACACCTGTTATAATATCGTTCAGGATTGGAATCACAGATCCTAATGTACTATACGAGCTGGCCAAGCCACCATTCTCTGACGCCCTCACGATAACTCCCATGCCAAAGAAGTTCACCCCACCAAATGATGGCACCACCGACCCAACATACCATTTGCAATATTTTCACTACAAGATGGCGTTAAAGGAGAGTGTGAAGCCCATCTTACACAGAATGTTTTGGACTAGTCTTACCTCTATAGCAATGAACTAGTTCAATAGCTTACTACCGAGGTCAATAGACTCCTTCCAGGCACTAGCCATCGCCTTTATCACAAGATTCATCGGAAGTCAACGAACGAGGAAATGACCATACTACCCCATTCACATCAAACTGAAGCTTGAGGAGATTATAAGGGTATACATCACTCGTTTCACTAATGAGCTTACAATGATCAACGGATGCAGTGATGACACAACAATCGCTACTTTCACCGTCGGGCTGAAAAGATGATCCTCTTTTATGCTCTTAACCTGGAACCCTAAAAAAGTATGGCGATCCTGTTGAAACCCACCCAAAAACACATTTTTCTCAAGGAGATGAAAGTTGTCAGAAAAGAAAAATGATCACGAAAGAGAAAACCACTCAAAGAATCGGGAAATGAGGGAGGAAAGAAAAAGAGACGACGGACCCCATGAGGATAGCATTCAGTCGAAGAGGGATCACACCAATGGGAGACCAAAATCCAACCAGCAAGAGTCCGAAAACCTGCAGTCAGCAAGGCCCAAACACAAGCGGTAACAAGTGTGATGAAAAAGACATACAAACCGTACACAGCCTTGAAAACGAGTCAGGCCAATATACTAAAAGACATGGAAAAATGGGAAGATGTCAACTGGCCACTCAGAATGAGAGGTGACCTAGAAGGAAGAGATAAAAACAATTATTGTTCCTTCCACAAGGATTACGGGCATGATACCAAAGATTGCTATAATCTAAAAGATGAAATTGAGCATTGGGTTCAGAGAGGACGACTTGACGTATTCATCAGAATGTTAGACAAACATCTCAAAGGAAAAGAAAAGGCAGACACCACTACGAGATCAAAAAAATAGCCCAGGGAACTAATATAGGCCCTACACTGCATAGCTGAAGGGAATAAAATGATCAACCCAACTGAAGAAGCAACTAGAAACACCTCCCACTCGAGTTGATCTATATCGAAGTAGGAGTATTAACGTCAAACGAAACCAAACAAACAAATATATTGATTCACGGTAAAAGGACATGGAGAAGCTTGCACCAGCCAACTAACACAATTCAAAGACCCTACTGACAGATGCAAGCTTGGCCTATATTACCAACGACGAAATTGACGACAACACACTCTTGATTAGACCTCGGCAGTTGGTGCTGATGCAAGCATGATTGGAAAATTTAGCACTGATGTAAGCATGAGAGGACAATTTGTCGCTGATGTGGGCAAGATTGGATAGTTTGACACTGATGTGAGCATGGTCGGACAATTCAGCACTGCTTACCTACCGAATTGGAACGCACCCCGAGTCGATTAGCGACGACAACATATTCAACGAACGACGAGACAAAACAAACAAATTAAACCAATAACCAATCCGGCGACTTGAACACATAGACGATGCAGAACAAAGCAACAAAGACGTAAATCTCTAACAACACGAGGATCGACATTGATGATACACCAAAACGGTCTTCCTTTTTACATCGTACACGTGTCATGATGATCTCGAGAAATAATAGACCCAAGCGTCAGCCCTACAATGATCCGACCCAAGCGGTTCCAATCCCACACAATGCAGTCTGCCAGACAAACCCAAATCATTACAGTCTGCTAAGCCAACGCGTCTCACAACTATCCTCAATACTTGTAAGCCCTACTAAAGCAAGTATCTCGAGGATCAACTTCAGACAAGCAAGACAACAACACTTTGCTTCCAACTAGGAAGCAAATACTAGAGTATATGTCGCACATGGAAACTTCCATCTATGGACTACTATCTGATTGGGAACTATCTCCTGCATATCTAGGAGCACAAGGCTAACAGGGAAACTCCCCTTCACAACCCAACTCTGAATTAGGGAAGGATCACCATGAAGATCTTCTTCCCTAAACTATGCCACCGATGGCCTGGTACGCTACGAATTCCATGTTTACAACATTACGCCTTCCTCAAATCTCTGTCTGAGTTTAGCATTGGAGTACCATCGGCCACCACAACGGTGGTTCATGGCTCATGTGCATTTTTTGTGTAGGTCAACAGGTTTGCAGGATAAGGTCAAAGCATGGAGCAAAAATCGACTGCATCAGTTTGAAGTCGTCCGTGAGGATGACAAAGTTTCTAACCAATTACTAGCATTATCTCTCTTCAGAATACGAGAAGATGGTGAACACCAGATCATGCAACAATGCAGAACACAAGGACATGTCAAACGCTCAGACTGGCACTATACCACCGCTCTCAGCGATGTCGGTGACACACGGACAACAGGCTCACACCCCCGCGCTGGCAACAACAACGTCGAACCCCGGGATAGATTTGTTGTCATCACAAATAAAATAAATCACCAAAGCAGTAGAGGCTCTCATACAACAGAACCCTCCACCTTCTAATGGAAGTTAGGAGCAGCACAGGCCCCCATATCCGAAAGATAATAGAGAGCAAGCACAGGAGAGTCAAGCCCCTACTAGTTCTCATTGGACCAGAGGAGGTGCCGCTGCTAACGTGACCCCGACCTTTAGAGAAGCGACAAGATCGACCAAGAGACAGGGGAGGGGCAGTCAAGGAGATTGAGAAGGAGACTATGGGCATAATCTATGTCCTTCATGGAATTAGATCAGATGAAGACCAGTCGAACAAATCCCGCAAGCTGACTATATTGGAGATGCGGACTCAGTCTGCATACAAGGACAGACGCGTATACTACTCGAGGGTGCAAAGCCCCAACTCCACCTTAACCTTCATAGACAAGGACCTCGAAGGCGTTCGCGGGCCGTAAAATGATGTTCTCGTCATTTCGGTATCTATCGCAAGGTGAGAATTGAAAAGGGACCTAGTGGATACGGGAATCTCCCTCAACGTTCTGTTCTACAATGCGTTCTGCAATATGGACGTCAAAAAGGAGAACCTGACATTCTCAGATTACTTGCTAATTGGATTAACCGGAGAGAAACGCTTCTTGATAAAAAAAAATAATAAGGTTAGCAGTGGTGGCAGAAGAGTGACAACTAAGAAAAGTCATGTTGTTGGACTTCATGGTGGTAGACGCACAGTCTACCTACAACCTTATCCTGAGAACACCATGGCTTCACCAAATGGAAGCAATAGTCTCCACCCTTCACTAGTGTGTCAAGTATACCGCTAACCATTCAGAATGAACAATATGTGGGGACCAACCAACTGTACGAGGTTGCCACTATGCTGCACTGAAGCAGATAGAATGTTCCCAGATCCAACTGGAACACAAAGGGCAAGTTGAACAGAAGTCAGACCCAGTAAATGTGGAAGAGTTACTCCACTCACACAAAAATAAGATCCCAACAGCGGTGGCTCAACTTAGAAACGGAGAACATTCAAACATCAAAAGAGCAATCCACTCTTCAAACCAGCAAAACGGAGAGGTCGTTGCAAACGGAAGCACAACCCCCCGACAATCAGTCGGTGTAGAAGAAAACTTGCACGCAAGGTTAACTTTTCAGTAACTTTAGCGGCATCAGCGAACTGCCAACGATCCAGGAAGGGCCATGCGTATTCACTTCAGGGCTGGGTCGACCTCTCTCTGCCAACAATTAGTCTATTCAGTTGTTTAGTTTCCTTTCCATAGTCAATGTAGAGTTTGAATTGTTAGGAGCTTATGTGATTTGCAATCATTCAAGAAATAAATAAAAAAATTACGCAAACACACTCTATTGATTAAAGGAAAGATGTAACAACAATCGCCCCAAGAAGGATACAAAAGACTACAAACTACAAGCATCTAAATCCAATGCGACATACAGTAAAGACTTAATTAAATAGTTCGACTCTAGAAGAAGACTCAGAAACGACAACAAAAGTACCGAAAGTAGACTCTGCGACCTCTCCGAAGAACATTTTTCATAAGCAAGAGCAGGATGAAATAACGCGTCCAATTCAATGCCTCTATGGACACACCCCTCAAATATGGCTTGAGGTGGTACAAAATCAGCAACTGGGGGCCTCGTGAAACGCCAGCCGAAGCTATGACTAACTCACATGCTCAATATGTTCAACCAGACGAACTTGGGACAAGTATCAGGTTGAAATAAATCGAGTGCAACCACTCGCTGAAGGGATGAGAGGGGCATCTAGGAGTCAATGGCCCACTCTGACAGGCCCTGTCCAACTCCGTCCCAACCCGTGATCTCGAATTCCAGCGCAGCGCGACATGACGGGGCTAACGAAGAGTGGAGGGAGGCAACCACCCCAAGGTTGGTTGATGGTATTATCTCTGAAACTAGGCGCTTCAGAACACTGACATGACACCAGCACATAAACGACAGACTCATCCCTTGGGAGGAAATCTGTACTTCTTCACAATACGAGAAGAAATTACAAGGTCTCAGTGAACTGATTAGGTGCTCACCCAGAGCAGGTGACCACGCATAACTACAAGTCTTATCATAAATCAATAGCGCAAATGTCAAAACATTCGAAGACTCCAGTGTTGGAGATCTCCCTTCAGTCTTTGAAAATTCCAAAGCATGTTCTTTGAGTAAGAACATTTGAAGAGGTGCGCTTTGTGGAAGATAATTGCCTACAACGATGAAGAAACACTATTATATAGACATAGTAGTTCACCGATCAGGCGTTTCAACATTAAATGTCACCATTGAATGCCGTATGGAAAATGAGGAGACGATGTTTCCCAAGGAAACTACACAAGACCACGTTTGTCTAATTAATGATGTTGCACGCAACCCCATTAATTAGGCGGAGTAACCAATACTCAACCATCTCGCGATTTACACCATACTCGTGTTACCATGCAATCTCCGTTGTACACGTAGTGTCTTGATCCTACGACAAACCCTAGCTCTTCCTCTACGGGCCCATGGGCTCAGCCCACTGTTCAAGTGGTATTCTACCACGTGCCTGACACCAGCATTAGAAGCCCTAGTCAGTTTTGACACACGGATCACACCTGCATATCACCAGCTGATTTAAGGTACTCACGTCTCTTCAAAGGAAAACTCGTCTGCATGATGCACTCCGCCCGTGGATGTAGGCTCGCACGCTTGCAATAGGCGAAGCCCCTACCTAACAAGGCAAGCTTAGTCAGCTTTGGCTGATAACGACCAGTTCTGATTCATCTTCGTCATAGTCTGCCCAAGGCAGATGTCAATGGTTTAGGAAGTGGGAGTCTAATTAGCGCTATTACGCCTGGTGACGACAACTCGCCAGGGATCGTTGCCCCCTTCGTGGACAACGACTGCCAAACCCAATAAGGTAAGCCTAGACAGTGACGACTGATAATGAAAGCTTCTGATCAAAGCCAAGACCTGTAGTCCCCACTGAGCGGGTGTAGATGGTTTGGAAGGTGAGAGCCTAGTCATTTCCGTCTGATGTCGACGGTTCGCCACGGGACCACTGCTTTTCTACAGACCATAGTTGCTGAATTACCAACCCCAGCCTTGTAGCTCGCTCTGTGCGAGTGTAGATGGTTTGGAAGGTCGGAGCCTAGTAAGCCCTGAACTGATTTTAACGGCTTGCCATGGGACCACTGTTATTTTACAGACCATGGTCGCTGAAAACTCCCAAATTTGTAGCTTGATGCGCACGGGGGTAGATGATTTAGAAGGTGGGAGCCGAGTCAGTCCCGAACTAATGTTGATGGCTTGCCATGGGACCACTGCTTTTCTACAGACCATGATCGCCGAATCCACTCATCCCAAACTTGTAGCCTGCTCTGCACGGGTGTAGATGGTTTGGAAGGTAGGAGCCTAGTCAGTCTCGAACTGATGACGACGGCTCGCCACGGGATCATCGCTCTTCATTAGACCATGATAGCCAAATTTTCACATCCCAAACCTATAATATGTTCTGCACGGGTATAAATGGTTGGGAAGGTGGGAGCCCAATCAGCCCCCTGATGTCAACGGCTCGCCACGCGACCATCGCTCCCTTTCAATATAGCAGTCGTTGAAATAAATCACATTTCAGGCAGCGCCTCACGCTCACGCAAGCTGACATTCTCTTATCACCGATGGCCACTCATGCCGACCTAAGAATCAACCCGCTGACATGCAAACAAATGCTACGTGGAATGTGAGCCCGAGCTTACGAAATCTGACTCAGGACAAGCGCTCTAGCTCAGAGACAACGCATGTGCTCGGCTACCACAGTTCATTCATGCCAGCAACCGCAATCGACCGTCAGATATACAAATCAAGTCCCCAGTGGCTTACCTTAAGGATGAGCTACAACCTGGGTAGCGTAGCCCACTGCTAAACCATCCGCTAAACATCCACGATTGGACATAACTAAACAATAGTGACTCTGAGACCTCATGGAAGAATAGGTCATAATCATTCGCGACATAAATGGTCAAACTCTTAGCAGCAGACAGACCTCTCGGCTTCCTGCTAACCCAACCAGACCTGTGTCAAAGTAAAACAACAAGGCAAAATGGAAAGCTTGCAATAGGGAGACCAAACGTGATACGGGTACAAAGTGCACTCAAAATAAATATGTTTTCATTAACAGTTAATACAAAAAAGGTACAAGCGTACAATGCCTACTCCTCATCAAGAGGGGGTACAAAAACATGAGAACTAAGCTTAACAGAAGAATGAACAGGAGTTGCGTCCGTACACTTCCTCAGCATCTCAACAACAACGCCTGACTGTTCCAGCCTCCTTTCATCGATCTACTTCTTCAACAGCTCAATTTCAAACAGTGCATCAAAATACAACTTCTTCATAGTTGAAAAAACACGTTCCATGGTGTACACCCTCTCACAAGCCGCCTCTACTTCCATCCCTGCAACAACCACCAGGCTCAAATGAGACATCCCCAACATAAGGTGCTTCAAACCCTTATCCATACGCCCTTTCAGTGTATCCTCCTCAGGCTTCGGAGTGTGGTCCATTAGCCAACTGTAACACTTACTTATGTGCTTCCTTAAAGCATAGTCCACGTTAACTTCCTGGTGCCAAGCCTGGTTGCTCATCTTCACTACGTTCGGAGCAAACAAACTTATCCGCACATCCGGATAAGGCTCTCCCAGACGCAAAATTACACCAGCACCGCCCTTTGTAGTCACCACTGCCCCAGGCCCTTATCAACGACCTTCCCTTTATAACCAGCAGCAGACCCTTTATTGCGAGATGGCTCAGCGGAACCCAAAGCAAGAGAAGAAAATGAATTGTCAAACGGACCCTCCATCACCCTGATATATAGCTTGGAACGAGATGGGGAGCAATGTGGACTACAAGAAGGATGGCCTGCATTACCACTGCCACTTTCAGATTATTTATCAGTGGAACGATTAGACTCTGAGACCCCAGGTGAATCCTCATTAAGAACCTCCAATAGAACGGTTCTAATTGGTCAATACCTGTAGAAGCTGCCACAACAACCAACAGCAGTTTTTCTCTCAAAGCTTCAGTTGCTAAATACTCAAATTCGACGCATCTTCAACCCTTACTAATCGTAGGTGGTTCCTCTCCCAGCCGGATACTTTAGCCTCTAACCTGGTAGGCTGACTAGGTTCACGCTCCTCCCTCACTTGAGCAGTCCGTTTGGGAATCGGCTCATTCCTAGTACGGGACCTCTTCGAATTTACAAAAGAGGCGAGTGTCTCAGAAAGCCCATCCGTGTCAGACAAAGTAGGAGCCTTAACTTTTGAAGCCTTCTTCTTTTTGGAAGGGGCTCCACCTTCAGACTTAACCTTTGGCATTCGGTAAAGAATGGGGGCCACAATAAAGTTGGCCCACAAACCACTGCGGCTGAAGTTAGTAGGACATATGACTTCCTCCACACTCATCTTCGACATGTCGCGGAATATCTTCATAGTGTCTTGCTCCTCTGGGGAAAGAGGAGTAATAGGGAACTTCCCTGTGAAGAAATATATGTGACGATCAGCATACAATCAGTTGCAACAAGATCAAAAGATGAAGCTATACTTACAAAGTAGCCTGAATTCCCGCTCAAACGAATGACCCTTGAACTTGAAGTACTTCGAATCCGAAGGAGCCAATAAGCAATATTTCTTCCAGAACTTGAAGTCATCTGGAAACTTTGCAAAACAGGTCGACGACATCATCTTAAAAATGACGTGATCATTCAGCCGAGGAGAAGTTAGCAATTGGATCACCCGCTGAGGCACGTGGACACCAGCATCCTTCACTCTGATCAAAATAAGAAGGATGATCCTGTACCCATTAGGTACTAACTGGGCCGGAGGAATTTCAAGGAAATCCAAGAAGCCCCAAATCTCGTAAAAAAAAGAAAAACAGACTACAGTTTGAAGTATTCCGCGGTGCAAACAAACAAACCCTTCCGGAGGAAACATCAGTGTTTGATCACCTTTTATAGCATAGAATGGAAGGTCCTCAGGGACCCCGAACGTCTTTTGGATTTCGTCAAGGCCCGACTAAAAAATTGACTTATTTTCAAAAAACTCGAGGTCCTTGGCCAAAGTCTCATCATCAAAATGGCTTTGGTGAGCCATAAAAAAGGTGAACAAACTTTCAATCAAAAGACGAATAGAGCAGAATCTCAAAAAACAAAGAAATGTAAGAGTCAATCTCCGCAGAAAGAAAGATCTAAATAGGGATTGGTTTCCTGCCTCTTCCAACTGAACCAATGCACATTTAATTAATGAAGGCGGCTCAAGCAACGATTCAGACTCGATCATCATGAGCGACATATCTTTTCAAAATGTAACTTAGCGAATCGATGCGATGACCCACTAACTCAGGGGGAGTAGTGGATGATACCCCAAAACAATCTCCCTTCTACACCGTACACGTGTCATGATGATCTCGAGAAATAATAGGCCCAAGCGTGAGCCCTACACTAATCATGTCCAAGTTGTTCCAAGCCCGCACAATGCAGTCCGCCAAACAGACCCAAATCATTACAGTCTGCTAAGCCCACGCATCTCACAACTATCCTCAATACCCGTAAGCTCTTCTAAGGAAAGTATCTTGAGGATCAGCTTCAGACAGGCAAGACATCAGCACTTTGCTTCCAACTAGGAAGCAAATACTAGAGTATATGTCACTCAAGGAAACTTCCATCTACGGACTACTCTCTGATTGGGAATGATCTCCCGCGTATCTAGAATCACAAGGCTAACAGGGAAACTCCCCTTCACAGCGTGACTCCTAATTAGAGAAGGATCTCCATGAAGATCCTATTCCCTACACTACGCCACCTGTGGCCTGGTCGAACCAGGACTCTAGTACTATGAATAAGACACGAGGTTGGTAAGCTAAGGTACGCTACAAATTTCCTGTTTACAGCATTACGCCTTCCTCAGATCCCTGTCTGACTTTAGCATCGGAGTGCCATCGGCGACCACAATGGTGGTCCGTGGCTCACATGCGTTCCTTGTGCAGGTTAGCAAGGTTGCAGTCAAGGTCAAAGCAAGGAGCGAAAATTGACTGCATCAAACATCAATCAAGCAAAGGTCAGAAGAACAGAGCAAACCACTATATAACCTAGCGTAACTTTTTGAAAAATAACAACCACTAGGGTTGATCAGAATACCCGAGAAGAGAATATCAATAAAACTATAATTTTGAAATCCTTATCTTGCGGGTGAACAACAGAATCAATGCATCAAAGATTGATAAAATGAAGCAATCAACACATCAAGCAAAAAAAGATCGTTTCATGAGTTAGATATACACAATAAACTTCTAGTTTGATCAACCACGAAGTAAAAGTTGGACGAACGTGTCAACTTACTCAAATAAAAACAACTTCAGGTCGACTAGTACATCCAACCAACGAAGTAAAAGTTGGACAAACGAGTCAACTTAATTAAAAAAAACTTTGGGATGATTAGTACATTGGACCAACGAAGTAAAAGTTGGACAAATGAGTCAACTTACTCAAAAAAAAGAAACTTCGGGTCGACTAGTACGTCGGACCCACGAAGTAAAAGTTGGACAAATGAGTTAACTTACTCAAATAAAAGTAACTTTGGGTTGACTAGTATGTCGGACCAACGAAGTAAAAGTTGGACGAATGAGTCAACTTACTCAAATAATAAAATTTCGATGGTTTAGTGATTGCACTTGGGGGGTCGCTCCTTTAGGTCGCATATTCAATTCTGGGCACTCTCGACTCAACTGCTGCATGGTTTGTGTGGGTCGAATCATGCAGCCCCCACCTCCTTTCTTATTATTTGGCATTCTTTACATCTTTCTATTGGTGTAGAGGTTGGAAGTTTGTAAATTTTGCCAATGGTAGTCTGGTTGGATGGTTAAGGTTGTGGTGGTTTAACTCCATGTCTTGAGTTCTATACCTGTCGGTGGCACGCTTGCCTATTTTTTTTTTTTTTTGCCAATGGTAGCCTGGTTGGATGGTTAAGGCTGTGGTGGTTTAACCCTCACGTCTTGGGTTCTATACCCACCGGCGGCATGCTTGCCTTTAAAAAAAAGATCTTTCTATTGGTGTATTGGTAGGAAGTTTGATATTTTTTTAATTTGTTTTTAAAAAGCCTTCAATGAAGTTTATGAAAAGGGTATTTGTGGCTCCGATATAACTACCAAGGCGATTTTGGCAATTAGGGTTTGGAACGAATCGTTGTAGAAGATAACCACATGCATATGGACTAATGCCTGATCTCCAAGGTGTCAGATCTGGTTCCCCTACTACCTCTCATGGGAACCAGGAAGTCATTGAGAGAGGTGATAAAGTACAGGAGTCAGAATCTATCAATGCAGTTATGGCCGACCAAGGGGGTACAATCCTTACTGAATAACCTGGAGGAAGCAGCGACACGTCCCTCTTGAATGCTTTGCAAGAGGCTCTGTCGGCTGCACTGAAACCTATGGATACTACCAATATTAATGATGAGACGGAGTCAATGGCGGCGGCGCCAGCACGTGATGACACGTCTGATAAAGGGGTGAAACCAATGCAGGGTTAGAGATCTGCGAGTTGGGCATCTTTGTTTGCAAACAATAGCAAAATAGGTCCTACCAAACTAAAGTATGTCCCACTAGCAAACATAGAAGGGAAGCATGTTGTCCAAGTAAAACTTGCAGACCACGAGACACAGATTGCTGATTGTGAAGGCTATCTAGTTGGGAACTTTGTAGGTAGAAGACTAGCGTACGGCTTTGTCAAAGATAGTCTAAAACGATTGTGGGGACTGAAAGGAGACTTTAATATGACAGTATATGGGGAGAGAACATTTATTTTCAAGTTTTTAAATGAAGATGATAGAACTACAATCCTCGAACAGGGTCCTATTCATATTGCCAGCATACTATTTATGATTCATCCTTGGAAACCTTATATGGAGGACAATGTAGAAGTCCATAATTCAGTGCCTATATGGATCAGCTTACGCAAAGTTCCATTATTTTTATGGAGTTCGGAGGGGCTACAAGCAATTGCGAGTGCTGTGGGGGTGCCGATCATGCTTGACAAAGCAACGGAGAGCAGGACTAGATTAGCTTTTGCGAGAGTCTGTGTAGAAATTTTGGCAACGAGTGACTTCCCCAATAGCATTCAAGTGAATATAGATGACGGGAAAATTGCAACTCTGGAGGTGGAGTACTCTTGGCGTCCAACAAAATGTGATAATTGCAAAGGATTTGGGCATGCTTCTATGAGCAGCCCTAAAATCAAAGCTAAAAATCAAATAAAAAATGTTTGGAAACCAATAGGAAATGCTAAGGCTCATAAGGATGATAATAATGGAGATCAAGGGCAGAGGAGACAAAATCAGAGTGAACAAGAAGAGGGATGGCAGACGCCCGCGAGAAGACACACTTGTAAAGCAAGTACTGGACCAGCTCTCACAGTCAGTCTAATTGCTATAGCGCCAGTAGCCACTCAAAACTCAGATGGATTACAAATGGTACTCGTTGGAAACAATGGAGACAGCACTGTAGGCGACTTAACTATGGCTGATACAGAGCAGATAAGTCTTTTGGAAACACATCCGATTGAGGTTGAGCACAATATTGACACTAGTATAATTGATCTCAAGCGAAATGAGGGCAATTCGCATGCGGCGAAGCAGATCAAAGGTAGCACAGAGTGTGATGATAGTGCTAACATGCAACATAACAGAAATGAATTGCGGGTAGGAAGCAGTGGTAACATCTCACAGGCAGTGGTGGCAGTGCAGCGCAGGAAATCAGCAAGGACCAACACCAAGGACCCTCAGTCACAAATAGTGGTCAACACTATTCTCACCAATCGAGAGAATGCTCAGAAGGGAATCAGCAAGCCTATAGGTGATAAACCTAATCATAAACAGAGTGATAGTAAACTGGGAAGACAAGGAGCCCAGCGAGTGGAAGGAGGCAACACTTCTGTTAGATTTAAATGATTAGAACTGGATGTTGGAAAATGAGGGGTCTAAATGACCCCCTTAAACAGGTAGAAGTAAGGAAGCTAATCAGGAACTAGAAAATCAAGATTATCGGTCTGCTTGAAACTAAAGTGAGTAATGAAAAAAACCTGTCTATTCAGCAAAATCTTATGAGGGATTGGCTCTCTATTGACAATAACGATTTAGTTCATGGGGGGAGATTATGGGTACTGTGGGATCCTCAAGAAGTTAATGTAAATGTGATTTCAAGATTAGATCAAGCTATTTTCGTGGAAACCATCTGGCCTAATGGATTTTCTTGTGTCATTACTTATGTGTATGGCACTAACTACTATCTGACAAGGAAAAGTTTATGGAAAGAGTTGGTCACGTTTGCTCAAACTTGTCGAGTTCCATGGGCTGTCCTAGGGGACTTCAATTCCATTCTTAACTCCCAAGAGAAAGTAGGAGGAGATGAGATCAGGCCTTACCAATTTGCAGACCTCCTTCACTGTATTCATAGTGCTAACTTATTTGATTGCAGATACAAGGGGTGCTATCTCACTTGGAGTAACAAGCAGGTGAGACATAAGAGAACTATGTCTAAACTGGACCGGGTGATGATAAATCAAGACTGGCTTGTGAGTGCGCCCAACTCAGAAGCTGAATTCATTACCACAGGAGTATCGGACCACTCCCTGATGACATTAACCATTTATGAGCACAAGAATTCGGGTCCAATTCCATTCAAATTCTATAATTATTGGATTCATGAACCTGGGTATATGGAAGTAGTTCAACACGCTTGGCAAAATGTAGTGGAAGGAAACGACATGTATTCCTTTGTGAAAAAACTCAAGTTGGTCAAACTGGGGCTGATTGCTTGGAGAAAAGAGAGGTTTGTTAATACAAAATCCAATATGGTTGTAACCAAACAGTCTTTGGAGAGAGTGAAGCAACTGGTACAACTAAACCCATTGGACCACATCAGGAGAAGGAGGCAGTGAGGAGTTATGCTTTTGCACTTAGAAATGAAGAATCAGAAACTAAACAACAGTCTAAAGCCAAGCATATGAAAGCGGGTGATGAAAATGTAGCATACTTTCACAACTACCTAAAGGAGAGAAGATCCAAAAACAAGATTCTTTCAATATACACTGGTGACAATGTAAAACTCGAAGATCCTGAAGAAATCAGTGCTGAGTGCATACGGTACTTCAAAGAGATCTTTTGAGGTCAGCAGGACCAAATTGACTCTGATGTGATAGAAAATCTACAGCCAGAGAGGGTGATAGAATCTTCTGAGAGCAATGAACTCATTCAAGATGTTACCCGGAATGAAATCACTGAAGTGCTAGCTAACATAGACTCAAATAAAGCCCCAGGACCTGATGGGTTCTCCTCATTGTTCTTCAAAGCGACTTGGCGTATAATTGGAGATGACTTTGTCAAAGCTATAGGCAATTTCTTCCAAAGTGGCAGACTGCTGGGAGA
The DNA here is from genome assembly GCA_963556465.1 of Berberis vulgaris. Lineage (NCBI taxonomy): Eukaryota > Viridiplantae > Streptophyta > Magnoliopsida > Ranunculales > Berberidaceae > Berberis > Berberis vulgaris. The sequence continues at coordinate 59,561,716 of OY747128.1, forward strand.
GGTAAATGCTACTTGCATTGTTTTAATTCCTAAGGTTGCTAATGCATCCTATTTTGCTGACTTCAGGCCCATTTCATGTTGCAATGTACTTTATAAATGCATCACTAAGATTATGACATGCCGAATGAAGAAGGTGATCCAAAAGATCGTGAGCTTGAATCAGTCATCCTTCATAAAAGGCAGATATATTCATGATAATATAATGCTAGCCCAGGAATTGGTCCGTAATTACCATCGAGATCAAGGACCGCCACGGTGTGCAGCCAAGATCGACTTGAGGAAGGCATATGATACTATTCGTTGGGACTCTATAACTCAGATTATGAGGCGTATGCAATTTCCTGACAAGTTCATCAGCTGGGTTAGTATGTGCATGCCCACGGCCAGATTTTCTATATCCTTGAATGGTTCTCCTAAGGGTTTTATCAGGGCTGCAAGAGGAATAAGGCAGGGGTGCCCAATGTCGCCTTATCTTTTTGTTCTAGTAATGGAAATTTTCCATTTACTATTGAAACAAAGAATGGAAGATGATACTTACAGCCTGCATTATAGGTGTCAAGACCCAGTCATCACCCATTTGAGCTTCGCAGATGACCTTATGGTTTTCTTCAAGGGTGACGAACAATCAGCCATAGCTTTGTCCAACGTGCTTAACACCTTCAAAAGGTGTACCGAACTGCATATAAATCGCTCAAAAAGCAATTTGTATGCTGCAGGAGTCCAGGACAGTATCTTACAAAGTATCACTAATACCCTTGGGTTCAATCTAAATCAGCTACCAGTCAAATATTTGGGACTTCCTCTCATCTCAACAAGGCTTACTGCTGCAAACTGCCTTCCACTAATTGACAGAGTAAGGAAAAGAGTTATGTCTTGGAAGAACAAGGTTTTGTCTTATGCGGGGCGAGTAACCTTGATCAAATCTGTTTTGAACAGTTTGCATGTGTACTGGACCTCATGTTACATCCTTCCCCAAGAAACTATTGGTGATCTAAATGCCATTTTCAGGAATTTCCTATGGTCTGCAGTGGACACCTACGTCAAAAACCCCCTAGTAAGTTGGAGGAAAGTATGTCGTCCGTACAAGGAAGGGGGACTAAGCATTAGAAGCATTGAAATTTCCAATAAAGCGGCGATGGCTCGGCATGTTTGGAACATTGTGTCTAACAAAAACAATCTCTGGGTGAAGTGGATTAGGAAGAATCTAATTAAAGGAAGGAACTTCTGGACTTTAAATGCGCCACGGGACTGCTCATGGTGTTGGAAGCATATCCTAGAAAGTAGAAGCATGGTGAGTGGCTTTATCACTCACTCTATAGGAGATGGAGAGGACACATTATTATGGCATGATCCATGGAACTCCTCGGGCCTCCTAATGTCTAGATTTCCCGTGCATTTGCAATATAATTCAGTTTTGAACAGAGAAGCTAAAGTGAGCGCACTCATCAGATATGGGAAATGGGATGCTCTTCCTCATGTACGTGCGGTTATTCCAAAAATATTTGATGATCTGACCACAGTTGAGTTGGATATAAGGTTCAAGGATGAGGTGATATGGAAAATGGGCAAAGATGGAGAATTCTCGAGCAAAGGGGCCTATCATTCATTCAGACACAGTGAACCAGAGACCCCATGGGCAAGACTAGTCTGGTTCAAGGGTAAGATACCAAGACAGAGCTTTATCTCATGGTTAGTCATGCACAAGTCATTGAAAACACAGGACAAACTGAAAAAATGGAACATAATTGATGTCTCTACATGCAGTCTATGCAATGTTGATCATGAAAACAAAGAACATTTGTTCTTCCAGTGCTGGTACTCCGACTTAGTGTGGTCACACATTCTCTATCTCTTGGGGTACAACAGGAAGCCATTGTCATGGGAACTTGAAGTGGATTGGTGCTTACAACATTTTGCGGGCAGAGGTCCATGCTCCCTAGTTAAAAAACTGGCATTCAAAGCATCCATCTACCACCTTTGGCAAGAGAGGAACATAAGGCTCTTTCAAGGTAAGTGCAAAACAACACTAGAACTTATTGCTAAAATCTTGGAAGATGTGAGACTTCGTATAGCAGTCCTCGAGCTAAAGTAGAAGATAATGATACGAATAGAAGTTTTGTGAAAGATGGTGATTGCCAGTCCAGTTGGAAGTTAAGATAAGCTTTACACATGCATGGACAAAGTCTGAATTGGGATGGATAATGATGAACACAGATGGGTCGCTCATGGGTCACAGAGGTGGTTATGGTGCCTTGTTGAGGAATCATGATGGTACAGTAATCGCCGCAGCAGCAGGGTCACAAGAAGCTCACTCGGTAATCCTTCATGAATTGCAATGAGTCGAAACTGGTATTAAGCTAGCAAAGCAATATGGCATTACTAAAGCAGTGTTTTGTATGGACTCACAGAATATGTACATTTATCTCACCACGGACAAAGCCCCTCCATGGGAGGCACGTCACATAAAAAGAAGGATCAAATACTCTCTGAGAGAGTTTGCAGAAGTCAAATTGATACATGCATTCCGTGAAACTAACCAAGCAGCTGACAAACTTGCTAGCCTAATGCCTAGTGCAGAATACGTGGAGATACTCCCGAGCTCCTTTGCTGAAGACTTGAAGAAATTTATATTTACTGATGCAAATGGTAAACAATATGCTCGATTGTAATCTATAAATCATTTTCAGTGGTCTGGGGAGCCCATTTACACCCGGCGCTTGCCTTTCAAAAAAAAAAACACATCAAACCAACGAAATAACGAGTCAACTTACTCAATTAAAGAACTTCAGGTCGACTAGTACGTCGAACCGATGAAGTAAAAGTTGGACGAACAAGCCAGTTAAACAACATAAGGTTGACTAATACATCAAACCAACGAAGTAAGAGTTGAACGAATGGGTTAACATTAAATAAAAGCTTAGGGTCGACTTGCTCAAATATGCTTCAAGTCAATTGACACGTCAGAAAGAATGAATAAAGTCTACCTACTTTGGGGCAACTAACGCGTCAAAACATAAAATTAGCCACAGATAAATCCAGAATCAAGAAACTAGGACATGTAGTCATAAAGGCTCCCTGGCCAATCAAAAATTCAAACTGGAGTTACGCAATACAACTTGCTCCAACTATTACAACACATGTAATGAGCCAACACACAACCCAAGACAAATTACGACTACGATGGAAAAACATGCAAACAAGAATATAAAATAGAAAAGTTCTTTTCATTCATAAAACTATTAGATTACATTTGGAGAAGAAGGGAGGCAATCACAACATTGTTGATGACATCATCTGACGGACGAAAGGCAGTTGCATCACTAGCAAGGGCTCTCTCATCGAAAGGAGAAGGAAGCAATGGTTCTTCAACTGCTAAATCACCCAAAGAACCCGAAACATCTTCGTCATCGTCTTCATCTTCAAAGGCTTGATCAACCAAGTAACTGTACTGGGATAAATCAACACCAAGCTCTTCGATATAGTTAAAAAGCTCAATCCAAACGATTCGCTGCCAATCTACCACCTCCGCAATGCGAAGCCTGTCTTTGACGAAAGCAAGTTTGTTCTTGGCCGCAGTAAGTTGTCTCTCAGTGGTGGTAAGCATCACGGATGTATCTCGTCGAGCGCAGCCATAAATTGCTCCATCTGTTTCTCAGCGACGTCGCGATTGACAGACTCCTCAACCATGGCACGTGCAACCTCATCATGAGTCGCCTTCTTGGCAGATAGCACCCTCCCCACATCGTGCAAACATGGACAAACCCCATCCAAATCGGTCCTCAAAGACTTGAGCTCAGCTGCAGACTTATCCCATGCATCCTCCGCCTTAATCAACAAGTCCCAAGCAGCCCCGACTGCTTTCTCTTGTTCTGCGCATCGTGCTTTCAACACGTTAAATTTACAAAGGACGTGAGAAAACACCAGCAACAACACCACAAACTTCCTTTCTACAGAAGCTACCTGATTATGACTAGCTCGGTAATCTGAGCCCATAACTTGTGGTGGAGTACGATGATTAATCCCGTCCATTATCTTTCTATGGCCATCATCAAAATGAGTGTTTGGATCCAACACAGGCACCAAAGGCTTCTCTACCGACCGCCTGTGCCATTTGTTGATCAACCTACTACACCATCCTGCACATCACGCTAAGTATTCCAGCAAAACTTCCCATCCTACTAAACGCAAATCTTTTCAGGGATTGGTTCCTTCCAACTAATCCCCGGATGAAGGACGCGGGGATCCAAAAGCACAGATAAGCCACCTCCAACAACTGGAAGAGAAGACGAAACGACAAAAACTATCATCACCTTTCGTTGTGTAGTATTTGAAGCAGAACAAGTAGTAGTACCAACAGGGGCAAAAGAACTCACACGAGTGGGAGAAGAAGGTAAAAACTCCGTCGCATTGTCGGTAGAAGTAGAAAGAGATCGAAGAGAAAACACCTCAAAATCCCAACTATGATCATCAATCTCCTTATAATGCACAACTGCTAGCTGAAGCATCTTATCATCAATAACTCGAGGATCATCATTAGAACATTCAGCAGTGTCAGGCCAACCATACACAGAAAAGAGCATCTTTTCATTATCATCCAGCGGGCAAGTAGTATCCTTCTCACTCCTCTCCAAAACAAATTTCATTTCCTCAGCCTCCTCGAGAGATAAGCGATCCTCTTTTGCAAATTCCCTATCAAATGAGATCGGACGAGGAACAACGCGATGAATAGAGCCAGGATGTCGTTTCCTCTTCAGAACACGGTCAGAACTTATAAACAACCACTTCGATGGACTAGCATGCCTCAGGATTTTCTTCTGTCTGTAATTTGGGCCATCAACTCCAACACTAATAGGAGCATCGTGATCCGTAACATCTGAGGTCACTTTCCCATCAACGCTAACTCTACCAATGCCAATGGAAGCAGCGTGGGAAACAATCTCCGCAACTTTCCTTTCTATCAGCAAAGCCCACTCAACCTCGTTCATGTTGTACAAGCAACTGCGCTCCACCATGACATCAGAAAGGAAGGCTTCCAAAAGAACCTCGGGAAGCTGCAAAAAATGCGTTGACAATCTGTTCTTCTGCAGTCAATTGTAGATTCTTTCGCTTGTTAGGAACCCAGAAGGACCTCACTATTTGATGACCTCGCAAGTCAAAGTAATCAAAGTGGACAAAAGCATATAACCAGTTTCGGGACCAACCTCTGATATCGTTGTTAAGATTACTAAAGCACGTCGGAGAACAAAGAAAGCAAATGCTCTTGGTCACCAACAGGCCAACCACCGAGTGCAAAGTCCTAACAGTCAAGGGAAATACTAGAAAGGATGGCTCTCTCATAAGTGAAAACCATAACCCTCCAACCATTAGGGCCCATCTGAGCATGATGGATGCCTAGAAAGTCTAAATACTCCCAGAATAATTTTGGAACTGGAAATCAAAGGCCGGATTGAAACATCGCGGGTGGAGTGCAATCTATTCATGCCTCGGATAACAAGGACTATCGCTCTATCGGGGCAAAATGATCTCAAGATCGGAAGGTAAAGAGTAGTCGGAGCGAAGGTTATCCAACGTCGCCTACAAAACCTTTTTGGGAAAGAAGTGAGCTTCCCAGATAGTGAGTTGTTCATCGTCCATCAAATCACCAGCAGGCATAGCGAAGGAACAAAAGAAGTAAGAAAAACAAAGAAGGAAAAGAGAAAGAACCCTAATTTCAAAGATGGCATAAAAAGGGAAACAAACCTGTCACGTCCCCTTTATAGAGCTGAACAGCAAAGAGACTGCTCATGGGATGACGTGCGAGATATGATGGCACGCGAAATCCAAAAAATGTCCGCGAAAACAAACTGTTAAGCAAGAGATCGAAACACCAACTAAGCAAGAATTGCTGACAAATATTAAATACGAGGCAATGATGGAATCGAAAGTCCAACAGTCACGAAGTTAATGGACACGTCAGCATACCAACTAAGGGGGGAGTGGCATATGATACATCAAAATAGACGTCATCATAACCATACACATGGCAGAAATCATTCATCTTGAGGATCAGGTATCCCTTATACTGGACCAGTTCATAAAGCCCAAAAAAGGAAAAAAACAATCATAAAAGCCCATCAAAATGAATCATGGCTAAGGCCCAAATCCTGGTCCAAGTGAATTCTCTCATAAAGAAAAGAAACGTTACATAAAAAAGAGTCGTGGGGAGAGTTACGCCTCCACGGACATGTCTTCATAAAGTAGGAGACTGTTATGAAAAATGTCTCCTTTCGTTGCGCCTCACATGCTTAAGTCACCCAAAGAATTAACAACGACCATTAAATAAGGTAAAGGGAACAATCAACCAAGGTATGCAACTTTAACTGAATTTTGTCCAGATTTACTTCCTTCTTCAACAAAGTTGGTAACTTAAGCATCGGAGTGCCTTCAGCCACCAAAAATGTGGTCTTTGGCAATCTAACATTTGTTTTGCAGGTCAAACATACAGGAGGACAAGATTTGAACGCATCATAATACATGTTTGTTAGGTATCTTCAAAAGCTCCTCGAGATACACACAACGTCCTTGAGATATCTAAAGTGAGCGCTCACAAACACGGGTTGTTCCTGTGTTATATGTGTCCGACGCTTTTCATAAAGTAGCCGAATAGTAAAACGGAGAAGAAACCACATAGAAAACTAGAACACTAAGTGAGTTTAAGGTATTTAGAGTTTCTCTAGAACTCCCTTAGAATTTAATCCCTTCCTCGTTGGCTAAGGAGCTCTATTTATACTACCTCCCTTAACTATCTGACCATGTCTTGCATTAAATGACTTGACTGAGAATCCTATAAAGTGTGTTCCTTTACCGAGTACTACAACTACTAAGTAGCCTACTTCCGGCTCCAATCTCTTTAGCTTGACATGTCTGAACTCTGCAACTCTGCTCCACTCATACTCTTGTCTAGTTGGCTTAGTTCATTTGCTGTCGTCAGTACCACATGTCACGACTGGATTGGATACTTCACATTAGATCCACTTGTAGATGGTTTTCCGTCACTAACCAACATAGTTGACCAAATGTTTTTGGTTGGAGATGCCTTCATGCTTGCTTCTGATTGGCTAGTTCTTTCCATACCTTTTCCACTTTGCTTACTTCCTATTGACTCCTCTTCCGTATCGTTGGCTACTTATTACCTCATTCTGTCAGAGAGGACATGCCACGCATCACCCAACTTTTTTTGTCTCAGTTCTTATTTGTTTGGAGAAGATGGAAGAAAAAATCATTGGTCGAGCACGTGATGCATGTTTCCCTTCAAAGCTTAACTTTGCAAGACAGATTCCTTACTTCAGCTCCTTGTGCCTGACACAGGCTATCTGTTACGTGTCCAACATGAGGTCCCACTATGCGTACCTGCCACGTGCTACTTCTGTCTCGTGACACAAATGTGTTGGCAAAATATGGTACAAACAAAACCATTAATTGTAGAAGATCGCAGGAGTTCTTTGATGACCTTGGATTGGCTATAGGAGTGTTTTTGTATGGACACAAACAATAATTGAGTATTATTGCAGACATATTTGTGGATGGGGCGGGTTACAATATATTTTTATATTTATGACACATTTCCATATATGTTTACATTTTTATATGTAACATCAATTGTTTTACAAGCTTGTAGATTGTTCTAGTGTTTGCTGTCTAAATATACATACATATTATTATGTTACTTTTCCTTACTATAAGAAAACTAAATTTTTTGACTTTACTGTTTAAAATAGGGTGGGCATCCCATCCTGCGATCCCGATCTCGTCCTGTCCCGTCCCGATTTTTTCGGGTCCTATTGGGATTGATCAATCTCATCCTGATCCCGTCCCGATCTAGAGTTGGATGAGATTGGGATGAAGATTTTCAATCCCATCCATCCCGTTTCGTCCCAAACCGATTTTTTTAATATGTAATATTAAATATGTATTATGAAACTATGAAACCATTTCTTGACATTACTTTTATTTGTTGTTTTATTTCTACATAAACTATTTTATATAGAAAAATGATAGTCCAAGAGAAGCAAGCATGTTTTCTTTGCACAGTTTTTGTATAATTTCTATGTTTTTTATGAAATAGTTGCAAGTTAAAAAAAAAATGTTGTTATCTGATTGAACTTAAGTTTGAATGCATTGAGTTAGTGTTGCTCATCTGAGATATAACATAATTGTTTACTTGAGAAATCATGTCTGCCATACACCTAGAAGTAAAACAGAAAACAACAATCCAGACTCATAAACAAACAATCAATCTTGTGCATGCATGTTTTAATTCAGAACATCTTGAACAAAAGTAGTGGGATATTGGTAATGACTACAAGCTATAAAACACCAAGAATCTCACAAGAGACCTAGCAACCAAGCCAAAAATAACAACAAATAAAATGACTATCACTACACCAAAAGGCCTGTTTTGCTACAGGGAGATGGCCACGGCTCTAAACCGTTGGTTTATTTGCCACGGCAAAAAACCGTGGCTATAACGGCCAACGGTTTAAAACCGTGGCTAAAAAAAAAATCGTGGCTATACACTACACCAAAAGGGTTGCCACGGCCAAAAACCGTGGCTATAAGCTTTTCACGTGCAGTTTCGCGCTTTGGCAAAAATTTGTTTCGCGCTTTGGAGGGAGCAGTTTCGCGCTTTGGCGAAAAAAATTAAACAAATGAAGCTGGCGAGGTGTTTCGGAGAAAATCGCGTGGGGAGGTTTTAAATGGCGAAAGTTTTGGGGTACAGTTTTGAAGTTTGAACTCTGTTTTTGCTGCACGAAGAAGAAGGAGATAGAGATAAAGAGATTGTCGTGAGTGAGTTCGCAATGAAAGAGTAAGGAGAAAGTTTTGTTCAAGTGTTCATCAGGTAACAAATAAAGAATGTTTGTTTATTGTTCTGGTTGTTTGATTCGTTTAGTTTGATTGGAAGATGAAGTGTCCGGGGTTTTGAAGCAAGGGGGTGTTTGGATTTGTTGTTAGAAATGTTGGGTGTTATTCAATTTCTGATTTTTATGTGTTTCAAGTTTGAAGGGATGTTAGTCAGATTTGGGGTTTAAGTGATTAGGAAGGTTTGGGTTTTGATGAGTTTATTGATTTTGAATAAATGGGGTTTCAGATTTGTGGTTATTGATGAGTTAGAGATGTTGGGGTTTTGTTCAATATGCGGAAAGTTGAGATTTGGGGATTTCAGTGGTTAGGAAGCTTTGGGTTTTGATGGGTTTAGCGGTTTTGAATTAATGGGGTTTCAGACTCGTGGTTATTGACGAGTTAGAAATGGTGGGGTTTTGTTCATTCTGCAGAAAGTTGGGATTTTGGAAGGAAGTCTATCAGATTTGGGGATTTTGGTGGTTGAGAAGCTTCGGGTTTTGAGGGGTTTGTTCATTTGGGGTTCAGTAAATATGGTTGTTGATTTGTTTCAGTGTTTTGAAATGGATTATTTGGTTGCTTGTTGTTTGTGTTTAGCACAATGAGGTGATATGTTTATTTCATAGTTGGTTTTAGGGGTTTTCAATGTAGAGATTTGGTGTCTTTGAAGGTTGAGGTTTTGAGGATTTTGTTTCAGTTGGGTTTAACAATTGTTTGCTTCTTTACTTGTGTAAATTAGGGTTTTGAATAGTTTGATTTGCGGCTTATCTTAGTTGAGAAATTTAGGGTTTGCATGGTTGAGGGATTTGATTTGGTTTTGGCTATTGTTCAACTTCATGATAAAAAAAAAATGATTGGATGTTTATGTGAAATTGGGGCTTTTTGTATGTTGTTATTAACTTCCAAATACTTTATCCAATGATACAGATCTAAGCTTGGAGTTTAAAGAAGAAAGAATGGCATTGTCAATAACTTGCCCTAATAAGATGATGGATTCTGATATTGATGAAGGAAAAAAAGTATATGGCGCAGTTAGGCGCATGGGATCAATGGGGAGGAAGCGAGTGGAACCATTGTGTCTCTACTCCCCTTCTAAAACTCCATTGAAGAAGCCATGTCGTGCGAGGAGCTCGGACATGTCAATGTTGGAGAGGCTACCAGAAGACTTATTGGTAGGTATTATGATGATTTTTTCTTTCCAAACTAAAAACTATGTTGTCTACTTTGATTGATTGTGAGTTATTACAGAGCTCTGGCTAATATTTGTTTGTTATATTTCAGATTAGAGTTTCTGCTGTTTGTAACCAAGTGGTGTAAGACAATTGAACAAATGGAAGATCAAGTTTTTGCTGTTCTCGAGGAAGAAAGGTTATTATTGTCTCATAACTGCATTTTCTCTACTTGTGAGTTTTTTTTTGGTGTTATTTGAAAATAAAAGTTCCATCTGTTTGCAGGGAAGAGGGAGCTCTAAGAAAAGCTGAAATGGAGGCAACAAAGGTTCGTTTTATTAGTGGGCTAATGTAAAAACTTTGATACACAAATAATTTTCCGAAGTTCTGTCTCTTGCAAATCTTTTGGCCCATTCCTTTGTGTCCAACTTTGCAAGTTGGTTTATATTGTGGAGACAAAATTATCTTTTGGTTCTTTTTATTCCTTTCTAGTGTGCACGACTACAACTGCTCCTGTATTTAAGATATTAAGGGGAGTCAAATAATAATCTGAGAATCACCCATACTGAATAGTGTGTTAGTCTATGAACTCTAATATGTTTTACTAAGTGTTCATGTTCTTGTATCATGAAGATGTGCATTTTCTTTTTACAGGTCTCTGTTGGAAACAACAGAATGGGGAAGGAAGTGATCAGTGCCCAGCAAGCGGAAGATCTCAAAATGAAAGAAAAGAGAAAGCGGGAGCGAGAGGTTTCATAATTTTTCCCTCTAGTTTGTTTCATTTCTGGATGCTTGTTACGACATAAATGTTGATTATGTGGAGGCACTACTTTGATGTAGAAAAACTTGCCATGAAAGAAGTGCCGTAGGCTGGAAGCTGCTCAAGAGATGGAGGACGAATGCGATGGCATAGAACTTGTCTGTTTTATCATCGCTTTTGCAGATGCATTAACTGAATCATATTCCTTGTAGGTGGGGAGTTTTTCTAGAGTCATTAAGTACGTGGACACTGAAAAATTGCAGGGTGGACACCGTGGTAAGAAAGAGAATGAAGGAAAGTTACTTGTAAATGTGGCTTATAGAAAGGCTAAAGCAGTGAAGGCTATGAAGAAGGCACAAGATGCTGGCAAGCTTGTGAAGAAGCCGGGTAAAACATCTAAATGTCCAAATAGAACTCAATCAAGGCCAGAAGAGATGCGGGACCTCTTCTAGAGTGAAATGAGTGAGCGGAAACAAAGAAAAAGTGTTGTTGTACCGGGCAAGAAAAAGTCATTCAAAATCAAGTCAAGGTATGGATCAAATTGAGCTCATACATTTTATGAATTCTCCTAGACTTGGGAGGCAACCACATTGCACACGAGGATTATTTTTTTTATAAGAAGGAATTCCTTCACAAAATCCTATTACTAACTAATAAACAACGTCAGATCTTACAAGAGTTGAGCCCCTTGCGTGTTACCTTTGTATTGCATTTGGTCTATGTGCTTTGTGAGATAAAAGTTCATTGCTCATGTAAGGTTTTACTTGCAGGTACTAGCAAAAGTAGCGTTGACAATTATTTTGATTCTTAACGTTCCTGTACCCATAGCTTCAAAGTGACCAAAATCAACCCTCATCTCTCATCGGGTTTCATGTCCTCGGTGCCAAGCTCTTCATCCATTGCTAATTTATTCTGCAATCACCAACTTTTGTGATGTAGACCCATATCTGCAGCCAGATATGTAGGAACATTTTGGTACATACCTGCCCAATTGCATTTTTGAGTTGTTTCTTTTGTATTGTTTTATAGGGCATTTATGCCGTCGGGCATTTTGTTTGTGACATTACTTGGACCAGTTGAGCTGATAAGCATAAAAGTAAAGTTATTCTTCCAAGCTAGTACATGTATCATATTTATTTGTTTGGCCTGCTTGAATCATTTCCAAGCTTAAAGATCAAATCTTGTAATCTGATCCATTCAAACCTACAAGGGTCCTTTTGGTTTATTTTCTCTGATTTTGGGGATTATACTCGGTTGCTGATAATACAATTTTAACCCATTATCATGATTGATCTCACTAGACCTTTCTAAACCTGATTTCCAAACCTCAGGTTTAGAAGAAATCTGACAAATACAATTTTCTTTCCTTTCATGAAATGGACTAGAATCCCTGGACCTGAATGGAAATTTCACCAAATCTGGGAATCTGTGGTTATTAGCAGAGAGAACTTGGTTCTTATTTATCTGAATATTGTTTACCCACCAACCTGCTAATTTTTATTCACACAGTCATCATGGTTATGGAGACTGGTTGCTTATTTAGAGAAGGTCTCAAGTAGACTGACACCCACTACAAAATTAGTAATTATCCAATTTTTAAAGGAGCTTTGGATTCTTACCAAAATTGGTTTAATATATGCTGCCCTGCATTCATCAAGGTATGGATTCATTTTTACCAGACTTTATATTTCTATGTATACTGGAACCGGTGATTGATGGCATGGTTTTGTGAATTTGAACATTGTGCATGGTCTTTTAATCCATCATCTAATTCATAGATGGCAGTGTGGTCTTTTTCTAAACAGCAAAAGTGTCACTACCTCGTAAGAGAGCAATCAGCACATTCATTTGCTATCTTTGCCAATAAATATGAAGACTCGCCTTATTCATGTTGACTGTGAAATTGATCTCCTTTGTGTGTTTTATTTGAAATTTGTCTCACCTATTTGAGGTGTTTGCAGAAATCTGAGAAATACTGTGTAAGAATGCCAAACAAATGGAATTTCTCCTTTGATTACTTCTATGCTGCCATCATTGCTCTTGGAATCTATGTCCCGGGTAAATCCTTTTCTTTCAACTACAAATAACACTTCTGATATCAGGTTTAGTTCGTAGTTTTGCTTGTTGCTGACTTTCCTTTGGATATTGTATCCTAATTTCTATACAAAATTTCCATCTTTTCTGAATCAGTCTTCACTGAATATAAAACTCTTTGTAGCTGTTCTTATCTTGATTGTGTTTGCGAGGTTCCATTGCTTCCAGGAATCAACCACTCTGACCTTGATACTGAGTGTTGCAATTGCTTGGGTTCTCCAATCCTGCAGAAACATCACCAGAAACAGGTCAAATCCTAACAATATCATAACGAAGAAAAAAAAACTTTGAGTCCAACGGGTATCTCATGCAAAAGATTGTTGTTCTAGTCGTGGATTAAAATGGAGTTTTACCATCAACAGAGGTACAAATGTGTAGTTGATTATCAGTGTACCCTAGCTGAAAGGGGCTTGTTGTGTTTGATGAACAAATTATAATTAGATATATATATTCTTTCAGTCAGTTTGTCATCTGAATATTTGCTTTTCCAAGTATTTGAAATACTACATATTAATCTTGACATTTATACTAGTTAGCTAGAACTTAATTTTCAGTAACATGGTTTAATCCCCATTGGATTTATTGAGCACTTTTCATTTGGACCAACAATTGCCTCCATCGCCTCCATCTATCTGTATACCTTATAGCTCAGCAGAGTCGATCTAAAATATTTATCAATGGCAGTCTTGCTAATTGACGTGCCAGGGATTTTGGCTTGTTGGATGCTGGCCTTCGGGAAGGAAATCTGCAGCAATTCAGGCTGCCAGGGTGCTATGGTGCACTTTGTTTATGGAGATGCAGGGCATTCTGTTTAGTGCGATCTGTACGGGTGTTGGGGGCAAGCTTGGAGCAGTTGATTGCTCAGAAATGAATGGCCCTAGTTGAGACTGGAACTTGGCGGGGATTGCAAGTAATGGATGTGATATGCGCGGGCTGGAAAGTGGCTGGATGTAGTGCGGTTTGGAACAAAACATGGCATTGCTTTTGCGCAGGCAGGTGTGCTGCTGCTGGGTGCAAGGCGAGGGCGCAATGTTAGGCAGTGTTGCTTCTCTTTCCTGATATACAAACTGCTGTGAGTACTCTGTTAGGAAGAGTTACTGTTATTGTTAGTGCTATAAATAAGTAGTTTATCTGACTTCTAACATTCACCGTCTTATTTGTAATTCTGTCTTATTTGTAATTCTACTTCATACTTATTTTGTCCATTTTTGTTTGGTTTTTATACGGGTAAAGTCGTAATGTACCCCCGTTTTGATTGTAAATCAATTTTTTTGATAAGTAATAAAGGTCTGGCATCCCAGAGCTGCCCCTCCCCATTGGATATTATTTTGCAACGGTTTCAAACCCTCGCAACAAATCAGATTTTTTTTTTTTGAATTTTGTTTTGACTGGCCACGGCTTAAAACCGTGGTAATTCATGCTTGCCACGGCTTAAAACCATGGTAATTCATTCTTGCCACGGCTTAAAGCCGTGGCTAAAATTATTGCAACGGCTTAGAACCGTGGCTAAATCATCAACCGTCCTCGAGCATAAAACCGTTGCTAATATGTTTTGCTACGGTTTATAGCCGTCAATGGTGATTTTGCGACGCCTCTACTGCCCACGGCTCTAAGCCGTGACAATTGGTTACCCCCACGGTTCCAAACCGTTGTTGATGGGTATTTTTGGTGTAGTGTATCTTTAATAGTGGTTCTAAAAAAACAGAGTAAAAGCTAATGAAATGGGGAAATAATAATTAATGGTTTAAAGTTATATAGTTGTTCTTAGAGTTATGTGTTTGGTATATCAAAAATTTTCAATCTTGCATGTTAAATTTTCAATCCAAAATTTAGTACATGCTCATCCTGTCCCGTCCCGTCCCGAACCCTGTTTGGGATGGGACGAGGTCGGAATGAGGTCTATCCTGTCCCGTCCCATCCTGATCTCGAACAAATGAGATGGGATAGGGATGGGGTCCATCCCGTCCCGTGCTGTCACGGACTAGCAATCCGTGCGACACTAGTTATCCAGTTCACTAGTAAGCCTATGAGTAGTTACTTTAACGGGCACAAATATTAACTTGAGAATGTACAATATCAATCTGTAGACAATATAACAATGCACAATAGTCAGCAAAAGCTCTCATTAACATTCAATAGATTACAATGGGGAGGAACGTTCGGAAGGACGTTGCTCAAGACTAGTTCGATGCTATCGATCGATGGAAATACAAGTTTGAAGTTGAAAAGCAATGCAAAGAAAACAATAAAAATGCTAGCGGTACAGTCTGGTCCGACTATGCAATGGAGGCAACACGTCCTCACAGTCAAGAGCTCAAACCTTCCCCCTATATTATAGATGCTAAGCATTTGGGCACTTTTCAAAAGGGAACATTGAGTTTTGAGACCATTAGGAAAGTCTTGAAAGGCCTCTGAACCTTGATTTCCCTGACCAATGGTATTAGTCCTGACACTCTCCCACACTCAATTCGCTAACGCCCTCGCAGCGAACTTTTCCAAGTACTCTTCCAACTTTGAGAGCTATGGCAGCAGATGCTCGACTGGCTCCCAACTGATCTCTGAAGGAGGTTCATCATGCCACTTGACCAAATACTCTCTATCCGGGCCTGCGTTGTTGATGAGGCGGTCAGCTAAGATTTCTTCCACTTCTCGATCTGGCTTAGTAGGATGCTTAGGCAATGCTCGGGTAGATACATTTCTTGTGGGATCAGCGGCATCTGCATGGTATGTCTTCAAGTTACTGGCATGGAAGACAGGATGGGTGAAACGGAGCCAATGTGGTAACTTGACGCGATAGGAGACTTTGCCTACTTTCTCAATAATCTCTACCGGTCCCTCATACTTGCGAAACAGATTGTTGTGTGCTCTAACTGTCCGTTTATACTTGTTGAACATATCTAGCTTCACCAATACCAAGTCCCCGACTTCAAAAGGATCGATCCATCGTTTCTTGTCGGCCCATTTCTTCATGTGACGGGAGGCTTTCTCAAGATAGGCTCGAGCAACTTCAATGTTTTTCTGCCAGGCTTTGACAAATTCAAGAGCTCTTGGGCTGGGTCCTTGGTATCCGGTCAGCACTGTATGTGGTGTCAATGGTTGTTGACCAGTGACTAACTGAAAGGGGCTGGAGTGAGTAGCTGAGTTCTTTTGTAAGTTGAAACAGAATTGTGCAACATCAAGTAGTCCCACCCAATTTTTCTGGTTTGCACTTACAAAATGACGAAGGTATTCTTCAAGCATAGAGTTAAAGCGCTCAGTCTGTCCGTCAGATTGGGGATGTTGGCTTGTCGATATATTAAGTTTGGATCCCAAGAGCTTGAACAACTCCTTCCAGAACTTTCCTGTGAATCGAGCATCACGATCGCTAACAATGTTTTCGGGCAGTCCCCAATACTTCACTACATGCTTGAGGAACAATTACGTCGTATCTTCGGCTGTGCAAGTTAGTCCGGTCGGCACAAAGGTCACGTACTTTGAGAATCGGTCAACAACTACAAGGATACTCCTGAAATCCTCCACTTTCGGTATCCCAGTAATGAAGTCCATGGAAACGCTTTCCCAAGGACGAGTTGGAACAGGCAGGGGCTCTAGTAATCCTACTGGTCGATCTCTTTCAACCTTATCTTGCTGGCAAATAAGACATGTTCGAACATAGGCCATTACATCCTCCTGTATCTGCGGCCAATAGTACCCCCTCTCTAGCAATGCAAGTGTTCGTCTCCAACCTGGATGTCCCGCCCAATGGGTGTCATGGCATTCTCTCAAAAGTTCTTTCCTCAAACCAGAAGTTCTTGGAACATAGAGGCGATTACCAGTTGTGAGTATTGCTCCATCTTTTATCCAGAACCGTCGAGTTTTGCCCTGCTTGATCAACTCTGTAATCGCCTTCACTTGTGGATCTGTCAGTAGGCCTACTTTGATCTTCTCCAAGATGGTGTGACTCGGACCATTATGGGTTAGCACTGCAAGGTCTGCCCTTCTACTGAGTGCATTAGCTACATTGTTAGTGCGCCCTGGCTTGTATTCCAATACTAAGTCAAATTCTGCTAATTTTTCCTGCCATCGAGATTGCTTGGAGGTTAGCATCTTCTGAGTAAGGAAATGGCTTGCTGCAGCATTATCCGTTTTAACAAGGACTTGAGATCCCAAGAGGTAGTGTCGCCACACCCGTAAACAATGTACAATGGCTAGCAATTCCTTTTCCTGAGCTGAGTAACGAGACTCTGTATCATTCAACTTTCGACTCTCATATGCTACCGGGTGACCATCTTGAAGTAAAACTCCCCCTAAGGCATAATCAGATGCATCTGTTTGTACTTCAAAGGGCTTGGTGATGTCTGGCAAGGCCAATACTGGATCTTTCATCACGGCCAATTTCAAGTCTTGGAATGAAGCTTCACACTGCCTATCCCATTCCCATGTTCGGTCTTGTTTCAACAAATTTGTCAGGGCAACAGCTCTCTTAGAGTAGTCCCTTATGAAGCGACGATAATAGTTTGCGAGTCCAAGGAAAGAACGTAGTTGAGACACGTTCTTTGGAGAGTTCCAATCATGGATTGCCTTGACTTTCTCCATGTCCATCCGAATCTTGCCATTGCCAATAACATGACCCAAGAAATTGATCTGGGTCTGGCCGAATGAGCACTTTTCCTTCTTGACAAAGAGATGATTATCCTTAAGGATTTGGAACACTTCTCGCAAATGATGTAGGTGTTCTTCTATAGTCCCACTATAAACCACAATGTCGTCAAGATAGACAACCACAGACTTGTCCAGAAGGTGACGGAACAGGCCATTCATAAGGGTGCAAAATGTAGCTGGAGCATTGGTCAAGCCGTAGGGCATTACTAGGAACTCATATGACCCATATCTAGTAGAACAAGCAGTTTTTGGTTCGTCACCAGCAGCAATGCGGACCTGATGGTAACCTGATCTCAAGTCGAGTTTTGTGAAGTATCTGGCGGATCCAAGTTGGTCGAATAAGTCTGCAATGAGCGGCAGCGGGTATTTGTTCTTTATAGTGACTTTGTTCAAGGCTCTATAATCAACACAAAGGCGAAGACTGCCATCATGTTTCCGCTGAAAAAGAACAGGTGCCCCATAAGGTGCTTTAGATGGCCGAATGAATCCCGACTCCAACAAGCCATCTAGTTGTGTTCTCAATTCGGTCAGCTCTGGAGGGCTCATGCGATATGGACTACGTGCGGGCGGCTTGGCACCAGGCACTAACTCAATTTCGTGATCAATGAGCCTTCAGGGAGGTAGATTCTTTGGCAATTCATTCGGCATCACTTCGCTGAAGTCAGCAATAACTTGGGCAACTTCCTCAGGGATTTTGCTAGTATCATCTTCCATCTCTAGCTTTGCCACAGCTAAGTATGTATCTTCTCCTTTTGCCAAGCCTCTCTTGACTTGAAGCGCCGACAATATTCTATCATGAGTTGTTGGTCGAATTGAGGTTGGTACAATGCGTAGTCTGGGTCCGAAAAACCCCAAGGAGTCCATGAAAGGTAATGGTCCTGCTGCAGCTCCTCGGAAGAATTCTTGGCCAAGAATCACCTTAAAATCATCAAGTGGAACGGCTAAGAAGTTTGATCTTCCTTCCCATGGACCAACCTGTAGTGGCACAGCTCTAGCCATACCATTAATAGAGATTGCCTCAGAGTTGACAGCTTTCAACTTACCTCCTTCTAAGTTCAGACCCACACGTCGAGCTTCATCTGGGGCAATAAAATTGTCTGTCGCTCCTGAATCCAACAATGCTTGGGAATGGAGCCCATTAATAGTGATGTCGATGTATTGCAAAGCCTTCTTGTGTAGGTGCTCATACATTTCTCCTTTGACAGCATTGAGCTTGCGTAGAGCTCCCATCTGGGAGGTCTCATTGTTGGTGGGGTTCGAGCTCGATGCAGTCGAGTTAGAAGGTTTTGCTTGAAGCAAGGACATTAATGAGTGTAGAGCTGGTTTGGATGGACATTTGCCTGTTGGGTGATCCCTGCTATTGCAAAGAATGCATGGGGCAGGTGCAGATGGTCTCCACTGCCCAGAGTAGTTTTGCCCTCCTTTATTGTTGTAATTTGAGTTGCTAGAGTTGGCATTCCAATTTTTGTTGGAACTCCAATTCTGGTTGGACGGGCGAGAATTGTAGTTTCCTCGGTTCTGACTTGAGTTTCCCCAGTTTTGGTGAGGTGATCGAGCATTCGACCCTGAGCTTGAATTGGTACTGCCAGTTCTAGCTGTGGAGTGATTGAGCGAAGTGGATCCAGCCATGGGCATATAATCGCTAAACCTTTCTGCTGCCGCAATAGCACTGGTAATATCTGTCACCTTCTGCCTTTGCAATTCTGCTTGTAGAAGCGGCTGAGCTTGTTCCATGAAGCAGAAAACTTTGTCCTTCTCAGACATGTCTCGAATATCTAGCAAGCAAGTTGAGAATTATCGGACATAGTCTTGAATATTGCCTGTCTGTTTGATGGTGTGGAGCTTCCTCCTTGCTAAGAAATCAGTGTTCTCAGGCAAGAATTGATTTCTGAGTTCCTTCTTGAGGTCTGCCCAAGTTCTAATAAGGATGCGACCTTCTTCCATATCTGCATATTTGGTTCTCCACCATAGTTTCGCATCACCTGCTAAGTACATGGTCGCCATGGTGACCTTGGCTTCTTCTGATTCGGGGTTCACCGCGCGAAAATACTGCTCCAGATCAAACAAGAAGTTCTCTAACTCCTTCCCATCTCGTACCCCCGCATATGACTTGGGCTCAGGCACTTTCATCCTAGGGTGATCAGTCGTCCCTGTGGCCTTAGTCAGCAAGCCAACCCTTGCAAATAAGTCCTCCAGCTGTAATTGGAAGTCACTCATCACTTGAGCTGTGGGGTGAGGCGACTCTTCCATAGCGACTGTCCGTCCCTCTAAATTATCAACATGCTCAGCCAGCGAATCCACTCTGTCTGCCAGTGTAAAGAGTCCATCCAACCGACTAATCTGTTCTCCCAAAGTGTTCAACTGGTCCATTCTGCTTTCTAGTCTATGCATTCGACTAGCCTGTCGTTCCTCCACAGCGCTAAGGCGCTCACTAAGTTCCTGCATCCTGGTTTGCATTCAACAAGCTCTGGCTCTGATACCAACTGTCACGGACTAGCAATCCGTGCGGCACTAGTTATCCAGTTCACTAGTAAGCCTATGAGTAGTTACTTTGACGGGCACAAATATTAACTTGAGAATGTACAATATCAATCTGTAGACAATATAACAATGCACTATAGTCAGCAAAAGCTCTCATTAACATTCAATAGATTACAATGGGGAGGAACGTTCGGAAGGACGTTGCTCAAGACTAGTTCGATGCTATCGATCGATGGAAATACAAGTTTGAAGTTGAAAAGCAATGCAAAGAAAACAATAAAAATGCTAGCGGTACAGTCTGGCCCGACTATGCAATGGAGGCAACACGTCCTCACAGTCAAGAGCTCAAACCTTCCTCCTATATTATAGATGCTAAGCATTTTGGCACTTTTCAAAAGGGAACATTGAGTTTTGAGACCATTAGGAAAGTCTTGAAAGGCCTTTGAACCTTGATTTCCCTGACCAATGGTATTAGTCCTGACACGTGCCCACCACTAGTTTAAAATAATGTAGATCCAAAAAACATATTCAAGTTAGAAATTTTGTTTGTTTTGTAATACACAATTGCATGGAAATAGCTAACCCTCATTAGCCACATATTAGCATTGCCACAATTACCAGCTACCATCACTCCTATCACTAAAGGTTTCCTTTGTTTTGATTAACTACATATAATTATCATTCTCATAGCCAATACTACATTAAGATAGATCAGGCGCCAGTCGTATTGATTAAGTCAAAAAAATCCCATTCATCATATAAATCAGATTCTATAATCGATTAGAGTGATTCTAGCTGTCGAGGAAAGGGGCGAGGGGGGTGGGTATTACCACTCATCCCCCTCGAGATTCGTGCAGTTGTGCATCTCGAGAGCATAGGCACGCATCTCGAGGGGGATGAGTGGTCACACTCACCCCCTAGCCCATTTCCTTGCCATTTAGAATTTTCCAATCGTTTAACTTATTAACAGGATAATCGTTTTTTGTTTCTTTCAATTCTTAGTTAAAATGGATGACTTATAGAATAAGAATCAGAAGGATCGTCAGCTGTTGCTACATAAAAATACATTGTATACCAATTGTGTATTGCACGTACAAGTTGAAATTCTTGACCAGGTAGCTACGGGTAGAACAGAAGTAACGGTGAAATAAGAAGTGCTATTTTAATACATTATTGACTCAATGTATAATCTGCTAGTCCAGAATAAATAAGCACACAGCATGGGAAGAATTGGCCGTAGGTTGTTTCTGATAACGGGGCGAGCTAGCCAAACAAAGTTGTTCTACCTGACCTGTGCTTCAGGTAATTTGCATCTCAAGCGTTGCTCACAACAACAGACACCTAAACTGATCCTCGACCAAGTTGCAATGTTAATTGTTGCTATGACTCATACTTAACTCACACTATGTTATATCAGCAACGGTGTTTTGACTGATCATCCAGAGCTTTCGTTGGATCGAATTGGATGGGATCGGTTGGTTGCTATTTTCTATCAATTTGCCAAAATTCAGTGCAATTTTCGAGAGAAACATATTCTCAATCTAACATATATTTACAGTTGATCAATCAAATTTGCTATGAAAGTAGAAAATTATTTAATGTTTAGTGAATGTAGTTAGTTGGGTTTGGGGTACAAGGAAGGAAGGATCGATTGGGGGTGGGTCCTTTTTCCATGATCTCTCTCATTTGGTTGTTCATTTTAACATAGCAAGAAACAGTTCTAGAAATGAGAATTGAGAATGAAGATTAATTGGAGATTTGAGAAAGAAAAATAATAAAATAAATAATTGGGGTCGGGGTCAGGGCGGGGGCTATTCATTGGAAATCTGAAAATGAATTGGATGATGACGATGAGTGAATGAGTGAGCAGGTGGCTTCAAGAAAACCAGTCATTCTGAGAATGGAATTTCTGGCTTGGCTCAAATCACGACCCTTGAGAGTCCTCCCATTGCCTGTACAAACACAGAATGCCATCATCTTCTCGCTATCAACTCTACTTTTTTGAGACGTCATTACATGTGGGGGAATCATTATCTTCTTCTTCTTCATGTTCCTCTCTTCGTCTTTGGCCTCTTTTTCTTCTTCTTCTTCTTGATCTTCCACTAGTTCGTCGCCATCAAGCTCCTCATCCTCTTCCTTATTGGCCGCCCACAGTCTGCAGCTACTTTGTTTCTCTGGGATTCTCAAAGGAACTGAGCGGGGGCACAAAATGTTCTTCTTCGATGATAATGATTGGAAACTTGAAGAGTAAGAGCAGGCTATCGTTTGTCTATAGTGATGGTGATGATGATGGTCAGGCCATAGCACTTCGGACTCCTGGAATTCCTCCATAATATAATGCATGTATTTTTATAGTAATATATTGAGAAGAAGGGAAGGCTTGGGTTGGGTTTTTCAAAAATGGCGTGAGAGTAAGAGTAGGTTATTCTCTATGGAATCTCCAAGGAAGAGGAAGAGAAAAGAGGGGGGATTTATAGGTGGGTGAGAGAGAGGAGGGATGATTCAATTGTCAAAGGAGGGAAGGTGTCAGGACTAGTACCATTGGTTAGGGAAATCAAGGTTCAGAGGCCTTTCAAGACTTTTCTAATGGTCTCAAAACTCAATGTTCCCTTTTGAAAAGTGCCCAAATGCTTAGCATCTATATTATAGGGGGAAGGTTTGAGCTCTTGACTGTGAGGACGTGTTGCCTCCATTGCATAGTCAGGCCAGACTGTACCGCTAGCATTTTTATTGTTTTCTTTGCATTGCTTTTCAACTTCAAACTTGTATTTCCATCGATCGATAGCATCGAACTAGTCTTGAGCAACGTCCTTCCGAACGTTCCTCCCCATTGTAATCTATTGAATGTGAATGAGAGCTTTTACTGACTATTGTGCATTGTTATATTGTCTACAGATTGATATTGTGCATTCTCAAGTTAATATTTGTGCCCGTCAAAGTAACTACTCATAGGCTTACTAGTGAATTGGATAGCTAGTGCTGCACGGATTACTAGTCCGTGACAGTTGGTATCAGAGCCAGAGCTTGTTGAATGCAAACCAGGATGCAGGAAGTAAATGAGCGCCTTAGCGCTATGGAGGAACGACAGGCCAGTCGAATGCATAGACTGGAAAGCAGAATGGACCAGTTGAACACTTTGGGAGAACAGATTAGTCGGTTGGATGGACTCTTTTCACTGGCAGACAGAGTGGATTCGCTGGCCGAGCACGTTGATAACTTAGAGGGACGAACAGTCGCAATGGAAGAGTCACCTCACCCCACAGCTCAGGTGATGAGTGACTTCCAATTACAGTTGGAGGACTTATTTGCAAGGGTTGGCTTGCTTACTAAGGCCACAGGGACGACTGATCACCCAAGGATGAAAGTACCCGAGACAAAATCATATGCTGGGGCACGAGATGGGAAGGAGTTAGAGAACTTCTTGTTTGATCTGGAGCAGTATTTTCGCGCGGTGAACCCCGAATCAGAAGAAGCCAAGGTTACCATGGCGACCATGTACTTAGCAGGTGATGCGAAACTATGGTGGAGAACCAAATATGCAGATATGGAAGAAGGTCGCATCCTTATCAGAACTTGGGCAGACCTCAAGAAGGAACTCAGAAATCAATTCTTGCCTGAGAACACTGATTTCTTAGCAAGGAGGAAGCTCCACACCATCAAACAAACAGGCAATATTCGAGACAATGTCCGACAATTCTCAACTTGCTTGCTAGATATTCGAGACATGTCTAAGAAGGACAAAGTTTTCTGTTTCATGAAACAAGCTCAGCCGCTTCTACAAGCAGAATTGCAAAGGCAGAAGGTGACAGATATTACAAGTGCTATTGCGGCAGCAGAAAGATTTAGCGATTATATGCCCATGACTGGATCCACTTCGCTCAATCACTCCACAGCTAGAACTGGCAGTACCAATTCAAGCTCAGGGTCGAATGCTCGCTCACCTCACCAAAACTGGGGAAACTCAAGTCAGAATCGAGGAAACTATAATTCCCGGCCGTCCAACCAGAATTGGAGTTCCAACAAAAATTGGAATGCCAGCTCTAGCAACTCAAATTACAACAACAAAGGAGGACAAAACTACTCTGGGCAGTGGAGACCATCTGCCCCTGCCCCATGCATTCTTTGCAATAGCAGGGATCACCCAATAGGCAAATGTCCATCCAAACCAGCTCTACACTCATTAATGTCCTTGCTTCAAGCAGAACCTTCTAACCCGACCGCATCGAGCTCGAACCCCACCAACAGTGAGACCTCCCAAATGGGAGCTCTACGCAAGCTCAATGCTGTCAAAGGAGAAATGTATGAGCACCCACACAAGAAGGCTTTACAATACATCGACATCACTATCAATGGGTTCCCTTCCCAAGCATTGTTGGATTCCGGAGCGACAGACAATTTTATTGCCCCAGATGAAGCTAGACGTGTGGGCCTGAACTTAGAAGGAGATGTGGGTAAGTTGAAAGTTGTCAACTCTGAGGCAATCTCTATCAATGGTATGGCTAGAGCTGTGCCACTACAGGTTGGTCCATGGGAAGGAAGATCAAACTTCTTGGCCGTTCCACTTGATGATTTTAAGGTGATTCTTGGCCAAGAATTCTTCCGAGGAGCTGCAGCAGGACCATTACCTTTCATGGACTCCTTGGGGTTTTTCGGACCCAGACTACGCATTGTACCAACCTCAATTCGACCAACAACTCATGATAGAATATTGTCGGCGCTCCAAGTCAAGAGGGGCTTGGCCAAAGGAGAAGATACATACTTAGCTGTGGCAAAGCTAGAGATGGAAGATGATACTAGCAAAATCCCTGAGGAAGTTGCCCAAGTTATTGCTGACTTCAGCGAAGTGATGCCGAATGAATTGCCAAAGAATCTACCTCCCTGAAGGCTCATTGATCACGAAATTGAGTTAGTCCCTGGTGCCAAGCCACCCGCACGTAGTCCATATCGCATGAGCCCTCCAGAGCTGACCGAATTGAGAACACAACTAGATGGCTTGTTGGAGTCAGGATTCATTCGGCCCTCTAACGCACCTTATGGGGCACCTGTTCTTTTTCAGCGGAAACATGATGGCAGTCTTCGCCTTTGTGTTGATTATAGAGCCTTGAACAAAGTCACTATAAAGAACAAATACTCGTTGCCGCTCATTGCAGACTTATT
The DNA here is from genome assembly GCA_963556465.1 of Berberis vulgaris. Taxonomy (NCBI): domain Eukaryota; kingdom Viridiplantae; phylum Streptophyta; class Magnoliopsida; order Ranunculales; family Berberidaceae; genus Berberis; species Berberis vulgaris. The sequence continues at coordinate 59,586,895 of OY747128.1, forward strand.
CGACCAACTTGGATCCGCCAGATACTTCACAAAACTCGACTTGAGATCAGGTTACCATCAGGTTCGCATTGCTGCTGGTGACGAACCCAAAACTGCTTGTTCTACTAGATATGGGTCATATGAGTTCCTAGTAATGCCCTTCGGCTTGACCAATGCTCCAGCTACATTTTGCACCCTTATGAATGGCCTGTTCCGTCAACTTCTAGACAAGTCTGTGGTTGTCTATCTTGACGACATTGTGGTTTATAGTGGGACTATAGAAGAACACCTACATCATTTGCGAGAAGTGTTCCAAATCCTTAAGGATAATCATCTCTTTGTCAAGAAGGAAAAGTGCTCATTCGGCCAGACCCAGATCAATTTCTTGGGTCATGTTATTGGCAATGGCAAGATTCGGATGGACATGGAGAAAGTCAAGGCAATCCATGATTGGAACTCTCCTAAGAACGTGTCTCAACTACGTTCTTTCCTTGGACTCGCAAACTATTATCGTCGCTTCATAAGGGACTACTCTAAGAGAGCTGTTGCCCTGACAAATTTGTTGAAACAAGATCGAACATGGGAATGGGATAGGCAGTGTGAAGCTTCATTCCAAGACTTGAAATTGGCCGTGATGAAAGATCCAGTATTGGCCTTGCCAGACATCACCAAGCCCTTTGAAGTACAAACAGATGCATCTGATTATGCCTTAGGGGGAGTTTTACTTCAAGATGGTCACCCGGTAGCATATGAGAGTCGAAAGTTGAATGATACAGAGTCTCGTTACTCAGCTCAGGAAAAGGAATTGCTAGCTATTGTACATTGTTTACGGGTGTGGAGACACTACCTCTTGGGATCTCAAGTTCTTGTTAAAACGGATAATGCTGCAGCAAGCCATTTCCTTACTCAGAAGATGCTAACCTCCAAGCAATCTCGATGGCAGGAAAAATTAGCAGAATTTGACTTAGTATTGGAATACAAGCCAGGGCGCACTAACAATGTAGCTGATGCACTCAGTAGAAGGGCAGACCTTGCAGTGCTAACCCATACTGGTCCGAGTCACACCATCTTGGAGAAGATCAAAGTAGGCCTACAGACGGATCCACAAGCGAAGGCGATTACAGAGTTGATCAAGCAGGGCAAAACTCGACGGTTCTTGATAAAAGATGGAGCAATACTCACAACTGGTAATCGCCTCTATGTTCCGAGAACTTCTGGTTTGAGGAAAGAACTTTTGAGAGAATGCCATGACACCCATTGGGCGGGACATCCAGGTTGGAGACGGACACTTGCATTGCTAGAGAGGGGGCACTATTGGCCGCAGATACAGGAGGATGTAATGGCCTATGTTCGAGCATGTCTTATTTGCCAGCAAGATAAGGTTGAAAGACATCGACCAGTAGGCTTACTAGAGCCCCTGCCTGTTCCAACTCGTCCTTGGGAAAGTGTTTCCATGGACTTCATTACTGGGTCACCGAAAGTGGAGGATTTCAGGAGCATCCTTGTAGTTGTTGACCGATTCTCAAAGTATGTGACCTTTGTGCCGACCGGACTAACTTGCACAGCCGAAGATACGGCGCAATTGTTCCTCAAGCATGTAGTGAAGTATTGGGGACTGCCCGAAAACATTGTTAGCGATCGTGATGCTCGATTCACAGGAAAGTTCTGGAAGGAGTTGTTCAAGCTCTTGGGATCCAAACTTAATATGTCGACAAGCCAACATCCCCAATCTGACGGACAGACTGAGCGCTTTAACTCTATGCTTGAAGAATACCTTCGTCATTTTGTAAGTGCAAACCAGAAAAATTGGGTGGGACTACTTGATGTTGCACAATTCTGTTTCAACTTACAAAAGAGCTCAGCTACTCACTCCAGCCCCTTTCAATTAGTCACTGGTCAGCAACCATTGACACCACATACAGTGCTGACCGGATACCAAGGACCCAGCCCAAGAGCTCTTGAATTTGTCAAAGCCTGGCAGAAAAACATTGAAGTTGCTCGCGCCTATCTTGAGAAAGCCTCCCGTCACATGAAGAAATGGGCCGACAAGAAACGACGAATCGATCCTTTTGAAGTCGGGGACTTGGTATTGGTGAAGCTAGATATGTTCAACAAGTATAAACGGACAGCTAGAGCACACAACAATCTGTTTCGCAAGTATGAGGGACCGGTACAGATTATTGAGAAAGTAGGCAAAGTCTCCTATCGCGTCAAGTTACCACATTGGCTCCGTTTCACCCATCCTGTCTTCCATGCAAGTAACTTGAAGTCTTACCATGCCGATGCCGCTGATCCCACAAGAAATGTATCTACCCGAGCATTGCCTAAGCATCCTACTAAGCCAGATCGAGAAGTGGAAGAAATCTTAGCTGACCGCCTCATCAACAACACAGGCCCGGATAGAGAATATTTGGTCAAGTGGCAGGATGAACCTCCTTCAGAGATCAGTTGGGAGCCAGTCGAGCATCTGCTGCCATACCTCTCAAAACTGGAAGAGTACTTGGAAAAGTTCGCTGCGAGGGCGTCAGCGAATTGAGTGTGGGAGAGTGTCAGGACTAGTACCATTGGTTAGGGAAATCAAGGTTCAGAGGCCTTTCAAGACTTTCCTAATGGTCTCAAAACTCAATGTTCCCTTTTGAAAAGTGCCCAAATGCTTAGCATCTATATTATAGGGGGAAGGTTTGAGCTCTTGACTGTGAGGACGTGTTGCCTCCATTGCATAGTCGGGCCAGACTGTACCGCTAGCATTTTTATTCTTTTCTTTGCATTGCTTTTCAACTTCAAACTTGTATTTCCATCGATCGATAGCATCGAACTAGTCTTGAGCAACGTCCTTCCAAACGTTCCTCCCCATTGTAATCTATTGAATGTGAATGAGAGCTTTTACTGACTATTGTGCATTGTTATATTGTCTACAGATTGATATTGTGCATTCTCAAGTTAATATTTGTGCCCGTCAAAGTAACTACTCATAGGCTTACTAGTGAATTGGATAGCTAGTGCCGCACGGATTACTAGTCCGTGACAGTTGGTATCAGAGCCAGAGCTTGTTGAATGCAAACCAGGATGCAGGAAGTAAATGAGCGCCTTAGCGCTATGGAGGAACGACAGGCCAGTCGAATGCATAGACTGGAAAGTAGAATGGACCAGTTGAACACTTTGGGAGAACAAATTAGTCGGTTGGATGGACTCTTTTCACTGGCAGACAGAGTGGATTCGCTGGCCGAGCACGTTGATAACTTAGAGGGACGAACAGTCGCAATGGAAGAGTCGCCTCACCCCACAGCTCAGGTGATGAGTGACTTCCAATTACAGTTGGAGGACTTATTTGCAAGGGTTGGCTTGCTTACTAAGGCCACAGGGACGACTGATCACCCAAGGATGAAAGTACCCGAGACAAAATCATATGCTGGGGCACGAGATGGGAAGGAGTTAGAGAACTTCTTGTTTGATCTGGAACAGTATTTTCGCGCGGTGAACCCCGAATCAGAAGAAGCCAAGGTTACCATGGCGACCATGTACTTAGCAGGTGATGCGAAACTATGGTGGAGAACCAAATATGCAGATATGGAAGAAGGTCGCATCCTTATCAGAACTTGGGCAGACCTCAAGAAGGAACTCAGAAATCAATTCTTGCCTGAGAACACTGATTTCTTAGCAAGGAGGAAGCTCCACACCATCAAACAAACAGGCAATATTCGAGACAATGTCCGACAATTCTCAACTTGCTTGCTAGATATTCGAGACATGTCTAAGAAGGACAAAGTTTTCTGTTTCATGGAACAAGCTCAACCGCTTCTACAAGCAGAATTGCAAAGGCAGAAGGTGACAGATATTACAAGTGCTATTGCGGCAGCAGAAAGATTTAGCGATTATATGCCCATGACTGGATCCACTTCGCTCAATCACTCCACAGCTAGAACTAGCAGTACCAATTCAAGCTCAGGGTCGAATGCTCGCTCACCTCACCAAAACTGGGGAAACTCAAGTCAGAATCGAGGAAACTATAATTCCCGGCCGTCCAACCAGAATTGGAGTTCCAACAAAAATTGGAATGCCAGCTCTAGCAACTCAAATTACAACAACAAAGGAGGACAAAACTACTCTGGGCAGTGGAGACCATCTGCCCCTGCCCCATGCATTCTTTGCAATAGCAGGGATCACCCAACAGGCAAATGTCCATCCAAACCAGCTCTATACTCATTAATGTCCTTGCTTCAAGCAGAACCTTCTAACCCGACCGCAATCATATAATTGTTCATCTTTTTCATTGGCTTTCTGAATCGGGCTTGCTGAAATCCGAAAGAAGTTGGGGCCACCTGCAATTATATGCTCTGAAGGATGATCAGACGCAAATGTTTTTACCGGCGGGGTTTATCTGATTGCACCACGGGATGCTCCAAAATGAAGTCTGTTTTCTTGTCCTAGGCAAGATTTGGGACTTCTTGGATTTTCTTGGAATCTTTCCTGGCCAGTTGGTACCCAATGGGTACATAATCGTTCTTCTCATTTTGATTAGAGCAAAGAAAGTTGGCATCCGCGTGACTCCGCGGGTGATCCAGTTGCGACTTCTCTTTGGCTAAATGATCATGTCGTTTGTAAGATGACGTCGCCGAATTGCTTTGATAACTTGTTCGATGACTTCAAGTTCCGGCAAAAGTACTGCTTTTTGGCTCATGCGGATTCAAAGTACTTAAAATTCAAGGGTCGTCCGCTCGAACAAGAGTTCAAGCCACTTCGTAAGTATAGTTTATATTTCGATTCTGTTGCTGTTGATTGTATGCTAATCGTTGCTCGTGTTTCTTTGCAGGGATGTTCCCCACCACTCTTTTTATCCCAGAGGAGCGAAACACTATGAAGAAATTCCACGACTTGCCGACGAAGAATGTGAAGGAAGTCATTTGTACTACCAACTTTAATCGTAGTGGGTTGTGGGACAACTGGCATCAGGCCCCCACTCTTTACCGATCATCGCGAGACAAGTATGAAGGTGGAACCCTTCTAGAAAAAGGAAAGCCACCAGAGTTAAGGCTCATGTTTTGTCTGACAAAAAGGTGCTTTTATGAGATGCTTGCGTCCTTTGTAATTTTGATAAAGTCCCGTGTTAGGACTGGGTCGTCTCCCAAACGACCCACTTTAGTAAGTGAAAAGCGTGAGCCTAATCAGCCTAATAGGGCGGAGCCCGAAGTGTTTGGCTAGGAAAAGGACCACTTGCGATTAGCAGGGGTTGACGATGCATCGAATCTTAGTGTCGCGTAGGTAGAAGCTTGGAGCGAGAAGCTGATGCTAGCTGCTATGGCGGTATCTACTGGTGTTCATCCATTCGGGACCGTTCTGCTAGAGGGTCTTGATGAGGATTTGCCCGAGGTTCTGGAGTCCAATCGTTCCACTGGTGGGTTGTCCGATAGTGGTTGTGGTGACACAGGCCATGTTTCTCATAGTCTGCATTGTTCCCCATCTCGCTCCAGGCCGCATCTCAGAGTGATGGACGGTCCGTAGGACAACTCGCTTCCTTCTCTTCCTTCGAATTCCGCTAAACCGTTTCGCAATAAAGGGTCGACTGTTGGTGGCAAAGAAAAGGCTACAGAGGAGGGCCTGGAAGCCGTGGTGACTATGAAAGGTGGTGCTGGCATAATTTTGCATCCAGGAGAGCTCCATTTGGATGCGCGAATAAGTCTATTTGCCCCGGAGTAAGTGGAGATTAGCAATATGGTCAGGCACCAGGAGATTGATGTGGATTGTGCTTTGAGGAAGCATATAAGCAGGCGGCATAGCTGGCTGATAGATCACGCTCCAAAATTCGAGAATGATACACTAAAAGGGCGTATGGATCACTACACCAAAAGGCTTGATTAGCTACATGGAGATTGCCATGGCTCGAAACCGTTGGTTTATTTGCCACGGCCAAAAACCGTGGCTATAATGGCCAAGGGCTTAAAACCGTGGCTATAAAAAGTAAATGCACGTGCATGTGTGAAGAACTCGAGTGGATTTCTCGCGGGCGAAAAAAATTTCGCGGTTGCGAAAAAAATTGGCGTTCCCGCTCCATCTCCCCTCAACTCTCAACTTCTCAACCCATTGTTTCAAACCCTAACATCACAGATCTCCCGAAAGCACAACCACCATCTGTTCCGAATCAAGAAGCGCGATCGCGACGGAGAAGAAGATTTTTCCGTCCCTCCTCCGGTTCTTGAAGGAGAGTTCGTCGGTGCCTCCAGTGGTGAGTTTAATGAGAAGAAGAATAAGAAGAACACACTGATCTTTCCATCCCTCCTTCGGTTCAGATCTCCTTCCAGGTAAGATCCTTCTTCTTCTTTAGATCTCCTCTTCTTCTTCTTCTTCTTCAGATCTGTTTCAGATTTTTTTTTCTTTCAACAAAGCAGATCTCTCCTCTCCAACCCATTTCAGCAAAACACAGCAGAGATCAAAGCGTGGGATCCCCATTTCTTCAAGTCTTCATCAGGTACCCATCTCTATCCCTCTCTTTAAGTTCATAATCTCCAATTACCGTGTCTTTGCTTATCTGTCAAACAAGGGGGTTCCTTTTAAATTTTCTTACATTATAAGCAATCCAAGATTCAAACTTTATACTTACCCAGATCGTCTTTAGTTTGATTGTGATGATTGCAATGTGGAATGGTGGATTTGTGAACTGATTTCAGTGTCTGTTTGGGGTAGTGGTTTTAGATGTACTTTGTTGAATGTGTAAAAATTAGGTCTTTGGGATGAGTTAGATGAGAAATTGGACTGGAAGTATTGATGATCATGGATACCCAGTAAAAGGCGTGAATTTACTGAGAAAAGGGTATCCTGGAAAAATTTAATGGGTGTTTCAAATTTTGACAATATCGTGAAGGTACAATGTACTTTGTAGTAGTGCCAATGGCACGGGTATTACAATAGTTTCAGATCAGAGTGAGAGAGAGGAGCAGAAGAGAGTGTGAAGAGAAAGAAGAAGAAGTGAAAGAAAGTATTTCGGGCTTTTAGGGCTAGAAACTTGAGAGCCTCCACAAATTTTATCCCTTTGAAGTCATTTCGGGCTCGGAAGGCGTATTTCAGGTTTGAGGTTTTGATTTCTTTTCTCTTTATCTGGTTTTTCTAGATTTTAGATTAGTTTTAAGAAGATCCCTTTGACTATAGTTTACAAAAATGATATTCAATAGTTTTTCGACTATTACATTAATCTATGGGCTAAGATCACATTAATCTATGGGCTAAGATTTTTCGACTTGGGTTCAAATTGGTTGACACTTGCCTGTATTGTTTGGTGACCCAAAAAATGAAGTTTTAAGTTATTTGTGATCACTTTAGAAGTCAGGTGATCACTTTAGAAGTCACTATTATTGCAACTAGGAAATGCATTTTTTTCTTCTATTGTATATTCTTTCAATGACAGAATAGACGAACAAAATCTTTAGGAAAATGTCACAAGAAGGTCAAAGCTTACCAACCATCCCTGGATTCTTCTTGGGGATTGGAATACCCTCCATTACTATCCATTATCATAATCTTCCAAAAGTTTTGACCAAATATTATAAGGCATAAACTGATGATTTGGAGAGAAATGGGTGCAAGCTTTTAGAATTATCAAACAGTAAATCATCGGTAGGAGTGGCATTTGTAACCTTGTTGAATGATCAACCATATTAGGAGCAAAGACTATGCTCTTTTGACTGCCAAAATGAGTTAAGGAGATGTGAGTTAGATGATGACATGTGCAATGAGATATTGAGATGTTAGAATCAAAGGGTTCTGGTGGCCAAATCTAATGAGAGGAGCTAAATTTATTACAATTTGAAGAAGGGGAATAACATCAGTGCAGAGCTTAAAGAGGTAGCTAAAATCGAAATGGCATGAACTCTTCCTACCATTAAGGGCTGTGCCCAATATTGGACAAAGTACATTGGACGATTATTGATTTCAATAAAATTTGGGTCTTAACATTCCTGTCCCGACTTTTAAGAATTTATTTCCTTCCTCGATCCCCGTACTGTGATGGGGAAGTGCGAGCAGAGAGAGGAGGATTATAGTATCAGGGGTCCTGAATAAAGAGACAAATAAAATGAATCTCAAAGAGAAAGTTGATGATATAAGCATGGTGTCCGAAGTTAGCAGAAGCTACTTGTTACATAGAAGAGATCTAACATTATCAAAAAAATTTCACCAAATTTTGCTCTTTTGAATTGTTAAAGGCTGAATAGTGCTATAAAAACAGAACTGTGCATTCTAAGAACACAATTAAACAAGTGTACTTTGTAAATACCAATTCCTTTCAGGGTTATTTAACTTTGCCCTGAGCATCAACTTAGTAATTAGAACCCAACTCTGTTTTAACCTTTTTTAAGACCACAATTGAGGATGAACAATTTTTAGTACCAATTCCTTTTAGAATTATAAATTTAGCTTCTAATTTTTAATAAAAATAAACCTTTTTATTAAATTAAGTGTATTTTTAAAAAGATGAATCTTGGCCATTTATCAGTCCTCGAGATGTGTATCAAGACGTTGTAATGATATCGCAAGCCAGCTTGAGGAGGGTATATTATTATTGTTGCGAGGGGCAATTTGAATTGCACTAGAAATAGAGGGCGGGAACTAGGGTGGTCTTTTCACTTCATCCTAATTGAAACTGGGGTCTAAGAAAACAGCTAGACAAAGTGGAGGTCCAATTGCTAAGTTGGTCGTCATACTAGGAGGAAAAATTAAAAGTCAGTTAGTTTTTTTTGTAGCTTCTTTATTCTGATTGTTTTTTTAAGGATCTCTATATATAACCAAATAAATGAGTCTTGAAGACAGAATAAACTCGAGCTCTAAGGTCGCCTAAAGCCCTAAACATCCTTTCAGAAGCATTTTTTTAGTACCACATACACAGTAAAATCGTCAACTTTTGCCAAAGCTTATCATGTCTATTTGTTCAGGTGGTTTAGGACACCAATTTGTGAGACAGGGTCACATAACATCAGGAGTAAATTAAGTTGCATAAAAAGATAAATGAAAAAAGTTGTGGGAGCAGAGATGTCATTTGACTATATCTTTTACTTGGAGGAAATCCCTGGACTAGCTTGTAAAGATTCTCTTGATCTTCCTCCGCAAATGCAACTATTTTGTTTGATGCATTTGCTACCTCAGAATTCCGCTTGCGTCTCGCAGATTGCTCTCCAAGAAAACCTCCAGAGATGAATCCATATTTGTTACCCCGCCATTTTAATGATGTATCCTTCTCTGCATTTAATGTACAGGAGGCCAAATATCAGACGATTCACTACAAGAGGAACAAATGATGCTCATTATATGATTATGTCAACTTACAACTTTGATGGCTATCCAAAATTTTAATAACTTAGTCTCAAAAGAATAAAACCCAACTATACTCAAAAGAATCAAACCTAACTATACTGAACTATGAATTTAATAACTTAGTCTCAAAAGAATAAAACCCAACTATACTCAAAAGAATCAAACCTAACTGTACTGAACTATGAATTTTAGTGTTAAGAGAAGAAAACAGTAACTAAAGAAAAACTTGTTACATAATTAGTGACCTTTATCTCTTATATTTCCACTCTAAAATAAAATCGCAAGGGAGTGCATTAGGTACTTGGTCAGTGTGTTTTAAGCAAGACTAGCAATGGAAATTAGACCATATTCTCATGAGCGTGCACATGTGTTCAACAATTGGTAACAATTTCTATCATGTCTTGGATTATATTAAGATGGTACTAGTTTTCACCTCATGTTGAATAACTATTTAGCTTATTAATTTTCTCAAATGAATTGATGATGTTCATCTTGCTTGCTATACAATTATTTTCTGTAAATTGTGTATTTATTTGTATATATGTTTGTTTACATGTACCTATCATGACTTAGTTCTTGGATAGTAGTGAAGTATATACTATTTGGTGGTGGTGGTAGTGGTCGACACAAAATATATTTCAGTCTTTAAAGGAGAACCACAGAGTACATAGACATATACTTCACATCACCAGTGGCAGAGTTTTCGCATAAAATGTCCTTTTATCAGTCATGTAAGCTAGGTAGATTCCTTATATTTTTAAGGCCGTGTTTGATTACAAAGATAGCATAATTGTATAGAAAACAAGTGACAAGAGAAGATGACCATGTTATTGTAAAAATTTCCATGATGTCCACCCACTTAAAATATTTTCTACCTTCAAATTGTGTGTTCTTGATTCCACTCTGGCCTTTGCTTGTACTATTTTTTTTAATGAAGGTTTTTATTTCAAAGTCTAAATGAAAACGAAAGGGAGATGAGCGTATATGAAAGTTGTGATCTTTCACCACACATCTGTATAAAGTCTACATTTAGACAAGGAATCAATAGTCCTATTCTATGTCCTATTCTATTATATGTCACCTAATTTTCATGAGTGTTTGACTAAAGTTAATCTTTTAATTTTTGGTGTGTAGAAATGTCAACAATTCCTTTAGATAAGTCATGGATGAACAAATGGGGAAGTGTAATGTATATATACGGCGTTAGACAATTCCAAAAGTTTGTTGAGGATAATGCAAATGGAGAGAGTCTTATAGAACTAGGCAGGACAACTGTGCTTACTTTTAATTCTGCATGTCCAAGTTTACATGTTTGAAGTTAGATTATGTGTTCCGACCCCTGGTCCATGTCCCCCTCTCCGTTTTCTTTTCTTAATTGTTATTATTATAATCCTTAGTGTCAGACTTAAAGATAAAAAAGGAAGGTATAGATGTTTGAGCAAGAACCTACATGAAAACTTCATGTTTGACAAAGATAGGTCTCAATGGAGTCCCCAATGTCCAATTCAATATTCCTTTTCTTAATGATTTGTGGTTACCCGGTATCGGGATTCTGCATATTAATCAATATTTGGAGATGTTTTGCATTGATACATGCTGCTGGTGGTATGCATATGGTTGATCCACTCTTCCAGAGAATCCTCGTTAAAGAGTGTCGTAATCGAAAAATCCCATTTATTTATGATGATTTTTTTACAGGTTTTTGGCGTCTTGGGGTTGAGGTGGGTTCTTGATGGTGGTGTACTTGTGCTTCTTTCTAATTTTACTATACTTGACTAATATCAATATTTCTACTGATCCATATAATGTATTGGAGAGCTGGGATATTAATTCAGTGGACCCTTGTAGCTGGAGGATGGTTACCTGCTCCACTGAAGGCTCCGTGGTTGCTGTGTAAGTTACTCTAGTTTGTTATCTATCTTCATTGTATACTATAGATGATTTCCTAGTAACAATACCAAAAATACTTTCCATCAAAATCATTTTCTTTAAGAAGTCATTCTCTTTGGAAAGTAATTTTTTTTTTATTTTTGTTGTTTCGGTTTTTTATTATCAGAGGGTTGCCTAGTCAAAGCTTATCTGGGACCCTCTCACCATGGATGGGAAATCTCAGTAATCTGTAATCTTTGTAAGTGGAGACTAGTCTTATTTATTTTTAGTGCTTGATTATGCTTGTTGCTTGTATGTCAAAACCACTATCTCTGTTGTCACTTTAGTCAATTTGATTTATGAGAGAAATGTAGAACACGGTAGAAAGGAAATCAACCCACCAAACACAAAATCTTCATATTTTGCTTATCTGAAGGTCAAGTGACATAACAGAAACAATTTCTTTTGATGATTGTGTTCTATAACTCTTCCATTCTCTTTCCAAAGTACCACATTTTCCTTTCATTGAATCTTTCCTCTAAACTGCCAAAAGGAGTTGTACCTTGAGAATTTTATCAGAAAACAAAATAGCACTAGTATAGCAGCATTCAACCACCCCTTTGCATGTCGTTATTGAGTATTCACATAATGCAATTTAACAAAAACTACTCTCTCTTCTTAGTGTTGTCAGATGATTGAAATTCTCCACTTCTCTTTTACTCAGGTGATATCGATTACAGTCTGCATAGTTCTTATGAGTTTATTAGCTCTTAGGATCATAAATGGAATGTCAGTTGAATTAACGTCTTCCAATTTTCCTTCAGTAGGAAGGAGATCTATTGACAGTTGAGACTTAGAATGTCCTGTAATGACTTCAACCTACTAAGTTAGAGATAACTATATGTGAATGCATCATCAACCACCACATTGTTATTAACCAATTATATAAAAGCTAAGAGAAGACTATTAAAAGAAGAGCATGAAGCTCACAGCTACCACCACATTCTTTAAATGTAAACACCATGACTGAAATTGGATCTGTGTATATTTCAGCATCATTATATGATTGCTGTCAAGCCTTCCTCTGATTTGTCACTTTCTCTCTCTCTAATTTTTTCTTTTCTTTTCAATATTTTATTACACTCGTGTAGATTACTGCAGAATAATGCCATTTTTGGTCCTATTCCTGCGAGTATCGGAAAGCTGGGTATGCTGCAGACGCTAGATCTCTCAAACAACAAGTTCAGTGGTGGGATACCAAAATCTGTGGGAGACCTTAAAAACCTTAATTATTTGTAAGTTTCCACATATCATAATGCTTTTATCTTATTAACCATGTCGGTGTTAAATGGATTGAACTTGCAGTTTTTGGACTATTAGCCTATCTCATTTTCTTCATTTCTAGGTGTTAAATGGTTTTTTGGAGTACTTGTGTTACATATATATTAGCAATGGTGTACCTCCTGTGCATCTTTTCAAAAGAAGTGTTTTTCCTGAATTCCTATTTGTTTGGAGTTTAACTCTTACCCGTCAAAGGTGATTTGGCGACGCCTCAAATGGCTAGGCCTTTAAGCCGTGGCAATAGCTTACCCCCATGGTCCCAAACCGTTGCGGATGGTATTTTTGGTGTAGTGAAAAAGGAAGACATATTTGTATTTTCAATACTGATATCTGAAATAATTTGTTTTGTTTTAATACTTTTTTGATATTCGATCAGGATCTATTACTACAAAGGTCTCAAACTCCACAACTTATATTGCTGATACGATAGAGGTTCAGAATGAGAAACTGAATCATATTACTACAAAGGCATCAGGTTCTCCAGATATGGGCATGGTTGGGATTGAGGTTGAGAAACCGAGACACACCACCAGCAAGGCATCAGGCTCTCCAGCGCCTCATGTTCCAGATATGGGCATGGTTGAGCTTTCTGAGAAGATGGAGAAAGAAGTGGATGCACAAATGTCTAAAGATCTTCATGGAGGAAGTCCTCTGAAGTCATTGGTAGCAGATGATATAGTTGATGAGTTGCATGATGCTCATCCTGTTGTTGATTCACCAACTGTGGAGAGCACTAGGAAGGAAGAAAATGGTCATGTGACAAATGAGGAGTTGTTCTCAAAGGAAGTTAAAACTAGCAATGAGAAGGCCAGCAAGAGGAGAGCTTCATTTCCAGCAAAGCAGAAATATCCGGAAAATGGGTCACATAACAGTCCAAAGTTGCCAAGCTATATGGCAGCAACAGAGTCTACAAAGGCAAAGCTTCGAGCACAAGGCACTGCAAAGGCAAAGCTTCGAGCACATAACAGAGTCTGCAAAGGCACTTTGTCGTTGTTGTTTGATTCTTCAGGTTCATACTATACCATGTCTTATATTTTCTTCATTTCCTCATTTTTGCCTGTTCTAATATTGAGTGTACTAGTTCATGACTTAAGATGTTTACAATCTAGGAATAAAGTATTCATTTGCAAAGATTGTTGTGGTTGCTGCCTTGTAGTAGTCTGAGTTGACTGTTTTAAGGATTTGATTTTATATGGATGCTTTGTTATGATATACTCTATAACTTGAAGAAAATATTCATCTTAGTAAGGACTGATTTTGCTGCAGCAGCAAAAAAAATTTAAATTTTTTTTTCGATTATATTAATTTGCAACGGTTTCAAACCATCGCAACAATCCAGATTTTTTTTTTTTGAATTTTGTTTTGACTGGCCACGGCTTAAAACCGTGGTACTTCATGCTTGCCACGGCTTAAAACCGTGGCCATCACTTGCCACGGCTGAAAACCGTGGCCATCATGATGTTTGCAACGGCTTAAAACCGTGGCTAAATGCAGAAACTCATCAAGCGAAAAACCGTTGCTAATATGTGTTGCCACGGTTTATAGCCGTCAATGGTGATTTGGCGACGCCTCAAATGGCCAGGCCTCTAAGCCGTGGCAATAGCTTACCCCCATGGTCCCAAACCGTTGCGGATGGGTATTTTTGGTGTAGTGGATATGGGTTTAGAGTACCTTATGCTAGGAATGTCTCACTTGAGCTAGGTGGCCGTTGCTGGGACGGAAGTTAAGGCTGCTCGTGAGAGGATGTACACCATGAATCGTGTCGAACATGCAGAGGTTGTATTCTGACGCGCTTTATGAAATTGAGCTGCTGAGGAAGTAGGTTGAGAAAAGGAGGCTGGAACAGTCAGCTGTTGCTGGTGAGACACAGAGGGTTCGTCTGAAAGCCCTTAAGTTTGACTTACCAGAGGCGGTGTTTGCGAGGGACAAATTCAAGCAGGAGTTCGATCTGACTCGCCATGACCTGGAGGTTGCGCAGGAAGCTGCGACTGAGGTGCGTTCTGAATTGCAGTCTCTCGCTGAGGAGAATGCTTTAAAGAAGGTTGATTGGGCTATTCAGAGACAACAGTTGGAGTTCGATTTGGAGTTCAGTGCTCAAGAGGCGAGGAAGGCCGAGGACTAGCTTGAATTTGATAAACAAGAGTTGAGTGTTGTAAAGAGCAATTTAACTACAGAGCAATCTTAGGTCGATGCGCTGACATGCAAGCTAGAGCTGTTGGAGTGTGAACTTGTTGAAACGAATGCGTGCGAGGAAGAACTTGTCCAGGAACAAGGCAAATGTGAATTTCGCTGGGTTGTACATGATAGATTAGAGCTACTAGCGCTGATGAAAGAGGAGCATCCAGAATGGGACCTCGATCGCTAGAGGAAGATGTTGTATGTAGACTTATCAGTAGCTTCTACGTCATCATACGAAGACGACGGTCGGATTATGATGCTCAGATTTCAACGCGTATGGACGCAACTCTGTTAAGCTTAGCTCTTCTATTTTTGTACCCTATGCTAATGAGGAATACACTTTATACACTTGTACCTTTTTTTCTTTAACTGTTAATGAAAACAAATTTATTTTGAGTACGTTATATATCCATTTATTGCTCGTTTTCCCTATTGTGCGTTTTTGTTTTGCCTTGTTGTTTTAATTTGGCATAGGCTGGTTGTGTCTGTAGGAAGTCGAGTGGTCTATCTGCTGTTGAGAGTTTGAACATTTACCTTGCGAGTGACTCGGAGTCACTATTGCTTAGTTACATCCAACAATGGGCGTTCCGCGGATGGTTTAGATGCAGTCTACGCTACCCAGGTGTAGTCCATCCTTTAGGTAAGCTACTGGTGGCTTGTTTCGCCTATCTGACTATCAGTCGCGGTTGCTGGCATGAGTGAACCGTGATAGTCGAGCACATGCGTTGTGTTTGGGCTAGAGCGCTTGTCCCGTCAGGTTTCGAAAGCTCGGGCTGACATTTCATGTAGCACTCGTTCACATGTGGGCGGGAAGATTTATGGGTCAACATAAGTTGTCTTTGCTGGTAATAAAATGTCAGCTGGTGTGGGCATGAAGACACTGCACGAACTATGATTTATCTTTGCGGCCACTGTTTGGAAAGAGAGCGGTGGGTGCGTGGCAAGCCATCTAGGGCTCCCACCTTCAAACAATCTATGTCCGAGAAGA
The DNA here is from genome assembly GCA_963556465.1 of Berberis vulgaris. Classification (NCBI taxonomy): domain Eukaryota; kingdom Viridiplantae; phylum Streptophyta; class Magnoliopsida; order Ranunculales; family Berberidaceae; genus Berberis; species Berberis vulgaris. Next base: position 59,602,547 of record OY747128.1, read on the forward strand.
GCGGACTATAGGTTAAGGGAGCAAGGATTCGACAATCATGGTATGTTGAAGAGCAATGATCTCGTGGCGAGCCATCGACATCAGTTCGAGATTGACTAGTATCCCACTTTTCAAACCATCTATACCCGCGCGTAACGGGCTATAAGTTTGAGACAAGGAGATTCGGTGACCATGATGAAGAACAGTGGTCCCATAGCACGCTGGTGGAATCATTTCGGGACTGACTAGGCTCCCACCTTCCAAATCATCTACATTCGTACGCATCGAGCTACAAATTTGGGAGTTTTCGACGACCATGGTCTGTAGAAGAGCAGTGGTCCCGTGGCAAGCCGTCAGAATCAGTTCGGGGACTAACTAGGCTCCCACCTTCCAAACATCTACACTCGCGCAGTGGGGGCTACAAGTCTAGGAGTTTTCGATAACCATGGTCTAGAGAAGAGCAGTGGTCCCGTGGAAAGTTGTCAAAATCAGTTTGGGACTGACTAGGTTCCCACCTTCCAAACCATCTACACCCGCGCAGCTTGGGCTACAAGTCTGGGGTTGGTAATTTGGCGATCATAGTCTGTGGAAGAGCAATGGCCCCGTGGCGAACTGTCGACATCAGTCAAAATTAACTAGGCTCCCACCTTCTAAACTAATTACACCCGCGCAGTGGGGGCTATAGGTTTGGGCTTTGATCAGAAGTTGTCGTTGCCAGTCGTCACCAACTAGGCTTACCGGATCGAGTTCGGCTACTGTTCTCCGCGAAGGGGGCAACAGTCCCTGGCGAGTCGTCGTCACCAGGCGTGATAGGGCTGATTAGACTCCCACTTCCTAAAGCATCGACATCCACACTGGGTGGACTAGGCATCAGGGTGAACCGAAAACCGCATCGTCAGCCAAAACTACCTAAGCTTGCCCGGCTAAATGGGTATCCGCCAACTGCGGGCGTGTGAGCCTATATCCACGAGCGGAGTACGTTGTGCAGACGAGTTATGAAGAGACAGGAGTACCTTGAATCAGCTGGTGATATGCAGGTGTTATGTGACAAAACTGACTAGGGTTTCTAATGCTTGCGTCAGGCAAGTGGTAGAAGACTGTTTGAATAGTGGGTCGAGCCTAATGGCCCATATAGTGAGAGCTAGGGTTTCTTGTACGAAATACTATGTGTACAACGTGAATCGCATGGTAACACATATACGACGTAGATCGCAAAACGGTTGAGTATCGGTCACTCCCCCTCCCAATTATTGGGGTTGTGTGCAGCCTCGTTGATTGGATGAACGTGGACTTATGCAGTTTCCTTGGGATTTTTCACCGCCTCGCTTCCCATATGGTATTCAATGCTGATAGTTAATGCTGAAGCTCCCGTTTGATGAACCATTATGTCTATATAATGGTGTTTCTTCCTCGTTGTAGGCATTATCTTCTGCAAAGCGTATCTCCTATAATGTTCTTATTTGAAGAAAATGCTTTGGGTTTTCCAAAAGTTGAAAGAAGATCTCCATTGTTTGAATCTTTGAATGTTCTGATATTTGCACCGATGAGTCACGATGAGAATCACTATTATGCGTGGTCCCCTACTTTGGGTTTGCTGAGTTCTCGTAATTTCTTCTCGTGTTGTGGAGAAGAAGTATGAACTCCCTCCCAAGGGATGAGTCTGTTGTTTATTCGTCTGCGCTTTGGTGTTACCTTGTGCCACTATGCCCGCAGGTAGACGGTTTCTACAACTAGTTTATGGTTGATCGAAGTGTTGGCAGATGCGTCGTTGCTTCTGACGGTGGTATCTCTGAGTCACCCCAAAGATCGCGTATGGGAGAAGTGTCCTCGCCTGACAACACTGTGAGACCTTGACTGCTTCGTCGCTTGCGGCCATCTTTGTCTGTCCTCTTCTACATCCTTCGGGAGGTCGAATGCCATTTGAGGAAGTCTGCAACTCGTTGCAAGGTCTGTATTGTCGTTGTCATGTCACTTTCTTGGCGGAGCAAGTGAATGCTCTGTACTTTCAGCCCCTTTTTGCACATTTGTCCTCTATCTTGGGACGTGTTTCTCGGAGGAGTCGCTAAGAGAAGTTTACTTGGGGTACCTTTGTTGTCGATTCCGAGTCTTCTATGTAGTCGGACTATGTAAGCAAGTCTTTATTTTATGTTGCATCGGATTCAAATGCTCATAGTACGTAGTCTTTTGTATCCGCCTCAGGACTTTCGTTGTTACATCTTTCTAGTAATCAATAGAGTGTGTTTGCGTAATTCCTTTTATTTCTTAAATGATTGCAAATCACATTAGTTTCTAAGAACTAAAACTCTACATTGCCTATGGAAAGGAAAATAAACAACGGAAATATACTAACTGTTGGCGGAGAGAAGTCAACCCAGCCCTGAAGTGAATTTGCATGGCCCTTGTTGGATCATTAATACTTCCAGCGAATTGTCAAGCTTCGCTGATGTCTCTGAGGTTACTAAAGAGTAAACCTTGCGTGGTAGTTAATCTCCGCGCGAACGAAATGTCAGGGTTGTACTCCCATCTGCATTGACCTCTCCGTTCTGCCGTGTCGGAGAGTGGATTGCTCTTGTACTGCTTGATTGTCCCTCGTTTCTGAAATGAGCCACTGCTGTTGGGATCTCGTGCGAGTGGAGTGATGCGTCCATAGTCACATGGTCTGGCTCTAGTTCAGATGGCACTGTGGTATCCGGTTGGATCTTGGAACATTCTTTTTGCTTCAATGCAAGATAATGGCATCCCCTTGCCATAGGTTGATCCCAACGTATAGTTCATTCAGAGTTGTTAGTAATGTACTTAACGCACTGGTGAAGAATGGAAACTGCTGCTTCCATCTGGTGGAGCCATGGCCTTCCCAAAATAAGGTTATATGTAGATGGCTTATCTACTATAATGAAGTCCAGAAACATGACCTTTCTCAGCTGTGGCTTTCCTGCCACTACTGCTAACCTTATCTTCCGAATCGGGAAACATTTCTTTCCACTGAATCCAATTAGTGGGTAGTCTGAGGATGTCAGATTCTCCTCCTTGAAGTCCATACTGCGGAATACGTTGTAGAACAAGATGTTGAGTGGGCTTCCCGTATCTACCAAAGCTCTCTTTACCTCCCACCTTAGAATGGATATCGATATGACGAGAGTGACATTGTGCGGTGCTCGGACTCCTTCAAGGTCCTAGTCTATAAAGGTTAAGGTGGAAATGGGGCTTTGCACCATCGAGTAGTAAATGCATTTGTCCTCATCTGCATCTCTAGTAGAGTTCGCTTGTCCTCATCGAGATGTGTCTGCATCTCTAGTAGAGTCCGCTTGCAGAACTTGTTTGACTGGTCTTTATCCAGTCCGACTCCATGAAGGACATAGATTATGCCCGGAGTCTACTTCTCGATCTCCTTGACCGACCCCCTTCGTTCCCTGGTCGTTCTGGTCGCTTCTTAGAGCCCGGGAATTCCTTTAGCTTGTCCCTGCGGATCCAGTATTCAATCTCGTACCTTAGACTTTTGCAGTCGTTGGTGTCCTGACCACCCTCCTTGTGGTACGAGTAGTGTTTGTTGTTGTCATGTTTGGAGGGGTCTCCGCATTGTTTCGGAGGCCATTTAAGATCTTCCCAGTTTTTCATGGAATTTAGGACATCAGATAGATTAGAATTGTGGGGGGCCACGGATCTGGATCCAACTTAGTTGGATGCTTTGTTTGTCCTGGCCCGGCCAGGGTCTGACCAATTGTCATTGCGCTTTCACTTGCTCATTTCTTCATCCTCACACCTTCTATTTTCCTCTTCACAGTTCTCAACTCTTCTAAGGTAATGTACCTCTAGGCGCTCTTAAGTAGCTTCATCATATCCAAAGGGGGTTCCAAGGTGAGGCATTCATAAAGTTTTCCTCTTTTAGGTCCGCGGTGAAAGTCGTCACGGCTGTGTCATCGCTATAGCCTTCAATGAGTGTCAACTCATCGTTGAAGCGAGTGACATATTCTCTAAGTGTCTCATTGGATCTTTGTTTCAGAGAGAATATGTAGTGTGGGCCCTTCTGGAGACGCTGACTTCCGACAAAAAGCGTCAGGAACTCCTTCGCTAGCTTCTTGAATGAGTCGATCGATTTTGGCGGGAGGTTGTGGAACCACGTTAGTGCTGACTATTTCAGGTTGGTAGGGAAAGTTCTGAACATCACCGATTCAGATCCTTCTTTGAGTTCCATTACATGTTGGTAATGGCGTAGGTGGTTGGCACCACTGACCCATTCGACCACTCACGCCATTACCAGCATGTAATGACACTCAAAAAAGGATCTGAGTCGGTGATGTGCAGAACTTTCCCGACCAGCCTGAAGAAGTCAGCACTAATATGGTTCCACAGTTTCTGGCCAAAGTCGATCGACTCATTCAAGACACTGGTGAAAGAGTTCCTGACGCATTTTGTCGGAAGTCAGTGTCTTTGAAAATGCCCAAACTACATACTCTCTAAAACAAAGATCCAATGAGACACTTTGATAGTATGTCACGTGCTTCAACGACGAGCTGACACTCATTGAGGGCTGCAACGACAACACAGCCGTGACAACTTTTACCGTGGGCCTAAAGGAGGGAAAACTTTATGACTGCCTCACCTTGGATTCCCCTTTGGATGTGACGAAAGTCCTTAAGAGCGCTCAGAGGTACATCACCTTAAAAAATATGAGAACGGTGAAGAGGGAAACAGAAGTTGAGAAAAAAAATTTCGTTCCTAAGGACAAGAGGGAGGGAATAAGGCGAGAGGATGAAGAAAGGAGCAGGTGAAAGTGCAATGACCACATTTTAGACCCTGGTCTAGCCAGGCCAGAGAAAACATCAAATTAAGTTAGATCCAGATCCATGACCACCTCAATTCTAGCCTCTCACATGTCTTGAATTCTATGAAAAACTAGGAAGATCTGAAGTGGCCCCCGAAGCAGCGCGGGAACCCCTCCAAACGTGATAGGAGATCGAGAAGGAGACTTCGGGCATATCTATGTTCTTCATGGAATCGGATTGGATGAAGACTAGTCAAGTAGATCTCGCAAGCCGAGTCTACTGGAGATGCAGACACAACTCGTAGATGAGGACAAACACATATACTACTCGAGGGTGCAAAACCCAATCCTCACCTTAACATTTACAGACAACGACCTCGAAGAAGTTCGAGCACCGCACAACGATGTTTCGTCATATCGATCTCCATTGCAAGGTGGGAGGTGAATAGGGCTCTGGTGGACACAGGAAGCTCCCTCAATGTCCTATTCTACAACACATTCCACGGTATGGACCTCAAGAAGAAGAACCTGACATCCTCAGACTACCCGCTAATTGGATTCAGCAGATCGAAATGCTTTCCGATCGGGAAGGTAAGGTTAGTAGTGGTGGCATGAGAGCCACAACCGAGAAAAGTCATGTTCCTGGACTTCATGGTAGTAGACGCGCCGTTTACCTACAACCTTATATTGGAAAGACCATGGCTCCACCAGATGGAAGCAGTAGTCTCCACCCTTCACTAGTGCGTTAAGTAAACTGCTAACCACTTTGAAGGGATGATACAAAGGGACCAACCTACGACACGAGGCTATTATGTTGTTTTGAACCAAATAGAATGTTCCCAAAACAAACTGGATCCCATAGCGCAATCTGAACTAGATCCAGACCCAGTGACTGTGGACGCAACACTCCACTCGCACGAGATCCCAATAGCTGGCGGCTCATTTGAGAACGGTAGAAGTTCAAACAGTACAGGAGCAATCCGCTCTTCAACTCAGCAGAATGGAGAGGTCAATGTAGATGGAAGTACAACCCCCCGATAATCCATTGACGCAAAAATTAATTCCCATACAAGGTTTACTCTTCAGTAACCTATAAACATCAGCGAAGCTTGGAAGTTCGTTGAAAGTATCAACGATCCAACATGGGCCATGCGAATTCACTTCAAGGCCAAATCTACTTCTCTCCGCCAACAGTTTGTCTATTTTAGTTGTTTACTTTCCTTTCCATAGTCAATGTAGAGTTTAAGTTCTTAGAAGCTTATGTGATTTGCAATCATTTAAGAAGTAAAAAAGAATTATGCAAACACGCTCTATTGGAAAGATGTAACAACGAGTGCCCAGAGGCGGATACAAAAGACTACATACTACGAGCATCTGAATCCGATGCGATATCAAATAAAGACTCTCTTAAACAGTCTGACTCCGAAAGACAGTTAAGGTACCCAAAGTAGGCTCCGCGAACTCTCCGATGAACGTTATCTACAAACAACAATAGGATGAAGGATTGCATGAGCAAGAGCAGGATGAAATAACACGTCTGATTCAAGGCCCCTGCGGACACAATCGTCATATATGGTTTGAGGTGGTACAAAATCGGCAACTGGGGGCCCCACGAAACACCAGCCAAAGCTACAGCTAGCTACGGCCAACTCACACGCTCAATTCGATCGACCAGACAAACTTGGGACAAGTATCAAGTCGACACAAATCAAATGCACCCTCCCGATGAAGGGATGATAGGGATATTCAAAAGTCAATAGCCCAATCTAGCAGACCATGTCCAACTCCACCTCGTCCCAAGATCTCGAATTCTAGCGCAAGGCGAGACAACAAGGTTAATCGAAAAGTGATGGAGGTCGCTCCGAAGTTGGCTGCTGGTGTTATCTCTAAGATTAAGCGCTCCAGAGCAGCGACATGGCACCAACGCATAAATGACAGACTCATCCCTTGGAAGGGATTTCATACTTCTTCGTAACATAAGAAGAAATTACGAGATCTCAGCAAACCAATTAGGTGCTCACCCAGAGTCGGTGACAACGCATAACAGCGAGTCTCATCATGACTCATCAGCGCAAATGTAAGAAAATTCGAAGACTCCAACGATGAGATCTCCCTTCAGCCTTTAGAAAGCCCAAAACATATTATTCAAATAGGAACATTACAGGGGGTACGCTCTACATAAGATAATGCCTACAACGATGAAGAAACACCATTATATAAACATGATGGTTCACCAAACGGCTACTTCAGAATTATTGAATACCGTATGGGACACGATGAGACAACGATTCCCAAGGAAAATTCATAAGACCACGTTCGTCCAATCAATGAGGCTACACAACAACATTAATTGGGGGGGAGTGATCGATACTCTACCATCTTGCGTTCCACGCCGTACGCGTGTTATCATGCAATCTATGTTTGTACAGGTAGTGTATTTCATACAATAAACCCTAGCTCTCACTTTATGGTCCCATGGGCTCAGCCCAATATTCAAACAATATTCTACCACGTGTCTGACACGAGCATTAGAAACCCTAGTCATTTCTGACACACGGATCACACCTGCATATGAGCAGCCGATTCAAGGTACTCTTGTCTCTTCATAACTAGTCCACACAACGCAGTTCGATCGCGGATATAGGTTAGCACGCTCGCAGCTGGCGGAGCCCCCACCTAGCTGGGCAAGCTTAGCCAGCCTTGGCTGACGACGACGGCTTTTGGTTCATCTCGACACCTAGTCCGCCCAGTGCAGATGTCAATGGTTTTAGGAAGTGGGAGTCTAATCAGTGCTATCATGCCTGGTGACGACGATTCGCCAGGGACTGTAGCTCCCTTCGTGAACAACGGTCGCCGAACCCGATCAGGTAAGCGTAGTTGGTGACGACTTGTAATGGTAGCTTCTGATCAAAGCCCAGACCTGTAGCCCCCACTGAGCGGGTGTAGATGGTTTGGAAGGTGGGAGCCTAGTCAGTTCCAAAAGATGTCGATAGTTCACCACGGGGCCATTGCTCTTTTATAGACTTGGTTGCCGAATTACCAAACCCAGACTTGTAGGCCCCACTGCGCGGGTGTAGATGGTTTGGAAGGTGAGAGCTTAGTTAGTTTCGAGTGATGTCGACGGTTCGCCACGGTGCCATTGCTCTTCTACGGACTATGGTCGCCGAATTACCAACCCCAGACTTTTAGCCGTCACTGCGCGGGTGTAGATGGTTTGCAAGGTGGAAGCCTAGTTAGTCTCGAACTGATTCTGACACTTGCCACAGTACCACTGCTCTTCTACAGACCACGGTCGCCAAAAACTCTCAAATTTGTAACTCAATGCGCACGAGTGTAGATGATTTGGAAGGTGGGAGCCTAGTCAGTCCCAAACTGATTCGGCGGCTTGCCACGGGACCACTGCTCTTCGACAGACCATGGTTGTCAAATCCCCTCATCTATAACTTGTAGCCCACTACGCACGGGTGTAGATGGCTTGAAAGGTGGGAACTTAGTTAGTCCCGAACTGATTCCAACTGCTTGCCATGTGACAACTGCTCTTCAACAGACCATGGTCGGTGAATCCCCTCATCTCAAACTTGTAGCCCACTACATGTGGGTGTAGATGGTTTGAAAGGTGGGAGCCTAGTCAGTCCCGGACTGATTTCGTCAGCTTGCCACGGGACCACTGCTCTTCAACAGACCATGGTCGTCGAATCCCCTCATCTCAATCTTGTAGCCCGCTACGCGCGGGTGTAGATGGTTTGAAATGTGGGAGCCTAGTTAGTCCTGAACTGATGTCGACGGCTCGCCACGGGATCATCGTTCTTCAACAGACCATGATCGCCAAATCCTTGCTCCCTGAACCTATAGTCCACTCTGCTTGGACATAGATGGTTCAGAAGGTGAGAGCCCTAGATGGCTCGCCACATGACCACCGCTCTCTTTCAAAATAGCGGTCGCAGAGATAAATCACTACTCAGGCAGTGTCTTCATGCTCACACGAGCTGACATTCTATTATCAGAAAAGGTCTCTCATGCCGACCCAAAAATCGTCCCACCAACACGTGAATGAGTGCTACATGGAATGCCAATCAGAGCTTGCAAAACCTGACTCAAGACAAGCGTTCTAGCTCAAAGACAATGCATGTGCTCGACTATCACAGTTCACTCATACCAGCAACCACGACCAATAGTAAAGTAGGCGAAACAAGCGTCCAGTGGCTTACCTTAAGGATGGGCTACAGCTGGGTAGCATTGCCCGCTTCTAAACCATTCGTGGAACGCCCACTATTGGATGTAACTAAGCAACAGTGACTCCGAATCACTTGCAAAACAAATGGTCGAACTTTCAACAGCAGATAGAGCATAATACGGGTATAGAACATACTCAAAGTAAATCTGTTTTCATTAATAGTTGAAGCAAATAAGGTACAAGTATACAAAGTATATTCCTCATCAGGAGTGGGTATAAAAACATAAGAACTAAGCTTAACGGAGGAAGGAGCAGGAGTTTCATCCGCACGTGCCGCAATCTAAGCATCGTGATCCGAATCACCCTCTTCATCCATTGAGGCAGAAACCACTGCTAACTCTGCATACGACATTTTCTTATATTGATCGAGTACAACCCAATGGAATTAACACTTGCCTTGTCTGTAGAGAAGCTCTTCCAGGCGTGCCTTCGCTTCAACAAGTTCACTCTTCAACAGCTCCAGCTTGCCTGTCAGCGCATCGACCTGAGATTGCTCTGTAGTCAAACTGCTCTTTACAACACTGAGCTCATGTTGCTCCAATTTAAGCTGGTCTTCGGCTTTCCTCGCCACCCGAGCACTGAACTCCACATCGGACTCCAACTGTTGTCTCTGAACAACCCAATCAACCTTATTCAAGGCATTTTCCTTAGCGAGAGACCACAATTCAGAACGCTCCTCAGCCGCATCTTCCTGTGCAACCTCCAGATCACGACAAGTCAGATCTAACTCCTGCTTGAATCCATCCCTTGCGAACACCACCTCTACTATGTCAGACTCAAGGGCTTCAAGACGAACCCTCTGGGCCTCAGTAACAAGTTAAAGAAAGCATAAACTTGGTTCATTAGATCCGGAGAAGGAGCTTGTGGCTGTTCCATCCTCCTTTCCTCAGCAGCTCAATTTCAAAAAGCACGTCAGAATACATCCTCTGCATGTTCGAGAAGACACGCTCCATGGTGTACACCCTCTCCCGAGCCGTCTCAACTTCCGTCCCAGCAACGGCCACCTAGTTCAAGTGAGACATTCCTAGCATAAGGTAATTTAAACCCTTATCCATACGCGCTTCTAGCGTATCCTCCTCAGGTTTTGGAGTGTGATCCATCACCCAGCTATGACGCCTACTTATATGCTTCCTCGAAGCATAAGCCACACGAACCTCCTGGTGACAGGCCTGATTGCTCGTCTTAACTACGTTCAGGGCAAACAGACTTATCTGCGCGTTCGGATGGTGTTATCCCGAATAAGGAAATTTGCCAGCACCACCCTTCGTAGTCGCCACTGCTCCTAGGCCCTCCTTTGCTACCTTTCCTTTGTCACTAACAGCCTACCCTTTATTGCAAGATACCTTAGTGGAATCTGGAGGAAGAGAGTTGTCCAACGGACCCTCCATCACCCTGAGATGTGGCCTGGAGCGAGATGGGGAACAATGCAAACTATGAGAAACTTGGCCAGTGTCACCACGACCACTATCGGAAACCCACCAGTGGAACGATTGGACTCTAGAACCTCAGGCGAATCCTCATCAGGACCCTCTAGCAGAACAATCGTAGGCAGCTCAACACCAGTAGAAGCCGCCACAACAGCCAGCATCAGCTTCTTGCTCAAAGATTCTACCTGTGCGGTACTAAGATTCAATGCATCTTCAACCCCTGCTAATCGCATGTGGTCCCTCTCCCAGCCAGACACTTCGGCCTCCATTTTAGTAGGCCGAATAGGTTCACGATCCTCACTTACGGGAGCAAACCGTTTGGAAGATGACCCAGTCCTAACATGGGACTTCTTCAAACCGATAAAGGAGGCAAGCATCTCAGAAAGCCCGTCCGTGTCAGACAAAACATGAGCCTTAACTTCGATGCCTTTTCTTTTTCTAGATGGAGCCCCACCTTGGGACTTAACTCGCGTCGATCGGTAAAGAGTAAGGGCCTCATGCCAGTTGTCCCACAACCCACTATGAATAAAGTTGGTAGTTCATATGATCTCCTCCACATTCTTCTTCGGCAAGAGGAATAGTGGGAAACCTTCTTGCGAAGAAACACGAGCAATGGTTAGCATACAATCAACGCAATGAAATTGAAAGATAATGCTACACTTACGAAATGGCTTGAACTATCGTTCGAGAGGACGACCCTTGAACTGGAAGTGCTTTGAATCCATAGGAGCCAAGAAGAAGTACTTCTTCCAGGACTTGAAGTCATCCGACAAATTCTCAAAATAAGTCGGTGATGTCATCTTACAACGGCGTGATCGTTCAGTCGAGGAGAAGTCAGCAACTGGATCACCCGTGGAGTCACATGGACGCTAGCTTCCTTCGCTTTGATCAAAATGAGAAGAATGATCCTATGCCCATTGGGTACCAACTACACAGGAGGAATTCCAAGAAAATCAAAGAAGTCCCACATCACGTCAAGAACAGGGAAACAGACTTCAGTTTGAAGCATCCCGTGGTGCAAACAGATAAACCCCGCCGGTGAAAACATTGGCGTCTGATCATCCTTCAAAAAATATAGTAGTAGGTCCTCAGGGATCCCGAACTTCTTCCGGATTTCAGCAAGGCCTAATTTAGAAAACAACCTGTTTTCCAAAATCTCAAAGCCCTTGGCCAAAGTCGCATCGTCAAGATGGTTTTGGTGAGCCATGAAAAAGATGAACAATCTTTTCAATCAGAAAATGAACAAAGCAAAATCTCTAAGAGTAAAGAAAAATAGAAGAGTCAGTCTCCGCATAAAGGAAGACCTAAATAGGGATTGGGTTCCCGCTTCTTCTCTACTGAACCGACGCACATTCAATTAATGAAGCACACGGCTCAAGCAATGATTCAGACTCAATCATCATGAGCGGCGTATTTTTTCAAGAAGTGACTTAGCGAACCGATGTGATGGCCTACTAACTCGGGGGAATAGTTGATGATACACCAAAATGGTCCCTCCTCTATGCCATACACATGTCATGATGATCTCGATAATGACATGCCCTAGTGTCAGCCCAACACTGATTTGGCCCCAAGCAGTTCTAAGCCCGCCCATTAAAGTCCGCCAGACGAACTCGGATTCCTACAACATGCTAAGCCCATGTGTCTCACAACTATCCTTAATACCCATAACCCCTGCTAAGGTGAGTATCTCGAGGATCAGCTTCGGACGGGCAATTACAACAACTTTTTGCTTCCAATTAGGAATCAAATTCCAAAGTATATGTCACACATGAAAATTTCTATCTACAGACTACTATCAGAATGAGAACTATCTCCCGCGTATCCAGGAGCACAAGGCTAACAGGGAAACCCCCCTCCATAGCACGACTCCTAATTAGAGAAGGATTTCCACGAAGATCTTCTTCGCTAAACTACGCCGATGATGGTCAAACCAGGACTCCGAAACTATAAATAAGACATGGGGTTGGTAAGCTAAGGGACACTACAAATTCTCTATTTACAACATTACACGTTCCTCAAATCCCTGTCTGACTTTAGCATCAGAGTGCCATCGGCCACCACAACGGTGGTTTGTGGCTCACATGCGTTCCTTGTGCAAGTCAGCAAGTTTGCAGGTCAAGGTCAAAGTCAAAGCAAGGAGCGAAAAATGACTGCATCAACCACCTTTCTGAGTAACACTGCCACCTGTTGAGTAACACCAACAATATAACCCTAAAACCCAACCAATTTTGCATTCTCTCTCCAAACATCCCTCTCCTCTTCCTACAACAACATTCATTATTTTCCTTCCCCCTTCAACAACACCCTCCCTTGTCATTGTTATTTCTCCCCCATCTCAACACCTCCTCCAATCTCACATAAGATTGAAAAATAAAAGAAGGAGGTGCCACCCAAATCGGTGAGATTGGAAGCAGGCATGTTTGTTAAATCGAAACCCAATCTCGCCGATTTTGGTGAGACCAATTCCTTTTGCAAGCCATGGCTTAATCTTGCAGCCTCAAGCTGTGTTGGGTCCTTGAGAACAAAGAAGTAGAAGAAATAGAAGGGAAGAGGGAGAGGAGGCAGTTCTCACTAAATCATCCGGCACCGAAGACGAAGGAGGAGAAAAAAAGCTTCCAAGTGGAGCATCGTTGTTAGAGGAAGAAGGGAGGGCGTCAGAGACCCTTATTATGCTAAGAAGGCACATTGAAAGAATGAGGGAAGCTGGATATCAAGGTTGTATTGAGGTCATCTTCTGAAGCTTCGATTTGATGAATAAAGTTAGGTTTTGTTTGATTGGGGTTTAGGTTTTGGATTTGCCGAGAGGATAGGAAGAGAAAAGAAAAATGGGTTTGGTTTCTTTTTGAAGGCGGTGTTACTTAGTATGTGTAAAAGATAAATCATTTCAAATTTTGAATTTAATGTTTTGTAGAGACGTGTCTTTTATTTATAAACTCAAGGTTGTTACAAGAACTTATAACTTCATTATCATAAATTGGAATCCTATAACTAAAATTGATCCACATCATCTTGAGTTTTAGGTTTTTGAATTAGGGAAGTCCAATCATCGTACAAACTCAAACCCAATAGTTATGATAAACACACTGGTTTGTTCCTCTAGTCGTGGGTACCCGGTTTGAATTAGAAAAATTCAAATCTAGCACAAACACATTCACAATCCCTTTTGCCATCTGTAAAGAGTAAAATAGTGTTCTACTTGGGTTAGATATCTTGCTCTAATTCTAATTGTTCTCGTGATCGCTCTTCATTAGTGTCATGACTCTCAAGATGGTTCCCTGTCTGACTTTGTTCAAATTATCATCTAGACCGGATACTAATTCTGCAAAGGATGATTGCTAGACAAAACCCGACTTTGCTCAAGAGGGGACAATCTGGATGAGATCTTAACTATGCCCAAGATTATTAACATTTTACAATGGTAAAAAAAATACATAAGCACGAAAACTAATCTAAATATCATAAGCAAATTGTTTTCTAATTACATAAACATGTTATTTTTTAAGGTGGAGATCTCATTCGAGGTGGAGATCCCCATCATGGTGGAGATAGTAAATCAGTTGCATCCTCCCCATTCACTTGTTCTTGCTCATGTTATTGTTGTTTCCTTGTAAAGTGTTGCTCAAATAGTTGCGTCTTTTCACCTTTTTCAGCTGGGTGCTAGGTCTCACCTTCTCTTTGAAAACAACATCTAGTTGTATAGATAATTTAACCTCCTGAAATACAATAAAAATAAAGAAAATAGTATAAACAAATCAAATCAAGAATTATGATTACTATAGCAATTAAAATACACAACAATTACTCCTTGGATATGAAAAATGCCAAATACAATAATTATTGCGTGAGTATGAATAAACCCCGTGGGAGCAAAAAATATTCCTTAGCCCAATAGGATAAGAAAGCCTGAAGATTTAGGCCATTCCCCAAAAACTAAAAAATTATAGATGAAAGATATACAACCCAAATCAGATACATGTACAGAAAGCCCAAATCTGGACCCAATGCAACTTGGCAAAACAATGTTTTCTCAACAGGGGAATAGTGTTCGGTGTCAACCACAATGCTCAACTGAGCACACAAACCTTCAAGAGACACCTCTGTGTAAAAAGTTACCCAACCACATCTATTTGACTCATCAAATGAGTTACTGGGCCATGTGGCACAACACCTGTCACGACCCGATTTTTTTAGAAATTGAAATATTTTTATTCACGTAGAATTATCTGTTTCTTCCAAGTTAGGGATGTGAAAATTTCACAGCACAAACATATATAAAAAAACAATATTGAATTAGACAAAAATTCTAACTAGGAAACTCTTTGGAGATGTTCGCCCCACAAGTAAACCTCCAACAACGCTGCCTCAAAAACTTTCTAACTTGGGAAAGATTAATTGGCTACGTTCCAATAAGAACGTAACCAAAAAGCATAAACTTACTTGAATCAACGAGGTAGCTTATATGAGCAATCTCTATCTTTATTAAATAAAAACAAGTAACATAAAATACATACATGAATCAAAGACATGTAGTTCCTCAACGAAGCAAATGTATACCTGTAATAAGGTCTATCATACTTAAAGTAAATTTACATATTACCAATCCTTATGTTGAGGGTTGACCATGGCAAGTCTAACCTGCATAAATGTTAGTTGACTTGCCAACCTGCACAAAATGGTTAGAAACTTGCGGGTGTAATTTCAAAATGCAATTTACTATCAACATAACAAAAGTCATAGGCATAATGCACCCTTATTGAAATATCAACAAATACACATTTACTTACGGAAGACATGTAGTTCTCATTCAATGATCGAATGAGCATTTACTTTCTTCCCTTAAGATAATCTTGCATATAAAAAAATTCGCTACTTTTCCACAATCACACTACCCTCCTGTGTCAAACACACCCCACCCAAGTGTGCCTCCATTGCCTTTGAAACCACTTGGAGCATACATATCTTAAGTGAGGTGCCACATCGAGGGACATGTAATCTCACCCGAAGTTTGATCCATGACAATTATTTATCACTATAAGTACATCCAAACTCACATGGAACGGTGTACCCAGTATGCAAGCAAGTATGCATACTAAAATCATATACCAAGTATATAGGCAAGTATGTATACTAAAATCATATTTTTCAATTTTTCACATTTTTTTTTTGAAGTTGTAGGATAAAGTCAACTAAATCTCAAATGCATATACAGTGACACATTTCAGTCATTAAAACTTTTCTACAACAAAACAGGTGGTCAAACTCATTCAATATAAGGATTCACACTCCTAACAAATATACAGTATGATATTCATGTCATAATGTAATAATGCAAATACTAATTCATATAACAATACTAATACCCAAGTTCATCTCATCAGAGGATGAATCATCAGAAATTAATTATAACGTAACTAACAACAACTTTACCTCTAAGGTGAACATGTAAGAAAATCAAAATTTGCAATGATTATTACGATTTATCATATTGACATCGAATTAAGAAAATAAATATATTAATACTATATTCACCTATTTTCTACATGATATATTCTCCTAATTTTCACAGACTAAATTACTTCAATGGTTTGGTTCCAAACATATTGTTCACTCCAAATGTATAAATTTTTTAGCAATAGCCATATCCTAAATATAATACTTTCCTCAGACATGCTTAAATATGATTTTTATCCATAAACAAATACTTAAAATATATATATATATATATATAAAGAGTGAGAATTATTCATTCTCATTAATATCTAACAACAAAAAAAAAATACTCTTGACTACTCATAATCAAATAAAGTACCATATAAGAGAGTGAACAAACTCACAAATTCAGCATGCATTATATGTAAACCCGAAAACACATACACAAATCACCCCGCACCACAGAGCACACGCACACACATGCTGAGCACATCTTACAATTCAAACAAAATCAAGCAATTTCAAAGCTTATTTTCACTCAAAACTAAACTCATACCCTACAATTAAATAATTCAACCCAAAGCCTGTGTTTATCAACAACATTAGATAACTTAAGAAGAACCCAATCTCTAAAATCAAGAGTAATCGAATCTCACAAACCAAACAATAATCAGACAAAAAATCAATTTCAATCAATCCCATAAATTGTTTTTGCAAAAATTATGATTTCTAGAATACGACCAGTGACTGCTTTCTTTTCCCTGAGGGAAATTTAACCCTTGGATTGACTCCAAACTAACAGTTTGTTTTTCATACATGTGCTATAAATCTACATATTTAATTTGAAATGATTTCAACCCTTGGAAGGTCTCGTTCCACAGCAAAATTTAAGATTGCGCAGAGCTGTCTTAAATTATGGGATTTAACAAAAATTTGGTTTTGAGTTTTCTTTTTAACTTAACCAATTTTCACAAAAAAATGCAATACAGCACTTCATCGAAACATGATCTTGCAAACATATTTACGAAGTTAAGTCTAACCCAAAATTCATACAATAATTTAAACAAAAAAAATAAAAATTAATGAATAAATGAGAATAAAGAACTCACAAAGTATTCTTCTTCTCCGTCTTCTCCTATTTTCTTTTTTCTTGCTTTTATTCTTCTTCTATTTTTCTTATTTTTTAGAGAATTACCTAGCCACCATAATGAACAAAAACCGCAATATAACTAGGGTTTAACATAATATATTTGCCTCCCCCCCCCCCCCCCCCATCAATATCACTACCCTAATCACGACTCTGATAAAAGAAATAACCCAAGTCCAAATCTTAACATTGGGTCCAAGCCAAAACTTAATATTTGCACATGCACCTATTCAAGAATAATTATTTAATCTTATCACCTGTTACCAATAAAATGAGGATTTCAATATTAAAAATGCAATATTTTCTTAAGAAATTTCTAGCTTGCACTAGAGTAATAATTTTATAACCCAATGCATAATTTCTGAACAAGAAGCTCACTACGCATTATTATTCAAATACTAATAAATTATTTATTGGTTGAAGTCTAAATATGAAGAAAATACAAATTTAAGTAGTTTCAAAAAATAAGGTTGTTACAACACCACTAACCCACTAATTTCCTACTACACGGGAATTTACAGACATTAATGGCTCCCGATCCGTCACGTGTCTCACTCATCTACGAGCAAATGACTCTAGACCTACTGCGTGTCCCAATCAACTGCCACGTGTTCCACTCATATGCAAGCAGATGACTCATTCCACCTCCATAAATAGCCAAACATAGTAATTTTCGGGTAACACTTTTCTAAATCTCAATTTTCTCGTAGAACATAGAGAAATAAATATTTTACTGAAAGCATTATTCTAACATAGGCATCATAGTTCCCTTAGCAGGCCACACACCATTGTCAAGAATTTTTCTTCATCTTAAGCACATTGTACCACATGATCAACACGTGATCCGGTGAACAAATTGGTGTTTTCAATAATAGCTTGAATCAAACTCATTGCAAGCTCTCTTCCTTTGAATTTTTTTTTGTTCATTCACTTTGAATTTTCTTTCATAAATTTTTTTATTTTTTAAGTTCCTTTTCAACACAATGGTGCCTGTACTCGCCATCGCTGCCATAAGTTCAACAACCACCAGCCAGACAACCACTGGTAGTAGGTCTGCCACCACTGGCTGACCATCAACTGCAATCTTCAGCCAAGCAACCGAGGCCAATGGAAATGAAACAACAAGAAAATCTTGCAAGTCAGTTCACCACCTACACTAAAATATTGGAGAAGAAAACTTGGGTAGTAAAGCGATTGTGAGTGAATAGGCAAAACAGAAGACACATCATCATTTGCCAGTAGACCTTTCACATAAGAGCGGAAATAATTATCCATTAAGGGAAATAATCTCCCTGGAAGAATTCATTTGAGATTAGCGCCACGAGCAAATGTGCACTTTGTGCTCAGTCCTCAAACAAGAGTCTTCTCAAGGTTGGGTTATCTAGCAACTGTGCACTCAAGGTTGGAGTTGCAGATGACACCAGATATGAATGGTCGATGCAGAAGACAAAATCCTGACGGATGTGACCAACGTAGATGACCAAATCTAAATCATTACGTTAATTTGTTTCGAATACAAAATTCAGAATATGAAGAGTCATCCACCACTGATAACCGAAACTGAACCACCATGTCGTAGAGCGACGTAGCCTCCCCTGCGATGCAGTCGATCAGCAGGATGCACCCAGGCCCTTTGGAGCTGATTATGTGGCATGAATGCTCAATGTGCAGTTGAGGAACTCGCGAGTCATGGAAAATCCATATGATGCTCTATGCAAAGAGGTGGCCTTGGTAAACACTTCATCTTGTATAAATAAAATTGAAGGCGATCCTCCATCACCAAGGTTTACCACCCAAACCTTTACCCTTTTCAAATGATATTCAGATCCTGAGTGACACTTGAAGCATTTTCGAAATGTCATGACTTTACACAAAAATGATGACCCACTTATGTGCAAAACATTTGGTATGACTTCACCAGGAGTGGCCCAAGATTGATTGCACACTTTGCACACTTTGACCCCCGATCGATATCAACAACTTTGAAGAGCTCTCCCTTGTTTTCATAAAGGAGTATTCGTCCAATCGAACCATCAAAAAACATGTTGACCAAAACTTCAACATGAACAAAAAGTCAAATTAATCACCCTGAGACTTTATCAAAAGATTCAAGGCAGAAAGAGCGAGCATAAATGGGTGTGATGACCAAAATGCATCATTAGCTTTAAAGAAGGGCATGCCTACATATCACCCATTGTATGACAAACTGACCATAAAACCTAGCAAAACTCTTGCGGAAATCTTCCCATAGTAGACTGTTATGCATTGTGGGATGATGAGAAAATCGTGCACAGGCACTGAATGTATACAAGAAAGATAGTCAACCTGCAGAAACGAATGCATATCAAAATGAGGATAAAAAGAACAAGGGTAACAAACATAGAACATGCTCCCCAACAAGAGACTCCTAAGCAGGTAAAAAATACACAAAGTTCATTGTTCCGATGGATCAAACTCTTAAGTACAGAAGAATCACTACACCAAAATGCTTGTTTAGCTACGGGGAGGTGGCCACGGCTCTAAGCCGTTGGTTTATTTGCCACGGCTATAAACCGTGGATAGCGTGGCCAACGGCCTAAAACCGTGGCTAAAAAATAGTTAGCCACGGCTCTAAACCGTGGGTGCATTAGCCACGGCCTAAAACCATTGCTATATTGTGCACGTGCCGCGCTCCTGCGTGTGAGAGATTTGGCGAGTGATTTCGCGCTCTGGCGAAAATGGGGGGAGAGTGATTTCGCGCTCTGGCGAAAAAAATTGGGGAAAAAATTTGGCGAAAAATTGGCGAATTTTTTTTTGCTATTTCGACCTAGATCTGTTTGCGCGGTCATTGCGAAAAAATTTCGACCTAAATCAGAGAGAGGTTTGGCGCAGAGGAGAAGAAGGACGAACTGAAGAAGAAGATGAAGAACCGAAGCAGATTCTCAGATCCAGCGAGGAGCTCTCTGCCCTGATCTCAGATCCAGCGAGCAGCTCTCTGCCCTGATCTCAGATCCAGCGAAGAGGAGGGGTTCCAGCGAGGAGAAGAGGTTCTCGCCTTGCTCTCAGATTGGTTCAGATCTCCTTCCAGGTAAGATGTTTCAGTTCCACTTAGTTATTTGCTTCTTTGAATTGGTGAGAGTTGTTTCCATTCACACAAAAAATTGTATTGCACATTATCAGATTAAGGTCCAACACCACCACCACCACCACCACCCTTATTTCTCAACTCTCACCAACCATGAAATGTACCAAGCACAACTAGATAACCACAACACCGCCAAGGAAAACCATTTTGTTGCTTGCAATCCCTCACTCCCTCAAGTGTCTGAAGATGGGGTAGGAGGTTTTAGGAACTGGGTTTCAAGGAATTATTGTCAAGAAATGGAGCAAAAGTTGGATGGGGGGTTCACGGTGGGTGGTGATGAAGGAGGAGGTTCTGGGTCAGTCTGTGCAATGGGTTATGGAGATTTGCAGTCACTTAGCTTGTCAATGAGTCCTGGATCTCAATCAAGTTGTATTACAGCACCCCCACCCCAGCAAATTTCCCCAACTGGAGGAGGAGGAAATGAATGTGTGGTGGCTATGGAGACAACAAAGAAGAGAGGGTCAGGAAGGAAGGTGGTGGGACAGAAACAACCAGTTCACAGGAAGTCCATAGACACATTTGGTCAGAGGACATCACAGTGTATAGGTGTTACAATGTCTGTGTTCAAACCTGGTGTCTTTAATTTATTTTACCTTTTGTTTTTTGTATTTTTGGGGTTCCTATCATCATTTCATTCATTCATTCATTCTTCCATGATGTTTTTTTTAATACAATTGTTGTTTCTTCAAATCAGCTCAAGTGAACCATAGAAGCAAGTATGGGTAATTGTTGTTTCTTCAAATCAGCTCAAGTGAACCATAATCAGTATACGTTGCCTGGAGTGAGTTCAGTGGCTTTATGAACACTATCAGTTTATTGATCACAATGTTTATTTTTTGATTGTTTGCTCCATTTTTTTTCATAGGGTCATGGCCCAATCCAAGTTAGATATGCCGATGGAGAACGAGAACGTCTTGGTAATTGCTTGTTCCTTAGAGAATTTGGTGTTACTTCAATTTTGTTCTGATCATGCTCACGCTTTCCATCAAATGGTAATGAGTGTGCTATCACGAGTACATGTTTTCAGTAATATGGGCCATCAATATTTATGTTAACTTTTTTCTGTTCTGATCCTGATTGATTTGGGTTGAAATTCCGTGTAGTTGTGAGACATATTCCCAAAATTAAATTCTTGTCAAAATCAAACTCACGGGGTATACACGTCGATTCATGTTTCATCAATTGTAAAACATGAAATTTGGTCGATATATTTCTTGCATAGCACAAGTTTGAACATGAGTCATGACTCTATAATTTGGTTGATATATTTTCTTGAAAGATGAATCACAAAGGCTGAGCTGAGGATGGTGACTAACTCTAAAAGTCTATAATACTGCTTGGAAAATCCCTTGCTAATATGTAAAATATTGTTTCTTACAAACAAGTTTTCACCTTTATGTGGTTTCTCCCTATCCCTATGTTGTTCTTTGCTGATGTTCTTTCCTATGTTGTTAGGTGCAGTTGAGTATAAGCTGTTTGTTGGTGCATTGAACAAGCAAGCTACAGAAAAGGAAATTGAAGAAGTATGTTTTACTCAAATTGTCCACTTTCATTTGAACTTTATCTTATGAACATTAATGATGTTGAATGGGAACTCCTTGATGTATTTAATCTGCTATTAGCACACTGAGCATCTGGCATACATCTAATAGTATCTTATTAATTTGTCTTTGTACCAGTAGAGAATACAAGAACAGTTTCCAAAAACCTAAGATGCGATGGCGAAAAAAGTGTTATCATGCCTGAGACTAATGTGGATGTATTGTTACCAGAAGTTATTCAGGTATTTTATGCTTGAAACCCCATGCTTTTTTAAACTTTAACTTGCAGCTCTACACAAATAAAGTTGACTGTCTCTCCCCCCCCCCCCACTCCATCAATCCCACAGAGTGTATCCAATGTTAAGTTCGGGCAATGTATCAATGTATTTGGTTAACATGCTGGGGCTATTACGATTTGGCACATTCGTCAAAAATAATGGAAGAGGGTGGGCTGTTTATTGTTAGTCTGAATTTTGAAACTGAAAATTTGAGCATATGCAGTAGAGCATGTCTAAGGAGAAATCATGTTACAAAAAAAAGGAAAATGGGGGGTTGGGGGACTGTGATGAGAAATATGAGTACACAATTTTCTCCATAACCATATCTTTCTTTTTCATTTTATTTTTGTTCGTTCTTTTATGACAGTCATCTGAAAAAGTCCTCATATCAGAGTACATGGATGGGATCCGTCTAAACGACAGTGCAGCATTAGAAGCTTTTGGTGTTGACAAACAAAAGCTCGTTGAAGAAATCACCCGTGCATATGCCCATCAAATATATGTTGATGGATTTTTCAATGGTGATCCACATCCTGGTATGTACTCCCGTATCATGATGGACTAAGTTTTGCACTGAATCAATTCATTATCAATGATAAGTTGGTCTAGTTGAATTGCATTTCACGACACATTTTCCATGATTGGTTTGTTCGATAAGTCTATGTCTTTGATGCCTTTTTTGGCCTTTCCCTCCTTTTGCAGGGAATTTCCTTGTGAGCAAGGAACCCCCTCATCGCCCTATTTTGCTCGACTTTGGGCTTACAAAGGTGATATCCAGTTCTATGAAACATGCACTAGCAAAGATGTTTCTTGCATCTGTTGAGGTTTGTACTCTCTCGAATTATTAAGCCAAGTTCTAGAAAATGTGCGAACCTTTATGAGTAGGTGACTCTGGTCTTTGGTTAATTCCTAGTTTTCTTTAGTTTTTTGTTGGTTGAAATTGTCGTGATAATTCTGTAGTTTTGCAATAGCTAATTGTTCACATTAACTTTCACGAGTCTTAAACAACAAGAATGAATCACAATATCATAACTTCAGGCTGTCATTAAGTTCTTTTTCAATTGCTTGCAAATTTCTTTCCCTATCTTCCTTTCCATCTCTATCTTTAACTAGTTAGATTATGATTGAAATGAATTTTGTGGAATAATGTTGACTGATGCTTAGTTAAGTATGTATAAGACTGAGGATGTGAAGGGAAAAACATAGAAATTATTGTTTGGCTTGTAATTGTTGTTCAGCATTACTAAATCAACAAAGTTAAAGTCGTCTACTTCATGTCATACTTTGTAATATTGCCCAGTTTTATCATGTCATACGTTGTAATATTGCTGCCACTAAGACAAGTTTTTAATCTTTTCAGGCAGTGGAACAGAGAACTAAACCTGAAGACAGAGACCGAACTGGTATTGTTGGGAGTAAACCCACAACAGAAGTGATATCTACTCTATCGTTCTCTGACTTTTCAAAACCCCATACCAAGCAAGTTATTGGAAATTTCAGCAGTAATGACGATATTGTATTTCCTGATCCCGATGGAAAATCAGTGGGACTGCATCAGTTTTACGAGGCCAAGTTGGCTTCACTGATACGAAAGAACAGTACTCTAGAAGAACGACTGGCAGCTGCATTGGCTAGCAAGGAAGGTGCAGAGAGGAATTTGTCATCTGTTGCTAAAAGTAGACAGGACATGGAGAAAAAGTTGGGTGACACAGTAAGGGAAATGGAACTGCTGAAAGTGAAACTTTCTAGTGTAGAGCTTGCACAAGAAGAAGCCAATAGTCTATCTAATATCGTGCATTCTGATAATGTACGACTTGAGCATGACGTGGCTTTCCTTGACTATCATTGTATTTGAGATATTATTTGATAGATTTTGACTCAATGTAATACATTTTCTTATTAATTACATTACTTTGCCTCTATTATTTGATAGATTTTGACTCAATGATTCAAAGTCATTTGATAGCAAAAAAAAAAAAAAAAATTTAAAAAATAAAAATAAAATTTTGCCACGGTTTTAAACCGTGGCTAACTATTGCAACGGCTAAAAACCGTGGCTACCTTGCCACGGCTTATAACCGTGGCTAGGGTTAGCCACGGCTTACAACCGTTGCTACTTAATTAGACACGGTTTATAACCGTTGCTAATATCTACACCTTGTCACGGCTTAAAACCGTTGCTATTGTTGCCACGGCTAAAAACCGTTGCTATTATTATTGCAACGGTTTATAACCGTTGCTAATTGCTGAAAATCACGCCCCCCATTCAAGCATAAAACCGTTGCTACAATTTTAGCAACGGTTTATAGCCGTTACAAAGGATTTCGCGACGCCCCTGTAGTCCACGGCTCTTAGCCGTGGCAATGGCTTACGCCCACGGTATAGAACCGTTGCTAATGGGGGTTTTTGGTGTAGTGAATGATGATAGTGGCAACCGACCATTTCACAAAGTTGATTGAAGCTGAGGCATCTTAACTTTTTTAGCTTTTTAGAAAACAAAATGCAATATACAAATAAGAAAAACTTGATTGTATTTTGTTTTTTAACAGAAGAACATACCTATTGGAAATGAAAAACAAGTCATGTTTTCATTTACCTTCAAGTGTAGCACTCTACTTTTCTTTCTTTAGGCGACGAGTGCGAAAATCCATGTAAAGGAAATAATTGGTTGTACTTGTCTTTTTCTTAAATGAAAAACAT
Organism: Berberis vulgaris; assembly: GCA_963556465.1. NCBI lineage: Eukaryota > Viridiplantae > Streptophyta > Magnoliopsida > Ranunculales > Berberidaceae > Berberis > Berberis vulgaris. The sequence goes on from OY747128.1 coordinate 59,627,172, forward strand.
ACGTCACTTCAGTAGATGAGAATATGAGGTAGAAGGGTGAATGGTAGATCACAGCTCAAGACTAACTCCTTCTTGTACAACAATATATGTATGGATGCAAATTTTCACCGGATCACGTGTTGACCACGCGGAGCAATCTGCATAAGATAGAAATTAATTTTTGACACCAGTGTGGTACCTGCCACGGGGAATCCGATGCCAAAGTTAGATCAAGGCTTTTAGGAAAATATTCATTTATCTGTATTTGAATAGAGAACTGTGAATCAAGAAAGAGTTACCTCCATATGGCTTTGTATTTTACTATTTATAGAGGCAGAACGAGTAAATTGCTAGCAGATGAGTGAGACATGGTAGATGAGTGAGACAAATAGCAGATGAGTGAGATACATGGCAGATGAGTGAGTCATCTACTTGCAAGCGGTTGTAACTTCTCTTAGTTAGTTGTAAGTTTCGTAAATAGTTGTAACCTCCTGTTGGTGGTTGTAACTTCCTGTTAGGAGACACCTCTCCTACAAGCTTGTGTGCTCAGTTAAGCACGGCGGTCAGCGCCGAACACAACTCATCTACTGAAAAAAAGTGTTATGGTCAGTTGTATTGGGCCTAGACTTGGGTTGCATTGGGCCCAAACTTGGGCTTTCTCTACTTTTAAGTTTTATGGGTAATTTCTGGGCTTTTCAGGAAGAGCCCAAATCTTTGGGCTTCCTTAGGGTTAAGGATTATTTTTGGCTCCCACAAATGCCTCTCATCTTCTTTGCTTTTGAGCTGATTGTTTTTCTTTTCCTTCTTACTTAAAAGCAAAGGAGATGTATTTTCACTTAGGACCCCTGCCAAAAATAGAAGTAGAATGCTCTGATCTTGCTGACTTATCTGTCTCTATTGATACAAGTAAATGATCAACATATAAAGGCTTCTACTGTTGTTCAAATATAGTTTGTTGAACAAAAAATGATCTGCATGTAGAGGCTTCTGCTACAGATAAGGTGATCTACTGGATGAGTCACACATAGTAATTTCATGGGCTCTTGGACTTTGTCCAAGTAGAGGATCATCCTTTGGTGAATAAAATAAGTCCTGCTCCGACATCCTTGTGATTTGAACACCCATTCACATATAAATGCCACATATCTTTGGGCTGACTTGCCCTTATTTCAACATGTGTTGAGGAGTCTTCATTTATTGAAGGACGCAACACAGATCTGCTGGCTGATTTTGTTTCCCCGGTTGAGGTGGGAGTGAATTCTACTTGAGACTTTATAGTTGTCGTCGGCCGGTAGATCAAGTCGTATTTTCTCAACTCTATTGCCCATTTAATGAGTTTTTGACAAGCATCCAAGAGGAAGGTGTGCCCCAACTCTTCGCTAATGAGAACTGAGCTAACTACTACATTTGAAACTGCCAACTAGATGTACATGTCCTCTCCTCGATTTGTTTATTGATCTACTCAAGAATCGATCCAAATTTGTTGCTCTACTAGTGAGACTTTGAATTTCTTTTGAATTTGATGGTGACTTCATGTCAAGTAGTGTTCCTTTTTGCTTTTATGATCCCCAAACTTTGTGTATGTTTGTTGGTCTGCTGACTTAGAAATATTTGCATTAAGGGTGCAAAGGCTTGATTGGTCTCTTTCATGAGTTTCCAATATGCTTAAGTCGAAATTTAAGCATAACTTGAGTAAATTAATCATGGATTCAAATCAATTTATCTTGGAAATTGCATTGAAATATTGTCTGATCTACTAACCACTTGACAAAACTTAAAGAGATTTAAGTAGTTTTGAGTAAAATGTTTCTATGCTCAGTGATTGATTAATTGAATTACCCACTCACGGAGAGTGACATTCTCAACTGAGGTGTGATCCTCTATTGAGGCATTTTGCTTGGGTAGTTTGCTAACCACTTTACTAAACTTAAGCAGATTTAAGTAATCCTGAGTAAGATGCTTTTATGCATTGAATTACCCAATCATTGAGAGTGTCATCCTCTAATGAGGTGTGATCCTCTACTGAGGCATTTTGCTTGTGTGATTTGCTGACCACTTAACAAAATTTAAATGGATTAGAGTAGTCTTGAATAAGATTCTTTTATGCATTGAATTATCCACTCACGAGGAATGCCATCCTCAACTGAGGCATTTTGCTTGTGTGGCCTGCTGGCAACTTGACTAAACTTAAACGGATTTAAGTAGTCTTGAGTAAGATGCTTTTATGCATTGAATTACCCACTCACGGAGAGTGCCATCTTCCACTGAGGTGCACATAAATGTTTTTATTTTTGAACGTCTTCTGCTGAAGGATATGTAGAAGGAATTCTCGTATTTCACTATTTCAACTGAAGAATGTGTGTTTTCTACTGAGCAGCAAAATAACATATCCTCTACTGAGGTATATGTAAATATTTGTTCAAAATTTTTTCCAGGATCTCCTTTCATTAGCGGTGGTCTCTTCAGCCAATGATGGTTCTTTTCGTGGAGAATTTGATTGATCGAAATGGAGAACTCTGTGTATGTTCCACCAAATTAGGAGTCTTTTATTGAAGAGATAAAATGCAATAAAGAAATAAAATATAATTAAGTTTTTCTTAATATGTACATTGATTATTTTTTTCTATAAAGTTAATAATTAAAAACCTAGGATGCCACAGCTTCAATCCACTTTGTGAAGTGGTCGGTTTCCATAATCATCAGATTCTTCTACGCTTGAGAGTTTGATTGATCGCAACAGTGAACTCTGTGTATGTTCTTTTGGTTAAGGAGTCTCTTGTTGGGGAGCATGTTCTATGCTTGTCACCCTTGTTTTTTTTATCCTTCTTCTGATCTGCATTTGTTTTGTAAGGTTGACTATCTTTCTCACGTATATCTGGTGCACAATCTTTTTTGTCATCCCACAATGCATAGCGTTCTGCCTTGGCAAAAAATTTGGCAAGAATTTTGCCTGGTTTCATGGTCAATTTTCCATACAATAGATGATCTATAGGCAAACCCTTCTTGAATGCTAAGGATGCAATTTGGTCATCACACCCATTTATGCTCACCCTTTCTGCCTTGAATCTTTTGATGAAGTCTCGGAGAAATTTATTTGACTTTTGTTTTTCATGTTGAAGAGGTGGTCAACATGCTTTTTGATGGTTCGATAGGATGAATACTTCTTTGTGAAAACAAGGGAGAGCTCCCCAAAGTTGTTAATCGATTGAGGGGTAAAAATGTGGAACCAATCTTGGGCCACTCCTTGTAAAGTCATAACAAATATTTTGAACATTAGTAGGTCATAATTTTTGTGTAGAGTCATGACATTTCGAAAATGTTTCAAGTGTCTCTCAGAATCAGAATCTCCTTTGAAAGGAGTAAATGTTGGTATGGTAAACTTTGCCGGTGGAGGATCCCCTTCAATGTCATTTGTAAAAGGTTAAGTTTTTACCAAGGCACCTCTCTGCGCAAAGCATCATCTGAATTTTCCATGACTCGCGAGTTCCTCAACTACTCATTAATAATTCGTGATACATCATCAGCTCTCAAGGGCCTGGGTGCATCCTGTTGATTAGTTGTATGGTAGGGCAGTCTACACTGCTCAATGACATGGCAATTTCGAGACACGTGAATATAATGATCCAGATTCGATCCTCTGCGTTGTTCACATCCGTCGGGATTCTTTCTTCTGCGCCAACTACTAATATCTGGCATCATTTGTGACCCCAGACTTGAGTGTATAGTTACTTGGGAGTTCAAACTTGAGAAGACTACTCTTTGAGTCCCGAGCCTAGAGTGCACATTTGCTCATGGCCCTAATCTTGAATGAATGCTTCCAGATAGATTATTTCTCCTTAGTGGATGACTACTTCCCATGCACACGTGTCTTTCGCCTTGGCTGTATACTTACTAATCACTCTACCACCCGAGTTTAGTTCTACTGACAATCTGACCTGCGAGATTTTCTTGTTGTTTCATCTCCATTGGGATCGGTTGCTGGGCGGAAGGTTGTACTTGACGGTCTGCCGGCAGTGGCATATTTACTACTAGTGATTGTCCGACTGGTGGCAGTGATGGCAACCTTATATAGGCAGATGATTGTGCAACATTATTTTTGTTAGTATGTTTTTGAGTTCCCCCCATTGTGTTGAAAATAAAACTTCGAAAATAAAAATGTTCGTGAAAGAAAATTTAGAGTGAATGTATGAATTTTTTTTTATCAAAGGAAGAGAGCTTGCAATAAGTTAGATTCAAGTTCTCATTGAAAGCACCAATTTGTGGACGCAAATTTTCACCGGATCACGTGTTGATCACGTGGAGCAATCTGCATAAGATAGAGATTAATTCTTGACACCAGTGTGGTGCTTGCCACGGGGACTCCTATGCTAAAGTTAGAGCAATGATTGTAGGAAAATATTTATTTTTTTTTATTTGAATAGAGAATTGTATCAAGAAAGAGTTACCTCCAGATGGCTTTGTGTTTGGTTATTTATAGAGGCAGAATGAGTAAATTGTTGGCAGATGAGTGAGTCATCTACTTGCAGGCGGTTGTCACTCTAACAAATGAGTGAGACATGTGCCAAATGAGTGAGGCACATGGAAGATGAGTGAGTCATCTGCTTGCAGACGGTTGTAACTTCTCATTGGTAGTTGTAACTTCCATAGATAGTTGTAACCTCCCATTGGTGGTTGTAACTTCCTGCTTGGAGACACCTCTCCTGCAAGCTTGTGTGCTCAACTGAGCATGGTGGTCAGCATCGAACACTACTCTATTGAAAAAAGAGTATTCTACTGAGTTGTATTGGGCTCAGACTTGGGCTGCATTGGGCCGAGCTTTCTCTACTTGTAACTTTCATGGATAATTTTCGAGCTTCACGGAAACAACCAAAATCTTTGGCTTCCTTATCCTATTGGGCTAAGGATTATATTTGGTTCCCACAATATGGAACAAATATTCTTTCGTGTAAGGCAAAAAGGTAGAATACCACTCATTATAAGCGAAGAATAGTACACCTCTCCTCATGAGATGAAATGTTCACACCTTTCCTTGTGAGACAAAAGGTTCACACCTCTCTTCTGCAGGCAAAAGGTAACCCCTCCTTAATAGGTGCATGGTATTAACCTCTCCTCAGCAAGCGAAGGGTAATGACTCAAGAATGAGTCCTTGTACAACAATGTATGAAACATATATTTTTATTTATAAGGCAAAAGGTTGAACATATCTCCTTATAAGTGAAGAATAGTGCACTTTTCCTCATGAGGCGAAAGGTTCAAGCCTCTCCTCAGCAGGCAAAAGGTAACCACTCTTCAGCAGATGAAAGTGTGTAGAATACAACCCAAACCTGAGTTCTTACTCACACTTCTACCAAGATTCCTCATTCAGCAGAAGGGTGAATGGTAGATTACGATTCAAGACTGGGTCCTTGTATAACGATGTATGGAACAACTATTCTTTTGTATAAGGCGAAAGCTAGAACACCTCTCCTTATGAACAAAGAATAGTGCACATCTCCTCATGAAAAAAAAATGTTACCCCTCATCAATTACATGTTATTAACCTCTCCTCAGTAAGTAAAAGGTAAAATATCGCTCCAAAGTCGACTAGCAGACCACAACTCGAGTACATGCCACCAACAAAAGCAAAGTCGGTCACAAATAAATGCAATGTCCGAAAGCCACAACTAAAATATATAAAATATTCTAAGGACTACATGTTCTAATAAGGAGCTAAGGGGGCAAGATTTTAAGCGACGACGATATTTTCTTGCTCACCATGAGCAGGGGAACTGTCAACATTGACAGGGATCCATGAGTGGTATGCTCGAGGTGAGTAGAGGGAAGCTCATAACCTGTAGGTTTCATACTCAGAAAACAGATCACTGTGAGAGATCTCTAAAGCCCAAACTTTTCCATCTGATCCGCAGTGAAAGCAATAACAATAGAGAATTTTTTTTCAGGTAGTCATTCTCATCCTGGGAAAGTCTCATAGATTATTCATCCTTAATGAAACCTCTTAAAATAGAGAATAGTGTTACATCACGGAGTCTGACAGAGGATCTCATTTGAGACTTGTTGAAATCGGCTCATCTACAGAGACATTCATCCAAGTTAATGCATCTGGACTTGTCGGCTACAAGATTTTTTTAGCAGGAAAGCTGAAGAAACACTATTCATTGAACAAAATTCACCCTCACTGTCAATTAGCATCAGTCCAGTCAGAGAAGGTATAGCCTACATATCAACAAAGGCATTTAATGGGGGAACAAAAAAGAAGTCATAATGCAAAATAGTTTGTAAAAAAACGTCAGTAATACCTTGAAGGTGAGGGTTTCAATGGGAATGTTTTGCATAGATGAGAGTTGTTCACTAGCCTTCGGCACAGAAGGAGGCCCAACAAGGTTCTTCTACATAGAGAAGGGTCCTATGTTGGTCTTTAGCTTAGAAGAATACCCATTACAGACTTGTCAGAATCATACCTTTTTAGCTTCATTTCTGGAGAGTATGGGCAAAGAAGGCATTTCCAGTCGTGGTCACCAGCGCAGAGGTCATAAAAAAGTTTGACATTTTGTACTAAAAGATTTTACACAGTTTCTAAGTACAAGAAGACTTCTATGTTTTGTAGGACTCCTCAATGAAAATACATATCCTTTGTTCTTAAAAAAAAGTCAGTCCAAAAGAAAAGGAAATGAGGGGCATTTGTGGGAGCCAAAAATAATCCTTAGGCCAACAAGATTTGGGTCGTCCTCGAGAAGCTCAAAAATTATCGATGAAAGATATACATCCCAAATCGGATACAAGTATAGAAACCCCAAGTTTGGACCCAATGAAACTCAGTTGAACACTCTTTTCTCAGTAGAGGAATAGTGTTTGGTGCCAACCGCCATGCTTACTTGAGCACACGAACTACATGAGACACCTCTCTATCGGAAGTTACTTGACCTTATTTACTTGACTCATAAAATGGGTTAGTGGGCCACGTGGCACAACAACACTAACCCACTAATTTCCTATTACACGGGAGGTTACAACCATCTACGAAAAGTTACAACCATCAACGAGAAGTTACAACCATCAACGTCTCCCGGCCTGCCACATGTCCTACTCATCTACAAGTAGATAGCTCTTAACCCGCCATGTGCCCCATTTATCTACTAGCATATGACACTTATCTGCCACTTTCCCACTCAACTGCCGTCTGTCCCACTCATTTGTGGGAAATGACTCATTCCACCTCTATAAATAGCCAAACACAAAGTCAGTTTCGGGTAACAATTTTTTGAATCTCAATTCTCTATGAGAAAAAAAATACTTTTTTTGTATGGAAATATCCCAACTTTGGCATTTGAGTCTCCGTGGCAGGCACTACATCAGTGTCAAGAATTCTTCTTCATTTTATGCATATAGCGCCACATGATCCGTTGAAAATTTGAATCCACAAAGCCTACGGATAATTTTTTGTGGAAATACATAAACACTTGTAGTTTAAACATTTAGTGTTTTAACTTTAATTTTTGTTTTATAGTTTGGTGAAGTTTTATTTTTCAATGAAAACTAAGTGAAATGAGGGGTGATTAAGTCTGCTGACATTGTAAACGTTTTATTCACTCCATTACATTTGAAATGGACTCAATGGGACTTGAATTGAAGTTCATTTTAGTTGAAAATGGATTTGAACCAAGGTGTTTTCTAACAGACCTAATAAAAAAATGTGTTTTATACAAATAAATAAGTGTTGCGTACTTCTTGATTGAGTTAGCAATCAAAATGACCACTATTTTGTCAATAACTCAAGTAAACCCTACAAAACTATATGAGTATCCCTCAAACTCCATTTTAGAGTTTAAAAACTCCATTAAAACCGTCAAAACCCTTAATTTCAGTTACAAAATGAAAAAAGAAAAGAGCAAAAAAGGTAAGACGACTTAGTGAGATGTTGACTTGGCACATGTCCCATTCATCTACGAGCAAGTGACTCTCGACCTGACATGTGTCCCGCTCATCTACGAGCAAATGACTCCCGATCTGCCACGTATCCCACTCATCTGCGAGTGAATGACTCATTTCGCCTCTATAAATAGCCAAACACAAAGTCATTTTCGGTTAACATTTTTCTGATTCTCAATTTTCTCTATGGACATAGAGAAATAAATACTTTTATGAAAGACATTTTCAAACTTTGGCATCAGCATCCCCGTGGCAAGCAACACACTAGTGTCAAGAATCTTTCTTCATCTTATGCAGATTAATCTGTGTGATCAACATGTGATTTGGTGAAAATTTTCAACCACAAATTGGTGTTTTCAATGAAAGCTTGAATCAAAGTAATAGCGAGCTCTTTTCCTTTGATAAATTTTTTTTCTTATTTATTCACTTTGAATTTTTTTTTCACAAACACTTTTATTTTCTAAGTTCTTTTTCAATACAATGGTAGGAGCTAGAAACCAAACTAGCAAAAATAATGTTGCATTGTCCTCTGCTGTACCGAAACGCCATCGTCGGGTCGAACTCAGCCGCTACCGGTCGGACAACCACTAGTAGTAGGTCTGCAACCGTTGGCTGACCATCAAATGCAATCTTCTACCCAACAACCGAGCCCAATGGAGATGAAATAACAAAAAAAATTTCAGTTCAGATCGCCAATTTGACTAAAATATTGAAGGCGTAAACTCGGATGGTAGAGCGATTGGTGAGTGAATAGCCAAGGCAGAAGACACATTCTCGTCTGTCAGTAGACCATGCTCATGGGAGCAGAAGTAGTCATACACCAAGGGCCTCTGGAAGCATTCATTCGAGATTAGGGCCATGAGCAAATGTTCACTCTAGGCTCGGGCCTTAAACGAGAGTCTGCTCAAGGTTGGGCTTCCAAACGATTGTGCACTCACGACTAGGGTTGTAGGTGACGCCGAATATAAGTGCACATAAAAAAAAATAGAATCTCGGTGCACTTGAGTAGCGCATAAGGCCAAATCTTGATCATTACATTAGCTTGTTTCAGATACCAAATTCAGAAACTCGTCAAATCTGGAAAAGCTTTCAGACGGATCCCATTGAGACTCCACCGCATTCACATGCAAGCAAGTCATGACCAAATTCAAAATATGAAGAGTCATCCACCGCTGATAACCGAAACCGAAGACATTATGCAGTCGTTCAACAGAATACACCCAAGCTCTAGGAGCTGACTATATGGCACAAATGGTCAATGAGCAGTTGAGGGATTTATGAGTCATGGAAAATCTAGATGAAGTTCTACGCAAAGAGGTGGTCTTTTTGAATACATCACCTTTTACAGATCACATTGAATGGGCTCCTCCACCGGCAAGGTTTACCACACCAACCTTCACCCCTTTAAAAGGAGATTATGATCCTGAGAGTCACTTGAAGCATTTCTGAAGTATCATGACTCTACACAAAAATGGTGACCCACTTATGTGGAAAGTATTCGTTATGACTTTATAACTCCCCTGTGGGTGCAAAAATAACCTTTAGCCCAATTGGATAAAAAAGCCAAAAGATTTGGGCTTTTCCTAAGAAACCCGAAGATTATCCACGAAAACTATAAGTATAGAAGGCTCGAGCCCGGGCCCAATACAAACTCAGTATCAGTAGAACACTATTTTCTCAGCAGAGGAGAAGTGCTCGGCGCCAACTACCATGCTCACATGAGCACATGGGCTTGCAGAAGAAATATATCAAAACAGAAAGTTATAACCAATCATGAAAGTTACAACTGCCTGAAAGAAGTTGCAACCGCTTGCAAGTAGACAACCTAGTAATCTGCCACGCGTCTTACTCATCTGCCACATGTTTTATTCATCAGCCATGTATCTCATTCATCAGCCAGCAGTTAATTCTTTCAGCCTCTATAAATAGTCAAATGCAAAACCTTCTGGAGGTAACACTTTCCTGACTTACATTTTTCTCTTAAAATATAGAAATATCTCTCATTTTCCTAAAGACATTGTTCTAACTTTGGCATCAGAGTCCCTGTGGCAGGCACCACACCTGTGTCAAGAATTCATTTCTACCTTGTGCAGATTACTCCGCGTGATCAGCACGTGATTCTATCTTATGCAGATTGCTCTGCGTGATCAGCACGTGATCCGACGGAAATTCGCATCCACAAATTGGTGCTTTCGATGAGAGCTTTAATCAAACTCATTGCATGGTCTCTTCCATTCACAAAAAAAAACTTTCATTCATTCTGTTTCAATTTCATAAACAAACACTTTTATTTTCCATTTAATACAATAATGGGAACTTGAAAACAAACTAGCAAAAATAATGTTACAAGGTATTCTGCTCGTACTAGGTTGCCTCTGTCATCACAGGTTTAACCGTTACCAGTCGGACAACCACTGATAGTGGGCCTACCACCGCCTGCTGACCATCAATCGCAACCTTCTGCCTCGAGCCAAATGGAGATGACACAACAAAAGAATCTTGCAGGTCAGATCACCAATCTGACCAAAATATTGGAAGAACAAGCCCAGGTGGTTGAGCGATTAGTGAGCGAACAACCAAGGCAGACGACACATCGCCGTCTACCAGCAAATCATGCGCATAGAAGTGGAAGTATTTATCCATCAAAGGGAAACAATCCCTCTGAAAGCATTCATTCGAGATTAGGGCCACGAGTAAATGTGCATTCTAGGCTCGGACATCAAAGGGGAGTCTTCTCAAGGTTGGGCTCCCAAGCAACTACACCCAATAAAAGTGGTCAGCACAGAAGACAAAATCCCAATGGATGCGAACAACCCAGGGGACCAGACCACTACACTGATTTGTCCCACGTCCCACATTTAGAAGTTGGTCAAATCAAGAGGAGCCTTCAGGCGAATCCCATTGAGACTCTATCTCACTAACATGTAGGTAAGTCACAATCAAATTAGAAATACGATGAGTCATTTACCGCAGATAATTAGAATTGAAATCACCATACGGCCGATCAGCAGGATATACACAAGCCTTTGGAAGCAGATGATGTGGCACGAATGGTCAAAGAGCAGTTGATGAATCTATAAGTTATGAGAAATCCAGATGATACTCTGCGCAGAGAGGTGGCCTTGGTGAACACTTCATCTTCTACAGATAACATCGAAGAGGCTCCTCCACTAGCAAGGTTTACCACACCAACTTTTACCCCTTTCAAGGTAGATTTTGATCCTGAGAGGCATTTGAAGCATTTTCGAAGTGTCATGACTCTGTACAAAAATGATGATCCGCTTATGTGCAAAATATTTGCTATGACTTTACAGAGAGTAGCCCAAGATTAGTTTCACACTTTGACCCCCCAGTCGATCAACAATTTTGGAGATCTATCCCTTGTCTTCACAAAAGAATATTCACCTTACCGAACTGTCAAAAAGCATGTTGACCACCTCTTCAACATGAAGAAGAATTCAAATGAATCACTCAGAGACTTCATTAAAAGATTCAAGGCAGAAAAAGCGAGCATAGTTGGGTGTGATGATCAAATTGCGTCCTCAGCTTTCAGGAAGGGTCTGCCCGCAAATCACCAGTTGTATGGCGAGATGACCATGAGACCAGGTAAAAATCTTGTAGAAGTCTTCACCATATTAGAATGCTATGCATTGTGGGACAATTAAAAAAGTATTGCTAAGGTATCTGATGTGTTCAAGAAGGATAGCCAACCTACACAAAAGAATACAGATCAAAAAGAGAATAAGAAGAAAAGGGGCGACAAGCGTATAACACGCTCTCCAGCAAAAGAATCATCTACCAGTAGAGCATACACAGAGTTCTCGGTTACAATCAATCAAATTCTCCATGAGATAAAGAACCAACCTTGGGAAGAGACCGCCACCCATGAAGAGAGATCCGGCAAAAAGAAATCCGACTAGATATTGTGCATTCCATGGAGCCACTAGTCACTTGACAAAAGAATGTCGAGCATGGAAGGACCACCTTGAGGAGTTAGTCAAAGCATGACATTGCACACAGTATGTAGCCAAAAAATCCATTCATCAAATTGAATAAAGAGATGCAGCCAAGGAACCTCCAAAGAAAGTCATAAGAATCAATGGAATTTTTGTTGAATCTGAACTTTTTGGTTTCACAAATAATGAAAGGAAGCAAAAGATCAAACAAGCAACTTCGGTAGCTCAAGTGCAAACCGCCTCAGTCGATGGCCCCACAACTAGTTTCTCAATCGAAAATCAGATGATCGGCTACACTAAAAGTGACCTCAGGGCCTAGATCTACCACATGAAGACGCACTCGTCATCAACATCCAGATCGCTCATGCAATGATAGATAGAATTCATGCAGATGAGGAAAGTGCAACCAATATACTTCAACTTTCGGCTGTCAAACAGATGAATTTAGAATCACTTATCACAAAAAATACAAAAGTCTTGACTGCATTCAATGGGGCTACATCAATAACAATTGGCACTATGATTCTAGACGTCTACTCACCACCAGTCATCTGCTTGCAGACCTTTATGATAATAGATGAGCCCTCTCCCTACAATGGACTTTTGGGGAGACCATGGATAACTAAAATTGATGCCGTCATGTCTTGTCTACACCAAAAAAATCAGATATCCAATCCCAGAAGGTGGAGTTGAAGAAATAAAGAGTGATCAAGCCATTGCAAGGAGGTGTGCAGCCAGAGTCTTGAAGGAAACAAAACAGAAGGAATTTATTCCCGTCACTTCAGCTGAAACGAAAGGGAAGAAGCCTTCTACCCCCCAATAGCAATTACATCACTAGGATCAAGAAGGCGAAGTTCAATTCGAATCCTCAGTTGAGGAGGGATGGAGACCAAAAGAAGACACATAACTTGTAATTCTTGATCCTAATCTGCCTGAAATAAAGGCAAAAATTGTCTCTCGCCTCAGCGTAGATGAGAAGGCAGAACTTATTAGTTTCCTCCAAAACAACAAAATGTGTTCGCTTGGTCAGCCTCAAACATGCCCGAAATTGATCCAACTGTGATCTGCCATAAATTGCATGTAGACCCATCTTTTAGGCCTATTCCGCAGAAGAGGCAGAACTTTGCCCCAGAAAGAGTAGCAATCATTGAAGCCGAGATCGACAAGCTCTTGGCAGCCGGTTTCATCGAGGAGGTATCCTATACCGAATGGTTGGCAAATGTAGTATTAGTCAATTAGAAAAAAAGGAAAATGGAGAGTTTTTGTAGATTACACTGACCTCAACAAAGCATGTCCCAAAGACAACTATCCTCTACCTCGCATTGATTAGTTAGTAGATTCAACATCTGGTAACTAGTTGCTCAGCTTTCTGGATGCCTTTTCAGGTTATAATCAGATTATGATGTACGAAACCGACAAAGCCAAAACATCATTCCTCATCGAAAGGGGGACTTACTGCTACAAGGTACTGCCTTTTGGATTAAAAAATGTCGGAGCGACCTATCAAAGGTTAATGAACAAAATCTTCAAGCATTTAATCGGAATAACCATGGAGGTTTACGTAGATGACATCCTAATTAAAGGTCCTCGGTGGGCAGATCACATCAGAAATCTTGAAGAATTGTTTGGAATTCTAAGGAAATATCGAATGAAGTTAAATCCAGAAAAATGTACTTTCGGAGTTTCATCAGGAAATTTTTTGGGGTACCTAGTCACCCACGGGGGAATTGAAGCTCATCCAAATCAAATCAAAGCCATCATTGACATGAAGTCACTAGCAACTCCAAAATAAATCCAAAGTCTCACAGATAGAGCAGCCGCTTTGAATCGATTCCTAAATAGATCAACAAAAAAGTGTAAACCATTTTTTAAAGCATTGAAAAAAGGAAGGAGAGACAAATGGGATGAAGAGTGTGAAATTGCATTTAAAATTTTGAAAACTTACTTATCTTCTCATCCTCTACTGTTAAAACCTCAGCCGGGAGAGGACTTGTACCTCTACTTAGCAGTTTCAAATGTGGCAGTGAGTTCAACTCTCATCAGAGAAGAATTGGGGGCACAACTTCCCATATTTTACATATCTAAAGCTCTTCTCGATGGTGAGACCAGGCACCCAACAATGGAAAAATTAATTTTAGCACTTTTGGTTTCAGCAGAGAAGTTAAGACCTTACTTTCAAGCCCATCGGGTGATTATCATGACGAAATATCCTTTACGGTCAATTCTCCACAGCCCGGATGCTTCTCAATGAATCATGAAATGGGTCATTGAGTTAAGCCAATACGATTTGATCTACCGGCCAAGGACATCTATAAAGGCTCAAGCCTTAGCAGATTTCATAGTAGAATTCACACCTTCCTCAACCGCTGAGATAAAGTCAGCTAACAGAACAGTGTCGCATCCCTCAACAGTAGAAGAATCCTCAGTTCAAACTGGAACAGGGGCAGATCAGCACAAATATATGTGGCACTTATATGTAGATGGGTCGTCAAATCACAAGGGTGCCGACCATGACTTGTTTTATTCACGCCCGATAGAACCATGGTAGAACAAGCCATTACACTTGGCTTCAAAGCTTCCAATAATGAAGCAGAGTACGAGGCCTTGCTTGCTGGACTATGCCTAGCAAAGGAGTTGTCCGTTAAAAGGCTAGCCATCTATTCAGATTCTCAGCTTATAACCAGTCAGGCATCTTGTGAATACATTGCAAACACCCAAGGATGATCCTCTACCTAGACAAAGTCCACGAACTTTTGAAGGCTTTTCTAATATTCACAATTAAGCAGGTCCTTAGAGCAAGAAACTCTCATACAGATGCATTAGCGAACTTGGGGTTAGCCTTAGATTATCAATTCAAACGCTCCATCCCAATAGAGCACTTGGAGACGCCAAGTATTGAAGAAGAAGCCGAGATGATGATAATCGATGCTAGTCCTACTTGGCAAGATCCTATTATCGATTTTTTAATAAATGGTAATCTGCCAATAGACAAGGTGCAAGCCAAAAAACTCCAACAGAAGGCTGCAAGATATTATGTAAGGAAAGAAAAGCTCTACCGCAGATCATATTTGGGGCCAAACCTCACCTGTATTAGTTCTCTAGCAGTACTTGAAGTTCTGAGTAGCATTCATGAAGAATCTTGTGGAAATCATTCTGGGGCAGATCACAAGCACAAAAAGCTTTGAGTGCTGGTTACTATTGGCCAACCATTCATCATAATGCGAGAGACTTCGTACAAAGATGTGACAAATGCCAACGGTTCAAACAAATTCCTACTCAGCCCACAGAAGAATTGAATCCGCAGATCAGTCCATGGCCTTTCATGCAATGGGCAATTTACCTTGTAGGGACAATGCAAGTGGCTCAAGCACAAAAGAATATGATGATTGTGGCAACCGACTATTTCACAAATGGATTGAAGCTGAAGCCCTCGCCTCTACCAAGGAAGCAGATGTAAAAAAAATTATTTGGCAAAACATAATCTACCGATTTGGTATTCCGCATTCCATTGTGACCGACAATGGTTTTCAATTTGTGGGAACAAAAATTACATTCTTCTTGGAGAAGCACGTCATAAAGCGATAAAATTCAACTCCTAGGTATCCACAAGGAAATGGTCAGGCTGAAGCATCCAACAAAACTATTCTGGATTGCATCAAAAAAAGATTAGATAAAGCTAAAGGAAAATGGGTTGAGGAGTTACCTGGAGTACTATGGGCTTACCGCACAACCAAAAGGAGACCTACTGGAGAAACACCATTTTCCTTGGCCTTCGAAACTGAAGCTATCATCCCACCCAACATAGTAGTCCCTTCCTTGCGAACGGAAGTATCCAGCTTGGCAGCAAATACCAATGAAATGGCGACTAACTTTGATCTAGTGGAAGAGAATCAAGAGAAAATTATCACAAGAGTTGTCGCTTATCATCAACAACTTATGTCTTATTACAATAAGCGAGTCAAGATCAGACAATTACAACCTGGGGATTTAGTTTTGAGAAAGGCCTTCGTCACCAGGAAGGTAGAAGGGTAAAAAAAGTTAGATCCTAATTTGGAAGGACCGTATGTAGTGAGTAGAGTTGGCTGTCGGGGAAGCTATACACTGGACACGCTTGAAGGCAAAGAAATCCCTAGACAATGGAATGCCAACAACCTCAGAAAGTACTATGTGTAACTCATCTTCAGCAGAGGACTCTACAAGCAGATCATTCTGTCGTCGGCGTAGACTACCTATCAAGTAAATTATAGTATTTTAGCTTTTCAGAAATAAAATGCAATGTACATACTAAAAAGACTTGAAGGATTTACCCTTTCCAGTATAGGAACATACCTATTGGAAATGTGTAAACACTGCATCTTTCTTTCTTCAGTCGAGGAATGTAAAAGTCCTACAAAAGGTTGTACTTGTATTTTTTTTAATAAAAAACATATCTCTCTTCAGCAGATGAGAGTATGTACGATACAACCCAAGATTGAGTTCTCACTCACAACTCTACTCAAATTCCCCATTTTGTAGAAAAGAAAATGGTAGATCACAACTCAAGTTTGAAGTTCTTGTACAACAATGTATGGAACAACTATTCTTTCAGATAAGCAGAAGGTAGGACACCTCTCCTTATAAGCAAAGAATAAAATACCTCTCCTCAACAGTCTTAGTGTTTAAAATAGGAGAACCACCAGACGGAGGAGATGTTACATTTTTCAAACTGTTCTTTTTGGAAAGAGATTTTTCAGAAGAAACTCCAACTCTCGCGGATAATCCCTTTGCAACCAAGGGAGATAGCCTAGAAGTTTTTTTTATTTTTAATAGATTTAATAGATATTTCCTCCCCAGTGGAGGAGTTAACCTCAACTCTAGCAGATTCCTGGGGACTCTTCTTTCTCTTTGAAGAACCCTCAGAAGGATCCTCACTAGTAGAGATGGAAAAGCCAATAAGATCAGGAGCATTCTTCTTCCAACTTTCTATGTCTTCAGCTGGAGAAAGACCTCTCTCTTCATTTCTCAATGGGCTCAACAACCACCTCCATTCGCGATATTTAGATGGTATGCCACGCGCCCTTCGAATCTTGTCCATGTAAGGCTTTACAGAGATTTTCTTTACTATCTCCTCACCTGCAAACAAAGTTGACAAAGTAAGCAATCTGTGCAGAATACAAAAATGCATGTATATGCAATTGTAAATTAAAGAAGTTGAAAACGCATACATGGGTAGAAGAGGACTGGCACAAGAAGGCCATATGCCATATCACCTTCCCAGGCACCGCTGATCTCCAAAGAGTCTTTCTTCTAGTCATGGTCGCTAGCGCTGAGCTCATCAAAGAGTTTGATATTTTGTACTCTAAGTTGAGCATAATTACCGTGCTTTCTCACCTCAAAACAAGAGAAAAATTGTTCTTTAGTCAACTCAAGCCCAAAAAAAGTACTAAGATTGGAGAAGCACATGATTGCTCTGTATACATTTGGGCAACATTGAGCAAGGGCACACCCCATTTCACAGAGTACTTCTTTAAAGAATTTTGGCATGTGAAACTTGAAGCGCAAAAAGATAATGAATGGATGAAATTTGATGGTTTTTATTATCAGAAGCAATGCAAGGTTCTTTGCCACTCCTCGGGTCAACTAGTCTTACATGCACTCCTTCGAGGAAGGCAGATCGATTAACTTCAAACCATTTCAAAAAGGAATCATTGTTCTCCAAATCAGGCAAGTTAGGAACAAATCTTCCAAAATGAGAAATGAAACCTCCTTGGCTGTACAAAGGTTCCTCATCATAAGAGACAAAACTATTACTAGATTTCTTCTTAAAGCCCATGGTATCCAGATACGGAATAAAATCAGAAAAAAACCTACCTGCAAATTAGCAAAGAAACACAATTACAAGGGTAAAGCAAATGTATTTGGATGTAAAAAAAAGTCAAAAAAGTGACGGTGGTACATAGCAAAACCGTGGCTGCGGATAGACACAACAGTGGTACATAGCAAAATGGTGGCTGCGGAGACACAACAGTGGTACATAGCAAAACGGTGGCTACGAATAAACACAACAATAAACCCTTTCTTTGCAATTTGCAATTTCTTTTCATCTCATTTCTGAAAGTCAAGTGGTGGAAGCTTATCATCTAACACATTAACATCTGCAAGTTTGAAGGAGTTCATAAAAGATGATCTACCATAAAAAACAACCTCCCTTCCTTTATTCAGAAGAGCAACCAGGCAACCAAGTACTACTACCACTTTCTCTTCCAACTTTTTGCATATCCCAGCTATCTTGGATTGCACAATGTGTTCATTACAGCAGCGTGAAGTTGCTCTGTGGATAGTGGACAATCACCGCTCGACATCGCTACGCCGCGTCACTGAATAAGGAAGAAAAGATGCAACATAAACTCTTCCTAATCCATGACTGAACGATTCTCACCACCACCGTCGACAGTCGATGATCACTCACCCTCACCGTACATCGCCGAGGTATGATTAGGGACTCGGAAAAACATTATAAACTTAGAAATGTGGCTGATGGTGATGCAATTAGTATTTATGGATCCTCAAATATATGGATGGATGGTGTCTCCCTATCACATTCTCTACATGGGCTAATCCACTTTACTCAGGGATCAACTACCACTTCTTTCTCTAAACAATCACATAACTCATCATAACAAAGTGATGTTAATGAGTGGGGATGATGACTACAAAGCATATGAAGTTATGAAAGTTATGAAGTTACAATTGCATTCAACCACTTTGGAAAGAGATTAGTATAAAGGATGTCTGATTTTGATACAGGTTCATCCACGTGCTAAACAAGTAGTCAACATCCTACAATCATCAGACGTAGCACCTCACAACAACAAATGCAAAACAGATCGCAAAAAAAATAAAAATAAAGAGAAAGAATAAAATCTCACCTTGCAATTAGCCAAGCCGAAAGAAAGAAGAAGAAGTACAAGCTCATGTGTTTTACCGTCATATGGAGGAGAAAGAAGAAACTTTTTCTTTTTGTGGGGAATAAAAAAAATAGAGATCGGTAAACTCAGAAAAAGGGAATAAGATAACCCTTTTGAAAAGGAGAATTTATCTCAAGAAGACTTCTAATCCAGATAGAACTCTTCAGGAAAGATGTTTAAGTACAAGAAGACTTTTGGTCCAGATGAAACTCCTCGATGGAAGTGTTTAAGTACAAGAAGACTTCTAATCCAGATAGAACTCTTCAAGTGAAGATGTTTAAGTACAATAAGACTTTTGGTCTAGATGAAACTCCTTGGTGGAAGTGTCTCAGTACAGAAGGAACTTCATTTTTTGGCATGCTTTTTAGGCACATCTCCTTTGTTTAAAAAAATATTATTATTATTATTATTATTATTATTATTATTATTATTATTATTATTATTATTATTATTATTATTATTATTATTATTATTATTATTATTATTATTATTATTATTATTATTATTATTATTGTTGTTGTTGTTATTATTATTATTTATTTTATTTAGTAAAAAACAAAGGAGATGAGGGGCATTTGTGGGAGCAAAAATAACTTTTAGTCCAATTGGATAAAAAAGCCCAAACATTTGGGCCTTTCCTAAGAAACCCGAAGATTATCCACGAAAGCTACAAGTATATAAAGGCTCGAGCCCGAGCCCAATACAAACTCAGTATCAGTAGAACACTATTTTATTAGCAGAGGAGATATCGGCGCCAACCACCGTGCTCAGCTGAGCACATGAGCTTGCAAAAGAGATATCTCAAAACAGGAAGTCATAACCAATCATGGAAGTTACAACTGCCTGAAAAAAAGTTGCAACCGCTTGCAAGTAGATAACCTACTAATCTGCCACGCGCCTTACTCATCAGCCACATGTCTTACTCATCAGCCACGTGTCTCAATCATCAGCCAACAGTTAATTATTTCAGCCTCTATAAATAGTCAAATGCAAAACCTTCTGGAGGTAACACTTTCCTCACTTACAATTTTCTTTTCAAATATAGAGATATTTCTCATTTTCCTAAAGACATTGTTCTAACTTTGGCATCCGAGTCCCCGTGGCAGGCACCACACCGGTGTCAATAATTCATTTCTACCTTGTGCAGATTACTCCGCATGATCATTACGTGATTCTATCTTATGCAGATTGCTCCGTGTGATCAGCACGTGATCCGACGGAAATTTGCATCCACATCCCCCTCAACTGATCAACAACTTTGGATAACTCTCCCTTGTCTTCACAAACGAGTAATCGTCCTACTGAACCATCAAAATACATATTGACCACCTCTTCAACATAAAAAAGAAGTCAAATGAATCCCTTAGAGACTTCATCAAAAAATTCAAGGTAGAAAAAAGGAACACGGTTAGATGTGATGACCAAATTGCATCCTCAGCTTTCATGAAGGGTCTACCCGCAGATCACCTATTGTATGGCGTGCTGACCATGAAACCAGACAAAACTTTTGCAGAAGACATCGCCATGGTAGAACGTTATGCATTGTGTGATGACGAAAAAATAATGCTAAGTGATGAGATAGTAAATAATCACTCAATCACAGCCTACATGTGGCGTGGGCTAACTCTAGCGCGTAAAAGGCTTCAGTACAATCTCAAGCAGACCCATCGCAAGCTACTGTTCAGCCCATAATTCATGCCTCCAGGCAGAAATGACGCCAGCCCCAGAGGCACAAGTCTCAAGGCTTGGCCAGGATAATAAGGCCCGAACAACGAAATCTCGGAGATGTCATAGGCTCGATATCCACTCGCTTGAAATCAGCTCTAGCCCAATCAAGCATTGGGTCCCGAACAATGACAAGCACCGAAGAGACTCAGTCAAGGCCCAGGTGAGATCTTATGCAAGATTTCTCCCTTCCATCGCACCCTCGATCACAGGGACAGTTGGTGAGGGAGCTGCACTCGCTATAAGATATAGATGAAAGGAGCAGAAGTCACCAAACGAACTATCCTGGAAGCAATCAAGAGTAAACTTGATGCTGGTAAATGGCTCTGGGTCTCTGAACTTCCCGACATCCTTTTGGCATATGATACGACAAAAAGAACTCTAACCGAAGAGACACCATTCAGACTGGCCTATGAGTCTAAGGCAATGGTTCCAGTGCAACTAGCAATGCCTACATTCATAAATGAGGAGTTTAGGAGGAAGGACAACGATGAGCTCTAAGAGTTGGCTTAGAGTTACTCGAAGAGCGGAGAGACGAAGCTTCCGTCAGAATAACAGCCTATCAACAAAAGAAGACCCAACACTACAATTAGAGGGTCAAACCTCAAGAATTCAAAGTCAGTGATTGGGTACTAAGGATGACCCAACCAAACACAAGAGACCCAAAAGAAGGTAAGCTAAGTTGAACTGGGAAGGTCCCCTACAAAGTGACAATAATCAAAAGGCCTGGAACCTACTGGCTAGAAACTTGGATGGAAAACGACTAAAAAGGGTGTGGAATGTAGAGCACTTGAAAAAATATTATTAGTAAAGGTAATCTCTATAAATAATCTACATAGAAATAAACCTAGCCCAACCTCAGGACCACGATGGCACCCACGTGGACCGAAGCTAGTCCATGGATGGTTCACCGCATGCAGGCGAGTCCATTCCTCGGACGGCTAACCGCTCCCAAACGAACCTGGTCTGACTACGGGTTTCAAATACTTTATACTCAAATTACCTTATAAATTATATCTGCTAGTGTTTCAAATATCAAATTTTATGCTAATTATTTTGTTTTCGTGTTTTTGTAGGATTGCGTGAATAAACAGTGAAATCACATAAAAGCATAAGTAATTATTTGACAACCTCGAAGAGTGGTACAAAGTGACGGGGATGGGTGAAATTATGAGGAACAATTAA
This sequence comes from Berberis vulgaris, assembly GCA_963556465.1. Classification (NCBI taxonomy): domain Eukaryota; kingdom Viridiplantae; phylum Streptophyta; class Magnoliopsida; order Ranunculales; family Berberidaceae; genus Berberis; species Berberis vulgaris. The sequence goes on from OY747128.1 coordinate 59,648,890, forward strand.
ACTCAAACCCATCTTAACCTAAACCCAAGCCCATGCCTAAGCTAAACCTCCAACTCTATTTAGTTTATCTTCTCTGGCAGACATACATCTCTCTTTCATGCATCTCTCTTTTGATGCCTCCCTTTCACGTCCCTTTCTTCCTCACGCCATCGCATCTTCCTCTCACCGGTAATCCTTCTCGCTCGCTAGAAGTTCCGCCAACCACCTCCTCACCAGCAACAGTCTTTCACTTCCTCTCCTCTTCAATCACGCTATCTTTCTCCTTCTAAATTCATCACATACTGTCTCCTCTTCCTATCGCCATAATAGAGCCAACACATACCTTATCTCGCATAGTCCTTCCTCCTCCCTTCTATCTTGCTTCCACTAAAACAGAGAACACGTCCTCTCCAACCACTTGCTTCATAATCTCATCGACCAAGTCGACCTCACAGCCACATCTCGCCACCCTCGTCCCCCACTTTTGCTTGAAATCTTTCCCCCGCCACTTGTTCATCTCTGACCTTACAACCATCATCATCATTATCTCCCTCTCATCACAAAACTAAACCAGCAACTCCAACCACGACACGCAGAAATTCTCGCACAGAAACATATCACTCTTCTCCGCTTCTCTCTTCGCCGACAGCCACTATGAATCAGTCCTCCTCATCTCGCCCCTCTCTCTTTTTCTTCCCAGTTCTTTGTTTCTCTCTCTTGTAGGCATATACGAGATCACACCAGGCATGGATGAACTAGAGACGCAGAAGCTGCTTGTGGAAAAAAAATGAACTTTGGAGGGAAACAAACTAATTTTAAAAACATTTAGCTTTTTGCACCCAATCCATATTCTATACCATCGCTTTGACCACCTCTACCATGGTTTTCTAAACCCTATGCTAAGGCATAAATGATTCCTCAAGCTTAGTAGAATTTGCTTTCATTTTTTTTAATTTTTTTTCGATACATTGACGTTGGGTCGATTTGTTAACAAACACATATTACTTTCACCGTGTATGTCATTAATCTATGGTAGTTAGAAATATACTAGGTTTATGTTTAAGCATATTTTAATCGTATTTAAACCTGTGATTAGTTGTGCCTTAAACAAACAATTAATGCTAGAGGTTTGCATCTTTGCTAAAATCAATCCACTGCCTTGCTAAGAGACAATAACTGACATTAGTAAGATTTTATGAACCTGATGGATGATTCGAAAACCTTAGCATCTCTCTCTTTGATTCTCAAACTAAATTTTCAGTTTTTTTTCTACTTTCAATTAGATTAGAAATTGTTCATTGTTGTAACCCTCTTTCAAATTATTTTAAATAGATCTTAGTTTTCGACTGTGTCCTCAATCCTTGTGGGATCGACTCGTATATGCCATTCTCTACCAGTTAGACGACTGTGCACTTGCGGTATAACAATCATGTTAAATTAGCCTATTAATTTAGTGATAATCACATAATTATAACATTATTACCTCTTATTATATTTTTTTAATCCTTATTTTTATCTTATTTTAGATTAATTATTAAATTTTTGTTTTTTTGTAGAATGTGGAGTTGTAATGAAGAAATCAGAGAAAAATGCAATGAACAAATCTCAGACGGTGACTTCAGAGGAAGTGAAGGTGAAAATAGCCTAAGCCCATAACCTAAACTCAAAACCAAGCCCATAAACTCAAACCCAAAGAATATTCTCCCAATTATCCCATATTCAGTTTTGATTTTACCTTGATTCACTCCATGAATCATCCCTTTATCTCATCCATATTCATTCTTCTAGTTATCTATAAATTCAAGGGAAATAAATGAGAAAAAGGGGAGGAAAAGAAGGGAAAAAAAAACATTACAGAAAATCCAAACCTCTTTCTTCACAAAGTGATTTTCATCACACCCATCTCATCACCATCCATCTCTCACTCCCTCTACCACCTTCCCTGTCAAGCAACCAACCACCGAGCACCACCATCATCCATCACAGTCCTCGCGCAACAAAACAAGGAGCATCTCCCTGCTTTCTCGTCACGTCCCTCTCCCTGTTCCATCATGCCACACAGCCACCTCCATCTATCTCTCTCTCTTTGTGTCTAACTTTGTCTCTGTCTCTCCACATCTCTTTCAATTTCTCTCTCTTCCAGTGTCGGACGCAAGCCACAGCCACCGGAGGCCCACGACTCAGCTACAACAGAAACACCTCCATGCTTCCCGCCTGTCACGCGGGTGACTCGGGTTCGATCCCCGGCAACGACGCCAAAAATTTGTTGCGGGTTTAACCAGCCTAAATAAACAGGCTAATTTGACCCACTTGTAATAACCGCAAGTGCACGATGTCTAACTGGTAGACAACGGCAAGTACGGGTCGATCCCACGAGGAAGGTGGATTAAATTGAATTTAATAATTTATCTAAACTAATTTACAGAAAAATGGGGTTACAGTGTTTTTAAAACTAAACTAAAAATAAATTAAAAATAAGAAAAATAAAATAAAAGGAAAAGATGGTTGAGATGGATTTTGTGGGGTTTGGACTCACCGATGAGTTAGCAAATATATTTAAATCTAAATTAGAGAAATTATAAACGAGAAGCTTTAGGGATGAGGATCCCTTGCTTACACCGAAGATGTGATCATTAAATCCAATTCCAATCATATCAAGTTTCTGTCAAACATGAACAAGTTATCTCAAGCAAATAAACTCTTACCAAGCATTAAGTGTCTTTTTAGGGCACACTTAATCAAAGTTCAAGCTCAATATTTGTTAGCACATGCTTTGAATATTGATAAAATGTGAATCTAACTACCAAACATATCAAGTTTTAATCGAACATGAAAGGTGAAAGCAATTTATCAAATTTCTGAAATAAAATTGTAATTAACAATTAAGCATTTAAGTCGGTCAAATAAATTAAAATAAATTATACAACCCTTTTGGTTTGTCGTCGCCTCGGTGCGGTGGTACTCAGCAGTGAATCCAGGCGGTACACAGCAAGGTCAGGGTGGAATTCATCTCTGCACGAACATGAATCCCGAGAAAAGGTTACAAACACTCTGTGGCTGCTCTTACAGAATATCAGGGTGCCAATAACGTCATCACCAGCCCAGCCAGGGTGTTTTTATGCGCTACTGGGTGCTAGTAGCGCTCCTCTCTTTCTTCTTCGATTTGAACGGAGAGATGGCGGGAAACCAAGGCCGAAGCAGGAGCGCTGATGGAGGCCCTGCTTGGGCGTGTTGGTGTGCGTCCGGAGCTGACCAGCGTTGGGTGGCGGCCGATATACGAAGAAAGACCGGGTGTGCATCTCCTTGTTTTCTCGTCACGTTCCTCTCCATCTCCCTATTTTAACATCACGTCCTCACCTCCCTGTTCCTTAATGCTTGGTAATAGTTTATTTGCTTGAGATAAATTGTTAATGTTTGACAGAAACTTGATATGATTGGAATTGGATTTTAATGATCACATCTTCGGTGCAAGCAAGGGATCCTCATCCCTAAAGCTTCTCGTTTATAATTGCAGTAATTTAGATTTAAATATATTTGCTAACTCATCGGTGAGTCCAAACCCCACAAAATCCATCTCATCCATCTTTCCCTTTTATTTTATTTTTCTTATTTTTAATTTATTTTTAGTTTAGTTTTTAAAACACTGTAACCCTATTTTTCTGTAAATTAGGTTAGATAAATTCTAAAATTCAATTGCATCCACTTTCCTCATGGGATCGACCCATACTTGCCGTTGTCTACCAGTTAGACACTGTGCACTTGCGGTTATTACAAGTGGGTAAAATTAGCTTGTTTATTTAGGCTGGTTAAACCCGCAACAAGTTTTTGGTGTCGTTGCCGAGGAAGGTAGCGGTGTAATTGAATTTAAGATTTATTTTCACTTATTTAAAAAAAAACACAAAATTTTATTTTTATTTTGTTAAGTTTTTTTTACACTCATTTCGTGTTATTTGTTTGATTTTACAGAATACACGCTTCTCAAGGAAATTGGACGATCCTGCAAACATCAAGCAAACTTTAATTTTTTTATTTTTTGAGGAGAGTTTTAATTTTATTTTCACCGCGTTTTACGAGTGTGTGGTGTAATAATTTTTGTAAACTCTATTGTTTTCCATTTTTAATCACCTAAAAAAAACCCTAAATTCTCTAAGTCAAAAGAAAATACGGGGAAACAATTTTAATCGTTACCCAATAATTTCTTGTGATTTAGAAATCTGACTTCTAAGACCAAGACCAGTAAATTTATTTGCATGTGCTTGTGTGTTGAGTGAAACGAATAAAAAGAAGTCGGACATTTTTTTTGTGCTAAATTTTTGTGCAGAACGGAATACGCACACTGTAAGTACTTCTATCACACGCAATGTATTAGCGACCTGGGTGCTTTGTGTAATTGTTTGAAATTGTGTGATTGGTTGTTTAATTTATGTAATTGTGGATGCTAAACTTTAGTAATTCATAATAAGCAGACCCTGCTTCTAAATAGAAACTGGTGGGACTTGATATCCCCACCTCATCACTCCAGCTCTGTTCAACCAATAGCCAAACATAATTAAAATCAGTTAGCAAGTTAGATAGAGCCATCTTTTAGGTACGGTGTTCATAGGACAACCAAAACCAAGGTGAATCCAATAATTTTTGTGTTGACCAAAGCTAAAAGTGACGATGGGTTTAATCATTCAATGAACTCCGAGAGGCCACTGCCACAAGGGTAATTTACCCGGTACGCCGAGTCATAAGCAATCTTCGATCCACAAGAAGAATTGGTGTAACTAACAGTTTTGGGTTAGGAACACAAGCCTCAAGTGTACATTTAACATCACATCGTTTTCACATCTATTGGCTTACAGAGCGGTAGCACAAGGAAGTACTTAATTGGACCATTGTGACCTCCTTCTCTTGTGCGATAATCCGGTTTATTTGAAACAAAACTCTAGCCTACTGATTTTGAACTTTGTGGTGTAAAGTATACACTCTTAGGATCAACTTGTAGCACCCATTGCTCTGTCATAAAGATTACATAAGAAATAATTGTCCCCCAAAGATAAAAAGATAATTGATCTCAAAAACGTTGATTGCTTAGGGAGGCATGTTTCTTGTGCATTTATTGGTTGCTGATTGCGTGTGAGTCTGTGTATATTTTTAGAGTTAATGATTTAAAAAATATATATATGAACACAAGGGATTATCCAGCCTATTTTTCCGAGCAAGTCAATTCATTTTATGACATGCGACGACCTGATTATGATCCATATTTAGATTATTACAACCCAGGTTTAGCCTATCATCCTGACTTCTCATGGGCTCATGGTCATTACCATGAAGGCCCTCTAGACACTCCTCAGACTCCTCAAGCTTTCATTCCTGATAACGAGTCTCAATTTCATCAAGTTGTTCCTCCATCCAACACATCAAGGTTAGAGGATATTTTGAACCTTTTTATAGAGCGAACAGGAGAAATGATTGAGCAAAATTTTCAGGATATTACAGAATTGACAGTTATTTCTCAACAAAACTCCCAAGCTATCCGAAAACTTGAGATGACTGTGAGTCAGATAGTTGAGTCACTTCCTGAGATAGAGACAGAAAAATTCCTTAATCAACCTATTTTTAATCAAAAGGGTCAATTCAAAATTAGTGGCACATCTGAGTCAGATGATGAAGATGTCCAATGCATTACTACCCTTAAAAATGAAAAACTTGTTGAAAATCAAGTAGAAATGCCTGATATGGGTGTCATTGAGTTGTCTAGACCAATATCTCTATGTGATTCATTTGATGAGCCTGTACCACCTGATATATCAATCGTCTCATCTACTTGCATCACATTCCCATTTACTGAGGCTGCTTTCACCGATCCCTTGTTCTGTAGTGAGGATTTCAGTTTTCACCATCCAGTTGTAAAAATTATTCAATCTTCTGATTTGGAACCAGACCTAGGATGTTCCCTTTTTGGAGCACGCAAGAATCCTCTGTTGTGTATGACTACTGGTCACTTTTGGGATGTCCTAGTGTATTTGGTGCCCCATGTGATTGCTATATTTGGGTGGACTGATCCTCAACTGTTCAGGTTGTTGATGTACGACCATGGACTAAGTGTTTGTCATGTTCTTCCTTTCCACTTTTCGATACACCATTTTTTAGGAAGAATATTTGTCGGGTTGATGACGTTAAACCAAGCGCTACTGGGAGGCAGCCCAACTTTTGTTGTAAAGGTGCATGTTGAGTGTGTATTTTATCTATCTCTATTAACTAATTCACAATTCTTTTGTCTCTGAGCTCTCATCGGTGGATTACTTGTGAGAATTGGTAAAATCTTCACCGCGGTAATACTGTTCTAACCTCTTCTCATGTACTTATTTCATTCATTTGTCAGAATTATTTTGTTAAACATTGAGGACAATGTTTGGATTAGGTTTGGGGGTTGGGTTCATGAGTCGGTGAATTTTTCGTAGTGTTTTCTTTTCTTATTCTTAAAAAAAATGCTTTTCTGTCAAGAAAACTTGGTCTTTTGCGATTATGAAAATGGATTATGCTCAAAACACAAGCCAACTTGACATATTGGTATATTGATAGAGACTGAAAGTTTAGTATGATCCTTAAGTTAGATCTAGTTCATAAGATTTTTCAACTCGATTATCTTTGCACTATGAGCCATGTTAGCATAACTTGAAGTTGATGAGTGAAGTATATACTAGAGAACCTTAGAATAATAGTAGAGACTTAACCCTGAAAGTTTTGAACCTTTCTATTTTTCCGAGGGTTATACATAAACTCTGATTTTTCTTGAGTTCGTATTATCTCGTTGATGATCTCATTATTCTCATTTTCCTAATCAATTGCATTGGAAATGACATCAAAATTGAATTATTACACTAGAACTTCTTGGCTTATTCAATTGAGATGTCATAATATTGACCCGAACTTAGGAAATGATCTAGGCATTTTTTTCCTTTTCTTTAGACCATTAACTAGCCTTTTAACTTACCCATAACATTAACCTTTTTGTAGCCTTTTGAGCCTTAGAATAACTTTTATTTGTTAACCCATTAACCTTTACCCAACTTTTCTGGGAACGTGTATGGATAAATATACTTGGTGTAAAAAGGGCATTAAAGAGAAAAATATGAGATATTTCATAAATCCTCTATGTGAAAAAAAAAATGATTCTTCAATGAGGATAAAGATGTGATTTATTCTTGACAGCCCTAATTGTTCGTTGAATAGGTGTATACATTCCTAGAAATTTTTGTTAGAATCCTTTGACATTCCTTATTAACCATTACCCAAGCCCCGTTACAACCCAACAAAGTCCTAGTTGATCGTAGGTAAAGGTTGGTTCCGTAGATGTGGAGATTTAATAACCAAGACCTATGGTGTTTGATTCAACATTCCCAAAAGTAATTGATATTCCTGTCCATGAGATCATGTTCATTCCAATCTTGAAAAGTTCGTTATTCATAATACTATATGTGAGATGATTGTTTTCCATTATTTACTTTTTCCTCACATATAAACTGAGTGAAATACCAAATCTCTGAGTGCTTTATTGTGAGTGACATGAGAGGTTTGAAGTCAAAACAAACTTTCTACATGAGATTTAGTCATTATTTTACTTTGAAATGAAAAATTATGTTGATAGTGCTTTCCACACAGACACATTGAATTGAGGATGATTATGAAAATTTTCTAACTTTTGGAGAATATTAAATTATTTGGAGATTTGTTGATACACGAAAATGACACTGTTGGTTTCTTGCATATCTTGAAGTTTTAAAATAAACACTGTTTGACCAAGTTTTGTTGAGTCAGTAATGTTTGTGGGTAACATTTTTTGGAAACCCTCACGAGACTATAACTCATCCCCTAGAGGTAATCTAGGGGTTCAAAGCCTTGTTGAACGTTTTCAAAGGTAAGTGCAATTGACGATTCCTGCGAAAGTGAGTTAGGATTTTATTTATGATTTTCTTTTCTTTGTTTTGTTCGAGGACTAGCAAAATATAGGTTTGGGGGTATTTCATAATCACATAATTATAACATTATTACCTCTTATTATATTTTTGTTAATCCTTATTTTTATCTTATTTTAGATTAATTATTAAATTTTTGTGTTTTTGTAGAATGTGGAGCTATAATGAAGAAATCAGAGAAAAATGCAATGAACATATCTCAGACGGTGACTTCAGAGGAAATGGAGGTGAAAATAGCCTAAGCCCATAACCTAAACTCAAAACCAAGACCATAAACTCAAACCCAAAAAATATTCTCCCATTTATCCCATCTTCAGATTTGATTTTACCTTGATTCATGGAGTGAATCATCCCTTTATCTCATCTCTATTCATTTTGTTCATTATCTATAAATACAATAGAAAATGAATGTGAAAGGGGAGGAGGAGAAGGGAATCAAGCCTCAATAGCCAAAATTAAATCCTCCTTCCTTCACAAAGTGATTTTCATCACACCCATCTCATCACCATCCATCTCTCACTCCCTCTCTGTCAAGACCATCTGTCTCTCCGCCACCTTCCCTGCCAACCACCGAGCACCACAATCATCCATCACAGTCCTCGCACAACAAAACAGGGAGCATCTCCCTGTTTTCTCGTCATGTTCCTCTCCATCTCCCTGTTTTAACATCACGTCCTCACCACCCAGTTCCTCGCTAGCAACCATGCACACCACTCCATATCCTCATCCCCTGTTCTCACCGTCACAAGCAGCACAACACAACCACCGCGACAGAAGCAGAAACAGGGAGCACCGCCCCTGTTTCTCTCGCCGTTCTCGTCTTTCTTCTCGTCTTTTTCTCTCATTCGTTTCTCCTTGATATCTCTTTCGCTCTTGCAGGATTAGCAGCAACGAAGAAGGCGTAGGCGAAGCAAGAAACAGCAGCGGCGCAAAACTGGTTCGCTGGAGACGAAGGCGCAAGTTTTCTAGCGGGAGAAAAATTGTTTTTAAAAATAATTTGGTTACTGACACCCAGTGAATCATAAGAGCACCCCGACTGGGCATGGCCTGACGTTATTGACATCCTGGAAATCTGATGTACCACCCCACTGGATCTGGCACTGTTTGCAACCTGCTGATCTGCTGAGTACCACCGCACCGAGGCGGCGACAAACCAAAAGGGTTGTATAATTTATTTTAATTTATTTTACTGACTTGAATGCTTAATTGTTAATTACAATTTTATTTCAGAAATTTGATAAATTGCTTTCACCTTTCATGTTCGATTAAAACTTGATATGTTTGGTAGTTAGATTCACATTTTATCAATATTCAAAGCATGAGCTAACAAATATTGAGCTTGAACTTTGATTAAGTGTGCCCTAAAAAGATACTTAATGCTTGGTAAGAGTTTATTTGTTTGAGATAAATTGTTAATGTTTGACAGAAACTTGATATGATTGGAATTGGATTTTAATGATCACATCTTCGGTGCAAGCAAGGGATCCTCATCCCTAAAGCTTCTCATTTATAATTTCAGTAATTTAGATTTAAATATATTTGCTAACTCATCGGTGAGTCCAAACCCCACAAAATCCATCTCATCCATCTTTCCCTTTTATTTTATTTTTCTTATTTTTAATTTATTTTTAGTTTAGTTTTAAAAACACTGTAACCCTATTTTTCTGTAAATTAGTTTAGATAAATTCTAAAATTCAACTGCATCCACTTTCCTCGTGGGATCGACCCGTACTTGCCGTTGTCTACCAGTTAGACACCGTGGACTTGCGGTTATTACAAGTGGGTCAAATTAGCCTAGTTATTTAGGCCGGTTAAACCCGCAACATTTAGGTTACTAAAATCTGCATCAAGTTTTTAGAGCCGTTGCCGGGGATTGTAACGGTACAATCAAAGTCTAGGGTTTATTTTCACTAGTTGATAGATTGGGTATAATTGTCTTTGTTTAGGAACAGTGTTAGGAATCTTTTGCGTTTTTGTTTTAATAGTTTGAAATTTAATTTATTTTGCAGGTGATCATACACATAGGAGCTAAAGTGGGAACGAAGTGAAAATGGACGTCGTGAAACACAAGCAGAAATGATAGTAGCAAAGTGCGCGTACACACACACACACAAATATATATATATATATATATGTGTATATTTTGATTTTCCTTTTCAGGTTGTGATTCGCGTGGACATTCTCAGAAGTCGGCTAGCTGTTAGGTGGACAATGCTTCGGGTCCACGATAACTCGACTTGTAGCTGGCACCGCAAGTAACCCGAAAGAGGTTCACGCCAGAGGTAATTTTCTGTTGTGATCACTTGTGTTTTGGTTGTTTAGGTAGTATTGCATGAAAATTTGAATAGTGTGGCAGGATTGATTTGCATGCCTCCTCCCGCGGATAGGTTAACCACCATTTATTTTAGGGTTAGGAACCTAAGCCTTCACTATTTAAAAATTTATAGCAAGATATGTGTCTAGGACAGGTTTGACGCTCATAGGGTCCCTTTTTGGTAGTTTGAATGCTTAAAGTAGTTAAGTCAAGGAACATATCGTACCTGGGAATAGTTTTTGAACTGGCATTTCACTTTGAGTTGGAAAGTGAAGAAAGAGGTATAAACAATTTGTAGTGGCGGATTGATAGGAGATTACCATGCCTCTCCCACGGTCTGGTAAATTAAATTGAATTTCAACCCTGCATTAGTAACAAAATTCTAGGGTTGTCTGCCATTCATCTTGTTTGGGCATCATTTAGGTGTCGTTTAGGGTTCCGTTGTTTTTATTTTTTTTTAGAGTTAGATCATTTTCATATAGAGGTTAGGCATGCATTAAAAAGAACTTGAACCTTGCTAAGGAGTGTTGACTTTGAAACTTCGATGTCCCTTAATTTATGCGTACCCGGGCGTGTGATTTTAAGAGTAAGCTAGTCCAAAAAGACCCCAAGGAGTTCTTTGAAGTTTTCACTACTTTTCTAGGTTCCTCCTCCTTGTCTACGAAGACCAAAGGGATGGCTGAGGAGAAGGCCTTTAAGGATTACTACTCTCCTTTTTTCAACAGTGGCCCATCTTGCATTGTTTTACGTGAGACAACTACAAATAGCTTTGAACTCAAACCATCCATTTTCCGTTTTTTCCCTTTATTCTATGGTTTTGAGAAAGAAGATCCATATCTTCATGTCAAAGATTTTATTGACATCTATGCTATCCTTAAGTACCAAAAATTTTTAGATGAATCGGTCCGTCTTAGGTTGTTTCCCTTTTCTCTGAAAGATAAGGCGAAATCGTGGTTAAATTCGTTAGAGACAAGATCCATCACAACTTGGAATGCGTTGTCAAAAAAGTTATTGTCAAAGTATTTTCCCATTCAAAAAACAAATGCCCTCTGATGAGATATGTCCGATTTTCAACAAAAAGAGCGCAAACATTTCTATGAATGTTGGGAAAGGTTCAATGCACTCAGTGTTAAGTATCCCCACAATGAATTTGAGAAGTGGCATCTAGCTCAATATTTCCAAGATGGTTTAACCCCTCAAAACCAACGTATGATTGATGCGACTAGTGGTGAGTCACTAATGAAGATGAGCGTTAAAAAGATTTGGGAGTTCTTTGAAACGCTTTCTGAAATTTCTCAACAATGGGATTATTCAAGAAAGGATTCTGATAGGCGTAAGGGTGGTATATATGAAGTTAGAGATACATCCGCTTACTCCTCTTCTGCCTTGAAGCTAGAAGCAGTTGTTATGACTATGACTCAGAAAATTGATGAAATTTTGAATGACTCCACCTACACCTCCCACAAATGTTTCATCTGAGGTTTGTGTTGCATGTTCAAGTCCTAGTCATTCCATAGCTGATTATGATTTGGAAAATGATTATCCTGCATACTTTATTGAGCAAGTCAATTCTTTTAATGCTATGCGGCGACTTGGTAACAATTCACAACCTAACTATTACAATTCATTGTTGGCCAAGCATCCAAATCTCTTCTAGGCCAAAGGCCCATACCAAGAGGGACCTGTTGCTATCTCCCAGTCTTCTCAAGCCCCAAATCCTATTAGGCCTCAATTTAACCAAGTTTCACCATTGAAAACATCTAGTTTAGATAACACGGTTAATCATTTTATTACAGAAAGTATAATTGAGTAGAATTCTCATGTTATATCAGAGTTAAAAGTCACAACTCAACATCAATCTCAAGCCATTAATAGACTTTAGATAGCTATGAGTAAGATTTCTTAGTCATCCTCTGAGAGAGAGGCAGAAAGATTTCCTAGTCAACATGTTACTAACCCAAAGGGTCAATTAGCAATTGGTAGCACATTTAAGCCCTGTCATGAAGATGTCCAATCTATTGCTAGACTTAGGAGTGGAAACAAGTTGACAATTAGGTACTAGTGCCTAATTCTAGTGTCACTGCATCTCCATCTGACAAGGAGGCTGATAAAGCCTCACCTTCTAAAGATGTTCCTCTTGAGGTAAACATATTTTCCCCAAAGAGCCCATTTTTTCTGTCTACATTCACAATCCCCCCAGAAAAAATCCACCAGTAACTTCTAAATCCTCGATGGGTACGCTTATGGCACTAATTTGTAAACTGGAATAGAACGTAGCACATTCTTAATCAAAATCAATCTTCCTCCTGAAGATAAGAGTTTCGCCTTCCACCCGTTTATCCTTTTTTGAATTTTGCTGACTAATTCATCAAAGAAGATAATTTTGCATCTTCACTGATAAATGGATACCCCCAAATACTTCATAGGAGAGCCTCTATACTGAAAACATGTATATGTCTTCACAACCACCACCCTTTTTGCAAAAGCTTTTTCCTCCGCCATAAAAGAACTTTTGTATGCATTTATTTTTTTACCCGAGGCTCTGCAATATCTCTCTAGGAAGCTAATGCAACCTGTAATAGAAGACTTCCTACCATTGAGAAAAATGAGAGTGTTATCCGCAGATGTGTGATTGGCGTGCAATCTCTAGGAGTATAATAATAACAAATCTCCCCCTTTTCAAAGACCGCCTTCAGACTTCTGTTTAAAACCTCGGAGGCAATGATGAATAACATAGGGGATAGTGGGTCTCCTTGTCTAAGTCCCCTCGCAGACTTGAAATAGAGATTATAAACTCTTTGTAGAAACACTGAGAATCCACAGTTAGACAAACAATTGGCAATACTATGGCACACTCTATTGTTAAAGCAAAACCGTTTAAGAACTGCTAAAAGAAAAGACCCTTTCAGGCAATCATACGCCTTTTCCATGTCAATCTTTAGAGCCACATTTCCATCAATGACCTTTCTATTGATTTCTCTATCCAATTCCTAAGCAATCCTAATATTCTCCACAATAGATCTCCCCCTCACAAAGGCCCCTTGTTCTTGGCCCACCATATCAGGTAATAATAAAGCTAGTCTATTACAAAGTAATTTACTAAAGATTTTATAAATCACATTGCATAAACTAATTAGGGAACAAGTCAGAGAAAAAACTTGGTGAGTCCACCTTAGGAATCATAGCAATCAAATTGGCTAAAAAAAGCTGAAGGAAAAGATTCCCCTTCAAAAACCTGAATAGTCGCATTCCATATATCTATGCCAACCAATTTTGAGCATGTCTGAAAGAAACCCACTGTAAATCCATCCGGTCTTGGCACATTGTTTCTCAGAATGCCCAAGGTAGCCTGTTTCACCTCCTTCAGTGACGGCCTTCTGACTAACTCCTCACAACTCAAGCTAGAAATGGCTGATGGAATACAATCAATGAGTTCAATATCCATTTCATGCAGATCCTGAAAAGTAAGCAATTGTTGAAAATACCCATTTTTTACCGCAGAATTTCGCTAGAGTCCGAAATCTCCCTACCCCCCCCCCCCCGGGAGCGTTATCGAAGTAATAGCACATCTTTCCTGTTTAGATTTCACCGAAGAGAAAAAATATTTTGTGCTAGCATCCCCTTCTTAAAACTCTTTCTCTCCTGATTTCTGCATCCAATTAAGTTCCTCCTGTTTAAGTGCTAGTCTATATTTTGCCTGACACCTGCTCAAATTACAACACGCATTAACATCCCAGTTTGCCTCTGTGTTAAAGTTATTTCTCCCATTCTCTTCCCATCCAAAAAGAAGAATAGTTTCCCATTGGTTCATTTCATCTTCCAATGCTCTAATTTTGCTAGAGACATTGCCAAAACTTTCTTTATTCCACTTAATAAGCGCTTTGCGAGTCAATTTTAACTTTACATCAACCACATCCAGCGCTCTCATGCTACCCACATCAACTCCCCACATCGAGTCCACCAATGCCTCAAAAATCGGATGCGAAGTCCACATATTCAGAAACCTAAACGGATATAAACCTGATCTAGGCTGTATAGGCAACGAAGCCTGAATAAGAGCATGGTCTAAGAATGTGGGTTGTAAATGTTCCACTTTGGTGCTCATCAACTGAGAAATCCAAGCCGAATTTACCAAGACTCTATCCAGTCTTGCCCTAATTCGCTCGTTCCCTCGCCTATTATTACACCATTCCAAAAAGTTGGCCATGTTGCTCATAGAAGGAAAATTATCTCCCAATTTCTCTTGATCATTGACAAAAGTATTAAAATCCTCGCCAACCATCCAAGGGATATCACAATGCAACGCAAAACTTTCCATATTAGCCCCATAGAGCTACCAGCGGCGTCTTCAACACCCACCAAATCTCCTGAAACAGTTGTTGGGATCGAGTCCTCCACCACTACAACATTGGACAGTGCTGCCAGCTTACATACAGAGACCTTAGACTCTGTTTTCTCTTAACCAACTGCTCCTACAGTTTGTTTAGAGGCAAAGCTCATAGACTCTGCTCTCAAGACTGATTTTACCGCTTTCTCGATGTCGCTAAGCGTATAGCCAACCTGCACTAAGCCCTCCCTATCATTCTCTAGAAGAAACACTAGTTCCATCTGCTACTCACTGTCCTTGTGCAAATCTGAGTCCCTATCCTCAAGCTTTCCATTGATTTTTTGTTCCAACTCACCCTCTTCCATCATCAAGACATCGAAGTTGTTATTCACGGTGACAGGGATAAATTCCTCAATGGTCTCGGCCTCGTTAACAACGCTTTCTCTTATATTAATCTTGGTAGCTAACACCTCTTGCTCCTTCTTGGATTGTGACATAACAATTTCTTGATCTAAATCAGTCCCTGCAACTTCCAAGTTCCTATTGTCATTAGGAATTACAATCCCATTGGACAAATTAATTATGTTTTCCTTTTTGCCACTACTTTCCTTGCCGTTCAAATCTTTAGCACCACTTGTTCCACCCTCCTCAACCACAGGGACCCGAGATAGCTTGTTCACAAGTCTAAAAACTTGTTTCATTGTTTTTGTGATTTTGGCCTTCTCCGCATCACGGTGCACCTTCGTTTGTTCCTTACTTTTAGGGGGTTGTGCCCTTTTCTGACCAAGAATCTTTCTACAGTAGGAATCTTGATGCCCGATCATAGAGCAACACTCACAATATTTGAAACCCAAATAGATGAGTTTTTGCCAAAAACCATTACTACCCGAGTTCTTAATCCAGATTTTGGGAGGGAAGGGAATCGAAGAATCCATCTCCACACATATCCTAGCGTTCGAGCCCCACTTCGCAAATCTGCCTTCCAGCTGTGGCATCATGCGTGAAGCTCAATAGATAAAGTAGGAGAAGCCACCCAGAGTTGGTTGTGGGTATTATCTCCGAGATTGGATGGCACGACACGCCGTTGGAACACCGAAAGATGAAAGACAAACTCGACCCCTGAGGGTGAGTCCGTAACTCTTTTTCCCAATGTAAGAAGTTACAAGGTCCCATGGAACCAATTGGATGCTCGCCAAACCAGGTCACACCACATAATAACGAGTCTTGTCAAGACTCATCACTGCAAATGTCAGAAAATTCAAAGACTCCAACAACAAAGATCTTCTATTAGCCTTTGGAAAATCCGAAATGTATTTTTTGGAGAGATGCATGAGAAGAACATGTTCTACTGCATTCATGGAAATGCTTGGAATTGTTAATACCAGCCTGTATATAGGCGTGACGGTTCACGAAACAACGTCAATCAATAGTTACCTCAGCATTAAATATCGCACAGATAACAAAGAGGTGACGGTTCCATTCGCAACTGCACAAGTCCACATTCATCGAATTAATGGCGCTGAACGCATCCCCTTTAACTGGGGGGAGTAACTGATATTGAACCATCTCGTAATCTACGTTGTACACCTAGCATGTTGATATTTACAATAGGGCCCATCCAACTAGTGGGCCCAAGCGAATACCCTGCCAGATCTAGCCCAATACACGCAGTGACAAAAGCCTCAAAAGCCTTAAGCGCCCATGGAATGCAGAGCACGCCTAAGTGACATTGTCAATAAATCTAAGGTATTCACTCTATTAAAATTTCCCTGGTGTTCATTAAACTTGGATAAACTCAATTCGGTCAATCTATAGTGATCCAACTCCATAAACAAATTTATCGGTTTGACCTCCGTGTCTGACTATCATGCGAATTAAGTAAGTCAGGACACCCAAGTTAGACTTACACGCCTAAGGCCAAGTGGAGGCCTAACCTGACCAAAGCATAATCAATTTCGACTAATGGTAATGACTTTTGGTCTGTTCTAACACCTAGTCCGTCAAGCGCGGATGATGATGGGTTAGAAAGTGGAAGTCTAGTCACTTCTCATCAAGCCTGATGACGATAGCTTGCTAGGGACCATTGTCCTTCCACGGACAGTGATCCTCAAACCCGACCAAAGCTTAGTCAATTCCAATTGATGACAATGTCTTCTGGTCTGCTCTAACGCCTAGTCCATCAAGCACGGATGATGATTGGTTAGAAAGTGAGAGTCTAGTCAGTGCTCATCTAGCCCGGTGACGATGGCTTGCCAGGAATCATCATCCTTCCATGGACAATGATCGCCAAACCCGACCAAAGCTTAGTCAGTTTTGACTGATGATGGTGGCTTCTGGTCTGCTCTAACACCTAGTCTGTCGATCGCGGATGATGATGGGTTAGAAAATGGGAGTCTAGTCAGCGTTCATCGAGCCTGATGACGATGGCTTACCAGATATCATTGTCTTTCCATGGATAGTAATTTTTGAACCCGACCAAAGCTTAGTCAGTTCCAGCTGATGACAATGGCTTCTGGTACGCTTTAACACTTAGTCCGTCGAGCGCGGATGATGATGAGTTAGAAAGTGGGAGTCTAGTCAGTGCTCATCGAGCCTGATGACGATGGCTTGTCGCGGAACATTGTCCTTCCACGGACAGTGATCCCCAAACCCAACCAAAACTTAGTTAGTTTCGACTGATGACGATGGCTTCTAGTCCGCTCTAATGCCTAGTCTTTCGAGTGTGGATGACGATGGGTTAGAAAGTGGCAGTCTTGTTAGCGTTCTCAACACCTAATAACGATGACTTTCCATGGGTCATTGTCCAACAACAGACAAAGATCGCAAAACCCTACTAAAACTTAGTTAGTTTCGACTGATGACGATAGCTTCTAGTCCGCAATAAGACTGTTGTCCGCCGAGCACTGGTGAAAATGGCTTAGAAAGTGGGAGTCTAGTCAGCGTTCTCAACGCCTAATGATGATGACTTGCCAGGAATCATTGTCCAACCACAGACAATGATCGCCAAACCCAACCAAACCTTAGTTGGTTTCGATTGATGATGATAGTTTCCAATCCGCTCTAAGACCGTAGCCCGCCGCATGCGGATGATAATGGCCTAAAACGTGGGAGTCTAGTCAATGTTCTCAACGCCTCATCACAATGACTTGCCAGAGATATTTGCCAAACTTTGGACAACGATCGTCGAGCCCCACCAAAGCTTAGTGAGTTTTGATTGATGACAATAGCTTCTGGTCCGACCTGAAGCCTAGCTTACCAGAAGCAGACAAGAGTGGCTTAAAAGCCTAGTCACAGGTCATGAAGCTTAACTCAGATGACCTACAAAGACCACTGTCCGACCACTTATAGCGATGCACATGCTTTACCACAGTCTGATCTGTTCGCTTATACTAGCAGCGACAATTGCTGGTCGATCACAATGGCAGATCATAAAGGCGAACAATAGCCTGTTCTAAATGATCTATTACCAGCCAAGTTCATTCCCTCGCATGTAGTTTAGCTAACTTACAAGACTTGGCAAATACAACTTCTCAACCTTTAAAGAGTAAAAACCCGGATTGTTTGAACTATAGCAACATAAGCGGTCAGAACTCTCATCAGCTGATCAATCCTATGGTTTCCTGACGCAGCAAAATCTCTTATCTAAAAGCTAATGCCACGATAAGAAAAAAAAATCTAACAGGAAAAGCCAAACAAGTACACAAGTACAAAGTTCTACTCAACATATCATATTTCATTAATAATTCGAAGAATATAGAATTCACTCCTCGTCAGGAGGAGATTCGGTAACGGAGCTAGATTTGGCAAGAGAATAAGCAGGGGATGTGTTCGTACGCGCTGCCACTCGGACACCCTGATCTTGATCCCTTTATTCTTCTGATTGATCGGAGTCTTCCCCAAACTCCACAAAGGACACCTCTTTGTAGTAAGAAAGGTCCCAATCCGCATGCTCCTCCTTCATCAGCTGCAACAACTCCAGTCTTCCTTGCACAACTCCGTTGAACTCAAATGAGCCTTGGGCCCTGCAGAGCTTCTTTCGTGTACTCTTGACTCAGCGAGCTCTTTCTCCAGCTATTCCTATTTTCCCGACAGCGCATCAGTTTTGGACTGCTCAGTAGTCAGGTTGTCCTTTAATGCATTTGCCAGAAGGAGCTACTCTTCCGCTGTCCTCACACTCTTGGCAATGAAATCAACATCAGCCTCTAGTTGCTAACATCTGACAGTCCACTATGACTCCTTCTTGGCTTTTTCCTCATTCATAGCTTGCATCTCAGCCTGCGCCTTGGCTACAATCTCCAGAGAAAATTGTAAGTCATGATGGACAAGGTTTAGTTCTTCCTCGAACCTGGCCCTTGCAGACACTACCCCTTCTAAATCAGACTCAAGCGCTTCCAAGCGAATCCTCTGAGCCTCCGATCATGCCTGCCAAGCCCCCGGATCACCAGCCAACTGGGCATGCCTCATTTCTTTGAGTTGTTTCCTCAATGATTCAATTTCATGGAGAGCATCAGAGTATGACTTCTGTAAATTTGCAAATACTCGCTCCATGGTATACACCCTCTCACGAGCAGCCTCTACTTCTGTCCCAACGACAATAACTTGGTTCAGATATGAAATCCCTAGCACGAGATGTTTCTGCCCCTTGTCCATGTGCTTTCCCAGAATATCACCATCTGGCTTCATAGCGTAGTTCGCCAGCCAGTCATTCCATTTAATGATATGCTTCCCGGAGGCATAGTAAATGTACACATCTTGGTGTCAGGCTTGGTTGCTCATCTTTAACACATCCAGGGCTAATAGACTGATTCACAAATCCGGATGGTGGTTCTCTAGGTGACAGTCTGATGACTCTTTCGCAAGCCAAGGAGACTCGCGGTCCATGGAGCGGTTATACTTGAAATCCTTCAACAAAAAAACACGAGTCTGACTTGTATCAGACGAAGCTTCCATACCCGCCTGTAGCAATAGGTTGTTCATGACCTTCGCCTTTTCAGTACTCAACTCATTACATCATCAACCCCCACCGTTTGCAGATATTCTTGCTCCAACTCGGGGAGAAAAATAAGGGCATTTGCCTGAGCATCATGCCCCTCGGATATAACAGCTTCTGCCCTAGCGTGCGAATCAAGAACTTGCTCTGCAGATTTGCGTCCCACCTCTAAAGGGGTTGAACGCTCACGAGTAGGCTTAGTCACAGCACAAGGCTTCTTTGAGCACACAGAGGAAGAAAGCGCCTCATTCAACTCCGCCCTCCTTAACGGGCTCAGAATCTAAACTTTTGGGAGCTTCCTCTTCTTCGTAGAGGGTTTGCCTTCGGACTTCTGCTTCGGAACTCTACAAAGAATAAAAGCCTCATCATACCAATAAGCCCACAGTCCGCTGCTCTTGATGTTAATAGGTTGAACGACATCCTCTACCCGCATCTGAGGTATGTCATGAAATTTATCCATAACTGCTTCGTCCTCGAAAGAAAGGGGCACAGTTGGAAATTTCCCATAAGAAAGTACATATAACAATTCAATGTGCAATCAACACTGGCAGAATCGAGAACAAAACTAAACTTACTCAGTTTCCTGAACTCTCGCTCGATCGGATGACCAGTAAGCTGAAAATACTTGCAGTCTGTAGAAGCCATAAAACACTATTTCTGCTAGAACTTGAAATCGTCAGGCAGATTTCAAAAACAGTCCGGCAGCGTCAACACACATACAACATGCTCATTTATCCTAATAGAAGTGAACATTTGAATCACCCTCTGAGACACTCGGACACCAGCGTCCTACGCTCTAATTAGAATGACGATAATGGTCCTATACCCATTGGAACCCAGTTGAGCGGGTGGAATGCCGAGATACGTCAAGAAGCTCCAAATCACCTTGATGATGGGAAAATGGGTGCCCAATTAAAGCATACCTCGATGCAAACAGATAAATCCTTCTGGAGGAGACAACAACGTCTTACCTACACCCAATGTGAATAACACCAGATCATCAAGGATCCCATATGTCTCACGAAGGCCCTCCAGATTCGACTCAGATATTAACTTCTCCTCAAAGAATTTACAGCCTTTAGCGAACAGTTTATCAGAAAGCAGATTTTGTCCAACAATATAAGAACGTACATACTTTCGATTATGGAAGTTGATCAAAGTCAAAAGCGCGAAAAGTGAAACAACAAAGCAGTGTCTCTAAGATCGAAAGACTGAAGAAAATAAACTCTTCAGAGAAGGGGATCTATATAGAAAATAAAATTCTCACATTATCTCTTTCAAACAAATGCACGCCCAATTTATGAAGGTCGCCGCTCGGGTAGATGATTCAGAATCAACCATCATAACCGTTCATGCCCTCTTTGTCATGACTTAGTGGACGGACGAGTTGGCCTACTAACTCGGGGGAGTAGCTGATGATACACAAAACCATTCTCTAATCTGCGTCGTACACGCGTCATGATAATCTCGTTAGCAAATCTAAGCGGGCCTCATTGCCGACCCAATCTTGCAAAGCCTAGACAACACTAAGCCCACTTTGGTAGAATCCAGAGGGTTGGGCCTGAATTGCAGAGCCCTACTAGGCCCACACATCACATGGTCAAGCCCAATACCCGTAAAGCCTAATCATGCAAGTATCTGGGGGATCGAGCCAAGTCGAGCATGTCAGCAATACATTGGTTCCGACTAGGAAATAAATACCAGAGTATAAGTCGTGAATGAAAACTTCTTTGCAAGGACGACACTCCAAAAGGAAAACCTCTCCCGTAGATCTAGGAGCATAGGTCGTGTACGAAAACTCTCCTACGTGGATGACTCTCAACTAGGAAATGATCTCCTGCAATATCTCTTTCCCTAAACTACGACACTAAAGGCCTAACCGAATGAGGACTCTCGTATTATAAATAGAACACATGGTTGATGAACAAGGGTACACTACAATACCCAATTTACAGCTTTAAGCCTTTCTCAAGCCTTGTCTGACTTTAGCATCGGAGTGTCGTCGCCCGCCACAACGGTGGTTTTTGGCTCACGTGTGTTCCCTGTAAAGGTCAAGGTCAAGGAGAACCGGATTCGACTACATCAAATAGGAAGGAATACTTTTTCCATTCAAGTTGAAACTATAACACAATACATTTAATGTTATTTGCATTTTCACTAAGAATTCCAATTCAAACAGAACAATCAAAAGCATAGTGCATGAGTAACCCCGACATGTTTTCACATATATCTTGAGGACCACGTTTTCAAATATATCTCAAGGAGAGCATGTCAAAATTAATTAAAACCATTAGTCCTATTGTTGATTCACGTATTTCATCAAAATTTTGGGACAAATGGATTAGCATAACATATATTTCAGTATTACTAGGGAACCGGGTTTTTGCAACCAGCTTCTACAAGCAGGATGACGTGGCATGATCTTGAAAGAATTATGAAAATCTCCAAAGTGTTTATGCATATCTCGAGGTTTATAAAAACTCCCTTGATCATGCCACATTATCCTGGTTGCATAATTCGGCTGCAAAACATGGTTCCCTAGCATGAATCTATATATTTAACATACAAATTGGTGTGAAATATTTTTATATGTATCTCGAGGAGTAAAAAGGCTGATATTTTGACACATTATTTCTGATGTTAATCCAAAAGTTCATCAAAATTTTATCTCAAACGGATCAATGAAAAATGTAATACATGTGCAAGTTGGTCTATTTGAGGAACACATGTTCAAACGGGCTAAATTATCATATTTCCCTGGCCTTGTCTTAGTTCAACACAATTACTTTTGATTGCCATAAATGAAGTGAACTTCGTCATTATGTAATTTTTAACCCTATTGATTCACAAACTTTAGAATTTTACAGTTATTTAACCCATATTCAACCATTTTTTTTATCTTAACAACCAAATGTAACTTATGTTTTCTAATTTTCTATAATGCCTCTATTCAATTGGGTTATTATAATTAATGCATTAATTTATTTATTTAAAAAAACACATTGGTCCATGCACCAACCAATTTTGATAAATTGTCCTTCAATTTATTAAATTATGTTATTACACAATGCCAGCTACAAATGCCCATAAGCAAATTGTTGCACGCATTGCAGGCACAACCACACTAGCATATATGAAATCTAAAAATTATAGCATGTAAATGATATTTCACATGCTACTTCCTATGTTCAACAATAATTGATGACTAAATGAACAATGCTTGGAATAACCACATAAATTACTAATCATTATGCAGAAAAACCAGACTACAATATGTGATCATCATCTAAGAGAGCCTATCCAGACCATTGATTTACTAAATAAAATCACTACTGGAGTCTGATTGTACTTGCATATGCATTTATGCAAAAAATTAATGAGATCTACTACAAAAGAGGCCAATTGTGGTGGATGATATATGACAGGAAAGGCCTAATCCCAACACAGGAAAAGCTATATCCGCCAGGAAAATCATGCACTGGCGGATAAGAAAACTTGGTGGCGGATATAAATGACAGTAAAAATTAATAAGTGGCGCTTGTAAATGCGAGGAAAGCGGATGCGGCGGCACATATATACGCCGGTTCAACAACTGTATTTGCCAGAACTATCACGCCCTGATTTCCAAGATGCAAACATATCTCAAAAATCGATACGCGATGCCAAAACCTAAACATTTTTTTAAAAGAAAAACATAAGAATCATACAAACAATTCAATAAAATGGGCTAACTCACCATCATAAAAGACGAGCATCGCCAACTTAGCTCCACTTGCAACACCACCACAAATCTCGCGAAATTTCAACGACAATTTCATTTTTTGAAATTACAAAAAAAAAGGTCGAAAGAAAAAATTACATTTTTTCGAGGGTTTATTTTGAAAATTTTCAAGGTTTTTTCGTTAATTTCAAAAAAAATCATAAATTTCATTGTTTCATAAATATGCAAAATCCAGCTACCAAAAATTACATTTTTCGAGGGTTTTTTGGAAAAATTTCGTGGTTTTATCATGTTATCAATTCTTCTAATTATTTATTATTTTTTAAACTACCTCCAAATTTTCTGTTATCATTTCTTCTACTTATATATTGATTTTTGAAACCACCCCGATTTTCTAATTATATATTAATGTCATGTGTATTTCATTTCTTGGTATTTAGGCTTCATTTAATTTGTTTTATAGATTTATTTAATAGATTCATTTAATGTATTTATTTACTTGCATCTTTTTTTTTCACATATTCCATATACCCTCGAAATATAGATTTATATTTTATGTATCCTCGAAGTTTTTACATTTTTTCTTTACACACCAAAATATTTCTTAAAAGCAGGAGACCGAAATGAACTCAAAAAATGAAATCACAATCCATATCACCACCTACACCCAGGTAGGGGTACACCCATTTGCTACAAAACAAGCAAATGGGTGTGTACTAACTGGTATGAGCAGACCACAAATACATAACAGTACTACACAACCAAAGAATGCCACGATGATGCTATAAATTATTGTATATATATCAGACATAAACCGAGATGCAGCTAATGCATGAGATGCAAGATGAAATGGGAGAAATTCACATCGTGTTAAGATTTTCAATCAACTCGCCATAATCAAAGTCATTAAACTATTCGTCATTATGAAAGTCATCACCATCAGGACTACAAATACACATACCTCTAACCTGGCATATATATAACCTTGCATATATACAATACTCGAACAAAACTCATGTCGTACTCTAAACCAATGTGCTTGGGAACGACCCATTACCTTAGGCTAAACCAAACTAAAGCAATGACTTATTTTTCCCATATAGGTGAACATATCCCATTATCCTAATGTCATAAACATAAAAGTTCTAGTTACGCATCATGAAGCCAAGTAAAATCCATACTAACCAATACAGCAGGGAACCATTAGAACTATTGAATGTATAATGATGTAGTCGATTCCTGCTCTCCTTCTTCGCCGTTACCTAGACATGCACAAGTAGCACACATGAGCCAAAGACCACCATGTGGCGGCAGATGGCACTCCGATGCTTAAGTTAGATAAGGCTTTGGAGAGGCTTAAAGCTGTAAATTTGGATTCGGCTAGGCCTTTGGGGCGTAGTTTAGGGAAAGAGATCTTGTTGGAGATCCATTCCTGTTTTGGAGTTGTCCATGTAAAGAGGTTTCCCTACACGACTTGTGCTTCTAGATTTGCGAGAGACGTTCCTCGTTTTGAGTGTTGTCCATGCAAGGAAGTTTCTTTGCCCCAACTTATACTCTAGTATTTGTTTCCTAGTTAGAACCGATGTATTATCGGCCTATCTGTCTTGAGTCGATTCCCCATATAATTGCCTTATCAGGACTTACTCTTTCCTTTTCAGAGCTTACAAGTATTGGGTTTTACCGCGTGACGTATGGCTTACTAAGGCGCTGCAATTCAGATCCAACGTTATGAAATCTGCCAATAGTGGGCTTAATGTTGTTTGGGCCTTGCTGGATTGAGCATGCAATCGATCCTGCTTTGTTCTGTTGATGAGATAATAATGACACGCGTACAGTGTTGATTAGAGGGTGGTTTGGTGTATCATTAGCTACTCCCCCTGAGTTGGTTGGCCATCTCACCGGTCCACTTAGTCATTTAATGAAGTAACTGTACGGTCATGGTGGTCGAGTATGAGTTGTTTCCTCAAGCAGCGAGTTTCATTAATTGGGTGTGCGTCTGCTCGAAAGAAAGAAACACAGGAGTTCTATTTTCTATATAAATCTCCTTTCTGTAGAGTTTGACTTTTTACTCTTTTAATATTAGAAACTTTGCTTTGTCGTACTGCATTTCGTGCTTTTGACTTTGCTCAGCATTTGTATTCGAAAGCTTGTGATATCTTTCATGGCGGGCCGAAATTAGCTTTTCGATGATCTGTTCACTAAGGGTCGCAAGTTCTTTGAGGAGAGGTTGCTCTCCGAGTCAGATTTGGAAGTCTTTCGTAGAACATACGGGGTCTTTATGATCTGGTGCTCTGCACTATGGACACCAATCTGTCGTCGTTGTCCCTTCCTGGGGGGATTATTTGTCTTCACCATATTATGTTTCAGTCAGGCGCCCACTTTCCTGTTATCAAGGAGATTTGGGAGATCCTTGCACACCTCGGGATTTCACCCGCTCAATTTGTGTCAAACAGGTATAGGATTGTGATTTCCATTCTGATTAGGGCTAAGGACACTGGTGTCTGAGTATCTTCGAGGGTGATGCAATTCTTCTTATCCTTGAATTAATGATCACGTTGTGTGTGTGCTGACATCACCGGACTGCTTTGCCAATCTGCTTGACGGTTTTAAATCCTGGCAGAAGTTATGTTTCATGGCTTCTACGGACTCGCAGTATTTTGAGCTTGCTAGTCATCCAGTCAAGCAGGAATTCAGATAATTGAGTAAGTTCAATTCTTTTTTGGTCTTGCTTATGTTAACTGCATGTCAAAATGACCTTTGTACTTTTTGCAGGGAAATTCCCACATTCGCCACTTTCTACTGAGGATAAAACAACTCTGGATGTGTTTCGTGACATGCCTCATCTGAGGATTGAGGATGTCATTTTGTCTTCTAATGTCAAGCACAGCGGATTGTGGGCTCATTGGCATGAGGCTCCTCCTTTTTTTAGGGTTTCGAAGCCAAAGCCGAAGGTGTGCCTGCTTCGAGGAAGAGGAAACTTCCCAAGATTAAGGTTCCAAGCCCTTTAAGGAGGGGCAGAAATAGATGAGGAGCTTCCTTCTTCTGTTCCTCTAATGAAGCCACATGTTTCGTTTAGATCTGTCTGCATGCACTTGGCTTCGTCTGAGGGACATGATGTTGTCGGGCAAGTGCTTGATTTGTTTGCCTAGGCGGAGATTGCCGTTTCTGAGGGGCGTGATGCTCAAACCAAGGCTTCTATATCCCTTCCTGACTTGGAAAGGGAGTATCTGAAAATGGTGGGCGTGGAAGACGTAACCAAACTGAGTACAAAATAGGTAGAGGTTCTGAACAAAATGCTACTATAGACGGGCGTGGCGGCTTCGTGTCCCTTTTTAATAAAGAACTTTGATATCTGCCATTCTCAAGATCATGAATCTGTTGAAGAGTTGTTCGATTATCGACCTCATGGTGAAGGGTCTCCTCCACTTCCCCCGTACTATCCTCCATCTCGTTCCCGTCCTCATATTGAATTGACGATGGGTCCAAGGCATAACTCGTTTCCCTCTTCCCCGTCAACTGATGATGAATCGGTGGGTGAAAGAGAGTCGTCTGTTGCGGGCAAAGGGAAAGTTGTGAATGAAGGCCCTGATGCATTGAAGACAATCAAGGGCAATGCTGGGGTGATTCCGATTTAGAAGGATCTCCACCCAGATCAGTCTGTTTGCTCCAGACTTAGTAAGGATGAACAACCAAGCTTGGCATTAGGAGGTTGACATTTCTTACGCTTCAAGGAAGCATATTAGCAAATGGAATGACTGGCTGGTGAACTGTGCTCCAAAGCTAGTGGGAGAGCGTATGGATAAAAGGCAGAAACATCTCGTGCTGGGGATGTCGTACCTGAATCAAGTGGCCGCATTTGGAACTGAAGTTGAGGTCGCTCGTGAGAGAGTGTATACTATGAAGCGAGTCTTTGCAAACTTGCAGAAGTCATACTTTGATGCTCTTTACGAGATTGAGTCATTGAGGAAGCAACTTGAGGCTTACTCAGATACTAGAGTGGAGTCTTGGTGCATTGGGTCGGAGGTTCAGAAGCTTCGCTTAGAAATGCTTGAATCCGACTTGGCGGGGGCAGTGTCCGCGAGGGATCGATTCGAGAATGAATTGAACCTTGTCCATCGTGACTTGAAGCTTGCCCGTGACACTGTGGTCGAGTACAGGCTCTGCACACTGAGAGGGTCAAGAAGGAGTCTGAATGGACTGTCCGATGTCAACAGTTGGAGGCCGACGTTGATTTTAATGCCAAGAGTGTGCGGACCGCTGAAGAGCGACACCTTTTGGCACAGAATGAGCTAAGTATTGTTAATGATAAGCCTGATGTTGAGCTATCCGAGACTGACATGTTGTTGGGCGAGTTGGAGCGGCTGGAGCAAAAGCTTGCTGAATCAAGGGTGAGCGAGGAGAAGCTTCTTAAGGCCCAGAGCACGTTTGAGTTCCACAGAGTTGTGCATGGATGGCTGAAGTTATTGCACCTAATGAAGAAGAAGCATCCCGACTGGGATCTCTACTATTATAAAGAGATTGCATATGTAGAGTTTGGGGTAGCTTCCAATCCATCTGAAGAATAAGGCGATTCTGATGAGAATGATCTGAGTAGAGTTTCCAGAGCTCTGACCGACTTTTGACTCGACTTTACCTGCTATTCGTGAAATAAGCTTAGTTGGACTGGAGGTTGTTATCGCTAGTTATAACTGACTAAACCAGGGTCAGGTTTCGACGACCATATTGGTCCCTGGCAATTTATCTTGATCAGGCGTCGAGAGCACTGACTAGACTCCCACTTTCCAACCCATCTTGATCGGCTCGCGGTGGACTAGGAATTGGAGTGAGACAAAAGTTATCATCGTCAGTCGTTCTGACTAAACTCTGGCAGGGTTCGTTGATTATTATCTATAGGTTTCCAATGATCCCTGGCAAGCCATCGCGGTCAGGCATTGTCACGCTGACTAAGCTTCTACTTTCTAGGCAATCGGAATCCGTGTGCAGTGAACTGGCTTCGAGCAAACCAAAGCGATCGTCATCAGCGACCACTGACTAAACTTTGGTCGGGGTTCGGCGATCACTGTCTGCGTATGAATAGTGACCCCTGCCATCTTAATCAGACGTCGAGAACGCAGACTAGACTTCCAGTTTCTAAGCCGTTGGAATCCGTTATTGGCGGACTATGCTTCAAGCATACCATAAGCTATCGTCATCTGTCGTCACCAACTAAGCTTTGGTCGGGTTTGGTCACTATTGTCCATGTTTGGACAATGATCCCTGGCAAGCCGTCTCGATCAGGCATTAGAGCACTGAATAATCTGCCATTCTCTAAACCATTGACACCCGTTTAGTTTAATGGACTAGGTGTTAGAGCGTACCAGAAGCTATCGACATAGGTCGAAATCGACTAAGCTTTGGTTAGGTTTGATGACCATTATCTATAGATTGATAATGGTCCCTGGCAAGCCATCGTGGTCGGGTATTAAAAATGCTGACTAAGCTCCCAGTTTCTAACCCATCGTCGTCTACTTTTGGCGAACTAGGTGTTAGAGCGGACCAGAAGCTATTGCTATCAGTCGGAGCTGACCATGTTTTGGTTAGAATAAGTATTTGGGTGTGTAAGTCTGACTTGGGTGTCCTGAGTTACTTAGTTCGCCTGGAAATTAGATTCCAAAGTCGGGTCGATTGATCGAATTAATAATAGATTGACCAGCTTTAATGAACAACAGCGAAATAATAATAGTGTGAATGCCTTGGATTTACAAATAATACTTTGTAGGCGCACTCCTTATTCCAATGGGCGCTTCAGGCCTTTGCTATTTGTCCCTTTGCATGTGCTGGGCCGGATCTGGCAGAGCATAAGCTTGGGCCCATTAGTGGAGTGTCCCAATTAGAAAAAGAAAAAAAATCGTTGTAGATCAGCGTGTCATGGATACGGTGCATATTGCGAGACAGTTGTCCACCAATTGTAGCTCAGTTGGTCGGACATCCACTCTCCATGTGAGAGGTCGCGGGTTCGAGACTCACCAGTTAGGATTTTGTGAGTTTTCGCTCAATTATTAGGAGCACATCTGCTCCGCCGTTGATAAGCCTTCAAGCATTGAATGCAGCTGCTTAAATGGACTAGACCGGAGTGAAGCGAAAGCGAGTCTTCATGCAAGGTGGAGGCGATGGACCCGAGCGAAAGCAAGTCTTTATGCGGGATGGAGGCGACGAGGATATTAATTGGCAACAATATTGTAGCCTGTGGGCCTGGTTTGGTTAACCCTAAAGGGTCAGTCATGTAACCTTCGGGCATGGATTATAAATAAATGAAAATGATCAACGACCCAATTTAAAAAAAAAAAAAGCATATTGCGAGACAGTTCAGTATCGATTACTCCCCCCAGTTAATGGGGCTGCTTGCAGGGTCATTAATTTGAAGTATGTAGACTCGTTTAGTTGCAATTGGAACTGTCGTTTCTTAATTTTCCATACTGCATTTAATGTTGAAGTAACTGTTGGCTGACGCTGCTTCGTAAACCATCACGCCTATATATAGGCCGATAATTTTTTGTTCAAGGACTGCAATGAAAATAGTAAAGCAAGTTAATCAAATGCATCTTACCAGAGAATTTTCTTTGGGTTTCCCAAAGGCTGAAGGAAGATCTCCCTCACTGGAGTCTTCGAATGTTCTGACATTTCCGTCGATGAGTCTTAACAAGACTCGCTATTATGCGATGTTGCTTGATCTGGGTGGGCATCTGATTGATCCAATGAGATCTTGTAATATCTTCTTACATTGTAAAGAAGAGTTACAGACTTCCCCAGGGGGTCAGGTCTGTCTTCCATCTTTCAGTGCTCAAGTGCCCTCTCATCTGTTACTGCTATCAAGGGATAGTCCTCGCAGCTAGTTTATGGTTGATGGGAGAGTTGGAGGTCGTGACTTTCATTCCTAAGGTAGTATTTCTGCGTCACCCCAAGCCCATTTGGCATCACTGTGAGACCTTGACGATCCCGTTGTTCAGGGATATTTTTGTCAGCTTTTTGTTGCTTCCTTCTATTCCTTTTCATGAGGCAGAGTGGTGGAGAAAAGAATAAAGGGAATACTCGCAGCCTTCGACTTGCTTGCTATTTTCAAATCATCTTTGTAAGGTGATTTGACGGAACAATGAATTGAGCGTGCTATTTCGACTTCTTTTTCAGACAATCTACTTTCACCACCTTCTCTTTTGGAGACAGATTAGTAGATCAGAATCTACACTTGTTTCAGCGGATAGATACTTGCATCAGACTTAGATACTTGTAGTGTATAAACTTTTGTACTAGTAGGTCTGCAAACTTTATAATAACTTTCATTGCAATCAATAAAATCTGTTTTATTTCTGGAATGTGTCTAGTACGAACAATTCTTCTAAACTGAAATGAAAAACATACAACAAAAAATGAAATCAAAACAACAAAATAATTTAACTCCGAGCGGGGATTAAGCTAACCCAACCCTGAAAGAGGCGCATATGGTCTTGGCTCGAATTGCATAGTCCCTCTAGTGGAATGTCTTGTTTTGACTTAGCTAGCGAAGTTACTGAATAGTGGACTTCCTGCTGGCAGGCAGTTCCTTGCAGATTATCAGCTCTTGGAGTTGGTGTCCTTTTGCTAAATTATCGTTACTTAGCTCTTTGTTGGCCTGGATTGTGCAGCGGGCTCCAAATATGGCTCTCTGTATAGCTGCACTTTGGTCATCAGGGCACCTCTACCCTCATAGAATGATTCTCCTTTTTTGTCTAGACCCGGTGTTTGACATGTTTGTTCCGTGGGCCCTAGTTGCACTTGGCAACAATTCAGTTGTTTCAGGGCTGCATACTGGCAGTTTCTTACTGCAGGTTGATCTCCTCGGATAGTTCCTTATGCCTAGTTGGTTGTATATTTTATGCATTGGTGCAGAATGGAAACTACTGCCTCCATGTGATGAAGCCACAACCTTCCCAAAATAATGTTGTAGGTGGACAGAACGACAACTACAACAAATTCTTGGACAAGGTACTTCCACAATTGCGGCTCTCTCGCCACCACCATTAGATTGATCTTCCCAATGGGGAAGCACTTCTCTCCACTAAATTCGATCATGGGGTGGGTAGCGGGGTTTAAGTCTTTATCTTGTAGCTGCATGTTGCGGAATGCACTGAGAAACAAGACATGGAGTGAGCTTCCTGTATCCACCAAGGCCTTTTTTACCTCCCACTTAGCGATGAGGACGGAGATAACCAGGGTGTCATTGTGAGGAGAATGTACCCCTTGGAGATCCCTTTCCATAAACGTCAGTGATGGGATCGGGCTGTGAACTCATGCATGATGCACCTATCTGTCTTCACATTGAGATGGTGTCCACATCTCGGCCATCGTCCTCTTACGAAATTTGTTAGATTGCTTCCCTTCGAGATCGACCCCATGGAGGACATAAATTATGCCAGGAGCTTCCTTTCACAATCTCCTTGACAGCTTCTATTCTTTCCTTTGTTTGGCCCTGCCTCTTGTTCGAGCCTAGGAACTCCTTTAGCTTCCCTTTCCTGATCCAGTACTCGACTTCTCCTCTGAGGTTTCTACAATTCTTAGTATCATGTTCGTTTTCCTTGTCGTAGGCGCAATATTTTCTGTTGTCGCGTCGAGCGGGGTCTCCTTGCTGCTTAGGTGGCCACTTCAGCTCTTCCCAATCCTTGATAGAATCAAGGGTGTTGAACAAACTGGTATTGAGAGGAGTGACAGACCTGGACCCGACATAATTAGAGGCCTTGTCCTACCATGTGCGGCCCGAGTCAGTCTTGTTGTCAGTGTGCTTCCTCTTGTTCCCATTTTTGTCTTCTTTCTTCTTCCCCTCTTTTTTGTCCTTGGGGACAGCGTGCTTCTTCTCTGACTCTGCTTCCCTCTTGGCGGCTAACATTTCGTCTAGAGTGATATATCTCTAGGCATCCCTGAGAATGCCTGACATATTATTCGGGGGGTCTAGAGTAAGGAATTCGTAAAACTTGCCTCTTCTCAGACCCAAAAGGAAAGTTGTGACAGCAGTGTCATCACTACAGCCGTCGCTAAGGGTCAACTCATCGTTGAAACGAGTGACATACTCCCTCAATGTCTCGTTCTGTTTTTGCCTTAAGGTCGGCAAATAATACGAGCCCTTCCTGATTCTTTGGTTGCCCACAAAGCATGTGAGGAAATGTCATCGCCAATGTCCGGAATGAATCGATAGATTTTGGAAGGAGGCTATGGAACCAGGTCAGTGCTGACGTCTTCAGGCTGGTAGGGAATGATCGACTTATTATCGCATCGAACTCTTCCTTGAGTGCCATAACGGGATGGAAGTGGCACAAGTGATCGGACGGGTCCCCTGTCACGTTGTACAACTCCAGCTTCGGCGGTGTGTACTTTTTCGACAGCGGGTCATCCATGATATGATCCATGAATGGAGGGACCGTGAGATTAAACAACATGTCTGAGTTTGTGGCCCCATTCTAGATGGGGTTGTGTGAGACGTGTTTGTCGACTCTGGACGTTAGGTCTCTATTGGCCGATTTTCCACCTCTAGTCCATTGAGAAGCTGCTGAGGCAGCGCGAGTCTCCTCAACGTGTTCTCTGGAGCTCTCTTGGGACTGGGCCATTCGCTGTTCGCGATCTCCTTTTTCTGGTGGAGGATTTCGGTGTTTGAGTTCCTCCAGCGCGGTGGTTGCCACCAGCGCGGGATCTGAGGGGGTTCCTCCCGCAGTGGTTGTGGAGCGAAAGGCGTTCTGGCGGTTTGAGCGTTCGAGTGTTCCACAACATCTCCATTGTTACAAAACCTTGTTGTCACCATTTTTCTGGTTCTCTGGGAAATGTGGTACTATTTGTTCTTCTAAGGAACTCTATCATTCACCACGACGGCGCCAAACTTATGTAGTCGATTCCTGTTTTCCTTCCTCGTTGTTACCTAGACTTGCACAAGTAGCACACGTGAGCAAAAGCCCACCGTGTGGCGGTTAGATAAGGTTTAGTAGAGGCTTAAAACTGTAAATTGGGATTTTGTAGCGTACTTTAAGTTCATCAACCTTATCTTATTTTTATAGTGTGAGAGTCTTTGTTCAGCTAGTCCTTTGGTGGCGTAGTTTAGGGAAAAAGATATTGATGGCGATTCTTTCCTATTTGTGAGCTATCCATGTGGCTATTTGCCCCCATTGGATTTCTACGGGCATCCGGCTTAAAATTTCAGAAAAAATAGTTTTAAAAAGCCCTGAAATTTTTTCTAAAAATCATTTCAATTCTAAGAACTCTAAAATCCTTGTTTTAATCTAAAATCTCTAAAATTTGGCAATAAAATAAACGAAAAAATTACGGGTGTTACATCATACACACCTCAAAAAAAATCTCGTCGTTGAGATTAAACTTGACATAAATGCCTACAACATAACAAATCTTTCTACAATGCCATACACACCGCAAGAGGATGAATGTTATAACACAACTACTAAAATTTCAAGCAAATATTCCAATGTGGAACTAAACCGCACAATTGAAACATCACACTGATATAACTTACCTATACAACATGCCAAAACTCAAAGCATAAATAGGTTGACATCCAAAAACATTAGAATACAATGTATTTCTTAAAATGCATTACCTCATAGTAGACTCCAAATGCATATATAAACACTATAACTTAGTGTGTAAATTTCACA
Source organism: Berberis vulgaris (assembly GCA_963556465.1). Taxonomy (NCBI): domain Eukaryota; kingdom Viridiplantae; phylum Streptophyta; class Magnoliopsida; order Ranunculales; family Berberidaceae; genus Berberis; species Berberis vulgaris. Next base: position 59,682,852 of record OY747128.1, read on the forward strand.
CTATCATGAATATCTTGCCAGAAATGCAACGTACTAGTACCACAAATCTACACATATAAACCATAGCACATCCATCAGAAACCTCACACTAACAACAATAGCTTAAGCATAATACAACAACTTACATCAAGCACCTCAAATACTTACAGACAAAAACATGTATGAAAGAAACCAAATCTTATCAACAATGTTCTATGCGAAATGCAGTATATTGAATGAGGTCTAACTATGTAGGCATCCAAAACACTCCAATATAACTAAAGAAAGTAGACGTCGCGCCCCAAAACCCCTCTACACAACACCTCCAATCGACAAAAATAAAACAAACAAAACATCCGTTCACACAACAAGGAAAGTCCTTAACTCCACTACCCATTCCACATTGATAATCACAAAATTATAACTTTTTTTACCACTTATTATATTTTTGTTAATTCTTGTTTTATTTTATTTTAAATTAGTTATTATTTTTTTGTGTTTTTGTAGAATTCGGAGCAATAACGAAGAAATCAAAGAAAAATGCAATGAATAAATCACAGACGGTGGCTTCAAAGGAAGTGGAGGTGAGAATAGCCTAAGCCCATAACCTAAACTCAAAACCAAACCCAAAACCAAATTCGTAAACCCAAACCCAATGACAAACCCAATCAAATCAAAAGCATATCCTCTTAATTATCCAAGATTCTAGTTTGATTTAAGCCTTAAATCACTCATTGAACCCTCCCCTTAACTTGTCCAAGTTCATTTTCTCAAACCCAATCAAACCCAAAGCATATTCTCTTAATTATCCAAGATTCTAGTTTGATTTAAGCCTTAAATCACTAATTGAACCCTTCCCTTAACTTGTCCAAGTTCATTTTCTTAATTCTCTATAAATACAATAGAAATGAATAAGAAAGAGAGAAGAAGAAAAGGGAAAGAAAAAAATACAGAATACCAAAACCTCTTCTTCACAATTTGTGATTCTCATCACCATCCCAACCAAGCAAAATCACCACCCACAACCTATACATCTTTGTTTTCTCTCCTTCACTCCACCGAAACAGGGGCGTGACAACCCTGTTTCACTTCATCTTCAACCACCGTCACCGGCTGCACCACGCACCACCACAGAGACTTAAATCAAGATGACGCTACTGGCACTCAGTGGACCTTGCTGAGAGCACCTCGGCTGAGAAAGATCAGAACTATTTGCACCCACTGGGATCTGCTGAGCCACACTGGACCTGTTCCTGTTTGCACCTTGCTGAATGCTCTGTAACACCATAGTGAATTAAGTCTTAAACTCTAGAATTAATTTCATTTTACTTTATTATTCCATGATTAATATTAATTGATTCGCGATTTATAATATTTTACTTTCACCTAATATGTCATGCGTCTTAAGTTGTTAGAAAAATATTATGTTACAAATCAAGCATATTTTAATTGAATAATTAAACTTGTGATTAATTGTGCCATAAAAAGACAATTAATGTTAAGAGTTTATACATTGCTAGAGTCATTTATTTGAAATTGGAATAATAAGAAAAATTGAATATAATTTTAGGAGCTTTAAAAATATTTTGCAAATTGTGGTTTCCCTCCAACTCTTTTCTTTTATTTATTGTTATTTTTATTAGTTTTGTTTAACTTGGATTTTTAAACACTGTAACCCCCATTTTCTCCAAATTAGTTTAATTAAATTATTAATTTCAATTTAATCCACCTTCCTCGTGGGATCGACCCGTACTTGTCGTTGTCTACCAGTTAGACACCGTGCACTTGCGGTTATTACGAGTGGGTCAAATTAGCCTTTTTATTTAGGCCGATTAAACTCGCAACAAGTTTTTGGCGCCGTTGCCGGGGAAGGTAGTGGTGTAATTGAATTTAAGATTTATTTTCACTAATTTACAAAAAAAATTCAGAAAAAAAAAACAAAATTTTATTTTTATTTTGTTAAGTTCTTTTTACACTCATTTCGTGTTATTTGTTTGATTTTGCAGAATACACGCTTCTCTAGGAAATTGGACGATCCTGCAAACATCAAGTAAATTTTAATTTTAAAATTTTTTTATTTTGTGAGGAGAGTTTTAATTTTATTTTCACCTCGTTTTACGAGTGTGTGGTGTAATAATTTTTGTAAACTCTATTGTTTTCCATTTTTAATCACCTAAAAAAAAAAAAAACACAAAATTTTCCAAGTCAAAAGAAATTATAGGGAAACAATTTTAATTGCTACCCAATAATTTTTTTTTAAGATTTAGAAATCCGACTTCTAAGACGAAGACCAGTAATTTGATTGCATATGCTTGTGTGCTGATTGAAACTGATAAAAAAAAGTGGGACATTTTTTTTTGTGTTAACTTTTTGTGCAGAACTGAATACGCACACTGTAAGTACTTCTATCACACGCAATGTATTAGCGACCCGGGTGCTTTGTGTAATTGTTTGAAATTGTGTGATTGGCTGTTTAATTTTTGTAATTGTGGATGCAAAACTTTAGTAATTCATAATAAGCAGATCCAACTTCTAAATAGAAACTGGTGGGACTTGATATCCCCACCTCATCACTCCAGCTGTGTGCAACCAATAGCCAAACATAATTAAAATCAGTTAGCAAGTTAGATAGAGTCATCTCTTTAGGTACGGTGTTCATAGGACAACCAAGACCAAGGTGAATCCAATAATTTTTGTGTTGACCAAAACTAAAAGTGACGATGGGTTTAATCATTCAATGAACTTCGAGAGGCCACTGCCACAAGGGTAATTTACCCAGTACGCCGAGTCATAAGTAAGCTACGATCCACAAGAAGAATTGGTGTAACTAATAGTTTTGGGTTAGAAACACGAGCCTCAAGTGTACATTTAACATCACATCGTTCTCACATCTATTGGCTTACAGAGCGGTAGCACAAGGAAGTACTTAATTGGACCATTGTGACCTCCTTCTCTTGTGCGATAATCCGGTTTCTTTGAAACAAAACTCTAGCCTACTAATTTTGAACTTTGTGGTGTATAGTATACACTCTTAGGATCATCTTGTAGCACCCATTGCTCTGATATAAAAATTACATAAGAAATAATTTGTTCCCCCAAAGATAAAAAGAAAATTAATCTCAAAATCACTGATTGCTTAGGGAGGCATTTTTTCTTGTGGATCAATTGGTGGCTGATTGTGTTTGAGTCTGTGCGTGATTTTTTTTAAGGTTAGTAAACATTTCAAACCTCACTTGGTGTAGACATGTTTATGCGTCTTTGGGAACGGGATTCGAGAGGTAGACTAATTCGAGAGGATCCTGTAGAGTTGTCTGAAGTCCCCATTGACCTTCTAGAATCTTTCTCCTTGTCGAGTGAGACCACTGAAATGGCTGGGGAGAGAGCATTTTAAGGATTATTTCTCTCCACATTCCAATAACACCTCATCTTGCATTGTCTTACCCGAGACCACTGCAAGTAGCTTTGAGCTAAAACCATCAATTATCCACCTTTTGCCTTCCTTTTATGGTCTAGAAAAAGAGGATCCCTATCTTCATGTCAAAGAGTTTCTTGACATTTGTGCTACTCTAAAATATCCCAATTTTTTTGATGATTCAGTTCGTCTTAGGCTGTTCCCCTTTTCTTTAAAAGATAGGGCGAATCATGGTTAAACTCCTTAGAAATTGGAACCATCAACACTTGGGATGCCCTATCAGGAAATTTTTGACAAAATATTTTCCTATTCATAAAACAAATACCATCCGAAGAGATATATCTAATTTTCAACAGAAAGATGGTGAGCATTTCTATTAATGTTGGGAAAGATTCAATGAACTCATTGCTAGGTGTCCCCATCACGGCTTTAAAAAGTGGCGCTTGGTTCAATACTTTCAAGACGCGTTAACCCCTCAAAACCGTCGAATGACTAGTGGTGGGTCACTTATGAAGATGAGTGCTAATGAGATTTGGAAATTCTTTGAAGCTATTTCTGAAAATTCTCAACAATGGGATTATTCAAGAAAAAACTCGGATAGGCGAAAGGGTGGTTTGTATGAAGTAAGGAATACATCATCTACTCCTCATCTTCCTTCTTCTTCAAGGTTGAAAGCAGTTGTAATGACAATGGCACAGAAGATTGATGCATATCTGAAAAAATCTCAGCCATCAGTCCAAACCAATGTTCCATCCGAGGTATGTGCTGCATGTTCAAGTTCTAGTCATTCCACATCAGACTGTCACTTGAAAAATGAGTACCCTGCTTATTTTGCTAAGCAAGTCAATGCATTCAATACCTTTAAGCAATCTGGTTATAATCCACACTAAAATTTTTACAATCCAGGTTTAGCCAAACACCCTAATCTCTCATGAGCCCATGGTCAACATCAAGGAGGCCCAGTTGTTATCCCTCAAGCTCCTCGAGCTCCAATTCCAGTTAATAGGCCTCAATTCAATCAAGATGTACCTCCCTCTAACACTCAGAGTTTACAGGATACATTGAACCAATTTATGCATAGAACAGGAACCATGCTCGAACAGAACTCTCAGGATATCACCGAACTAAGAGCTACTTCTCAACAACAATCACAAGCCATCCAAAAGCTTGAGATGACTGTGAGTCAAATAGCAAAATCCTTTCCTGAAAGAGAAGCAGGAAGATTCCCTGGTCAATCCATTCAAAATCCTAAGGGCCAATTCGAAATAGGCAGTGCATCTCAGCCACGCAATGAAGATGTCAAATCTATCATCACCCTTAGGAGTGGAAAACAAGTTGACAACCAAATTAGAATGCCTAATTTGATTGATCTTGAATCCCAATCCATGCCAAAGCAAGTCACACCTCCATCTGAGAAGGAGGCTGATAAAGCCTCATCTTCTCAAGAGGATCATCATCTTGACTCTGATCCCACCAAGGCATCCTATATGCCTAGAGCACCATTTCCATCGCGGTTAGTTCCAGTGAAGAAAGGAACAAATGCCAACGAAATAATGGAAATTTTTAAACAAGTTCAAATCAATATTCCATTACTCGAGGCCATTAAGCAAGTTCCCTCTTAAGCCAAGTTTTTGAAGGATTTGTGTACACAAAAGCGAAAACTGAATGTGCACAAAAGAGCCTTCCTAACTGAGCAAGTCAGCTCCATCCTTTAACACAAAACCCCACCTAAGTACATAGATCCTGGTTGCCCGACTATTTCATGTGTGATTGGTGATCATATGATTGGAAAGGCACTGTTAGATTTAGGGGCAAGTGTTAATCTATTGCCATATTCAGTATATGTGCAATTGGGTCTTGGTGAGTTGAAACCAACTCAAGTGACACTGCAATTGGCAAACAGATCTGTCCAAGTCCCCCGCGGTGTGATCATTGAGGTTGAAAATTTTTATTTCCCTGTGGACTTCATAGTCCTTGACACACAACCTGTTCACAATCCCTCTAGTCACATTCCAGTTATTTTGGGTCGTTCATTTTTTGCCACATCCAATGCTATCATTAACTGCCGAAATGGAATCATGAAATTATCATTTGGTAACATGACCGTCAAACTCAACGTATTCAATATAAGTCAACAACCTCCCGAGTCTGAGGATTCCTTTGAGGTTAACATGATTGAGAGTTTGGCGGAACATTCATTTCCTCAGTTTAATGATCCTTTAGAGGCTTGTTTGACTCATTTTAATTTAGACTTCGATATTAATGATTCCATCAGGGAAGTCAATGTTTTGCTTGACTCTACCCCTATATTGGAAACCAGTTATAAATGGAAGCCTAGGGTGGAACCTCTTCCACTCAGTGAGTCAAAACAAGTCCCTTCCGTTGAGCTCGACCTAAAAGTATTACCTGACAACCTCAAGTATGCATTTTTAGGTGTTGACAACACCTTACCTGTTATTATTTCATCTGCATTGACTGAAGAACAAGAAGGGAAATTGTTAGATGTTTTAAAAGAACATAAAACAACACTTGGGTGGACTATCGCGGATATTAAAGAAATAAGTCCAATCGTTTGCATGCATCGCATTCATATCGAAGATAATGCAAAAGTATCGCGTGAAATGCAACGTAGACTTAATCCTAATCTAAAGAAAGTTGTCTGAGCCAAAGTGCTCAAATTGTTGGATGTGGGTATAATCTACCCAATTTCGGATAGTCCTTAGGTCAGTCCTGTTCAAGTTGTCCCAAAGAAGTCAGGGGTAACGGTAATCAAGAATGACAAGAATGAATTAGTACCAACCCGCATGACCACGAGGTGGTGAGTATGTATTGATTACCGTAAGTTGAACTTTGTCACAATGAATAATCACTTTCCTCTTCCTTTCATTGATCAGATGCTTGAAAGGTTAACCGGATAGGATTACTATTGTTTTCTTGATGGATATTCCGGTTATAACCAAATCCCCATTACACCCGAGGATCAAGAGAAGACCACATTCACTTGTCCCTTTGGTACTTTCGCATATCGGAGAATGCCCTTTGGATTGTGTAACGCACCCGCTACTTTTCAGCGGTGCATGCTTAGTGTTTTTTTCGATATGGTTGAGAGGTTCCTCGAGGTGTTTATGGATGATTTCTCAGTATTTGGTGATTCATTTGATGAATGTCTACATCATTTAACTTTAGTGTTAAATAGATGTGTGGAGAAAAATCTTGTCTTAAATTGGGAGAAATGTCATTTTATGGTACGACAGGGCATTGTTCTTGGACATGTAATTTCACACAAGGGATTGAAGTCGACAAAGCCAAAATTGATTTAATTTCGAGTCTTCCGCCTCCAAAGACGGTTAAGGAAATTAGATATTTTCTAGTCCATGCTGGATTTTATCGGAGATTCATCATTGACTTTAGCAAAATCGCTCGTTCTTTATGCAATTTACTTGCTAAAGACGCAGTTTTTGTTTTTGATGAAGATTATTTGAAAGCTTTTGAAAAGCTTAAACAATTATTGACTTCAGCTCCAATCATCCAATCTCCTAATTTGAATTTTCCCTTTGAGCTTATGTGTGATGCTTCCGACTTTGCACTCGAAGCTGTCCTAGGACAACGATTGGACAAAAAGCCACATGTCATTTATTACGCTAGTAGAACTCTACAAGACGCACAACTTAATTACTCCACCACTGAGAAAGAGTTATTAGCTGTAGTCTTTGCTCTAGACAAATTTCGGTCTTACCTTATAGGATCCAAAGTAATTATTTTTACTTATCATTCGGCGTTAAAGTATATTTTCTCTAAAAAAGATGATAAACCTCGCTTAATTCGATGGGTCCTATTGCTACAAGAGTTTGATATTAAAATTCGGGACAAGAAAGGTTCGGAAAACGTTGTAGCTGACCATTTATCTAGACTTCTGGTAGAGTCATCTAGCGAATATTTACCATTGAATGAGTCATTTCCTGATGAGCAATTATTGCTCTCTCCCAATTACCTTGGTATGCAGATATCGTGAACTATCTTGTTACAGGTCAACTTCCTTTTAAGTGGTCTAAACAAGATAGATCCAAATTTCTTGCTGAGGTTAGACATTTCTTCTGGGATGATCCATACTTGTTCAAGTATTGTCCTGATCAGGTTATCAGGAGATGTGTTCCTGAGAGTGAATTTCATAGCATCATCTCATTTTGTCATGAGCAAGCTTGTGGTGGTCATTTTAGCTCTAGAAAGACAGCTGCAAAAGTTTTGCAGAGTGGTTTTTATTGGCCTACCCTTTTTCGAGATACTCATGCCTTTTGCACCACTTGTGATCGATGCCAACGAATGGGTTCCATTTCTCGTCGCAACATGATGCCCCTTACTAATATTCTTGTGGTTGAATTTTTTGATGTTTGGGGTATTGATTCCATGGGACCATTGCCGCCTTCGTTTGGCAATCTTTTCATCCTTGTTGCTGTGAATTATGTGTCCAAATGGGTAGAAGCGATACCATGTCAAACGAATGACCACAAGGTTGTGGTAAGATTCTTGAAAGATAATATTTTTTTCTCGTTTTGGTATTCCGCGTGCCATTATAAGTGACGGTGGTTCTCATTTTTGCAATAGACCGCTCGAGCTATTAGTAAAAAAATACTCTATCACTCATAAAGTTGGCACCCCCTATTATCCACAAACAAGTGGGCAAGTTGAGATTTTCAATCGGGAGATTAAAAACATTCTAGAGAAGAAAGTCAAACCAGATCGTAAAGACTGGTCTCAACGTCTAAGTGATTTTTTTTTGAAAGACAAGCAGGGGGGTTTATATGGGCTCCCCAGACCACTGAAAAAATAGAGAAGAAGATTGGTTACATTCGTGCGTATTTCTACCCCTAGCATCATCAAAAACAATTTTCTTAATGTCTTCAGCAAAAGAACTAGGAATTAGCTCGATAAACTCATTGTTAGGAAAAAGTTTTGCCAGTTTATCAACTGCTTGGTTTGTTTCCCGCACTGTATGTTGGATCCGATAACCCGCAAACCTTTTAAGAGCCCCTTTAATCCTTCGAGTAGTATGAATTGCTTCCCATGGATGAGCTTTATCAGAAGTGAGAAACTTAACCGCATTATTGGAGTCCATGCTAAATTCCACTCTCTGAAGTCCATATCGTTGCGCCAACTTGATAGCCAGTTGTATCCCCTGAAGCTCATGTAGGAGGACAGTCTGTGCTCTTTGACTCCCTGCTCCAGCTGCCACCACCACTCCATCATGGTTCCTGATTATTGCTCCATAGCCTCCTCGAGTTCCTGTCAGTGAACCATCCGAGTTAGCCTTAAACCAGTCTTGTTCGGGCCGCTGCCAGGCATGCAAAGTGGGTGTGCAAAGCCTGAAATTCACATGAACTCTCCACTTGTCAAAGAGACTACGATTATCAGCATTATCTTCTACTTGGAGTTCCAAGACTGAAACTTTGAACCTGACATCTTCGATGATCCTAGTTACCACTTCAGTAGCAACTCTAATCCTGGATTGGAAGAGTCTGCAGTTCCTTTCTGTCCAGATATGGTATATAGTTGCATTTAGAGCAAGCTTTCTCAACACACTGATAGGGGAGTTACCAGAGAACTTGTTCTCACACCATCTCCACTCAGCATCCCAGTCCATTGGTTGGTGTTAATAGCCTAGGTGATTAAGGATACGATTCTAGATAAAGCCAGAGTACCTGCACTTGAAGAAGAGGTGCGCTTCACAGTCTGGACCATCACCGCATAGTGGGCACTCTGAGCAATCAGTAACTCCCCACTTCAGTAGTTTGTCTTGTGTCTTTAGTGTTTTGTGCAAGGCTAACCAAGTGATGCAGCTATGCCTGGGAATTCTGCCTGTGAACCACACAAGTTTAGACCATGAGATGGCTTGAGATCTGTGCCTTAGGGAGTGGTATGCACTCTTGTTTGAGAACTCCCCTTCGTGACCCCCCATCCATGTGACAACATCTCTGTGTTCAGTATCGAGTTCCACCAGTCTAAGGTCTTCACAGATGTCAACAATGTTCAATCTGTCTTGCCTACTGGTGTCCCATTTGTCGTTCTGAATGAGTGCACAACCTTTGCATTGCGGTGAAGTGTGGAGTGGTAGGTTAGATGTTGTGGGAACCTGTTGAGAAGAATACCCTGGGGGTGCCAATGATCTTTCCAAAGCATAGTATCCTGACCATCACCTATGGAGTGAACTATATGTGAACTAGCCTGAGCCCTGCTTTGAAGAATATTACGCCAGCACCAAGAGGCTTCAGTGGGAGTGGCCATAGTCCAGAAGTTTTTTTCCTTGATCAGATAGGACTTAGTCCACTTCACCCATAGGGTGTCTTTATTCGAAGCTATGTTCCAGACATGCCGCATCATGGCAGCTTTATTTGAAGTTTCAATGCATCTGATGCCCAAGCCGCCTTCAGTATAAGGACTGCAGATGCGTTGCCAGGTGACCATTGGCTTTTTTGCGTAATTCTCTGAACCTGACCATATGAAGTTCCTCATAATGGTTGTTATCTCCTCTCGTACGCTTTTAGGCATGATAAAACAAGAAGTCCAGTATACATGGAGACTGTTCAGGACAGCCTTAATGAGTGTAACCCTGCCTGCATAGGAGAGAGTCCTGGTCTTCCAGGATTGAACTCTTTTCCTAACTCTTTCTATCAGTGGAAGACAATGGCTGTAGTCCAGGCGGGAAGAGATGAGAGGGAGCCCCAGGTATTTCACAAGAAGGGTTGCTTGTTTAAATTCAAGAGAATTAGCAATCATTTGTAGTTCTTCACTAGGCACCCCAGCTGCCTACAAGTTGTTTTTGGAGCAGTTAATTGCAAGACCAGTGCATGATCTGAAAGTTACTAAAGCTTGGGATAGAGCCATTGCAGACCTGGGACTGCCCTTGAAGAATGCAATTAAATCATCAGCAAAGCAAAGGTGCGTAATCTGTGGATTTGTACACCTCGGGTGCAAACCATACTCTCCAGCTGCCACCTTGTTCTTTAGAATTAAGTGTAGGACTTCCATGACCAAGACAAACAAGTACGGGGACATCGGGCATCCTTGCCGTAGACCTCGTTTAGCCTTTATGAAACCCTTGGGTGAGCCATTGAGGGATATGGAGAATCTAGGTATAGTGATGCAAGCTTGCACCCATTCTATGAACAAGTCAGGAAATTGAAGTTTTTTCATGACATGTGCAATTGTTTCCCACCTGACAGTATCATATGCCTTCCTAAGGTCAATCTTAGCAACACATCTAGGAGCTCCCTGATATCTGTGATAGTTCCTAACTAACTCATGAGCTAGCATCACATTGTCATGGATGTATCTACCTCTTATGAATGTTGATTGATCCGAGCTGACAAGCCTGTGAATCACTTTCTTCATCCTATTGGTCATGATCTTAGTGATGCATTTATATAATACACTGCAACAAGATATCGGCCTGAAGTCAGCCAAATATGATGCATTAGGAATCTTTGGGACCAGAGTTATACAAGTAGCATTTACCTCCCCAAGGAGCCTCCTATTTCTGAAGAAATTCTGAACTGCCCTTGTGAAGTCAGTGCCTATGATTCGCCAGGTGGTTTTGAAAAAAAATGAGGAGAAGCCATCTGGGCCAGGGGCCTTATCCGAGCCAATGGAAGCCAAAGCTTCAGTAATGTCATTCCTAGTCACCTCCTGTACTAGGTCCAAAGCCTCCACTAGATTCATGGTTCTTTCGGGTTGTAGGTTATCTATGATTGCAGGGTCATAGACACTATGATCGCCAGCAAATATCTCTTCAAAGTATTGAATGCATTCCTCCTCAATGTCCTTCATATTCTCTAGTTTTTCATCCTACGAGTTATAGAGTGCCAGTATCTTGTTTTTTTATCTCCTTGCACGTAAAAGCTGGTGGAAGTGGCTGACATTTTCATCCCCTGATAGCATGTGCTTTGCTTTAGCTTTTTGAGCTACTTCTGAGTCGGCATTGCGGGCTGCTATGGCATACTGCTTTACAGCCTGTTTTTCAGTGTTTACTAGTACAAGATTAAGAGGGTCAAGCTGAAGTGAGCTCTGGGATGTTTCCATGAACTGTCTGGCTGTACTGACGCCACTCCTGGCATTGACAAAATTGTGTTTTCTTCACTCCGTTAGATGTTGCTTTGTTCTTTGAAGTTTCTGTACAAAGCAATAGGTCGCATTACCTCTTACCGGTTGACCCCAAGCAGCTAGAACCACATCCATATAACCTTGTTCATGCACCCAGTAGTTATAAAATTTGAAAGGAATGGGCCCTGGATTCGTATGCTCATAAATGGTTAAGACCACGGGGGAGTGGTCTGAGACCCCTGGGTTCAAAAAATCCACCTCAGAGTTAGGCATATCGATTAATCATTCCTGGTTGATCATGGCCCTATCAAGTTTAGACATTACTCGAGTCTCACCAGTTTGTTTATTGCTCCATGTCAAGAAGCAACCTTTATATTGACAATCAAAAAGTTTCGACTTCATTGCACATTCAGCCAAGTAAATGAACTGTCCAGGTCTAATCTCCTCTCCTCCTATTCGTTCCTGGGAGTTCAAAATCGAATTGAAATCCCCTAGGACTGACCATGGCAGAGTGTTGGTAGAAGAAAAATTTTCTAGCTCAGCCCATAACTTCTTCCTGGGTGTAGTGAAACTGCTCCCATACACAAAAGTGAGAATACATGTAAAGCCATTAGGCCATATGGCATTCAAGAAAATGGTCTGCTCTGACCTAGATACAACACTAATGTTCACGGCCTGCGGATCCCATAAGACCCAAATTCTTCCTCCCTGGACTAGGTAATTGTTGTCCACAACTAGCCAACCACGCATCATTTCCGTTTGGATCTTGGTTTTTTTTTCATTGCTAACTTTTGTCTCGACCAAGCCTATAATACTGACTTTCGATTTTTGAATGAGCTTTCGAACTTCACTTTGTTTTAAGGGGTCATTAAGACCCCTAACATTCCAGCAAGCAAACTTAATCATCTACACTTGTAGGTTGTGAGTTTCCACCCCCCACTAGGTTAGAAGTAGGTGCTCCTGGTGTATGCTTGGGAGCTCGATTAGTATGTGGTCGCCTAGCAGTTGGTTCAGTCTCCATGACCTGGAGGACCTCAAAAGGATTGCTTTTGCTTCTGAGATTGTGGATTCTAGGCTGAGTCTGTGCTTGCTTGATGCTGCCTCTGAGACTACTTACAGTCTCCAATCCCCTAGTTGTAACTCCTTGAGTGGAAGTACCCGCAGCCTCCTTGCGGCGGCTAGCAGCATGCAGTGTGCTAGGTACAACTGAGTCAGATGTAGTCAGGCTAGATGGCTGGCTGTCCTCCTTGCTAGTATGCGGGGTGGCCCTTGGTATGTGGGAGCCTGCAGTCTGCACACTAGGTATAAGTTCTGGCTCATTGGCTGTCAGAAGTCCATCCACTAGTTGCTCATTAGAGACGTGAGGTGTGGTGGCAGCAATAGCTACAACAATCTGCAAATTAGCATCTGGAACAGCTTCCAGCACTCCAGCTTCCACTAAGTGCTGATCAGTTGGAGCTGCTTATTTTGGCTCGGTAAGCAGCAATGTATCCTGGTCATTCGTGTGGACTAGGACTGCGGCATTCATGCTAACAATCTGCAAACCTGTTAGTGACTCATTATTTGAGTGGTTTAGAGCATCATCTGGCATGCTAGTCATAATTTCCGTATTCTGCAAGTGGGGTTGTAGCTCCCTGGGCCCGGTACTTGGCGCCTCATGTTGAGCCTGGTTTAGTGGTACGCTGGTCAGTCCATTGGTTGCGGCATGCGCGTCATTCGCACCTTGTCAACTGGTGTCCTTACGTTTACTAGTCACCGTGGTCCATTCACCTGGCGAGCCTGTAGTGTTCTTCCTTCCTTGAGTCTGGTTTGGCCTCCAGCACTTTGCAGTAGGCTTCACATTGTCCTTCTGTTTGGGGCATTTAGTCGAGTTATGCCCAAAGCCCACACAATGTTTACATCTTTCCGGTCGCCAAGAGTATTCAACAGCTACAATGGAAATCCTCCCATCATCAGAAACCACTCCTACCTCAGTAGGGAACGTGCTGTTCGATGCCATCTCAACACAAACTCTCGCAAAGGACAGTTTTGTTCTCTGCTCAGTGGCTTTGTCCAACATTAGGGGGACCCCGATGGCACTCGCAATCGCTTGCAGACCTGTGGGACTCCAGAGAAACAGAGGAACTATCCTCAAATTGACCCAGATTGGAACTGAGTTAAGCACCTCTACATTGTCTTTCATATAAGGTTGCCAAGGTCTGATTAAAAACAATCGACTCGCTATGTGCACAGGTCCAATTTCTAGGACACTGACCTTTTCATCCTCATTAAGAAACTTAAAAACAAATGCCTTCTCACCATAAACAGACATCTCAAATCCAGATTTTAAGCCCCATATTTTCTTTAATGATTCAAGAACAAAACCAAATGATAGTTTCTTACCAACGAAGTTTCCAATAAGGTATTGCTCACATTCAGCGAGTCTTGCTTGATGGTCTGCAACCTTGATCTGCACCACGGCTTGGCCATCAACCACAGATGGAGGGACGTAGGATAACCTAGTCGTCCCTGGTGCTTGGCGGCCAGTAAACAAGGAAGCCCAACTCAATGCATGAGGCTTGTGGGAAGTGGCGGCCACAGGCTGTGCATGGTTTCCAGCATTAAGTTCACCTTCATTGAGCATCCCTGGATCAGATCTAGCAATGGTGGGATGTTCCTGGACTGTGCCAGGGTCAGGTGCAGAGTCTGCATGGCCCCTCTCAAATATTGTTGCAGCACCACGAGGGGTAATGTAGTTACAAGAAACTGGTTGAGGGGCGGATGTCATCCTTGAGGGATCAGATCAGCAAGCATCATGAACGCCTAGCAAAGCAAACCCTAGATTGCCTAGATTCACCTCTTTCACTCTCTTCTGTTACGCACAGTTTTTTCCCGTCCCTTTTGAAATATCAATTTTCAAGGGTGGTTTTTTTTTTCGCGGATGAATTACCTTTAAGATAAGTTCTTCTAGTTTTGATTCTAGTTCGTTATCATCGTACACACGATCCAACCACCTTGTTTTAGCTTTGGTTATGAGACGTTTCAACGTCTGAGTGATGCTCTCTGGGCTTATAGAACAACATTTAAGACCCCGATTGGAATGTCTCCATATAGGCTTGTTTTTGGAAAAGCATGTCATTTGCCTGTGGAATTGGAACATCGTGCATGTTGGGCCATCAAGACGTTCAATTTTGATATGGTCAAGGCTGGATCGCATCGTAAGCTTCAACTTAATGAGTTGGAAGAGATCCGAAATGATGCGTACCACAATGCCAAAATCTACAAAAAATGAACGAAGATATTTCATGATAAATCCATTCTTCGTAAGTCCTTTGAACCGTCTCAAAAAGTTTTGTTGTTCAACTCTCAGTTACGACTTTTTCCTGGAAAGTTGAGATCTCGGTGATCTGGACCTTATATTGTGAAAGCAGTGTTCCCACATGGAGCTGTGGAGATCGTTAACCCTAAGGATGGCCATGTATTTAAGGTAAATGGTCAACGACTTAAACCATTCTTAGAGTTACCTCGATTAGAAGTCAAGGTTGATGTGATTCTATTAGAGGACCCTCTGTATCATAATTGATGATCTTTTGAATTTTGTCGAGCTGATGACGTTAAACCAAGCGCTACTGAGAGGCATCCCACCTTTTGTTGTAAGAGTGCATGTTGAGTGTGTATTTTATCTATTTCTATTAACTAATCCACAATTCTTTTATCTCTGAGCTCTCATCGGTGGATTACTTGTGAAAATTGGTAAAATCTTCACCGCGGTAATACTGTTCTAACCTCCTCTCATGTACTTATTTCATTCATTTATCAGAATTATTTTGTTAAACATTGAGGACAATGTTTGGATTAGGTTTGGGGGTAGGGTTCATGAGTCGGTGAATTTTTCGTAGTGTTTTCTTTTCTTATTCTTTTAAAAAAAAATGTGCTTTTCTCTCAAGAAAACTTGGTCTTTTGCGATTATGAAAATGGATTTAAAATGTTTTATGCTCAAGAAAATGCAAGCCAACTTGATAAAGACTGAAAGTTTAGTATGATCCTTAAGTTAGATCTAGTTCATAAGATTTTTCAACTCGATTATCTTTGCACCATGAGCCATGTTAGCATAACTTAAAGTTGATGAGTGAAGTATATACTAGAAAACCTTAGAATAATAGTGGAGACTTAACCCTGAAAGTTTTGAACATTTCTATTTTTCCGAGGGTTATACATAAACTCTGATTTTTCTTGAGTCCGTATTATCTCGTTGATGATCTCATTATTCTCATTTTTCTAATCAATTGCTTTCGGAATGACATCAAAATTGAATTATTACACTAGAACTTATTGGCTTATTCAATTGAGATGTCATAATACTGACCCGAACTTAGGAAATGATCTAGGCATTTTTTTCCTTTTCTTTCTTTAGATCATTAACTAGCCTTTTAACTTACCCATAACATTAACCTTTTTGTAGCCTTTTGAGCCTTATAATAGCATTTATTTGTTAACCCATTAACTTTTACCCAACTTTTCTGGGAATATGTATGGATGAATATACTTGGTGTAAAAAAGGGCATTAAAGAGCAAAATATGAGATATTTCATAAATCCTCTATGTGAAAAAAAAATGATTCTTTAATGAGGATAAAGATGTGAGAATGAAGAAAAAATTGATGGTGCGCAACATTGGTTTATTCTTGACAGCCCTAATTGTTCGTTAAATGGGTGTATACATTCCTAGAAATTTTTGTTAGAATCCTTTGACATTCCTTATTAACCATTACCCAAGCCCCATTACAACCCAACAAAGTCCTAGTTGATCTTAGGTAAAGGTTGATTTCGTAGATATGGAGATTTAATAACCAAGACCTATGGTATTTGATTCAACGTTCCCAAAAGTAATTGATATTCCTGTCCATGAGATCATGTTCATTTCATTCTTGAAAAGTTCGTTCTTCATAATACTATATGTGAGATGATTGTTTTCCATTATTTACTCTTTCCTCACATATAAACTGAGTGTAATACCAAATCTCTGAGTGCTTTATTGTGAGTGATATGAGAGGTTTGAAATCAAAACAAACTTTCTACAGAAGATTTAGTCATTATTTTACTTTGAAATGAAAAGTTATGTTGATAGTGTTTTTCACACACACACATTGAGTTGAGGATGATTATGAATTTTTTCTAACTTTTGGAGACTATTAAATTATTTGGAGATTTGTTGATACACGAAAATGACACTGTTGGTTTCTTGCATATCTTGAAGTTTTAAAATAAACATTGTTTGACCAAGTTTTGTTGAGTCAGTAATGTTTGTGGGTAACATTTTCTGGAAACCCTCACGAGACTATAACTCGTCCCCTAGAGGTAATCTAGGGGTTCAAAGCCTTGTTGCACGTTTTCAAAGGTAAGTGCAATCGACGATGCCTGCGAAAGTGAGTTAGAATTTTCTTTTCGATTTTCTTCTTTGTTTTGCTCGAGGACTAGCAAAACATAGGTTTGAGGGTATTTGATAATCACACAATTATAAATTTTTTTACCTCTTATTATATTTTTGTTAATCCTTGTTTTATTTTATTTTAAATTAATTCTTAAATTTTTGTGATTTTTGTAGAATTCGGAGCAATAACGAAGAAATCAAAGAAAAATGCAATGAATAAATCACAGACGGTGACTTCAGGGGAAGTGGAGGTGAGAATAGCCTAAGCCCATAACCTAAACTCAAAACCAAACCCAAAACCAAATCCGTAAACCCAAACCCAATCAAACCCAAAGCATATTCTCTTAATTATCCAAAATTCTAGTTTGATTTAAGCCTTAAATCACTAATTGAACCCTCCCCTTAACTTGTCCAAGTTCATTTTCTTAATTCTCTATAAATACAATAGAAATGAATAAGAAAGGGGAAGAAGATAAGGGAAAGAAAAAAATACAGAATACCAAAACCTCTTTTTCACAATTTGTGATTCTCATCACCATCCCAACCAAGCAAAATCACCACCCACAGCCTATCCATCTCTGTTTTCTCTCCTTCACTCCACCGAAACAGGGGCGTGACAATCCTGTTTCACTTCATCTTCAACCATTGTCACCGCTGCACCACGCACCACCACAGAGACTTAAATCAAGCTGACGCTACTGGCACCCAGTGGACCTTGCTGAGAGCACCTCAGCTGAGAAAGATCAGAACTATTTGCACCCACTGGGATCTGCTAAGCCACACTGGACCTGTTCCTGTTTGCACCATGTTGAATGCTCTGTAACACCACAGTGAATTAAGTCTCAAACTCTAGAATTAATTTCATTTTACTTTATTATTCCATGATGAATATTAATTGATTCGCGATTCATACTTTCACCTAATATGTCATGCATCTTAGGTTGTTAAAAAAATATTTAGAAAAATATTATGTTATAAAATAAGCATGTTTTAATTGAATAATTAAACTTGTAATTAATTGTGCCATAAAAAGACAATTAATGCTAGAAGTTTATACATTGCTAGAGTCATTTATTTGAAATTGAAATAATAAGAAAAATTGAATATAATTTTAGGAGCTTTAAAAATATTTTGCAAATTATGGATTCCCTCCAACTCTTTTCTTTTATTTATTGCTATTTTTATTACTTTTGTTTAACTCAGATTTTTAAACACTGTAACCCCCATTTTCTCCAAATTAGTTTAATTAAATTATTAAATTCAATTTAATCCACCTTCCTCGTGGGATCGACCCATACTTGCCATTGTCTACCAGTTAGACACCGTGCACTTGCGGTTATTACAAGTGGGTCAAATTAGCATGTTTATTTAGGCCCGTTAAACCCGCAACACACATCCGAGGAAATGTTGAGCATTACTTCTAAACGATAACCAAAGCTCTTATACCAAACTGTCACTCCCCGATTTTCAAGACACTGACATATCTCGAAAACTGATACACGATGCCAAAACTTTAACATTTTTTTCAAAAGAAAAAACATATTTATATAGACAACTCAATAAAATAGGCTAACTAACCATCCTGAAAAATGAGCATCGACAACTTCGCTCCACTTGCAGCATCACCACCAACAACAACACCACTTGCACCCAGGTAGGGGTGCACCCATTTTCCATAAAACAAGCAAACGGGCCTGCACTAGCTGGTATGAGCAGACCACAAATACATCACAGTACTACACAACCATAGAATGCCATGATGATGACATAAATTATGTATATATATCAGTGGTAAACCTAGATGCAGCTAATGCATGAGATGCAAGATGAAATGGGAGCAATTCACATTAGGTTAACATTTTCAATCAAAGTCATTAAACTATTCGTCAATTATGAAAATCATCACCATCAGGACTACAAATATACATACCTCTAACCTAGAAAATATACAACACTCGAACAGAACTCATATCGTACTCTAAACCAATGTCCTCGGGAACAACCCATTACCTTCGGCTAAACCACCCTAAAGCAATGACTTAGTTTTCCCATCTAGGTGAACATACACCATTATCCTAATGTCACAAACATAAAAGTTTATTTCTTTATACACTTACGCATCACGAAGCCAAGTAAAATCCATACTAACCTATACATCAGGGAAGCATTAGAACTATCGAATGTATAATATAACCAATTTCATAAGGAACTCATTATATCACCTCAAAAACGAGGTTCACCTGTTTCGAGGTAAGCCATGTCCTGCATAAACTATTAATGGGCTAACCTCTCTGTCAATCAGTCAGAGAACAACTGCAAACTAACACCCGTTAGCTACATAAATGCAAATGAGTTGTCCTATATTTTCCCACAATCGCACCTAGTCCGCGTGTGGGACATGTCTCACCCTGACACTCCTCTATTCACACACCAATACCACTCATGGCATGTATGTTCCCGGACGGAGTGCCGCCTCTAGGACATACTTGTTGCCAAAGAAGACCGATCGTGCAACCCAATCATAAATTGAAGCGTGCATCAGGGAACATTCAACCTAATTAAAAGCCCAAACATCCTCAAGGTCAAAGCAGTAATCAACCGCGCCAGAAGTTCCTTTCTTGGATGTGGGGAATCAAATATCAAACATCCTCAAGGCCAAGGTAGTTATTAACTATATCGGCGGTTCCTTTCTTGGATAAGAGATTGGGATCAAACACCCTCAAGACCGAGGCAGTGATCAGCTACACCGAGAGTTCATTTCTTAGATGAAAGATCCACTTCGTTCTCAAAGCTACAGTGCTACTCCCTACCAAGGTTTTGTGTAGTTCCTAGCGTTGAACGGGTAATATACACCACACACAGTATGCATATCCATCTGGCTAGAGTTGTGGGAAAATATAGTCAAAATTATGCAAATCAATTACTGAAATACTCAATAAATACTATCCATGAGTTATTCAATGATTTTTCAACTGTTTCACATATACAAAAATACTCTCAGAGCTCTACTAACCCATCACAATTGTCGGGTTAACTAACATAGCCCCTAACACATTCATACCCACATTAATATCTCATAACATCATAATGCATCAATATGTCGAATAACAATTCGCATTTATGAAACACCATTATATCGAAATACAAAAAGGACATTCTCGCTCACCACAACACTTGCATTCATACCAACACATCCTATATGACAAAGTAAGCAACTCAATACATCATGCACCCGCTAAAACTTGATGATTAAAAGTGAGGGAAAACATTTATACAAGAATTAAACTCAAATTTGCCAATTAAATACCAAAATAGCTTTCACATGATGTAATATCCCCATTAAGCATACAAAACATCAAAATTTACAGCAATCCAACCTATAATCGTGACAAACAAACTTTCACACAACATGCAGACCTGATCCACGCACTAGCACACAAAAATCCAAAGGCTTATCCACCATTAACATAAATTATCCAAGATTAGAGTTTAATTACTCATATGTAAACAATATTAACACTCAATCTTAATTAAAATAGGGTCATACTCACTTGAAAATTTTTGGAATCAGCTCAACACGCTCCCCTAACACCTCTGAACCTTGAATTGAAACTTACCCGTGCGATCACAACCTAAAATTTGACAGCCGGCGAACCTCACTATCTTTTTTTTTTTTAATTTCTGGTCAAACCCCCATCGCCTTTGCATGTGGAGGTTACAGGTTCCAACTGACACCCCGACCACCACTAGAGAGGTCGATCGAAACAACACAGCTCGCTCTGGCCAGTGACAGCTTCGATTGAGCTCTCTCGCTACGAATCTGTGTTTTTTGTGCAAGAAGTTGAGCGAGGAGGGAGTGGGGAGAGAGAGGAATGAGAAAGGAAGAATGAGGGGAGGGATTGGGGCAGATAAACCCACTGTAATGCTCGATGAGCTCGTCGCAGAGTACAAGAAGAGACGCGCAGAGAGAAACACGCCCTGGAGAAAAAAATAAAGAAAAAGAAAAAGGAAAGAGGGAAGTTTTATTTTTATTAGTGGGTTGCCCCCACCGGATTTTTATTGGCACCCCACCTAAAAATCCAGAAAAAATTATTTAAAAAATCCAAAAAAAATTTCTAAGATTCATTTAAATTCGAAGAACTCCAAAATCCTTGTTTTTAATCGAAGAACTCTAAAATTTAGCAATAGAATAAACAAAAAAAATAAGGGGTATTACAAGAACTGTACTAATATCCGCTATGATTGTTAACTTTGTGACGCGTGTATCCGCCAGGAATTGAACATTATCCACCAAGAACAGTACATTATCCGCCAAGAAATTTTTCCATAAATTGAATATTATCCAACAAGAATTTAATATTATTCACCAAGAGGTATTGTAAACATTCTAAAAAAATATTTTCACAGCGGATGTAAAAATGATATTAATAATTATCCACCACAAGAAATATTATATATAAACAAAATGTCATACAAATCCGCCATCCAAAATATATGTATCATACATGTTTGTCGTCCCAAATATATGCCATACATATGCACCATAGAATAAGGCACCAAATCAGGAGTCACACCATTTTCATAGCCTCTAACTCTATTTCGGGTCTCAAGACCCATCTACTCCACATAAACTTGCGTGCGAAGCTTTTTTAGCTCCATCCCCAATTCGTGATTGAAGGGAATTATCCATGGAAACTTAGCAAACAACTATTTAGAACTATTAATAATTAAGAAAATTAAAAATATAATATAAAGCATTCAATTTATATTTTCCAATCATTCAAGTGTGTAAAATCAAAATATCTGAGAAGGATGTGAAGCCTTGTCAAGCTTGGTCATGGTCTCTGGTGTTTCTTAATCCTAGTGTCTTGATCCAAAGACATTGAATGCTGATTGGTATTGGCTCCCTAGAATTGTTGCATATCATGTGACTATGGGAAGCTCAGCTTTGATTTTAATTTTTTAAATGCTTTTATAAATATGTGAGTTTATCTGGCCGTGTATATCATATCATTTGTTCTTGGATCACATAATCTCTAGTTGTCAGAAAATCAGAGAAGCTAAAGAGTTAATCACCTGGCAAGGATCAAAACTTCAGGTTTAACTTTAGAAGTGGACATAGGATGAAGCTGATCGAAGCATCTGAAGCTTCCACATAATTGACTCTCCAGGTAAAATATCAGCCACAAGCTGAAAATTGAAATTATGCAAATGGTTATTTAACATAAACTTGATTTGGAATGATGTATACTAGAATAACAGCTCTCAACCTAAATTTTAGTATATGACATCTATGGGCTCAGTATTAACTATTAAGGACAAAAAGTACAAGCTTGTATCAGACTGTTTTGGATCCTTAGTATCACTTTGTTTGGTGGATTGTTTGGTGGATACTACACCAAAGTGATACTATTTGGTGGATTGTTTGGTGGATTGTTTTGAGCTGTAACACTACACCAAAGTGATACTATTAGTTTTGACTTGAAATTGTTTGGTGGATTGTTACAGCTCAAAAGTGATATTGTATTGGGGTTATTACAAAATGCCAATTTGGTGTAGTGTTGGTTTTATTTTCACTGTCATCCATCACCAAATACGAAGAGATTCAGTAGGCCGATGACTTAGTTAGAAAGAAAGTAACAAAGAGAAAAACCTTTGAATGGTGTCCGGTCAATAACAGGCATATGCAAGCACCATATGTCGAAGATTCTACATTCAAAAGTAATTTCAGAACAAATTACTACACCATGCAATAGATAAGTTAGTAAAAACAAGAACCTCATTAGTCCTTATTTCCCAAGCCTTTGGTGATGCGAAATAAGTCCAAGCCTTGTGCCATCGATCCCTACACAATTATTAAGCATTTAATTACTCCAATCGATTAAACATATAACTCGTTCACTAGAGGTAATATAGGGATTTAAAGCCTTATTGCACGTTTAAGATAAGTGTAACCGATGATTCCTGAGAAAGTGAGTTATGATTTTATTTTTGTTGCTCGAGGACTAGCAAAATTTGGGTTCAAGGGTATTTGATATTCACATCATTTATACTCAAATTACCTTATAAATTATATCTATTAGTGTTTCGAATATCGTATTTTATTCTAATTATTTTATTTTCAAGTTTTTATAAGATTGGGAGCTTAAACGGTGAAATCACATCAAAATGGAATATTTAACAACCTCAGAGAGTGGCACAAAGTAACGATGACAGGTAAAATTAGGAGTAGTAGTTAAACCCAAACCCATCTTAACCTAAACCCAAGCCCAATCCTAACCTAAATTTCAAACTCTATTTAGTCTCTCTTGTCTAGCAGACATACCCCTGTTCTCTTTGTCACACTCTTTCTTGACGGCTCTCTTACACACCCATTTTTCCTTGCGCCATGGAATCTTCTCTCACCGGTAATCCTTCTCGCTCGCTAAAAGGACCGAGAACCACATCCTCGCCAGCAACAGTCCTCGACCTCATCCCCTGCTCCATCACGCTATTTTTCTTCCTCTGATTTCAACACCTACTGTCTCCTCTTCCTCTTGCCATAAAAGAGCCAATACACATTGTCCTCCTCCTCCTCCTCCTAAAACTGTCCAATCACATCACAGCCAACCAACAGAACAGATCGCAACAAAGGCAACCAACCAACACTTGTTCTCTTCATCATGCCAGCCATCATCCTCTTTCACTCACCAATCTTCATCTTGTCTATCTTTCTCTATTGAGAATATATTGAGAATATTCTGATTGATTGTATAGGAACTAGAATATTTGTATTAGGAAGCTTGCTTATTGAGTCAAGATTGTATAATAGTTTTAAGGAAGTTAGCAGATTATATTGTGAATATTCTCACAATATTCTCTTGATTAGTTTGTATATAAACAGGAGAATAGAATGAGAAATACAGAAGGAAATACACACAAAATCAATTCTTTTGTGTCTGGTATTCTATCATGGTATCAGAGCTAATCATAAGAGTATCATAAAGGGAGGAAAGGTACCTTTGTACGATTGGATCTTCCTCTAACTGGGCCTTGTAATCTCGGAGTGCAGTCTCAAAGAGCATCAGGGATCCTTCTTCGAATAAGAAGGAACGAAGAAGAAGAAGAAAGATCGGCTGATCGAACCTCTGATTGAACCTGATCGAACCGCTGATCGAACCTGATCGACCCTCTGATTGAACCTCTGACCTGATCGAATAAGAAGGAACTCTGATCGAAGAAGGAACCCTCTGATTGAATAAGAAGAAACCCTCTGATTGAACCTCTGATCGAATAAGAAGGAACCTTCTGATTGAACCTCTGATCGAATAAGAAGGAACCCTCTGATTGAACCCCTGATCGGAGAAGGAACCCTCTGATTGAACCCTCTGATCGAAGTGTGGAGATTCTGGAGAAGTTCTGATCGAAGAAGACGAAGCAGGTGGGTGTGTGATTTGAACCCTTGCGATTTGAACACTGATCGAAGAAGTTCTGAACCTCAGGGTTGAACGCTGATCGAAGAATAAATCTCATCCTCTCTGGTTTGGTTAAGAACCTCTGTTTCTCTATTTATGTTTGTGAAATGAATATGTAAAAAAAAAAAAAAAAAAAAAAAAAAAAAAGGTAGAGTTTATCTTCTCTGGTTGTCGTGAGTACAGCTTTGATTCTTTCTGCGGCGGTTTGAGATTTCTCTTTGAACACCGCTCATGGCTGGCAGTGCCAATGCTGCTCAGACAGGTTCTTCTGGGGCAGGAGTGACTAAGACAAATGCATCTCCACTGCCCGGGCTGAATACCACCCAGTGGCAGACACTTCTCCAAATGCTGGGCGGGTCAAAATTCGCAACGACCGATAAGATGATTGGTAAGCCTTAAGGGATTGGTAAGCCAAAATTCGCAAAATTCCAGACACGGGAGCTTTGAATCACATGACTGGCACGATCGGGGATCTCCGTGACTTAAGGGAGATTGCTCAATGTCCCGTGGGATTGCCAGATGGGAGTAGTGCTATCGCCACTAAAGAGGGGACGATCCTTCTTGACAGAAATTTCTGTTTGCAAAATGTTCTTATTGTGCCAGGGCTAACTTGCAATTTAATTTCTGTGTCGCAATTGACTGATCACTATAACTGTTTTGTCCAATTCACTAATGATCTGTGTGTTATACAGGACCGCATTTCGAGGATGCTGATTGGTGCGGGTGAACGACGCGATGGACTCTATTACTTTCGGGGGCTGCCACAGGTTCACGCAATAAAGGCCAATAGTGTGGTGTCTCTTGATCTATGGCACCAGCGACTGGGTCATCCATCTCTATAGGTAACAAAGTTAGTTCCCGAAGTAAGTTTTAGTGAAAAGAAAAATCGCTTGAATAAAAACTGTGACGTCTGCCAGAGGGCAAAGCAAAGTAGAGATAAGTTTCCTGTTAGTGAACATAAAGCTTCGACTATTTTTGAACTTATTCACACTGATTTATGGGGACCTTATCGAACAACTTCTTCTTGTGGTGCTTCTTATTTTTTGACCATTGTTGATGATTTTTCCCGTGCTGTATGAATTTATTTACTTGTTGATAAGAAAGAGGTCTCCCATACTCTTCAAATGTTTTTCTCGATGGTTAAGAGACAATTTGATAAAGAGGTAAAAATTTTGAGGAGTGATAACGGCACTGAATTCACTTGCCTGCGACAATATTTTCTTGATCATGGAATTGTTTTTCAAACGACCTGTGTGGGAACACCTCAACAAAATGGGCGGGTTGAACGGAAACACCAACATATTTTGAACGTAGCTCGGGCGCTGCGTTTTCAGGGCTCTCTTCCTATTAAATTTTGGGGAGAATGTGTGTTGACGGCTGGATACTTGATAAATAGGACTCCCTCCTTGGTCTTGAATTGGAAAACACCTTATAGTGTCTTGTATGGCAGCACGCCCACTTACGATCACTTGCGCATTTTGGGGTCCTTGTGTTATGTGCATGTGCAGACGGGGGATAAGTTTGCCAGTAGAAGTCGAAGGTGCATCTTTGTTGGGTACCCTTATGGAAAAAAGGGGTGGCATTTGTATGACTTGGAGAAACGAGATTTCTTTGTTTCTCGTAATGTTGTATTCTCGGAAGGAGTTTTTCCCTTTGCAGATAATTTTAATTTAGACCACGATGGCCTGCCTAATATCGAGGCGGTTCAAGAGGACTTTGAGGAGACATCTATGCCTGTTTTGAGGGGGGTGCCGATGAGTTTGTACATCCGGATAGGACTGCTGGGCAGTCGGCATGTGCCGAGGAGTTTGTTCAGCCAAATAGAGCTGCTGGGCAGTCGGTGTGTGCCGAGGATGGGGCAAATGCTGGTGCCAA
Organism: Berberis vulgaris; assembly: GCA_963556465.1. NCBI lineage: Eukaryota > Viridiplantae > Streptophyta > Magnoliopsida > Ranunculales > Berberidaceae > Berberis > Berberis vulgaris. The sequence goes on from OY747128.1 coordinate 59,709,075, forward strand.
GGCGTTTGTACAGCCGGATGAGGCTGCTGGGCAGCCGGTTTGTGCAAACCAGGAGGACAACCCGGACGCAAGTCAGGAAGATGTGTTGGGCAGGGGTCAACGCAGAAGACAAGCCTCGATACGACTCCGTGATTATGTTACTCATACCATTCGGAAAATGAGTCCATCCGTACCTCCTTCACCCGTACCACGACATTCCTCAGGTACACCCTATCCTATAGCACATTATGTGAATTGTGATAATTTTTCTATGCCACATAGACATTTTCTTGCAGCCTTAACAGCAAATCGGGAACCTGTGTGCTATTCTGAGGCCGTGAAAGACAGCCGTTGGAGGGATGCCATGCGACGAGAAATTGAGGCTCTTGAGATTAATGAAACCTGGGTTGTAACAAAATTGCCACCAAGAAAGAAAGCTCTCGGATGCAAGTGGGTATACAAGATCAAGTATAACTCTGATGGTACCATTGAGCGATTGAAGGCTCGGCTGGTTATTCTTGGGAATCATCAAATTGAAGGAGTTGATTATACAGAGACATTTGCTCCAGTAGCTAAGATGGTTACAGTAAGGGTCTTTCTTGCCGTTGCGGCTGCCATGAATTGGGAAGTCCATCAGATGGATGTTCATAATGCATTTCTACATGGTGACCTTACGGAGGAGGTCTACATGAAATTACCACCCGGTTTTCAGGTGGGGACTTCAGGAAAGGTGTGCAAGCTTAGGAAATCATTATATGGGCTGAAGCAGGCACCCCGATGCTGGTTCGCTAAACTGTCAACTGCTTTGAAGAATTATGGTTTTCGACAATCTTATTCAGATTATTCTTTGTTTACTCTACAAAGAGGTGCGGTTCAGCTCAGTGTTCTTGTCTATGTCGACGATCTTATCATCTCTGGGCGTAATCCGGGGGATATACAGAAATTCAAGGGTTACCTCAGTGTTTGTTTCCACATGAAAGATCTGGGTCCTTTAAAGTATTTCTTGGGGGTCGAAGTGGCACGCGGACCAGATGGGTTTGTGCTTTGTCAACGCAAATACGCGCTTGATATCATTTCTGAGGCCGGCTTGCTAGGGGCAAGGCCCGTGGCGGTGCCATTGGAACAGAATCATCGACTCGCCTTGTCCAAGAGTCCAGAGCTCGCTGACCCGGAGCCTTACCGTCGCTTGGTGGGACGGCTAATTTATTTGTGTTTCACTCGACCCGAATTATCTTACAGTGTTCATGTTTTATCTCAATTTATGCAACATCCTCGGGCGGACCAATGGGAAGCTGCTTTGCGGGTGGTTCGGTACTTAAAAGGTAATCCGGGTCAAGGTATACATTTGAGTAGTAAGTGTGACATGCAGTTACATGGGTGGTGTGACGCTGACTGGGCCGGATGCCCTTTGACTCGGAGGTCCCTCACTGGTTGGTTGGTGTTCCTTGGAAACTCGCCGGTCTCTTGTAATCCGGGGGATATACAGAAATTCAAGGGTTACCTCAGTGTTTGTTTCCACATGAAAGATCTGGGTCCTTTAAAGTATTTCTTGGGGGTCGAAGTGGCACGCGGACCAGATGGGTTTGTGCTTTGTCAACGCAAATACGCGCTTGATATCATTTCTGAGGCCGGCTTGCTAGGGGCAAGGCCCGTGGCGGTGCCATTGGAACAGAATCATCGACTCGCCTTGTCCAAGAGTCCAGAGCTTGCTGACCCGGAGCCTTACCGTCGCTTGGTGGGACGGCTAATTTATTTGTGTTTCACTCGACCCGAATTATCTTACAGTGTTCATGTTTTATCTCAATTTATGCAACATCCTCGGGCGGACCAATGGGAAGCTGCTTTGCGGGTGGTTCGGTACTTAAAAGGTAATCCGGGTCAAGGTATACATTTGAGTAGTAAGTGTGACATGCAGTTACATGGGTGGTGTGACGCTGACTGGGCCGGATGCCCTTTGACTCGGAGGTCCCTCACTGGTTGGTTGGTGTTCCTTGGAAACTCGCCGGTCTCTTGGAAGACAAAGAAACAACATACAATATCCCGCTCCTCCGCAGAGGCGGAATACCGGTCTATGGCTATGACTACATGTGAGTTGAAATGGCTAAAAGCTATTCTAGCTAGCCTCGGGATGCCTCACACACGTCCTATGTCTCTTCATTGTGATAGTCAGGCGGCTCTCCATATATCTCAAAATCCCGTATTTCATGAACGGACAAAACATATTGAGGTCGATTGTCACTTTGTCCGTGATGACATTGTTGCTGGACATATCAATCCCACATTTGTCCCGTCCAATGAGCAACTCACTGACATTTTCACAAAAGCGTTGGGCAAGCGACAATATGAGTATCTACTTCGCAAGTTGGGCATACGGGATCTCCATGCACCAACTTGAGGGGGGGTATTGAGAATATATTGAGAATATTCTGATTGATAGATTGTATAGGAACTAGAATATTTGTATTAGGAAGGTTGCTTATTGAGTCAAGATTGTATAATAGTTTTAAGGAAGTTAGCAGATTATATTGTGAATATTCTCACAATATTCTCTTGATTAGTTTGTATATAAACAGGAGAATAGAATGAGAAATACAGAAGGCAATACACACAAAATCAATTCTTTTGTGTCTGGTATTCTATCATTCTCTCTTCTCCCCCTCCTTTGTTTATTTCTCTCACCAGAACAGAGATCGCTCCACAGCTCAATCGCAACAGATAACATAGATAACACACAAACAGAGCAACCACCACTCCATCATCCTCCGTCGTTCTCAACAGTCCCCTTCTTCCTCTCTCCCTCATGATCACAGTTCCATCCTCCTTCCCTCATCGCACACACAAAAACAAAGTCCTTCTACCTCACTCCTCTCCATATTTCCTCCATCTCGCCAATGACCACCACCATTGCCGAGCACCTAGCCGCCACCTCTTTTTTTTCACCACCGTCATGGCCCCCATCTCTTTCGCCACCCCTATCACACAGGTGCAGCAACAAAACATCACACAACAGATCGCACAAGGAAGTTGTTCGTGGAAGAAGGAGCTTTGGTGGGAAAACAAACTGATTTTTAAAATCTCACTATTTGCACCTTGATGTCCAGTCTCTACCATCACACAACATCCGCACCTCTTTGTGAAGCGTGTTCGTGAGGAGCTGATGACGTTCGCCTACACTGCCGCCGGAACCACCATCACCATGGGTTTCTAAATCCTCCGCTAAGGCGTAGATGACTCCTTAGGATTAGTTGAATTTATTTTCATTTTTTTTATTGTTTTTCGATATATTGACATTGGGTTTAATTGTGAAAAACGCGTATTACTTTCACCGTGTATGTCATGCATCCATGATAGTTAGAATTATTTTATGTTCATGTTTAAGCCTATTTGATTCTTATTAATTAAACATGTGATTAGTTGTGCCTTAAACAGATAATTAATGCTAGGGGTTTGCATATTTGCTTAAATCATTCCACAACATCGCTAGGAGATAATAATTGATATTAGTATAATTTTATGAACCTAAATGATGATTCAAAAGCCTTAGCATATCTTTCTTTGATTCTTAAACTCAATTTTTAATTATTTCCCGACTTCCATTAGTCTCGAAATTTCTATTTTCGATTGTGTCATCAATTCTCGTGGGATCGACCCGTATTTGTCATTGTCTGCCAGTTAAGCAATCGTGCACTTGCGGTATAACAATCAGATTAAATTAGTCTATTAATTTAGGTTGGTAAAATTTGCATCATTGAGACACGAGCATTTTGTTTCATTGAAATGAAGAGAAACATGCCCCAAAGGTAAAACATGAGTGAGTTGCTCAAAAAAACAAAGCAACCAAAGGCAAAGAAAAACAAAACAAAGGAAATACAAACTAAAGGTATAAATTTCTATGATAAGTTTTGCCCAGTAAAAAAAAAGGTGGCGGCCTTTTTGTATGGGCCTTTTTCCATACATCAGCCAACTGAATAGACATAACCTTCATCATCTTCCACAAAGTGTTGATATACGAGAATTTCTTTCTTTCCACATGACCCAGAACACAACAAGAATAAGATCTTCCCAGTTTCATTTTCCCATTAAAACGATGACTCTTGAGTTCCAGGTGTGTTCGATCAATTGAGGAGAGAATTTGGGACACGAGCATTTTGTAACGGCTTATAACTGAGAAATAATACTTGGGAGTGTCAGTGGCAAATTCATACATCTCTCTTATCATCAAGAACTCTAGACCAAAGCATGGTAATGAGTTGCCTTAGCATTAATCGACCATGTCTGAAGTAGAGATTCTACGTATTCACCTCATTATTACTGGTAAAAGAATTAATGGCTTTGTAGTCTTTGTGGTCAGAAATGGAGAACATTGTGGAATAAGTTATTTCAAATGGCATGTCTCTCCAATCCATGTTCATATAATTAATTTCTTCCTCCTCGTGCACGTCGAAGTATACATATCAGTTGAATGAGTGCTTTAGGGGCATAATTGGTTTCCATAGTGCGCGTCCTTGGTTGGAGGGTTGTCTCTAGTGTACCAATCATTTTGGAGTTGCCATATTTCATAAAATTATTTTTTTTCCCCATGGAGACATTCAACAACATATCCCTCAAAGCAACAGAATATAAGAGCTTTGTTGAAGTCTTTAATTCTTCAGATGCACGTACCTCTATTTTCTTTGCATTGACACGCCACTTTCCAAATGACAAAGTGGTATGTTTGGGACGTTGGGGAGATGCTCCCTAAGAAGTTGGAAGTCACTTTTCGGTCCGCTCGGCTACTGAAGCTGGAAAACAAATAAAGGCATAAGGTGGACTGATATTCCCAGGGTGCTTTCACAACACTCCTTTATTTTCTACATTTTCGAGGACTGATATCATTTTCTGTATCTTGGGCCCAATGGGAGGGCCTAGGAAGATGGATGAAAGCTTTCCGAATTTGGCATTCCACTCAGCTGCTAGATTATGAATATCTTGTTATTTATTTATTTATTTCAATTTTTTTTCTCATTAGCATCTTTAATAAATTTTCTCCCTCCCCAACATCAAATAGATTATAAATCTTGTTCTCTACATTATTTTTTTTATCAAGATCTTTACCAAATATTTTCCCTCCCCATCATCAAAAAGCTCATATACGTTTTCTTCTTCTTCCAACCTTTTGTCATGCTTCAAAGCCCTCATCCCTCAAGTAAGTACAAATCACATAAGAGAGTATGTATCAGGTGAAAAAAGATTTCTAAGCTACATAACAAACATTTAAATGAAATTAATTAATCTATTGAGTCAAAAAAAAAAAAAAAAAAAACTTGCATCTGAGTGGAATTTGTCAATTATGTTGATAGGGATTAGGGGTGAGACAATCATATACTTAATTGTCCATGCTCAGCAACTGGTACCTCTCTTCGTTTGTAGGAGTGACGATAATAGGGAGGAATTCGGGAAACAAGCAGAGACCAGAAACCATTTCTGGCTTATACTTGCAGACTCCCGACTTGTTTGGAAGCGAGCATGTGGCCAAATGAAATTGAGGGGGAACAATTCGAGGAATCTCAATTTATCAAATTGTTCCCTTCCTGCAGCTGGTGGCATCACCTCAGCTCAAGAATTCTAAACTCACCTATGTATTGCAATTCGTTAACAGGAGTCCAAGACTAGTAATGCCTTGCCTATGCATGGCAAGGTGTTTCTTGTTGTGGTCTCGGGGGGTCGCCTAGGCTGAATTTTATTTTATTTTATTATTATTATTTTTTAAAATTAACGTCAAGTGACATGACCTTTTTATTGTTACAATAAAACCCCTCTTCCCCTCTCCATCGTTTTCATTCCCACAAAACAACACGCAATAATAGTAGAGAATAGACGTAGCGCTGTCCAATAGCAGTACAGAAGAGAAATCCGATCGATCTCACCTGGCGTGCAAGCCAGGCCCGTTGCCTCGCCTAGTGCCCGAGACTACATAGCTTAGGAGAGTCGACCTGTCCCTTGAATGAGTGGGTTGAGTTCATGGGATTGAGCATGCATGTGGGGGGTGTCCTGCCCCGACCCGCCACGGGAATCGCAGCGTGCCAATGCGTAAACTAATCCATAAAACAGGCGGATCGTAACCGCCCACAACATCATAATATAACACATCTTGAAACGAGAATCAAACGGAAATAACAACTACGATAAAATTTGAACAAAATAAGATTATACGATTCGCCCTGCCAGAGTCATAGCGACAAAAACAATATATACAACCATCTAGTATTTAACAGGATAATACAAAGGAAGCAAAACATACCCGTACAGAGTGGACACGACTAAACAGCCCAAAACAACAACTACAAACCGGGCCTAAGCACCACGATCAGCAGGAACGTCAACACTGTCTGCACTCCAATAGAAGCACACCCCTTACGGGGTCACCAAAGCACAAAGCTAGTTGGTGCGAGCGAACTAAATAGAAATAACAGAATAATATATAAGGGAAATTCATGTCACACAATAATGAATAAGTGAGTAATCCTAGATGCATGTTCCATGAAATGGAAAAGGTGTCCCTATGCAGGTTCTAAAGTCTAAATCACACCGTGTCTCTGAGAATAATTTTTCTAAGTTCAAGCACCAACACAAGCATTTGAGATTCACAATAACTACAATTTTACAAAATATGTCGGTCATTACAGGTGATTCAAACACGGTAAATATCAAGTGATGAAGACAAATACCATATAGTAATCTTGCATAGCCTCCTAGGTATGGTAATCACGCCGACAGTCGAAACCATAAGAATTTCTACGTAAGTGTCTCATATCGTAGGTATCCACATACCCTACGAATGTGTCTTACCCAGACACATCCCACAACGTGCACCAGTACCACTTCGGGATTGTTTGTATCCTAATGGGGTGCCATATGCCCGGATACAAACTCAAACGTCCCAAATGACTGGCCTAACACGGCCAACCTAATACAAATCCAACTCAAGCGCGCTGGGAGGGAAAGCGAGTAATCTCCAAAGCACGTCCTCCGGGACCCGTCCTACTGCACTCTCTAGTGGCATCGACAAGCTTGCCACATGCAATAGCGTCCTCAATGTTTGGTGCGAGTCATCTCAATCACCATCCAACTCACGATGCGAGCAAGCTCCTAAGCATCGGCAAAACATGCATTATAACGAGGTAAAGACACTTACACTAATATCAACATGCACATACTACGAGTCTGTACAGAATCAAATGTAACAGACGTGTAACCATAATCAGTTCGGCAATTTTCATAAATCCACGACTACGCTAGGGTCCCAACATGACATAAATCACCACAATAAATTCATACGAGTCGAACTGTCATACATGCTCAAAACTCGGCAATCTACGGTAAAACATGATATACTATGCAAACTCGAAAACGAAGCATACAAGCCCAATGCCATTACACCAAAGCCTAATCACACCCAAATCAAACTACTATTCGATTTCATTCTTGTATATCATGCTTTCAGAAAACTCAATACATAATTCATTCACAAAAGAACCAATACAACCATCTAAACTTCCATAAACCCCAAATTTCAGACTTGGATTCATTTATACACAATCGACGGTATAATGTAAAAATTAAATTCAGGATTTAAAATAATTATTTCTCAAAATAAATATTATAGTTACACTCACCTGAGCGGAATGGGTTTTCGAAATCCAAATCCTATCGGTCGAAGCTCCCAACTCGCAAAACAGCGAATGCGGGACCACGAAATTTTTTTAAACTGCAAGACGGACTCAAAAGTGAGCAAACTAGCCAAAAACTGGAAAATGAAATAAGTTACAACTGGCGCGTGACTGAAAGAAAAACTTACAGGCAAATAAAATCCGGCAAACACCCCGACGAAACCCAAAGTTTGGCGAAAACTTGCCGAAACTCACCCTACTCCGGTCTTATCGCCTCCGAACAGCACAACAGGCCCGAAATAGGTCCAAGAACACCCGAAATCACGAATTTGCAGCTAACCCACGCGCCCAAAGCCTAGATTCACGCCGAAGAACCTTCCTAACGGACATGCACACTGATTATTTTTGAAAATTTCGGCCAACCCTTAAACCACCCTTGCATGTGGGGTTTACAGGTTCCAAATGACGCCACAAATGCCCCTGAAAGGGCTGATCGGAGCTACGTAATCCGATCAATCAACCCAACACCGTCAAACCCACAATCTCAAAACTGATATTTTATTTTTTTCGCGAAAAAAACAGAAGAGAATGAAGAGGGAAAGAAGAGTTTGGAAATGAAGAATAATGAAGAGATTCCGCGAAGGAATCGCTCGAACGAAATTCGGCGAATAAGAACTCTGCGAGCGGAGTTACGCTCTGTAAGAAAAAAAAAAGAAAAAAAAAGGAAGAAAGAAAGAAGAGAAAGGGGTAGTTTCTCTCTTAAGGGGTGGGTGGCTATGTGCCCCCACCATATTTTTTGAGTACCCCCACCCTCTAAATAAATTTGTTTTTTTTTAAATCTATAGATATTACATCATACACACCTTAAAAGAGATCTCGTCCTCGAGATCGGACAAAGCAACAACAAGAAAGACTAGGCGAAAAGCTCGGGGTATTTCTGTCTCATCTAGTCCTCCAGCTTCCAAGTCATGTCACCCTCCCAGTGGCTCCACTGGACCTTCATTAACTTCACCGTCCTCCATCGAAGTTGTTTCACGTCATATGCCTCGTAATTATTGAATCGGAGGTCTGTCTCTCCACCACTCTACTAATCAACGGTGGATAAACTGCTAAACCCGCCATCATGCTGCCTTTTGTACTGAAAGTAGGTTGAACTATAAATAAACTAATGTCTCAAGTGTTCGGTACTCTTGAATCATCATGGTTGCCATCACTGCATGTCTCCTACTCAAGGCATTTGCAGCCACATTGGCCCTACCAGGCTGATACTGTATCTCGAAGTCATAGCTGCTAAGAAAATCAACCCATTGTTGTTGCCTCATATTCAACTTCCTCTGAGTGAATAGGTACTTTAAACTCTTGTGATCTGTGAACAACTCGAACCTCTCACCATATAGACAATGTCTCCAGATCTTCAAAGCAAAGACTACGGCTGCCAACTCTAAATCATGTGTCGGATATCTCCTCTCATGGGGTTTTAACTATCTAGACGCATAGGCTACGACCTTCTTGCCTTACATCAACACTCCACCCAATCTTGTACCGCAAGCATCAGTAAATATCACCAGTCGGCTACCAGGTGTCGGAATAGTCAACACTGGTACTGAAGTCAACCAAAGCTTCAAAGTTTCAAAAGTTTTTTCACACTTCTCTGACCATACAAAAGGAACATTCTTCCTTTTTAACTGAGTGAGTGGTGCCGCAATCAGGGGAAATTTCTCGATGAACCGTCGGTAATAATCGGCCAAACCCAGAAAACTACGAATCTTCGTCACACTACTCGGTCGTCTCCAAGACCTCACTGCTTCAACTTTCTCGGGATCCACTGCAATACCTCAACTAGAAATGACATGCCCGAGAAATCGAACTTCAGGCTCCCAGAAATGACACTTACTAAACTTCGCATACAACTGATTTTCTCTAAGTGTCTGCAAAACAATGCGAAGGTGTTCTCTGTGCTCCTCTAAACTCCTCGAGTATACTAAGATATCATCAATGAAGATTACCACAAACTTGTCCAAGTACGGACTGAACAATCTATTCATCAAATCCATGAAGAAAGCCGTTGCATTTGTCAGTCCAAATGGCATGACTGGAAACTCATACAAGCTATAACGTGTCCGAAAAGCGGTAATTGGAACGGAATGTTCCTTAACTCTCATTTGATGATACCCAGACTGCAAATCTAACTGTGAAAACACTACGGCTCCCCTCAACTAATCCAATAGATCCTCAATTCAAGCCAACAGATACTTATTCTTGATGGTCACTTTATTCAGATCTCGATAATCTATGCACATCCTAAAATATCCATCCTTCTTGGACGCAAATATTGCTGGAGCCCCCCAAGGTGAATTGCTCGGCCGAATAAACCCCTTACGAAGCAAATCATCAAGATGTACTTTCATCTCTTCCAATTGTTTAGGTGCAGGCCTGTACGCTGATTTAGATATAGGTGCAGTACCAGGAACCAGGTCAATCCGAAACTCTACCTCACGGCGAGGAGGGATACCAGGAATCTCTTGAAAGACATCAGGGAACTCACACACAACCTCTACAAAATTGGTGTCGGGACTAGAAATCTCAAGAGAGCTAAGAAAACTCGACATCACAGAAACATAATCGGGCTCACAAGTCAACACACGAGGCGAAGCATCAGGTGGCGCTAACATCACCAACCTATGCAAGCAATCAATGATCACTGGATGACTGGACAACCAATCCATCCCTAGAATCAAATGAAAGCCCTCAAAACCCAAGACAATAAAGTCAAACACGACGTTGTACCCCAACAAGGAAAACTCGAAACGGGGACAATATTCCCACAACCAAACCGAACTGCCCAAAGGGGACTCAACGCACAAGGGTTCCGGCAAAGGCACTACCTCGAGGCGGTTTCTAACAACCAACTGTCCAGAAATAAAAGACCTAGATGCTCCTGTATCGAAAAGACGAATGCACAAAACCTGGCACACAACACATATTTCCTGAGTCACATAACAACACACTAACATGCAATTTTTCCTACGCATAATGCACATAAGACATATCCTACTACATCTAGCACACACAACTACAACAAAATTGTAACATACCCTCAGCATTTCCCTGACCGAGAATAGCTGCGAGGTGAATAGGTGGTGCTGGGAGAGAGACTCTCTGACCAACTCCAGACGCAGGTGCTAACTGTCCCTGAGGCGCCCTCTACTGTGATGGTCCATCCCTATTATGAGGGCAAGCTCTAGAAAAGTGCCCCAGTTGCCCACAAGTATAACAAACTACCTGCTCCCGTCGATTTGTCTGACCTCTTGGACAATCACGAGCTACATGTCCCTCCTGACCACAAGTGAAGCAACCGCTCCTAGTTTTCGTCTGACCACTCCTCATAGGTTGTCTTTGTTCCTGCTGTTGTCGATGATCTCCTCGGGAACGTCTGTCACCTCTGCGGTCTCTACCAGTCCTAACTGGTCCCCCTCTACCAAGGTCTCTCTGCTGAACAGCGGCACGTTCTGGCTGTTGTGCCTGCTCAACTGTCTGGCTTCCTCAGCCAAACTTCTGACTGTGCTCTGAACCTCTAGCTCGTCGAACCAAAGTCTCTTGCATACACTCAGCGTCAACTTGCTCCTAACTCAAAGTGACGTCCACTAATTTCTCAAAATGACGATCGATCATCACCATCAACTGTTTCCTTAGGAACGGGTTCAGACCACTAAAAAATTTCCTATTTTTCTTCTCTGTAGTATCTATGAATCAAGTGGCATAATGGCTCAACTGTGTAAACTAGGCTAAGTATTCTTAAACAGGTCTAGATCCCTGCTATAAGTGCAGAAACCTTTCCACTATCTCAGCTCTGGCAGAATCAGGAATAAAATGTTGTTCAAACACCTCGCAAAATGTATCCCACTGCATCTCTGACACATCACGGTTCTGCCTCACTGGATCCCACCCATACACAACCTCTCCGTCAAACTGGTGTACTGCTAACTCGGTACGCTATATAGGTGTCAGCACCATCCTCTCAAATATGAGCTCTACCTTACGGATCCACCGATTCGTAGCTAGAGAATCTCCAGTACCATCAAATCTTTCACCACCCAAGCTGATGAAATTCTTGTTGCGACGAGTAACCGGATCCTCTGACTGAATTCCCTATCTCATATTCTATGCCCACTGTGTCATCATTTCCATGAAAGCCTGAGAGGCATCCTCTCCACTGTGCCTGATCCCTCACCCTGGGTTCTCTTACCACGCATCATCACCGCACTCCCCTTACATAAAAGAAAACACACATACAATACATCAAACAACACAACAAAAATCCTAACTCCTCTAAGTTCTATGTGAACCGGTAAACAATGGCTCTGATACCAAGCTCTGTCACGCCCCGACCCGCACGAAAATTGCAGCGTGCCGATGCGTGAACTAATCTGTAAAATAGGCGGATCGTAACCAGCCACAACATCATAATATAACACATATTTTGAAACGAGAATCAAACAGAAATAACAACTACGAAAAAATTTGAACAAAATAAGAGTATACGATTAGACCCGCCAGAGCCATAATGACAAAAACAATATATACAACCATCTAATATTTAACAGGATAATACAAAAGAAGCAAAACATACTCGTAAAGGGTGGACACGACTAAATAGCCCAAAACAACAACTGGAAACTGGGCATAAGCGCCACGATCAGCAGGAACGCCAACACTGCCTGCCATCCAATATAAGCACACCCCTTGCGGGGTTAGCAAAGCACAAATCTAGCTGATCTAGCGAACTAAATACAAATAACAGAATAATATACAAGGGAAATTCATGCCACACAATAATGTATAAGTGAGTAATCCTAGATGCATGTTCCATAAAATGGAAAAAGTGTTCCTATACAGGTTCTAAAGTCTAAATCACACTGTGTCTCTAAGAATGATATTTCTAAGTTCAAGCACCAACACAAACATTTCAGATTCAACAATAACTACAATTTTACGAAATATGCCGGTCATTACAGGTGATTCAAACATGGTAAATATCAAGTGATGAAGGCAAAGACCATATAGTAATCTTGCATAGCCTCCTAGGTATGGCAATCACGCCGACAGTCGAAACCATAAAAATTTCTACATAAGTGTCTCATATCGTAGGTATCCTCATACCCTATGAATGTGTCTCACCCAGACACATCCCACAATGTGCACTCGTACCACTTCGGGCTTGTTTGTATCCTAATGGGGTGCCATATGCCCAGATACAAACTCAAACGTCCCGAACGACTGGCCTAACACGGCCAACATATTACAAATCCAACTCAAGCGCGCTGGGAGGGAAAGCGAGTAATTTCCAAAGCACGTCCTTCAAGACCCGTCCTACTGCACTCTCTAGTGGCAAGTGCGTGCTGGAGCTCACCGCATCTCAGCAAGCTTGCCACATGCAATAGCGTCCTCAATGTCTTGTGCGAGTCATCTCAAGCACCATCCAACTCACGATGCGAGCAAGCTTCTAAGCATCGGCACAATAGGCATCATAGCGGGGTAAAGACACTTACACTAATATCAACAGGCACATACTACAAGTCTGTACTGAATCAAATGTAACAGAAGTTTCACCATAATCAGTTCGGCAATTTTCATAAATCCACGACTACGCTAGGGTCCCAACATGGCCCAATTCACCACAATAAATTCATAGGAGTCGAACTATCATACATGCTCAAAACTCGGCAATCTACGGTAAAACATGACATACTATGCAAACTCAAAAATGAAGCATACAAGCCCAATGCCATTACACCAATGCCATTACACCAAAGCCTAATCACACCCAAATTCAACCACTATTCGATTTCATTCTTGTATATCATGCTTTCAGAAAACTCAATACATAATTCATTCACAAAAGAACCAACACAACCATCTAAACCTCCAAAAACCCCAAATTTCAGAGTTGGATTCAATTATACACAATCGACGGTATAATGTGAAATTAAATTCAGGATTTAAAATAATTATTTCTCAAAATAAATATTATAGTTACACTCACCTGAGTGGAATGGGTTTTCGGAACCCAAATCCTACCGGTCGAAGCTCCCAACTCGCAAAACAGCGAATGCAGAACCACGAAATTTTTTTAAACTGCAAGGCGGACTCAAAAGTGAGCAAACTAGCCGAAAACAGGAAACTACAAAAATTTCAGACTCAAAATGATGCCACAAATGCCCCTAAAATGGCTGATCGGAGCTACGCAAACCGATCAATCAACCCAACACCGTCAAACCCACAATCTGAAAACCGATATATATTTTTGTTTCACGAAAAAACCCGAAGAGAATGAAGAGGGAATGAAGAGGAGAGGAAATGAAGAACAGATCAGAGATTCCGCGAAGGAATCGCTCGAACGAAATCCGGCGAATAAGAACTCTGCGAGCGGAGTTACGCTCTGTAAGAAAAAAGAAAAAAAAAGGAAGAAAGAAGAAAAAGGGGGAGTTTCTCTCTTAAGGGGTGGGTGGCTATGTGCCCCCACCATATTTTCTGAGTACCCCCACCCTCTAAATAAATTTTTTTTAATCTACAAATATTACAGGGGGGTTACGAAACTTCTGGCATTTACAGTGATCTCATGGACTGGGCACTAACAAAAAGAATTTGTACCAACGCAGAAGTTGATTAAGGAGGTTTTATCAAAAGTGGCATTTGGTGATTGTATCTTCAATGGCTATAGTGGGTGGCATCACCTAAGCTCAAGCATCCAGGAAATCTCACATACCATACGAGACTTCATGAATTTAGTAAGCTTGTATATCTATTGATTTGTTTAGTGTCTTTTGAAAGAAACACCTGCCTCATTTTGATTTGTTGCTCATGAATACAAAATCCTTCAAGACAAGGTTAGAAATCTTAAGAACCAACTAGCTGATGAGAGGAAAGCTAGACTATAACAAGAAAATAGAGCAATAATGTTGAGGTAGTCGATTTTTCTCTCCTTCCTCGCCTTTACCTAGACTTGAACAAGGAACGCACGTGAGCCAAAGACCACTGTGTGGCGGCTGACGACACTCTGTTGCTTAAGTTAGATAAGGCTTAAGAGAGGCTTAAAGCTATAAATTGGGTTTCTGTAGCGTACCTTTGTTCATCGACTTTATCTCTCTTTATAGTGCGAGTCCTTGTTTGGCTCGGCCTTTGGTGGCATAGTTTAGGGAAAGAGTGTGAAGATCCTTTCCTTATTTGAAGTTGTCTATGTAAAGAAGTTTCCCTATAAGACTTGTGCTCCTAGATCTATGGGAAATGTTTCCCTTTCTGAGTGTTGTCAATGCAAGGAAGTTTTCTTGCCCGACTTATACTCCAGTATTTGTTTCCTAGTCGGAACCAAAGTATTGTTGGCATGCCTGTCTTGGGTCGCTCTTCGAGATACTTGCCTTATCAAGGCATACTAGTATTGGGCTTGACCGCGTGATGTGTGGGCTTAGTGGCACATTGCAATTTGGGTCCAACCTTCTAGATCCTATCAATCGTGGGCTTAACGATGTCTGGGCCTTACTGGATTGAGCGTGCAATCAGACCTGTTTTGTTTTGTTGACGAGATTATCATGATGCGCATACTGTGTTGATCAGAATACGGTTTGATGTATCATCAGCTACTCCCCCCGAGTTGGTTGGCCAGCTCATCGGTCTACCAAGTCATTTCATGAAGCAACCATGCAGTCATGATGGTTGAGTCCAAGTCATTTCCTCGAGCGGCGAGCTTCATTAATTGAGCGTTCGTCTGCTTGAAAGAAAAAAATGGTCGAGTTATGTTTTCTGTATAAATTTCCTCTCTGCGGAGTTTGGCTTCTTTACTCTTTCGATCTCATAAACTTTGTTTTGTCGTACCGCATTCCTTGGTTTTTACTTTGCTTAACCTTCGTAATCATAAACTTGTACGATCACTCATGGGGGGCCTGAATCAGCTTTCCAATTAAATGTTCGCTAAGGGCCACAAATTTATTTAGGAGAGCTCGCTTTTCGAGTCGAGTCTGGAAGTCCTCCATAAAACATACGAGATTCCAGAAATCTAGTGCTTTTCACTCTGGGCGCTGATCTGATGTCATTGCCTCCTCCAGAGGGATTTATCTGTCTCCACCGAGGTATGTTTCAATCAGGTGTCTGATTTCCTGTTATCAAAGAAATTTGGAAGTTCCTGGCGTATCTCGGCATTGCATCTGCTCAACTGGTGTCAAATGGGTATAAAACTGTGATCGCCATTCTGATTAGGGCGATGGACGCTAGTGTCCGAGTATCTTCGAGGGCGATCCAACTGCTTACTTCCCCTCGGATAAACGAGCACGTTGTGTGCATGATGACATCGACGGACTACTTTGGCAATCTGCTTTCGCGAACTCATAGTATTCTGTTTCATGGCAGAAATTACTTTTCATGGCACTCGAAGTATTTCGAGCTTGCTGGTCGTCTCGTCGAGCGGGAATTCAGGCAACTGACCAAATTCAATTTTGTTTATGATCTCACTTGTATTAAATGCATATCAGATTGACCTTTGTGCTTTTCGTAGGGAAATTCCCAACTTCATCTTTTTCTGCTGAAGATAAAGCGATTTTTGACGCATTTCACGACATGCCTCGTCTGTGTATAGAGGATGTCGTTAAGTCTTCTAATATCAAGCGTGGAGGACTGTGGGCTCATTGACATGAGGCTCCCACTCTTTTTAGGGTTTCGAAGCCAAAACCCGAAGGGGCATCTTCCTCAAAGAATAGGAAGTTCCTGAAGATTAAGATCTCAAGCCCTTCAATGAGGGCATAACTAAGTGATGTGCTTCCTTCACCTATTCGTGAGATGAGGCCCTGTGTTGTGTTTAGGTCGGCTCGTTGGCGTTCAGCTTCGTCTGAAAGGCGTGAAGCTGTCGGACCAATTATTGACTCATCCATTGGGGTGGAAACTGTTGTGTCCGAGGGGCATGATGCTCGGGCAAAGGCTCTAATTTCCTTTCCTAACTTGGAGAGTGAGTATCTGCAAATGGTTCAAGTTGAAGATGTAACAAAGCTGAGTACATAGCAGGCAGAGGTTCAGAACAAAGCGTTGTTGTAGGCAGGGGTAGAAGCTTATTGAATTAAGGATGCACGAGGATAAACTTCTCAAGTCCCAGGGCACCTTTGAGTTCAGCAGAGTCGTGCATAAGAGGCTGGAGCTATTACAGCTTATGAATGAAGAACATCCCGATTGGGATCTCTCCTATTATGAAGAGGTAGAATATGCAGAGTTTGGAGTGGCCTCTGATCCGTCTGAAAAAGAAAATGACCCAGATGAGGGTGATCGAGAAGCAATACGTACAAGTGTGTCTTCTGCTAAGTCCGATTTTATTGTATCTGACTCTCCTCCTGATGAGTGAACCTTGTATTTTTTGGCTTGCAAATGAGTAACATTCTGTACTTGTGCATTTTTCTTTTACTTTCCCTACTAGCTTTTATCTGCTTCGTCTCATCACGACATTAGTTGTCAGACGAGAGGCCATGATAGGTCAAAAAGTCGTATGATTGATCTGCTGTTGAGAGTTCTAACTGCTTATGCTGAGATAGTTTGTGCAATCTTGGTCAGAATCCTCTTAGAAATCAGGGAGTGTGATTCACTCTTTGTCTGACGACCTGGTTGTATATCGGACAGGCAGTTGTTGCTATTATAAGCGAACTAGTCAGACTGTGGTCCTAGCATGTGCACTGTCATAAATAGTTGGACAATAGTCCTCCGAGTTGAGCTTCTAGAGCTCTGACTGGACTTTCGACTCATTTTTACCTGCTATCGCTAGTTATAATTGACTAAACCGGGGTCGAGTTCAGCGACCATCATTTGTGATTGAACAGTAATCCCTGGTGAGCCATCTTAATCAGACGTCGAGAGCACTGACTAGACTCCCACTTTCCAATCCATCTTCGTCCACTTTTGGCGGACTAGGAATTGGAGTGAGCCAGAAGTTATCATCATTAGTCATTATGACTAAACTTTGGCAGGGTTCGATGATCATTGTCTGTAGTTGACCAATGATCCCTGGCAGGCCATCGCGGTCAGACGTCATTACATTAACTAAGCTCTACTATCTAAACTGTCGGAATCCGCGCACAGCGAACTAGGCTTAGAGCAAACCAAAAGCCATTATCGTCAGCGACCACTGACTAAGCTTTGGTTGGGTTCAGCGATCATCGTCTGAGTGAGAGAATTGATCTCTAGCAAGCCATTTTAATTAGGCACCGAGAGCGCTGACTAGACCCCACTTTTTAAGCCGTCAAAATTTGTTATTGGCGGACTAGACTTCAAGCGGACCATAAGCTATCGCCATCGCTCATCACCGACTAAGTTTTGGTTGGGTTCGATCACTATTGTCCACGTTTGGACAATGATCCCTGGCAAGTTGTCTCGATCAGACATTATAGTGTTGACTAAGCTGCCACTCTCTAAACCATTGGCACCCGTTTAACGGACTAGGCGTTAGAGCGGACCAGAAGCTATTGTCATAGGTCGAAACCAACTAAGCTTTGGTTAAGTTCGGCGACCATTATCTATAGTCGGAATATGGTCCCTAGCAAGCCATCGTGGTCAGGTATTACAAATGCTGACTAAGCTCCAACTTTCTAACCCATCTCATCCGCTTTTGGCGGGCTAGGCGTTAGAGAAGACCGAAAACTATTGTAATCAGTCAGATCTGACTAAGCTTTGGTCATAATAAGATTTCGGGCATGCAAGTCTGACTTGGGTGTCCTGACTTACTTATTCGCCTAGCGGTCTGATTTCATTGCCGGATCGATTGATCAGACTAATGATAGCTTGACCAGTTTTAATGAACAACAGCTGAATAATAGTAGGGCGGACGCCTTGGACTTTTTGTAGGTGTGCTCCCTATAGCATGGGCTCTCAAGGCCTTCACCATTTGTGTTTTTGCACGTGAGAGAGAAAAAAAAGAAAATAAGATCAGTGTGCCATATGTACAACGCAGGTTGCGAGACGGTTCAGTATCAATTACTCCCCCAATTAATGGGGCTGCATGCAGGGTCATTAATTTGATGAATGTAGACTCGTGAAGTTGCAATTGGAACCGTCGTTTCCCTATTTTCCATACGACATTTAATGCTAACGTAACTGTTGGCTGACAATGCTTCGTAAACCGCCTCACGTATATATATAGGCTAGTCATTCTCTATTCCAAGCATTGCAATGAGCATTGTAGAGTATGTTGATCAAATGTATCTTACAAGAGAATATGCTTTGGGTTTTCCAAAGGCTGAAAGAAGGTCTCTGTTACTGGAGTTTTCGAATATTTTGACATTTGCAATGATGAGACTTAGTAAGACATGTTATTATGCGATGTCACCTGATCTGGGTGAGTATTCGATTGATTTCATGAGATCTTGTAATATTTTCTTACATTGTGAAAAAGAGTTACGGACTTCCCCTCAGGGTTCATGTTTGTCTTCCATCTTCTGGTGCCCCCATGGCTCCTCGCGCCATCTAGTTTGGGAGATTATGTCGCAACTAGTTTTGGAGCGATCGTTCCCAATGTATCTATTAGGCTTCACGTGTGGCGCCACGATCGAAAGGCAGGTTGGTGGAGTGGAGTACTGATGAATGAGACCTTTTATTTTCCAGGGACGTTAACTATGCAACACCCTAGGCACTCTTTTCTTGAGGGTCATCCTCCTCTGCTTTCTTCTGCTCTAGTTCCAAATTCTCTTCGCAGGGCAATTTGACTGGGGCAAAGGTGTTTGTATTTCGTTTCGAGGCTCATGTTGCCATTTTTAGATCATCCTTGCGAGGTGATTTGATGGAGCAAAGAGTCAAGCGAGTGCTTGCAGCCTTCTTCATGTACTTCACTTTCACCACCTTTTCTAGAGGCAGATTGGCAGAGCGAAGTTTCGACATGTGTGTTAGCAAATGCATATTTGCGTCGGGCTTAGATACTTGTAGTGTATAAACTTCTGTACTAGTTGGTTGGCAAGTTTTGTAATAACTTTCATTGCAATCAATAAAATCTATTTTATTTCTGGAATATGTCTCGTACGAACAATTCTTCTAAAATGAAAAAATAGAAAACAAAAATGGAATCAAAGCAACAAAATAATTTAACTCTGAGCGGAAACTAAGCTAACCCGGCCCTGAAGGAAGCGCATTTGGTCCTGGCTCTGATTGCATAGTTCTTCTAACAAAGTGTCTTGTTTGTCAAAGCTAGCGAAGTTATTGAAGAGTGGACTTTCTGCTGGCTGGCAATTTCTTATTGATTATTAGCGCTTGGAGTAGGCGCACATTTGCTAAAGTATTGTTACTTAGCTTTATATTGGTCAGGATTGGACCTCCAACTATGAATTCTGGTCTCCGCATGGCTGTATTTCGATTGTCGGGGCTTTCCCTCTGCCCACGCCGATTGATTCTCCTATCTTATCTAGGCTCGGTGCTTGGCATGTCTGTACCATGGGCTCGAGCTGCAATTGGTAGTAAATCAATTGTTTTAGGGCTGCATAATGACAGTCTCTTGCTGTAGGTTGATTTCCTCGGATAGTTCCTTGGGCCTGGTTGGCTGTGTATTTGATGCATTGGTGCAGAATGGAAACTACTACCTCCATATGATGAAGCCAAGGCCTTCCCAAAAAATAATTTTGTAGGTGGACGGAGCATCAACCACCATAAATTCTTGGACAAGGTACTTCCGCCATTGTGGCTCTCCCGCCACCACCATTATATCGATCTTCCCGATGGGGAAGCATTCTTCTCCACTGAATCCAATCATGGGGTGAGTGGCGAGGGTTAAGTCTCTCTCCTGGAGTTGCATGTTTCGGAATGCGCTGAAAAACATGACATTAAGTGAGTTTCTTGTATCCCCACAGACTGCGCCAAACTGTTGTAGTCAATTTTTGTTCTCCTTCCTTAGCTTTACCTAGATCTGCATAGGGAATGCACGTGAGCCAAAGACCATCGTGTGGTGGCCGATGGCACATAGATGACTCCTCCATTAGTCCCCTAAGACATGATGAAAATACCAAGCCTATCCCATTTTTCAAATGCGAATTATCGGTCCGGAATGAATTGAGGGATAATGTGATGTCTATATCATATCATTTTGAATGTTCCTAAATGTTGATAGTATCAGGGATCCTCAACTTGGTCTCCAGATTGAAAATAGATAGTTATATTAAGTGTTTCGGGAATATTAACTGACCTGATATGAAGCAGCCAAGCAGATGTGGTGTTTTCTTGGATGTTTATCTTTTTCTTC
Source organism: Berberis vulgaris (assembly GCA_963556465.1). NCBI lineage: Eukaryota > Viridiplantae > Streptophyta > Magnoliopsida > Ranunculales > Berberidaceae > Berberis > Berberis vulgaris. The sequence continues at coordinate 59,729,949 of OY747128.1, forward strand.
TTGCATGAAAGTGGATTTTGATCCTTCAAAGCTCAAAGAATGATCTTAGTTTCATATAAAAAACCAGAAAAATAATAAAGATGGTACTTTATCCGCATTTGGATTACCCAACCATTACTTTGATAATTATGCATGTGTGAATCCATGTACTTCAAAGTAAGGGTTGCAATTAGCAAATTTTAATTAAATACTAGCGACAGAGATCAGCCAAAGCCACACTGTCCTCGTTTCTTTCTTTTTCATATTTTCTTCATTTCACTTCTTATGCGCACCAACTTAGAATCCTCGAAAAAATGGGCACAAGCACTATAGGAGGGATGGGGGGCTCCTGCGCACAAAGCACAGGAGGAGGTCCTGTGCACATCTTTAAGAAGCCCCAACCCCACCACATGAAACCACTCAAGGCCATCTTGTATTGTTTACGGATATGTGAGTTGCATGCTTTTTTGTGTATTGTGTGCGTGTGGTGGGGGTGTTGAAAATATGATCTCCTTGTATTTAGGACGTCTACTTGGGAAACTTTCAACCACTTACCATGATCTTCCTTTGGGGAATGATAGTCATAGTGTGGATGTTTGCGTTCTAGTCATTGAAATTCCTGAAACAAGACTTTCCTTTTGGTAAAGAAGCTTAGTTCTAAGGCAGGGACAGTGACTGTACTCCCATGAGAAGTCACATTCCTATGGAAAATCAACATTAGGAATCAAATAATACCAAACTATGTATCAAACTCTTATGGGTAAATCGTTAGAGCATGGATGGATCTTATTTTGGGAACTAGAGCTGTCTGTAACTTCACAATCCTCTGCAGGCTCATCAGTAAACACCATTTAGAGATGAGTCGGATGACATTGCTCTGAAGAGGAAAGTGGCTATAAAATTAAATTTTAGGTGAATGAGTGCATCGATTGTTAGTTTTCACACATTGTGCACATGATATGAAATTGTTCGGCAGTTAACGTAACCGCCAAGTGCAGTTAGTAAACCCATAATGCATCAGTCGAAAAGGGATTTTCAAGAAGAAAATTAAGACCGATGAAACACTCGGTTAATCACCTCTTTTGAACATAAACCAAAAACACTACTTCGACGAGATTCTTAGGCTGTGAACACTGGGCGACTTCCATGAACGTGATTTTGTCTTCGACCGGTACCTTTGCAATACACTTCTACATTCTCGAGGATTCCACAAATCAGTAAGTTTTCTGAACAATTGAATTAAATTCCTACATTAGTATCAGAGCATGGTTAATTTTGTGTTTGCCAATTGTATTGTTGAATGAATAACATAACACAATTTTTTTTTTGCATAATTATTGTTTTTCCCTTTGTTTGTATGGCGAAACACAAACAATAAATAAATTGGCAAAACCAACAGTAGGTAATATTGTGACGAAATTGATGATGAGATTGAGAAATTGAAGAATGAAGAGTGAACATAAAGAATCTACATCAATTGCTCTCTTACACAAAAAAAAAAAAAAAAAAAAAAAAAACTTGCTAAGATACAAGCATCCGTTGCTCTTTTTTTTTGTCTATTTCTTGAAAAAGAAAGAATGAGAGGGAAGAGCAGCTATGTGAACCTATAAAAAAAAAGGAAGGGATGGAGAGAAGACAGAGTTGTTTTCTCCCTCTGTTTTTCTTGTTTGATGATGAGTTCTCTCCATCTGTGTTTATTGTTTGATGATGTTCTAGTTGTAAGAGAGATAAAGAGGATATAAAGAAATCTGTTTTGTTGTGTAATGAATCACTGCTTTGCACAATTGAGAAAGAGAAGAGAGAGAAGAGATGAGATCTTTTTTTGCCTTTCACAAAGATTTGTTCTAGATTTTTTTTTTCTAATTGGATTATAATGTTTGGGTCTTTTAATTTTGGCTTATGGCTTATGGGTTTTATATGTTATGGGTTTCATTTGTTTTTCTTTTAATTTTTTCGTTTGAGCCTTAAATTTTTTTAATTTTAAAGCCGAGTGACCTAAAAAAACCCAAATTTAATAATTTCAATTTTTGTCAAAGTGTTTTTCTTAAATCATTTAAAAATGGTAGCATACACTTTGTGTCTATATGGATAGTGAGTGTACATTATATCTAATAAAAAAAACATTTCCCTGACATTGTAAAAAAAAAAAAAATTTAAACATTTCCCTATATCTAATAAAAAAAAACATTTTCCTGACATTGTAAAAAAATTCTTATTTGTTAGGGAAAATGGTTACAATGGCATGAACTCCTATTGTCAGACTAACAGAGGCACAAAGAGTACGATCAAGGGAAATTGACACACTATTGGAGGAATATAGGATGAAATCCAATAATTTTAACATGATTGAGCATGTCAAAATAGTGAAAATTTGATACAAGAAATCATCTTCCGTCGAAACATTTTGGACCAAAAGAATCATTTTCTTGCTCTAAGAAATACGCTACCTAGATACTGGCAAAATATTTTTAGATAACATATGGACCTCAACTGGTTCAAACAAATCTTATTCATTGCTAGTTAAAAGGTTTGTTGAAGAATATTTGAAAAGGCAAGTCATACGAACTTGTGCTCTCTCATTGAATTCTAATTTTAGCCATGGTAGACGTGTAACCTTAGTGTTCTTTAGTTACCATCGATTGTTTATGGGTCAATACTTCAAGAAATAGATGAAACCATATCTAAACAGAAAAAACGTATTTGAACATATTGTACATGTGTCCATATTAATAAAAGTTTTTTTATGGATTTTTTTTGTATTATATGATGCATGATGATATTTTATTTGAGTGGGAGTTCTAAGGTAAAATTACCTTAAGAATAGATTTTTTGCACAAATAATACTAAGCTAGTGATAATTACGCATAAGAGAAATAGACGATGATTGGGAACATTTTGAACTTTCGACTGTACATCTTATGTGAATTATCATTATTCTGGTATTATTTGTGACAAATAAAATAAAATAAAATAAAATAAAATAGATGTGGGTAATGCTAGGCTTTAATATATGTACACATGTCTTATGTAGACATAAACCTTGACCATGGCATCTGCTTCCAAGAACATTGTCGCCGAATTAAACAAAGGTGAGAAACTGAATGGCGATAACTATGAGATTTGGAACATGAAAATCCAATATGTACTGGAAAAGCAAGAGTCTTTGAAAGCTCTTACACTATGGAAGAGCCTGAGGAATGCAACTCTGTCAAGCATCGAAGGGATAGAGAGGCTTACAATGCCTGGAGAAAGAAAATTTTCATTTCTCGAATTTCATTGCTAAGCAGTATGGAAAATGATATCATGCGAGATTTTCGCAAATATGAGACAACCAAAGATATGTGGACAGCTTTAAAAGAGAAGTTCGGTGGAACCTCTGTTACTAAGCAAATGCAAATCACAATAAAGTTCGACACCTACAAGAAACGCCGGAACCATAATATGAGACAACATATGAGGCAGATGTCGAACATGATTAGTGAGCTGAATGAGGCTGGTCACATGTTAACTGATGAACAACGGGTGCAAGCTGTTATTAGATCCTTACCTCATAACTGGGAGCACAAGAAGATGCACCTAACCCACAATGAAAGCATCAAAACACTAAATGACGTTACATGTCATTTGAAACTAGAAGAGGATCGCATTGAAGCGACTAGGATAGATACAGATGTATATATGGCTGATACTAGTTCACATGGAGGTTCAGGCTTCAAAAGAAAATTTCATGGTGGGTATAGAGGAAGAGGTAAGAGAGTTGTCGAGAAGTGGAAGAAACCTAACAATAAGCAACCAGAGAAACAGAAAAGAAAAGCAAGTCAAAAGTGAAATGCTTCAACTGTGGCAAGAAGGGTCACTATGCTTGTGAATGTCATGAGCTAAAGAAGTTAAAGACCCTTAATGCAAAACTTTAGTGTTGCATATGTATAAAGTTCTATATTTCTAGCTGAGTCTCATCCTTTGTGGATTGTAGACTTAGGCGCCACAGACCACATAGCTAAATACCGCAATTCTTTAGTGGAATATCGTCGAATCTCACTAGGAGGTAGATGGATATATGTGGGAAATAATTCGAGGGTGGAAGTTAAAGGAATCAACACTTGCAAGTTGAGTTTGCGTGGTGGTCGAACCCTCATCCTACATGGTGTTTTATATGCTCTTGAAATTCTGCAAAATTTAGTCTCTGTGGTAGATTTGCTTAATTTGGGTTACTCTTTAAACTTTCATGGTAATGGTGTGAATGTGTTCCATGGAACAACATTTTTAGGGTTTCGGATATTTGCTCGACGATTTTATGATTTTGGATATTGACTATGTTGATAATTATATCAATGCTAGTTTTTCCTTAATGGCATCTATTTCAAATAATTTAGATTGTAATGTAGATGTTTGGCATACTAGACTACGCCATATTGGCCAACAGAGAATGCATAGATTGGCAAAAGAGGGCTTATTGGGCTCAATTGAGAAAGTCAATCTATCAATATGTGAATATTGTCTAGTTGAAAAAATGACACGTAAACCATTTTGGCAAAGGAACAAAATATGAAATTCCATTGCACTTAATCCATTCGGATATTTGTGGTCCGATGAATGTTAGGGCTAGAGATGGGTCTGTATATTTTATCACTTTTATAGATGATTACACTAGATTTGGTCACGTCTATTTGATATCTCATCAGTCGGAAGCTTTAGATTGCTTCAGATGCTATGTGAATTTGGTAGAGAATCAATTAGACAAGAAAATAAAAATGTTGAGAACCGATCGAGGACGTGAATATCTATCTGATGAATTCAAAATTTTATGTAGTGAAAAAGGAATAGCTAGACAACTAACTATTCTGAGGACTCCACAACAAAATGTGTTGCGGAGAAGAGAAACTAAACCCTTCTTGAGATGGTTAGGTCAATGATGACACAAACAAATTTGCCAATTACCTTTTGGGGTGATGATTTGCTAACTGTTGCCCATGTACTTAATTTAGTGTCCTCCAAATCAGCTACGACGACTCCTTATGAATTATGGACGGATAGCAAACCCAACCTTTCTAGTTTAAGATCCTGGGGTTGTGCTGCTTATGTTCACAATACTTCCCATAAATTTGGAAAATTGGGTCCTAGAGGTAAAAAGAGTATATTTATAAGATACTCCAAACACTCTAAAGGATATGTATTTATTGGACAACAAACAAGTGGTAATGTAACTGAATTTGAATCACGAGATGTCGTGTTTCTTGAAACAAAATTTCCAAGCAGGGGCGAGTTAAACCATGATTTAACTCTCTTCGAAATGGCGAATTCAGATGAGTTGCTTACGCAAAACCAGTTGGAGAATCCATTAGATAATTCAACCAGGTCATCTAATCCGAGTGGGAGCCAAGCAAATAATAGTGAATTTGTTTCACAAGAACATTAACTACGACGTAGTAGTCGTGTATAGATTCCTTGACGTTATTTTGAAATCGAAGGTGAGGCTTTTAGAATAGTAGCCCCACAAGAGAACAATGAACCAAAAATGATTGGGGAGGCTCTTTAATGCCCTGCAAAGGAACAATGGATAAATGCAATGGAAGAAGAAATGAAGTCAATGAGATCGAATCAAGTTTGGAAATTGGTTGATCTTCCAGATGGACGAAAAACAATTGGGAACAAATGGGTTCTCAAGATTAAGCGTAAAGTTGATGGAACACTTGAAAAATATAAGGCTCAACTTGTAGCCAAGGGGTACACTCAACAAGAAGGATATGATTATGAAGAAACATTTTCTCCAGTTGTGAGATTTACCTCTATTCGCCTTATTCTGGCTATAGTGGCTAGTATGGATCTTGAATTACATCAAATGGATGTAAATACTGTTTTTCTCAATGGAGAATTGCAAGAAGAAATCTATATGGAACAACCTGTAGGTTATGTAAGGGAAGGCGAGAAACATAAAGTGTGTAGGCTCTTAAGATCAATTTATGTTCTAAAACAATTTTCCAGACAATGATATATACGTTTTCATCAATTCTTAGTCTTTTGATTTTAACATGTGATTGATGAGGACCATTGTGTATATGTTAAGAGATCCAGTGACAAGTTTGTAATCTTGTCACTATATGTAGATGACATACTGTTAGCCGGAAATGATAAGGAATTTGTGATAGCCATTAAGAGTTGGTTATCCCCAACATTTGAAATGAAGGACATGGGTGAAGCTGCATAAATACTTGGTGTTAAAATTGAGTTAGATCGTTCAAAAATATTGTTAACTCTTTCACAAGAACCTTACATAAAAAAAGATTCTTGAACGATTTAATATGCAAAATTGTAATCCCATTAACACTCCTATCACAGAAGGCGAAGGCCTGAGCAAGAGGCTCTGTCCTAAATCTCCATTTGAAAAGGAACAAATGAAAAAGGTTCCTTATTCTAGTGCAATTGGAAGCCTTATGTAAGTTATGATGTGTACAAGGCCAAATATCTATTTTGCGATTGGATTGGTAAGCAGATATCAAGAAAATCCAGGTCAAGTTCATTGAAAAGCAGTCAAGAGGATTTTGAGGTATCTAAAAGGTACTGTGAATTACACATTGTGTTATGAAGAAATGAATCTGCATCTTGAAGGCTATACTGATAATGATTGGGGAGGCGATTTAGATGAAAGAAAATCTATCTCTGGTTATGCTTTCTTACTGAATAATGGTGCCATTTCTTGGAGAATTAAGAAAAACAATGTGTAGCCTTATCCACAATGGAAGCTGAGTATGTGGCATTATCAGCTGCAGTACAAGAGGCGGTTTGGCTTAAGAGATTTTTCAATCACTTAGGGATTAAGAAAGATGTTGCAGACACAATCTTGGTGAACTGTGATAACCAGTCAACTATAGCTTTCACAAAAGATCCCAAGTATCACTCTTTAACCAAACATATAGATACCAAATACAATTTTGTTAGGGACTTGGTTGTACAGAAAGAAGTGAATGTAAAGTATATATCTATGCATAGAATAGTAGCAGATCCATTTACAAAACCAATTCCCAAATATGTATTTTAAAGTCATATACGATCTCTAGGGTTGCGTAGATATTGATGAATGATTTTCAAATATGAACAATCAATGCATTTTTTTTGTAACATTCACAAAGGAATAATAGTAAGTTTGTTATCCAGTTGATGCCTAATATATTTTTTTGAAAGCATACACACACGGTACATGCTTACTGCATGTATAAAAGGTATTTCAGACAGATTAATTGGCCCTCTCACATAGGCAGTCACCTATATGAGAATGTAAGATTTATAGAGATGAGACAATTTAAGTAGTATAAGAGTTCAAGCTTAAATGAATGTCGCCTTGATTAAGGATCAATATGAGGTCACTATATTCAAAATCTTTGTGACCAAAGATGAACAACTCCACGATTCATCTTATCCGTCTTAATGCCAGATGGAAGTCTAGTTTTTTGTGATAAAATAAAGAGTAGAATGGTAGACTTAAGTTGGATATTGAGTGATCTGAACTATCCTGTATGGTATTTATAATGAGAGACATACGCTCCATGAAAATGAGAAAATACCATAACATGTGTTTCATACCACATGTGCAAAATAATGACCATAAAAATAACGAGGTATTATTGATCTCTCTTTTTCGTTATGTGAGACTCTTGAGGGTAAGATGGCCCATATTTGTACCCTTATGACTTCCACTAGTTTCTTGAGGTTTGAGTTTGATGTATAATATCTTAGAATGCTACTAAAGGTCATGAATGATTCGGCCTATATGAGCATCTCTAGAAAAGCAGTCAAACTGGGATCAAAGGATTCAAAGATGAAAGGAATACCACATTGAATGTCACATTTCGTAGTATTCATAGGTCGACCAATTATGTTTACTATGTGTTTACATAATTGTGAATACAAAAATGCATTACAATGATATATTCATTGAGAAATCAAGATATGTTTTTAAATGTGACGGAATGGGTATGGGGTACTGCATATTTTTTTCTACTCGTTGGAACTGCTATGTATACCTAACAATTATATAGTGGTGAACTCTCGTGATTTGTAAGATAAGCTGGTCACACAACCTATTTATCTGTATGAACACTGTAGTGAAGAGATTTGTTCTGTTATATATTTGTTAATCACATGCAAGTAAGAGATGTTAGTTTTCACACATTGTACACATGATATGAAACTACTCGGCGGTTTCGTTAACCGCCGAGAGCAGTTAGTGAACCCGTAATGCATCAGTAGAAAAGGGATTTTCAGGAAGTAAATTAAGACTGATGAAACTCTCGGTTAATCACCACTTTTGACCGAAAACCAAAAACACTGCTTCGACGAGATTCTTAGGCTGTGAACATTGGATGACTTCCGTGAACGTGATTTCGTCTTTGATCGATACCTTTGCAATACACTTCTATATACTCTAGGATTTCGCAAATCAGTAAGCTTCCTGGAAAATTGAATTAAATTCCTACATGTCTTATTTGAGAGCTTTGCCCTAGATTTTACGAGTTTTGTGACGGAAAGAGCAATTATATTCAAGGGTTTGATCGATGTCAGTCCTTGAGAAGGGTTCAGTGGTTTGGGATTGGAAGTTCTGGAGCAATCTATTTGATAGGGAACTGGAGAGGTTACTTCTCAGGTGAAACTTATTAATCATCAAGTAAAGTTCCAAGAACGAGATTGATGCTAATGGATGTATGAAGCAAATAGTTTCATGGTGAAATGACAGTTATAAGGGGTAAGGAAATTGTTCCAATTGATACTTTTGTCAACTTTCTCGTAAAGATTGTGAGGTGAAAAAAGATTTTTCAAAAAGTGGGTTTTTCTTTGGTTGGTGGCGAGGGATAGATGTCCAACTAGGACACATGAAAGACAATTATTAAGGAGAAGCTTGGAGAAAATTTTGATAAGTGTCCAACTGGGACACGTGTTGGAGATGTTTTACTTTTTGGACATAACCCCATCGATATTCAGCCTTTAAGAAAATGCTATGTTGTTTAACTCGTGCAATTTTATAGGGATTACAACATTGGGCATCTACCGGTGCTTGAATAGTGCTCAAAACACTCCTTGAAACCACTTTATGTAGATTGAGGAAGATATGTGGAAAACAATGTTTTCAAATGTTTGATGCGTCCAAATTCATTTTCTTCGAGATCTAATCTGCAAAACTAGGTTAGATTGCCAAATACCACTTGTTTGGTAACCGAACGCACTCTCATGCTTAAGTCAATTAACTAGGAGAAAGTAAACTTGGACAGAGTATAGTTGTGATGTGTTTTCGTACCTAGTGCCTCTTCTCCCTCCTTTACCTTATATAATAAGAGTAATTAACTTTGTGCATGACTTAAGCATACATGGCGCAATGAAAGGGGACATTTTTCACAACAGACTCCTCTTCCTTGAGAAATGTCTTTTAGGTTTTGAGTAGCCATCATTTCCTACACGATCTCCCATTGGTTGTTTTTTCATTGCCCAACCCTATAAAGAGCGTTGGAGAGTTGCGTTATCTTCTTTATGCTATCTTCATTTTCAGAGCTTGTTTGTTCTTTTTCCTCTTGCTTTCTAAGTTATCAAACTCTTTGCCATGGCTCTGATGAGATCTCTCTAAGTGAAATCATTAGGCACACTGTGTGGCCTTCTTTGATTTTATGCAGACGACCCATGCCACCTTGGATGGCTTCCACCGGACTTATTGTATTCCGTTTGACATGCATCTCATGTTGCCAAGCGACGATGATAGCCCTATCTAGTCAAAGGCTGGTTACATAGCCATGTACGTTGAAAGTTCAGAGCTGGTCTCCATTTCCTAGTTTCGGATATTATCTAGGCTTATTTTAAGGTCGTTGAGGACTCCTAAGAACCTGAACAACTTGCAATTGTCTGCAGAGGAGAAGGATACAAGAGGTCAATTCATTTCCCTTATTTGGATGGCTCTTAATGATGTGTTTGAATGGGGGGGGGGGGTCATTGAACAAAGTGTCCTCTACGACCTTAATGCTCAAGAGCGATCGTTGGTTATTTATGAACATGACTCTGGTGTAACTATTGTTCAACCTGCTCCTGTTAGCGTTGGTGGTTAAGGTGTAGAGCTGACCACGCAGACGAGGAGTAATCCTATTAGCGTTGGTGATGCTAGTTTGTCTACAAAAAATATGACTCCTACTTGCTGATGCTAGTCTATCCATGGATAAGAGGACTCTAGTTAACATTGGTGGTGTTGGTCCTACCACGAAGAATAGGTGGGTTCTAAGGCTAGTTAGTCGTTCCAAAAGGAAGGTCGTGAGTGATTTGGTTGATTTTGGTCGGCTTTCAAACTGGAAGAGGCTTGTTGGGTCAGGTTCTGCTCCAAGGGGTGTTTTGAATGCCCTTCTTCTTGCAGTTCCTGGGAAGATTCGTGTGAACGACTTCCGTCTTGCTTCTTAAGAAGAGGAGGAACTGAAGCAGGTTGTGGCGATGATTCGGGTTGAAGTTTCTTGTCCTCGTGTTATGCTAAGTGAATATGATAAGGACCTCGTTACTACTGCTAATGTAGCAAACCTCGGCAAAGTTTCAGAGGTGGAGGCTCGTGTCATTTCGAATAAAATGACATAGCTTGCCTTGAAGAAGTCTCAGGATGCAAATGCGGAGCTATCTTTGGATGACTTCGTATATAATCTTGTTTTCGGTGAGGTTGTTGCTGATCGGAGTCAGAACTCCAAATCTCCTCCTCCTCCTACTGATCCAAGTCTGAAGGAGTTGTATGATTCTCCTCCTTTTCGTCCAATGCCTTCTAATGTCATTTCTGACGAGAAGGAGAAAGGCGGTGTGCCTGTCATCACTGGTGTTTCTATTGTTAAATGGGAGACTAAGGGTCGAGCCTCGATCATTCGTGACCCTTCTGTGCTCCACCCACAAGTCAGCAGGATGTAGCCCTTTCTTGGGACAATTTGTATCAATACGAATGGTGGATTATCTTGTTATTCGAAAGTTGACGTGCGAGAGAGTGCACATAATCACATCAACTCATGGCATAAATGGTTGATGAATAGAGTCCTGATGCGTGTTCTTGCTAGTGGAGAACACATTGACAAATGTGTGAAGTAAATAATGGAGGTATGAAGTTCACCTCTGTTTTTTCTTTGAAAAGGGGATGTCCCATTTCACTTATAATGGGACGATGGGGTTGGATTATGAGGCTGCTCGTGAACATGTTTATGCCTTGGAGAAGAGTTACGCGGAGCAGCTATTGCAACTTTCTCATGCTCTGGCTCAGCTGGATAAATTGAAGAAGGATTATTGTAACGACCCGATCCGCACAGTAAGATATTGTCCGCTTTGGGCCCAACCGGCCCGCACGGCTTTAAAAGGCCTCTTACTATGGGAATCCAACCTCGCACATATATAGCACATAACCATCCCGCACCCAAGCGATGTGGGACTATGATCCCCCTTGGTAGCTAGCCCAACCCCTCTTGGGATCCACGGGCCTGTTGGGCTCCAACCCTCACCCTCACCCTCCCCCCCAGGTCCGCGATTCTGTAACGACCCGATCCGCACAGTAAGATATTGTCCGCTTTGGGCCCAACCGGCCCGCACGGCTTTAAAAGGCCTCTTACTATGGGGATCCAACCTCGCACATATATAGCACATAACCATCCCGCACCCAGGCGATGTGGGACTATGATCCCCCTTGGTAGCTAGCCCAACCCCTCTTGGGATCCACGGGCCTGTTGGGCTCCAACCCTCACCCTCACCCTCACCCTCCCCCCCAGGTCTGCCAACACAAGGGTCTCACAGTCCACCCCCCTTAAGGCCCAACGTCCTCGTTGGCCACACAGGCACAACGTCCACGTTGCTCGAGGGCCCACCAACACGTGGCACACTTTCGGCTGGGTCAGGCTCTGATACCATTCTGTAACGACCCGATCCGCACAGTAAGATATTGTCCGCTTTGGGCCCAACCGGCCCGCACGGCTTTAAAAGGCCTCTTACTATGGGGATCCAACCTCGCACATATATAGCACATAACCATCCCGCACCCAGGCGATGTGGGACTATGATCCCCCTTGGTAGCTAGCCCAACCCCTCTTGGGATCCACGGGCCTGTTGGGCTCCAACCCTCACCCTCACCCTCCCCCCCAGGTCCGCCCACACAAGGGTCTCACAATTATGCTTATCAAGAGAAGATGAATGACGTTTATCAGGCTACTCTGAAGGAAATGGAGGCTGTCAGGGATCAGTATGCTTCTGCGGAGAAGGAGATGAATCGCCTTTGTGAGCAGTTATCTGCCACTGAGGGTGAGTTGTCTATCATGAAAGCAACTCTTGATCAAGTGTTAAACTATTGTTGATTCTCAGTCTGCTCTCCACGAGACCGCTGAGAAGCGAGTGGAGCAACTTACTGCTAACCTTGCTTATGTTAAGGAACAACTTGTTGTGGAGAGAAGCTTTAAGGAGCAAGCATCTCAGAAGCTCTCTGGAGTTGAAGAGGAGCTTGTTCGGACCAAGCAGAAATTTTATGCACCTGCAAAGCAGTCTAAGTCTAACACATATGTAGTAGAGTTCAGTAAACTAGTTGCTGGCAGAATTGATCTTCTTGACTACATGGAAGTGGGTGAGGGTTGGGACCTGTCCAAGTATCGTGCAATACCGAACAACATTTTAGGATGTTTCCACTCTTTTTGCAGATGTTGAAGATCCTGCTCCAAATCCTCCGAGTGATCTTGTTGACGATTATAATGTTTTTTTTCCTCCGACTGACCCTGCCAATGATGAGAAAGCTTTTTCTCCTCCGCCTGCCTGCCAATGAGGATAAAGCTTCCTCACCCCAACTGTTCCTCCTGTAATCTCCTCGATGTAATCGACTGAATCATCAATGAAATTTATATCTTTTGCCTCAACTTTACATGTTTATCTCTTTTTGCATTGTCTTCCTTGCTCGTAATAAGTGTTGTCTGACCTGGAGGTATGGTCTTCATAAATACTCTAGTCTAAATTGGTAGTTCGGACTTGGAAAATATAATAGATGTAGCCTAACTTTGATGTCTTGGCTTCATAGATATTCTAGTCTAACTTGTTAGTTTTATACTGTAGATGTTATAGATTTAGCCGGACTTTGATGTTCGGGCTTCGTAGATGCTCTAGTCTAACTTGGTAGTTTAGACTTAGAAATATTTGCAAGGATGGATCTGATGGTATTGCCTAACAGAACACACGTCGTTGTTTGATTTATTCTCCTACTTTAGAAGAAAATTACTTAGTTTGACTTTGTGATCCTGACTAAAAATACACTTTGTTGTCCGACTTGGTGGTCAGACAAGAAGATTGCTGACTAGCTGTTTGACTTAGTTGTCCTGACTAGCGTAATACACTTTGTTGTCCAACTTGGTGATTGAATAAGAAGATTTATGATTAAATTTTTAATATGACTTGGATGTCCTAACTAGTTGATTACACTTTGTTTGTCCGACATGGTGATCGGACCAAAAGATTTATAACTAATTTTCTAATCTAACTTGGATGTCCTGACTAGTTTAATACACTTTGTTGTCCGACTTGGTGATTGGGTAAGAAGATTTCTTAAGTAAATTTCTAGTTCGACTTGGATGTCCTGACTAGTTTAATACATTTCGTTGTCCAACGTGGTGATCGAATAAGAAGATTTATGAGTAAATTTCTAGTCTGACTTGGATGTCTGGGCTAGTTGATTACACTTCATTTGTCCAACATGGTGGTCAGACCAGAAGATTTATAAATAACTGTCTAGTCTAACTCGGATGTCCTGATTAGTTTAATATACTTCATTTTGCTACTTGGTGATGAGACAAGAAGATTTCATAACTAAATTTCTAGTCTAACTCGAATATCCTGACTAGTTTAATACACTTCGCTGTCTAGCTTGGTGATCGAACAAGAAGATTTCAAAAATAATTTTTTAGTCTGATTCGGATGTCCTGATAGCTTACTACACTTCATTGTCCGACTTGGTGATCGGACAAGAAGATTTCATAAGTAAATTTCTTGTTTGACTTAGATGTCCTTACTAGTTTAATACAATTCATTGTCTGACATGGTGATCGGGCCAGAAGATTTATAAATAATTTTCTAGCCTGACTAGGATGTCCTGACTAGTTTATTACACTTCGTTGTCTGACTTGGTGGTCAGACAAGAAGATTTCATAATTATTTCTAATCTGACTTAGATGTCCTGACTAGTTTAATACACTTTGTTGTCTGACATGTTGATCGGAGCAGAAGATTTATAAATAATTTTCTAGTTTGAGTCGGATGTCTTGACTAGTTCCATACACTTCGCTGTCCGACTTATTGATTGGACAAGAAGATTTCGTAAGTAAATTTCTAGTCTGACTTGGATGTCCTGACTAGCTAAAATTACTGGAGAGGGATAAACGAAAGTTTCTGGAATATAATAGCTTATTGATAATACTTTTCAGGTGTTAACATTCCATGGCCTCTTGAGTTGCTCTTCATTTTGATTTTATAACCAGTAAGTATGTTCCTGGTTTGTTGGTTTTGACCACTATGTATGGCTCTTCCCAATTTGGGTTTAACTTCCCCGCACCTGGTTCTTTTGTGTTAAGTTGGATTTTCCTGAGTACCCAGTCACCTATTTTGAATGCATGGGGTTTGTTACTTATTATAATAGCTGGCCATTTTTTGTTGGTAGGCCGCCATTTTGATTGAAGCTCTGTTCATTTTATTCGAGAATATCTAGTATGACACGCAGTGCTTCATTGTTGTCTTTTATTCGAAACTGTTCAGTTTTGAAGGTTGGCATGCCAATCTCGACTGGTACCATTGCCTCGAATAAGTTAGGGCAAATGGCGTTTCTCCGGTTGTAGTTCTTTTTATTGTCCAATAGGCTCAAATAATGCCTGGCAATTCAGCTAGCTATAATTCTTTTGTTGCTTCAAGTTTTTTCTTAGTGGCCTCCAGGATTGTTTGGTTGGTTATTTTTGCTTGTCTGTTAGCTTGCGGATGAGCGGGTTTTGAAATGTGGTGATTAATGCTCAAGTTCTCACATAACTTCTTGACCTTTTTGTCTTTGAATTGGGACCCATTGTTGGTGACAATTGTTCTAGGGATTCTGAATCTGCATACTATTTTTTCCATAAGTCCACTCTCCGATTTTGATATGAGATTCTCCTATTTTTGACAGTGGTTCTACTTCTATCCATTTGGTGAAGTAGTCAACTGCTACAAGGAGATACTTCTTCCTATCGGAGAGTGGGAACAGACCTACAATATCCATTCCCTATTGTGTAAATTGCCACGGACTACTCATCTGGATCGTGTTCTATCCTAGTATGTACGTGTATATAGCAAATCGTTGGCATTTATCACATAGCTGAACGAGTATGTTGGCATCATTTTGCATTGTTGGCCAACCCCAATGTTAGGGCTTTGTGAGCTAGTGTTCTACCCGCCCAGATGGTTCCTGCATATGACGAAATGAATTTCTCGAATAACATAGTTAGCATTGTTGGGTGAAATACATCTTAGTAGCGGACATGTGGTAGATCTTCTATACAATCTGTCACATATCGTCGTGTACCATGCTGCTATGTTTCGTAGCTTACAGGCCTCCATCTTGTTTGTTGGCAGAGTTTCATTTTGTATGTACGCGAGAATTGGGGTCATCCAACTGTTTTCCTGATCTATTGTACACACTTCATGTGCGTCGTTCTCCAAGATCAAACTTTCTTATAATGTGATAAGGGGATTGTCGAGTTCTTTTGTATGTTACGTTTCTTTCGCCAAGTTGTTTGCTCTGTGGTTGTCTTCCTTTGCACTGCGTTGAACGATGACTGTGTTGAAGCTTTCAATTAGGCCACTTGCTTTTTGATGGTACGCTTTCATTTGTGCATCTTTCACTTGGAATTCGATGTTCAATTGATTGACCACCAATTTGGAGTTAGTGAAAACACTGATTTCTTTTATTCCAAGGTATTGAGCTAATTGTAGTCCGACTATTAATGCTTCATATACATCTTCATTTTTGGAGGCATTGAAACTTAATTTGACGGCCATTTTCAAAGTCATTCCATCTGGTGTGTACAAAATTATTCCAGTTATGTTTCCCTTCTTGTTGGAAGTTCCATCATAACGCAAGATCCTGTAAATATTTTGCTGAGGTAGTATAATGGCTTCTTTATTCCCTTCTCCTCGCGTATTACAGTGAAACTGATTGTGTATTCCGATACTGACAAATACAAATGTAGTGTCTCACCTGGTTTTGGTTTTGATAGTAATTTTGTATTCCCCATGTATGTCTTTAGGTTTCGGAAAGCGTGTTCACATTTCTCATCCCATTTGAATGATTTGTTCCCATTCAAAATCTTAAAAATAGGTAGGCATTTGTCTGACGATTTGTAGATGAACCTGTTTAGGGTTGCTACCCTATCGTTAAGGCTTTGTACACCTTTGATGTTGTGGGTGATTGCACGTTTAGAAGCGTTTGTATCTGTTACAGATCAGCTTCAATTCTTCTTTGGTTGACCATGTACCTTGCTCTACTCCGAATGTACACTTTTTTGGATTGAGCTTCATTTTGTACTTGCAGAGTTGGGAGAATGATTGTTGTAGGTTCTTAATGTGATGATCTTTGTGTAGGCTTTTGACTAGAATTTCATCAATGTATATCTCCATGGTCTTGCAATCCGATCTTTGAACATTCTGGTGACCAGTCATTGATACGTTGCTCTCGCATTCTTTAATCCGAACGACATCACCCGGTAGCAATATGTACATTTTTTGTTATAAAAGACGTTTTTTCTGGTTTGGTGGAAGCATTTGTATTTGGTTGTAACCAAAATATGCATCCATGAAGCTGAGGAATCCACGTCTGGAGGTAGCGTCCACTATCTGATCTATACGCCAAAGTGGAAAACTATTTTTCGGGAAAGTTTTTTTGAGGTTCGTGTAATCCACGCTGACCATCCACTTCCCGTCCTTCTTAACTAAAACTGTATTGGCCAACCAGTCAAGGTAGTGGGACTCTTTGATCATTCTTGCATTCAGTAAGCAAAAAACCTCTTCATTGATAACCTGATTGCGTTCTAGGGTGAGTGGTCTCCTTTTTCGTCAGACTGGTTTTTTGTCTGGGTTTACTTGCAATCTGTACGTGATGACAAAGCAGTCAATACCCACCATGTCCTTCATTGTCCAGGAGAATACATCATGGTTGTCTTTTAGCAGCTGGATCATTTGTTTGGTCAAGTCCGGGTGAAGTTTGTCCCGATCCGAACAGTTTTTTGCTGCCTTCTGCACCATCAAGGTGGAATGGTATCGTCTCTTCTTTTGGTTGGCCAGTGTTCGGCCGTCCCCGTGGACTGGTTGGATCTGCGTTGTTGTCTGGGAGGGACTGATCCATCTGCAATTGACTGAACGGTTGTTGTGATGGTTCCCATGGTCCTAACTGCGATTTCTATTTGTTGGGATTCTTCATTGCCACATATTGGCATTCACGTGCAACTGGTTGATCATCCCTAATGACCTCAACGTCGTCATCAAAGTGATACTTGAGGCATTGGTGCATGTTGAAGGATACTGCACCATATCGTCTAGCCAAGGTTTCCCTAGGAGCATGTTGTACGTTGATGAGGAGTCAGCGACAAAGAAGTTTGTTGGCAGGACTCGTTGCTAAGTGGGTAGCATTGTTCTCCAATGAAGCACACCATAGGCTTGTCGGTGGGTGTGAGTCCTTCCATATTGAACTGCATTTTGCAAAACGTTGTTAAGTACAAGAGGTTGGCAGAACTACAAGTGTTGATGAGTACTCGCCTGAATTCCCACTTGGCTACTGACATTGAAATTACTAGGGCATCATTATGGGGGAAATGAACACCCAGCGTATCTCTTTCTAAAAAGGTCAGAGTTGGGCGGTCTATTCTGGCGCGCTGAGCAGGAAAATCTGGATGGCGTATTCTTGTCCACAAATCTCGGACAGATCATTTTTGTGATCGGTTAGACTGCTTTTGATCTTTGGTTGTACCATACAAGATGTATATCAATCCACCAGCTTGTCCATCAGGTCCTGCTGTGAGGTCCACCTTTTTGTTTTCCCTTGAACTGTTTTTCTTTCATTTCAATAAACTCACTGATTCGTCTTCTCTTGACCCAGTACTCGATTTCATTTTTCAAAATGTGGCAATCCTCGGTTTCGTGTTCATGGTCCTTGTGGAAAGAATAATATTTATTCTTATTTCGTCTATACAGATCTCCCCTTAGTTTGGGTGGCTGCTTGATGTCTTCCCAGTTCATCACGGACTTCAAAACCGCTGCCATATTCATTTTTAAAGCAGTGTATGGTTTATACTTTGTGTCAACTGAGTGAGCTGACCGTTTGGGTTTTACTCTACCCAATTGTAGCTTCCCGAATTCCTGTTTGTCATTTTCGGACCTTATGCTGATCTGATGCCTTTTGGGTTGACCGATGTCCTCTCGCGATCTATCATCTCGCCTCATGTCTTCTCTTCTTTCCTGGTTCGTCAGGAAATACCTTCTGTCTGACTCGTTCTTCTTGGCAGCCCACATATCTTCAAGAGTGATGTATTTTTGTGCCTTTTTTAGCATGGTTGCCATGCTCTTTGGAGGCTCCAGAATTAGGAAGTTGTATAGTTGTCCTCCCTTGAGTCCGGAGGTGAAGGTGGTCACAACCGTGTCGTTACTGCATTTGTCTATCATGGTTAACTCGTTAGTGAAACGTGTAACATATTCCCTGAGAGTCTCGTCAGGTTTTTGCTTGATATGAAGCAAATGGCGAGTACCATTTCTTATCTGCTGACTTCTAATGAATCTTGTGATGAAGGTTGTGGCTAGTGCCTGGAACGAGTCTATTGATTGTGTCAGAAGGATGTTAAACCTATTTGCTGTCGTGGACGTGAAGATAGTTGGAAAGGTCCTACAAATGGTAGAGTCTTAACTTTCTTTCAGTGCCACCATATGGTAGAAGTGGCGCAGATGATCGGATGGGTCGGTGGAGCCATCATAAGATTCAAACTTTGGCGGACGAACTTGGGCAAAGGGTCGTTCATGATCTTGTCGGAAAAGGGTGGCATGGAAAGTTTATATAACATATTTGGCTCCATGACCCCAACCTGAATGGGATTTGTGGAAGAAGTCCACCAGTTCAAGATTCGTCATCTACGAGTTCGTTTCTTTCATGATTTATTCTGCAAAGCTCTGCAAGAGCTTTATGATTCTCCTGAAGACGATTGGCGAAATTTTGCTAAGGTGGATCACTGACGTGCTCAACAGGTAGAACACGTTCTTGTGTGAGCCTTTCGACAACTTTGGTGAGTTGGCCATATGGACCAAAAGCTTATCCACATGAGGATCCATTATCATTCCCCTAAGAGTAAGGGCTTGTTGGGATTCCGGTTGAGTAGTATGGGCCACCATATCTCGTGGTGGTAATTCACTGATTTGAGGAACTGGTCCTCCTAATGCTAGATTAGGGAATTGTTCATTTGGTAGTTGAGTTTCTATAATGGAAGGGTAATCATGATTGTTGCTAATCTGAGAGTTTGTTTGTAAGGGGTTCCATTTGCACTGTATCTTTTTTTTGCCGGTTTGTTCTAAGGAAACTACCATATATGTCTTTATTGTTTAAGGAAATTGTCATTCCCCACGAGCGGCGCCAAACTGATACATCCAAATGCGTTCTCCTTGAGATCGGACCTATAAAACAAGGTTAAATTGCCAAAGACCATCTGTTTGGTGGCTGAATGCACTCCGATGCTTAAATCAGTTAGCTGTAGGAGAAAGTGAACTTGGACAAAGTATAGTTGTGACTTTTTTCGTACCTGATGACTCTTCTCCCTCCTTTAACCTATATAATTAGACTAATTAACTTCGTGTGTGAGTTAAGCATGCATGGCGCAATGAAGGGGGACATTTCTCACAATGATCTCCTCCTTCATCGAGATACATACTTGGGGGAAAAATTTCGGCAATGACTTGTCTCCTTCGTAACGTCTCTATCCTTTGAGAGAAGATGTTCATTGAGCCTGAGATTTGAGCCATTAACTTTGGTCGTGGTCCGGCACAAAATGCCTCTTTAGGCTTTAGTGACTGGAGTTGTTATCCATATTTGGTATGAACCATATGTTTCTTGTGCCACGTGTATGATCGTGATCAAAAGAGTATTTCATGTAACATTAAGGTCCATTTGAAAATTGAATCAAGGTTCAGATTATAAATTGTAAATTCAAGTTGTTATAAAAAAATATACCATAAAAAGTTATTATACCCTGAATATATATGAAAATAAAATGTAGTTGGTCGAATAAACACACAAACGGATTCAAATAAGCTTCATACATAAATATTAGATGGGAATGCGGTTAGAATCATCTATCTATTTTAAGTCAATTCTAAAGTACATCAGATTAATATAACTTGATATTTAAAATTCATATTTGATTTTAAATTATACAGGCTTAGTTCAAAGGCAATTTGGTTTTATCACGTTAGCCTAAGGTATATCAGCGGGAACCTTGTGAGGACTGAAACTTTGGCTCAAAATTTTGAAGACCAGCTAAACATTTTCCAGGATTTGAATTCGGTAGTTGAGCAAAGTATTTTAATTTACATCCGAAAGACATAAATGAAAGCCTACTAACCAAAAGAATTCCTTCATAACCCTAAAATATTTTCATGTTGGTCTAAAGTGGAATGCCATTGTTACAAAAAAAAATGGCCCAACACTAAAAAGATGCAAACAAGGTAAGCGTTTCTCGTGTTTTCTTTTTTGTTTTTTTTTGTTCTCCCTTTCTTTCTTTTCTTTTTCCTTTTCATCTTTTGTTGTCCCCATGTGCGCCAGTTTCCGGGTTGCACAATTTGTGATTTATCTCAGATCTGCGAGTTGATTAAATTGAATCAGGGGACTTCCGTTTTTAGCGACAATTCGAATGATATTTGGGCCAATTAGATTCTACTCATGATTTAAGTGGTGCAATTTTTCTGATTTGACAACAATGGGTTGTAAATGCTTTAGTTATATTCTTAAATTTTAATACACAGTTGATATAATATCATACACATACCATAAAAAATTGCACATAAATATAAGGAAAACACCAAGAAAAAAATGTTGTCTTTTGTAAGACCCTAATTATTGAAACATGGTTACCAGATTCCAAGCTTTGCTTTCCTTATCTTAAATTGTGGTTTGTCCATCTCATTTGAAATCCTTCTAGCAGCGCTCCTCTTGGCCATTAAAATTGGGTTGCCCAAACCTTCACGTGAATCAGAAGAACTTGTTTTGGTTTTCACTTCACCTATTTGCTTCTGCAACATCTTATATTCGATCTCAGTCACATGCAAATGTTCTTCTTCAGTTGATTTAAGGAACCGACTATGTGATTCTGATGCAGCTCCAAAAAACAAGGATTTTTCCAGACCATATATATGAGGTATACCTTGTATCTGCAGTCAATGCATGTAGCAATGAACCGAACTTTAGTAGAGGGTAGTTTGTTAGAACATATATACAATGGGATTACTAAAAATGAATACATGATTAATTAACTTTCAATTTCAATACAGAAATTACAGAAACTGAAGAACCAAACATCAACTTGATTCCTCTGCTAGAGATTTTGGTCAGAGAGAACAGCAGCAGAGTCGATCGACCGGTCAGGGTTGCCGATCGACCGGTCAGGGGCGGATCTATCCTTTGGTTAAGGAGGGCAATTGCCCCCCTTATCTTTTTAAAAAAAATCCATTAAGTTATTTGTATTTTCCATATTGCCCCTCTTTAAATTTGTATCTTGCCCCCCTTCATTTAGGTTGCCCCTCTCACATTAAAAAAAAACTTTCATTCATTGAATTTATGAATTTTTGATGAGTACAATGATGCATTTTGAATTTTGTTTATCATAATTCCCTGTGGCCGCGTTCAAGAAATTCTATCTTGGCATGGACGTCTCATGGCTCCTCTGCGTCTCTATTGCGTCCGACGGATATTTAGGACTCTCACCTATTGATGCGAATGAACCAATTCTGTACCTAATCTAGGAGCAAATTGCCACGCTCTACACAGGATCGCTCGATGATAGGTCCGATGCGGAAGCCTTGCCCGTTTCGCTTGCTCATGACAACAATTGGTATGAGAAGCTAATAATTGAAGAAGGTAGAGTTGTGTCAATGTTGAAATTGGTGTAGTTGAATAGTTGTGCACTGTTTGCCCCCCTTTGTCTGCAATCCTGGCTCCGCCTCTGCTCCTGGCCCTATTCTCATTCGATTTCAAGTAGCAAGGCTTTCTCCTTTCTCTCAAAACCAGAACAGAGTATTAGACAGAGAGGTGATTTCGAGCAGCAAAACACAGTCGATTGGTCGGCGGCTTCAGGCTTGCTGATCGACCTCCTCCTAGCCCTCCATTCTCCTTCCTCCGGCAGGGCGTTTAAGATTATGGACTGTCGGAGTTAGGTTGTTTCGTCTCCATGCTGGCTCTCCAAGCCGTCAATGGAGCTCCAACCTTGATAGGACAAGGAGGTGGTCCAGCCGAGAGCAGCAAATCGCCTCTAAAGCACAGGTCTTGGGTAGCTTCAAACTTCCGTCGTACACATCCATGGAGGGTACAAGATTTTGCAAAGAAGATAACCCTGCAGTTTCTTTAACAGTGTCTGATGCAACAAGGGGCGAAGGATATGTAGAAAAACATGTGATCGCACTAAAATTTTCAAGGTTCTGCCCATCAATCGAAAATAATTGAGATGCCATATATAGAACTTTGAATATTAATGGGGAATTTACGATGGATTTGTTGGATCCAAGACACATCATTGTCAAGCTACAGTTGGATTCGAATCAAGAAAGCTCTCTCGGGATTCCTTCCTAATCAGAGGGGTCTGGTTCAAAGCCTTAAGACGACACGGTGAGTTTAGTCTCAAATCTAATCTGTTACATGTCCCTTTGTGGATAGAGATGCCGGAGTTACAGTTGAAATATTTCCATCCGATGATTTTGAAATTCATCGAGGATTCGTTTGGAACTTTTCTCTGTATGGATGATAGCACACATTGCTTTACAAGCCCTAACATGGCTCAGATTTGAGTTGAGATGAATCTCTCTACACCTCTTCTGTTGGGTTTCTAGCAAAATAAGTATTCCCAGGTTTTAAGTATTGTGACATTGTTCTCTTTTTTGCCACGACTTAATGAACTATAGAAGAAAGCAAGTGGAAAAATTGAAGGAGAAAGCAACTCAACTAGGAAAAAAGGGAGGGAGAAGTAGTCAGGAAAGAATACAAGTCGGTTGTGAAACAAACATAACCTATTCAAGGTAGAACCGGGATTAGCGGAGCGAGGTAAAACATGAAAAGGGTAATCTGGCGTTGGATGTGGGCAAAGAATTTGTGAAGAAAGAGTTGATCATTGGGACAAATAGAACAAAAATGAGTTAGGATAAGAGATCGTAAGTCAAACTATGGATGCTAATTGTTTAGTAAAGAATGACACAGTAGAGCCGTAGAAAAGTGAAGGAATAACAAGTGTGAATATTTTTAGTGCTTTGGAGGTTCAAGCTGTAGAAGATGGCGAGATCCTGGGGGAAGCAAAGTATATTGAGGCAATAAATTCAGTTCAAGTGAGTGGGAAGAAATCAACTCAGACACCAAGTTGCAAAACAGAGCAGTATGTTGGAAGGGAAGCAGAAACGACCAGCACACTCCTACAACTCCCCAAGAAGAGCTAGGGTATTATGTAGAAAAGAAGAAAGAGTTCAAAGAGATTAATGATGGCTTTGTAGATGCAAAAGTTAGAATTGATTCGGTGACGAGCAGTGATTGCAGATGATTCAAATCGGATAGGTTAGAAGCATGTTATCGTAGTAGTGAGCTTGCACGTGCGATTCAGTTGGTTAAAAATGGCGATGACTTTTTGGATGATGGTGGCACAAACCAGATTAACGAAAATCGAGTAATAGGTGTTTCAGATACACAGATTGAAGATGGGACAAAAAGTAACCTTTGTGGAGGTGAAGGATCTAGGATAAAAGGAACAAAGAAGAACACAAGAACAATACTTAACAGAGTATAAGGGAAGAAAGAAAGAAACCAGTAGAATAAAGGAGAGAAGAAGAACAGGATGAACATCAGATAACATAAACATGCAAGAATTATAAAAACTACTTCCATAAGAGAAATAGATTTTAAAGATCTTAACTTTGATCAACACAATTGATCGATCAAGCTCTAAGACAGTTTCCTGCTTTACACTTAGAGATACTCGAAGATCTTATCAGAGTGTGATCGTTCTTTTAAGTTAAGAGTTTTGAGAAGAAAAGAAAACAGAGATATATGTAAGAAAAGATGCTTATATATTTATAAGAAAATAAACTAAAAGTAATTAGAGACTTACAGGTGAAGAATGTACAAGAGGAAGATAGAGATGAAAGCTTACAATACTAGAGAGCTAAGGGATACAAGATAGGTTTGGGGTTCTAGAATCGTCTGTCTAGCTCTGAGAGAGCTTACATTTATTTATAGATGGAAGAGATGAGGAGATAAGGCTCCTCTTTGAGTGGAGGATGAGCTGTCGCTTGTCCTCATGTGTGAGTGGAGGTGGACTGTTGACATGTGATTCAACTATTCACCTTTTGACTGTCGGCAGGTACTGTTGAAGATACTTCGACTGTAGCTGCACTAATTGAAGGTACTGTGGCGTCACGCGGATGCCTTTGATAAAGGAAAGATAATGCTGTCGGGCTGTCTGTGGACTGTGGCCGAAAGCATTTTTGTTGGCTTGTGGTGTTGGCAGATGCTGCCTTTGGTAATAATGGACGTGGGTCCATATTACAGATCTTGAGGATCGATGACTCCATAGCAGTCATCTTCATTGAGATCAACTGTTTGATCTTCATCATCAGCTTCATCTGAACAAATCTGGGACAGAGTTTCGATGAGCTGAGCTCTGGTTGGTTTAGCACCAATGGTCTGTAGAATCTGCTGCTTCAACTGTTTAACGTTGGAGGATGATTCTGACGGAGGAGGCTGCAATTGTGGAACAGGAGGTGTAGGAGACACCTCTTTTTTGGAGAAGAAGGCTGTTACACCTTCTTTGGTGACCCTAGAATGGTCAAACCTTTGCCACCATTTGACTTTGTAGTGACGGCACAACCATGAGGGCTTTGATTTTGAAAGAGCTCCTGGAGACTCAGGGTTGGAACATGCATATTCCCAACTCATAATCCAGGCAAGATTGAAACGGATAAAGAACCAGATAGAAAGAACCTGTTGATCAATAGGTTCAGGAGGCTGGTACTTCTCTTTGAAGATATTCCATCCTTCTCTGACAGGGGAAGGAAGAATCTCAATAACAGGACCAAAGGAATTCCACCATTGATGTTGGAACCAAAATGGTAGGACTTTGGCATTGAACTTTTTACAGAAAAGAAAGAACCAAGAGTGGCCCGATTGATGAGGACTGATAAGAAATGCTCTGATCCAAGCATTCTTATAATCATAATAACTGTAAGTTTGAGGAACATAGCTCTGTGAGAGCCTCTTATGAAAACGGGGATGTTGGCCCCATTCAGCTTCTGTCAGAACTTTGAAAATCTGACACTTGGAGAAGGTGATTCGAGATTTAGTATCATCATAGTGATGAGTGACACTAATCGAATCGGAGTCTACCAGAATAAATTCGTAGAATTCTCTGGTCTTGGTTGCATCAGACTCTTCATATTGTTGATCTGGAGAGTAAAGATGCCTCGAGATGGCTTGAGGATCAGAGATTAGAACTCTGAATTGAGGTTCAACCATACATAACAAATCCAGATTGGTTTTGTTGATGTATTGGAGAGGTGCCTGATTAGGCTTTGGAAAAGAAACCAAAGAACTCAACTCTTTTTCATGATCAAGAGCTGAATACTTCTGGGTTAATTGAAGGGCATAAGAAAGAGGGGCTGGCTGCGGAGGAGCAAAAGGCTTCTTCGCATAACTTGCCTTTGATTTGGGTTTGGGAGATGAGTTGGAAGACGAACTCATCTTTGGAGGAACTCACGGGAGAGGAAGTCTGCCAGTGAGTTATCTGTCCCCTTTATATACTTGATATCAAAATCAAATGCAGAAATCAAACCTTGCCATCTGGCGAAAATCTGTTTGGAAACCAAATTGAGAACATCTTTAGTTAAAATGTCTTTTGCAGATTGGCAATCAATTTGTAATAGAAATTTTTGATTAATCAAATCATCTTGAAATTTCATGATGCACAATACGATCGCTAAAACTTCTTTTTTGACCGTAGAGTAATTCAATTGAGGAGAAGTCCAAATACCAGAATGGTATCGAACTAATTGAATAGTAGAAGACTCAGGTAGACGCTGTTTAAGGATACCACCATACCCTAGATTGGACGCATCTGTTTCTACTATTTTTAATGCATTGGGATCAGCAATTCCTAGACAAGGAAGACTTTTGACTTGTCGTTTGACTTGTCGGACTATGGAAGTATGGGCTTCAGTCCATGGGCTAGGATTTTTCTTAAGGCCAGAGTATAAGGGCTTAATCAAAACTCTAAGGCCTTGGTAAAAATCAGCAACATAATTTAAAGATCCAAGAAATCTTTGCAATTGGGTTTTATCCCGGATTTCATCTGGAAATTTGTCACCAAATTCAATTGTTCTTGATATTGGGGTAATCATACCATTGAAAATCTTAT
This sequence comes from Berberis vulgaris, assembly GCA_963556465.1. Taxonomy (NCBI): domain Eukaryota; kingdom Viridiplantae; phylum Streptophyta; class Magnoliopsida; order Ranunculales; family Berberidaceae; genus Berberis; species Berberis vulgaris. The sequence continues at coordinate 59,756,594 of OY747128.1, forward strand.
GACCTAAGAATCTAACATTTGTTTGAAACAAATTGATTTTGGTTGGAGATAAAACCAATCCATTCTTCTTAATACATTGTGCAAATTGGTAGAGATGTTTCCAGTGGGCTGGAACAGAATCAGAGAACACCAGTATATCATCGATATACACAATGGTGAATTGAGAGAATTGAGAGAGAATATCATTCATGATATTCTGGAATTCACTAGGAGCGTTCTCGAGACCGAATGGCATAACATTCCACTCGTAATGTCCAAAGGGAACATTAAAAGCAGTTTTGTATCGATCTTTGGGATGGACCTGGATTTGCCAAAATCCAGATTTAAGATCAAATTTAGAAAACACACAAGCATTGTGTAGTCTCTTAAGAAGATCTCTTTGAGAAGGAATTGGATATCTAATCCATTGAAGAACCTGATTGAGAGGTTTATAATTGATGACAAGACGAGGGCTACCTCGTTCAAGCTCTGCAGCTTTATTAACATAAAAAGCAGCACAACTCCAAGGAGATTTAGAATCTCTAATGAGTCGTTTGGTTTTTAAGGAATGAATTTCTTGTTTGCAAAATTCCATAAGTTCGCTATTCATTTGAATAGGGCGAGCCTTTGTGGGAATTTTTCTTTCATCAAAACCTGGTTCATATGGGAGATGAACCATATGTTGAGATCTGTACCAAAATGCATTAGGAAGATTAGAACAGAGTTCTTCCTGCAAATGTTTTTGGTATTGAATGATTTGAGATTGAAGTTTAGGTTCACTGATCTGATCAGCTACCCATTTATATTCAATTTCTTGTTTGAGAAAGTTTAACTGCTGTTGTTTGCAGATTAAACGATTCAAAAACTTTTGTTTAGAAACTTGGTTAAGTTCATAAACTTCTGATTTAAACAAGAATGGGAATTCAACCTTCGTACCAAGAATGGTAGTTGAAATACCTTGTTTAGAAACAGAAAATGGAGAAATTGCATTTATAAAGGGCGTACCTAAAATCATCTTTTGTTCCATATTTTTGACAAGAAGAAAATGTTGCTTAATGCAAATTTTATCCTTACAAATATGGGCATTTGTTAATTTAAATGCTATTTGAAGCTTTGAGTTGTCTGTAGTATACAGACTTTGAGTTGTTTGTTTGAAGTATTGTACAGGTACAATACCTTCTTGAATACAATTCATATCAGCACCTGAATCGATCAAGGCAATGACTGATATGCTTGTTTCATTGTAAATGTTTAAAGTTATAGCCACATACCATTTTTGAATGGTAACAATATGTGGATTAACTTGTTTTTGATTTAAATTGCAAAGGAAATCTGCTTGTTTCTGTTTTGAAGAAGAGAGTGGCTGAGAAGAGGGACCTTCTGCATCATCTTTATCTTCTTTATCAGAAAAAGTGGGAAAATGATTTTCTTGCAACATTTGAATTTGAAGGTCAGTTAAATTTTGATGTTGTTTTAATTGATTGACTTCTTTCTTGAGATTGTTAACTTCATGCTGTAGGTCTGACAGACTAACAGGAGAAGCACTTATTTTGGTTTGATTAAACCTTCTAATGATTTCTCTGTGATCATAAAAAGATGTGATCACGTCAGGACGAGGTTTAGTTTGTGAAATTGAATTCTTAATGTGTTGAAGATATTCAGTCTTCATTTGAGGATCATCAATCTTATCAACAAAATCTAACAGTATTTGTGACTACTTGTTTTGAGATAACATATTGATTTTGGGTTTCGCAGAAAGATGGCACAAACATGCACCAGGATTACAATCACATGATTGTTCAGAAGAATCAGAAGAATCAGAAGAATAATTGAGGTTATTCATCTGTAAATCTGGTTCAGATGATTCGGAGTCTGAATCTATCAGACAATTGAGAAAAACCTTTTTCATTGATTTAGGAACATCTAAGGCTTGGACCTTTTGGGCTGTTCTACACTGCTTTGCATAATGGCCGGGTTGACCACACTTAAAGCAAACAGGCCTAGAGGTAGATCCTTTTTGAAAGGGCTTGGACTTATGAGTCCCATGTTTCTTGGGCTTGCTATAGTACTGTTCTACAGGCTTAGCAGGCTTTGGGCCATAAGGCTTTTTTGTTTTGAAGTGACGGGCCGGGTTGGACCGATACTTCTGTTTGGATGTCAAATGGGCTTTAGAATTCAGATGGGTTGGATATCTGAAATCATCAAATCCATACTGTTGACAGAAGTCACCTAATTCTTTAGGTCCATAAATGTGCTGTTTCTTTAATTGCTTTTTTAATTTTAATTCATTACAAATTTGAAGGGCGCATTTATTAATAAACGCAATTAAATCACCAAAGGTGAGAAGATCGTACTTTATATCACCTCCATGCTGTTCTTGGAGTTTAGTACGAATGGTTTCAGCAAAGATTTCAGGAAGGCCTGAAATAAACTTACGTTTCCAAAATGGATTTGCTGCGTCAGTTTGAAGCATAACTCTTTTCATAAAGATATCTTTATAATACCTAAAATGACTGAGAGTTGGACACTTATGTGACATGAGCAAGTCCTTAGCTTTACCTTGGTATTCATTTGGATTTCCTAAGAAATGTCTCAGAATACTTTGAATCAAGGTAGGCACACTGTCTGGAATGAAAGTTTCTTGACCAAGATCATTTTCGACCTTGATTGGGTGGCCATCAGGACCAATCTTTTTAGCAAACAGAATTTCTGTTTTTTCATTAGTAGTGAGATAATTATCCCACCATCCTTTGATTAAACCGGAAAATCCTTGAATAATGATGGTTGCAATGGTGTGATCATCTTTGCCTTCTGCTCGATGAGTAGAAGCCATCATCACCATTTCTTGAGTAAGCTCAAGAATTGCATCCTCACTAATGCCATCAATATTCCAAATATACAATTCTTTTGGGAAAAAGAACCAAAGGTTTGAAGACTTCTTTCTTCAAACTGCATATCAGGGAATGAAGGTCTAGGATAGAAATTCCTAGATGTTGGCATTGGATTTTTCCATTTTGGGGTTTTGGATGCTGTCTTAGCATACCTAATTGGATTCGCCTGGTACGGGATATAATTTAATCTATCCAGTTCAGACATAGGATCAAAATCAGCACTTATGTCAGAATCACAGTCAGATCGGGCTGGATTAGACAAGGTATTGATTTTTAATCTTGATTCCATATTTAGAGCATCTAATTTTGCATCAATTGTTTTTAATAAGTTTGTTTTAGAAGAAAATGTGTTTGGCGCCAAAGGGAAAGGGTCAAGAATTTGAAAGTAAACATTTTGTTTCTTAAGTTCCTGTTCTTTGTTCACCTTTTCTTCTAATTGCTTCTTTTTCAACTCGTTTGTTACAAGCTGGTCTTGAACCATTTTATCACCAAGTTCAGACAGAAGGAGGTTAGTATAATTATTCTGATGAATAATAGTGCTAACAAAATCTTCCGTTTGATGAGAAAAAGGAGAAGCAACATAATTTTGATTTGAAACTTTAAACTGGAGATCTGTCATAGGTGGTAGAACAGATCTTACAGTTTTCTTGTCTGTTGCAGTCCAGACTTTAGGGGTAACATTTAAAACATGAATTTGTGGAATGTGGACATTGAAGTACCAATCTAAGAAAGGTAGATTTTCTTTCAATTCCTCACAACATTCATAGAAAGATTTGCTAAATTCTTTGCGTTCAGATTCTGTTGTCTGAGCAATGAACTTTTCACGTCTTTCATCATTTTCTTGAGACAAAAAGTCTCTTTTGATTTTCTCTTTATCGAGTTTGAAGTTTGTTTTTAAACATTGAACCCTTGGAATCTGAAACTCCATTTCAGATTGTGTGGGTGATTGATTTGCTTCTGAAGTTTCAGGAACTTCAGTTTGATTGTAAATTGGTTGAGGAATCTGAGGATAATTAGGGTTTGTCCTAATATTCCTTAGATTAAGATGAGGAAGAGTTTCTGGAGTAGGAACTCTAGATTGAAATTGAGTAGGAGCAGTTCTGAATGATGGAGATTCAGAAGATCTGCGTCCTGATTGAAATTTAGAAGGATCAAGATCAGTAATGCGAAGATCACTGAACTGGAGTTTAACACTCCCATCTGGGAGTGTCATGATCCTATCTATTTGACTTTGAGGAAGGCTTTTTGGAGCAGCAGCTCCTTCGATGATCCAGGTGTCAGGAAGTGTGACTTGATCCCATTGTATCGTTCTGGGTACGATAACATTGGTGTTCTGGTCATTGACTTCAAAGAGGATTGTGTGTCCTTTTTCATCAGCCTGAAGAGCACGAGGGCTCAATTGAGTTTTCATTGCTCTATAGGTGATCTTGTAGATCAGAGCAATAGGTTCAGAACCTTCAGCCATGTCAAAGCCTGAGGTCTGAATGTTCAGAGTGAGTGTCTCGAGAATGTTTGGGTCATTTAGAGACACAGAGAAGTTGGGGTAACAGTTAAAATAAACTGGACCCATTGAGAGTGAAAACTCTGCAATTCCAAGCAGAGAATCACCGAATCTGTTGTGCCTACAGTCGCGAAGAGCAACTAGAGCACAGGAGTCTAGTCCTAACCTGGTTAGAGGTTTAAGGGCTACTTGGATTAAACCTAAATGAAGGTATTTGAAGTTTTCTTTAATTAAAGAATTGATTGTTTTTGAAGACAAAAGCTGTTTTGAATCTAAAGATTTATTGATCGGTACTGTCTGTTCGACAATACTGATTAAATCTTCAGTTTTTGATGAAAATATAGAATGGGTGATTTTATAAATCTCTTTTTGGGGGATTACTGGTATAGACCAGTTTTGTAAATCATGTTCAACTTCAGGGATTCTACCCTCCATTTTGTTTGAAGAACTTGACCTAGAACTATTAGTTCTGGAAAGTCTTGAAAACAAAGACATCTTTTCAAAATTGCTTAAGGTTGGGGAGGAACATTGTACTCGGACCACCTACAGCTGGAACACCTAAGTGGGACCACCTAACCAAGATCAACCTCTGCGCACACCATGGCGACTTACACAAGATCTGGCTCCTAACGGCTGACCAACACTCATACGGCTTACCAACGCTATCAACGGCTGACCAACAGTACCTTAGACTCACAACCCTTCCCGGGGCAAAAAAGAAAAGGATGGCTCTGATACCAATTACTACCAGGATCTATAGTTTTCAATCATGAAATTCAAACTAGAAGATGGAGAATAAAAGGAACAAAGAAGAACACAAGAACAATACTTAACAGAGTATAAGGGAAGAAAGAAAGAAACCAGTAGAATAAAGGAGAGAAGAAGAATAAGATAAACATCAGATAACATAAGAATACAAGAATAATAAAAACTACTTCCATAAGAGGAATAGATTTTGAAGATCTTAACTTTAATCAACACAATCGATCGATCAAGCTCTAAGACAGTTTCCTGCTTTACACTTAGAGATACTCGAAGATCTTATCAGAGTGTGATCGTTCTTTTAAGTTAAGAGTTTTGAGAAGAAAAGAAAACAGAGATATATGTAAGAAAAGATGCTTATATATTTATAAGAAAATAAACTGAAAGTAATTAGAGACTTACAGGTGAAGAATGTACAAGAGGAAGATAGAGATGAAAGCTTACAATACTAGAGAGCTAAGGGATACAAGATAGGTTTGGGGTTCTAGAATCGTCTGTCTTGCTCTGGAAGAGCTTACATTTATTTATAGATAGAAGAGATGAGGAGATAAGGCTCCTCTTTGAGTGGAGGATGAGCTGTCGCTTGTCCTCATGTGTGAGTGGAGGTGGACTGTTGACATGTGATTCAACTATTCACCTTTTGACTGTCGGCAGATACTATTGAAGATACTTCGACTGTAGCTGCACTAATTGAGTTGACTGTAGCTTCACGCGGATGCTTTTGTTAAAAGAAAAGATAATGCTGTCGGGTTGTCTGGAGACTGTGGCCGAAAGCATAATTGGACACTTGCGATGCTGGCAGATAATGCCTTTGGTAATAATGGACGTGGGTCCATATTACAGATCTTGAGGATCGATGACTCCATAGCAGTCATCTTCATTGAGATCAACTGTTTGATCTTCATCATCAGCTTCATCTGAACAAATCTGGGACAGAGTTTCGATGAGCTGAGCTCTGGTTGATTTAGCACCAATGGTCTGTAGAATCTGCTGCTTCAACTGTTTAACGTTGGAGGATGATTCTGATGGAGGAAGACCATGTTGCAACTGTGGAACAGGAGGTGTAGGAGACACCTCGTTTTTGGAGAAGAAGGCTGTTACACCTTCTTTGGTTACCTTAGAATGGTCGAACCTTTGCCACCATTTGACTTTGTAGCGTCGGCACAACCATGAAGGCTTTGATTTGGACAGAGCTCCTGGAGATTCAGGATTGGAACAAACATAGTCCCAACTCATGATCCAGGCAAGATTGAAACGGATAAAGAACCAGATAGAAAGAACCTGTTGAACAATAGGTTCAGGAGGCTGGTACTTGTCTCGAAAGATAGTCCATCCTTCTCTGACAGGGGAAGGAAGAATCTCAATAACAGGACCAAAGGAATTCCACCATTGATGTTGGAACCAAAATGGTAGGACTTTGGTATTGAACTTTTTGCAAAAAAGAAAGAACCATGAATGGCCCGATTGATGAGGACTGATAAGAAATGCTCTAGTCCAAGCATTCTTATAATCATAATAACTGTAAGTTTGAGGCACATAGCTCTGTGAGAGCCTCTTGTGAAAACGGGGATGTTGGCCCCATTCAGCTTCTGTCAGAACTTTGAAAATCTGACACTTGGAGAAAGTGATTCTGGATTTAGTATCATCATAGTGATGAGTGACACTAATCGAATCGGAGTCTACCAAAATAAATTCGTAGAATTCTCTGGTCTTGGTTGCATCAGACTCTTCATATTGTTGATCTGGAGAGTAAAGATGCCTTGAGATGGCTTGAGGATCAGAGATAAGAACTCTGAATTGAGGTTCAATCATACATAACAAATCCAGATTGGTTTTGTTAATGTATTGGAGAGGTGCCTGATTAGGCTTTGAAAAAGAAACCAAAGAACTCAACTCTTTTTCATGATCAAGAGCTGAATACTTCTGGGTTAATTGAAGGGCATAAGAAAGAGGGGCTGACTGCGGAGGAGCAGAAGGCTTCCTCGCATAACTTGCCTTTGATTTGGGCTTGGGAGATGAGTTAGAAGACGAACTCATCTTTGGAGAAACTCACGGGAGAGAAAGTCTGCCAATAAGTTGTATGTCCCCTTTATATACTTGATATCAAAATCAAATGCAGAAATCAAACCTTGCCATCTGGCGAAAATCTGTTTGGAAACCAAATTGAGAACATCTTTAGTTAAAATGTCTTTTGCAGATTGGCAATCAATTTGTAATAAAAATTTTTGATTAATCAAATCATCTTGAAATTTCATGATGCACAATACGATCGCTAAAACTTCTTTTTTGACCGTAGAGTAATTCAATTGAGTGGAAGTCCAAATACCAGAATGGTACCGAACTAATTGAATAGTAGAAGACTCAGGTAGACGCTGTTTCAGGATACCACCATACCCTAGATTGGACGCATCTGTTTCTACTATTTTGAATGCATTAGGATCTGCAATTCCTAGACAAGGAAGACTTTTGACTTGTCTTTTGACTTGACGGACTATGGAAGTATGGGCTTCAGTCCATGGGCTTGGATTTTTCTTAAGGCGAGAGTATAAGGGCTTAATCAGAACTCTAAGGCCTTGGTAAAAATCAGCAACATAATTTAAAGATCCAAGAAATCTTTGCAATTGGGATTTATCCCGGATTTCATCTGGAAATTTATCAGCAAATTCAATTGTTCTTGAAATTGGGGTAATCATACCATTGAAAATCTTATGACCTAAAAATCTAACATTTGTTTGAAACAAATTGATTTTGGTTGGGGATAAAACCAATCCATTCTTCTTAATACAATTTTCAAATTGGTAGAGATGTTTCCAGTGGGCTGGAACATAATCAGAGAACACCAGTATATCATCGATATACACAATGGTGAACTGAGAGAATTGGGAGAGAATATCATTCATGATATTCTGGAACTCACTAGGAGCATTCTTGAGACCAAATGGCATAACATTCCACTCGTAATGTCCAAAGGGAACATTAAAAGCGGTTTTATACCGATCTTTGGGATGGACCTGGATTTGCCAAAATCCAGATTTAAGATCAAATTTAGAAAATACACAAGCATTGTGTAGTCTCTTAAGAAGATCTCTTTGAGAGGGAATTGGATATCTAATCCATTGGAGAACCTGGTTTAGGGGTTTATAATTTATAACAAGACGAGGGCTGCCTCGTTCAAGCTCTGCAGCTTTATTGACATAAAAAACAGCACAACTCCAAGGAGATTTAGAATCTCGAATGAGTCGTTTGGCTTTTAAAGATTGAATTTCTTGTTTACAAAATTCCATAAGTTCGCTATTCATTTGAATAGGACGAGCCTTAGTGGGAATTTTTCTTTCATCAAAACCTGGTTCATAAGGGAGACGAACCACATGTTGAGATCTATACCAAAATGCATTAGGAAGATGAGAACAGAGTTCATCTTGCAGATGTTTTTGGTATTGAATGATTTGAGATTGAAGTTTAGGTTCACTGATCTGATCAGCTACCCGTTTATATTCAATTTCTTGTTTGAGAAAGTTTAACTGCTGTTGTTTGCAGATTAAACGATTAAAAAACTTTTGTTTAGAAACTTGGTTAAGTTCATAAACTTCTGATTTAAACAAGAATGGAAATTCAACCTTCGTACCAAGAATGGTAGTTGAAATACCTTGTTTAGAAACAGAAAATGGAGAAATTGCATTTATAAAGGGCGTACCTAAAATCATCTTTTGTTCCATATTTTTGACAAGAAGAAAATGTTGCTTAATGCAAATTTTATCCTTACAAATATGGGCATTTGTTAATTTAAATGCTATTTGAAGCTTTGAGTTGTCTGTAGTATACAGACTTTGAGTTGTTTGTTTGAAGTATTGTACAGGTACAATACCTTCTTGAATACAATTCATATCAGCACCTGAATCGATCAAGGCAATGACTGATATGCTTGTTTCATTGTAAATGTTTAAAGTTATAGCCACATACCATTTTTGAATGGTAACAATATGTGGATTAACTTGTTTTTGATTTAAATTGCAAAGGAAATCTGCTTGTTTCTGTTTTGAAGAAGAGAGTGGTTGAGAAGAGGGACCTTCTGCATCATCTTTATCTTCTTTATCAGAAAAAGTGGGAAAATGATTTTCTTGCAACATTTGAATCTGAAGGTCAGTTAAATTTTGATGTTGTTTTAATTGATTGACTTCTTTCTTGAGATTGTTAACTTCATGCTGTAGGTCTGACAGACTAACAGGAGAAGCACTTATTTTGGTTTGATTAAACCTTCTAATGATTTCTCTGTGATCATAAAAAGATGTGATCACGTCAGGAGGAGGTTTAGTTTGTGAAATTGAATTCTTAATGTGTTGAAGATATTCAGTCTTCATTTGAGGATCATCAATCTTATCAACAAAATCTAACAGTATTTGTGACTGCTTGTTTTGAGATAACATATTGATTTTGGGTTTCGCAGAAAGATGGCATAAACATGCACCAGGATTACAATCACATGATTGTTCAGAAGAATCAGAAGAATCAGAAGAATAATTGAGGTTATTCATCTGTAAATCTAGTTCAGATGATTCGGAGTCTGAATCTATCAGACAATTGAGAAAAACCTTTTTCATTGATTTCGGAACATCTAAGGCTTGGACCTTTTGGGCTGTTCTACACTGCTTTGCATAATGGCCGGGTTGACCACACTTAAAGCAAACAGGCCTAGAGGTAGATCCTTTTTGAAAGGGCTTGGACTTATGAGTCCCATGTTTCTTGGGCTTGCTATAGTACTGTTCTACAGGCTTAGCAGGCTTTGGGCCATAAGGCTTTTTTGTTTTGAAGTGACGGGCCGGGTTGGACCGATACTTCTGTTTGGATGTCAAATGGGCTTTAGAATTCAGATGGGTTGGATATCTGAAATCATCAAATCCATACTGTTGACAGAAGTCACCTAATTCTTTAGGTCCATAAATGTGCTGTTTCTTTAATTGCTTTTTTAATTTTAATTCATTACAAATTTGAAGGGCGCATTTATTAATAAACGTAATTAAATCACCAAAGGTGAGAAGATCGTACTGTATATCACCTCCATGCTGTTCTTGGAGTTTAGTACGAATGGTTTCAGCAAAGATTTCAGGAAGGCCTGAAATAAACTTACGTTTCCAAAATGGATTTGCTGCGTCAGTTTGAAGCATAACTCTTTTCATAAAGATATCTTTATAATACCTAAAATGACTGAGAGTTGGACACTTATGTGACATGAGCAAGTCCTTAGCTTTACCTTGGTATTCATTTGGATTTCCTAAGAAATGTCTCAGAATACTTTGAATCAAGGTAGGCACACTGTCTGGAATGAAAGTTTCTTGACCAAGATCATTTTCGACCTTGATTGGGTGGCCATCAGGACCAATCTTTTTAGCAAACAGAATTTCTGTTTTTTCATTAGTAGTGAGATAATTATCCCACCATCCTTTGATTAAACCGGAAAATCCTTGAATAATGATGGTTGCAATGGTGTGATCATCTTTGCCTTCTGCTCGATGAGTAGAAGCCATCATCACCATTTCTTGAGTAAGCTCAAGAATTGCATCCTCACTAATGCCATCAATATTCCAAATATACAATTCTTTTGGGGAAAAAGAACCAAAGGTTTGAAGACTTCTTTCTTCAAACTGCATATCAGGGAATGAAGGTCTAGGATAGAAATTCCTAGATGTTGGCATTGGATTTTTCCATTTTGGGGTTTTGGATGCTGTCTTAGCATGCCTAATTGGATTCGCCTGGTACGGGATATAATTTAATCTATCCAGTTCAGACATAGGATCAAAATCAGCACTTATGTCAGAATCACAGTCAGATCGGGCTGGATTAGACAAGGTATTGATTTTTAATCTTGATTCCATATTTAGAGCATCTAATTTTGCATCAATTGTTTTTAATAAGTTTGTTTTAGAAGAAAATGTGTTTGGCGCCAAAGGGTCAGGAATTTGAAAGTAAACATTTTGTTTCTTCAATTCTTGTTCTTTGTTCACCTTTTCTTCTAATTGCTTCTTTTTCAGCTCGTTTGTTACAAGCTGGTCTTGAACCAGTTTATCACCAAGTTCAGATAATAAGAGGTTAGTATAATTATTCTGGTGAATAAGAGTACTAACATAATCATCAGTTTGATGAGAAAAAGGAGAAGCAATATAATTTTGATTTGAAACTTTAAACTGGAGATCTACCATGGGAGGTAAGACAGATCTTACAGTTTTCTTGTCTGTTGCAGTCCAGACTTTGGGTGTTACATTTAACACATGAATTTGTGGAATGTGGACATTGAAATACCAATCTAAGAAAGGTAGATTTTCTTTCAATTCCTCACAACATTCATAGAAAGATTTACTAAGTTCTTTGCGTTCTGACTCAGTTGTCTGAGCAATGAACTTTTCACGTCTTTCATCATTTTCAGGAGACAAGAAGTCTTGTTTGATTTTTTCTTTATCAAGTTTGAAGGTTTTCTTTAAACATTGAACCCTAGGAATCTGAAACTCCATTTCAGATTGTGTGGGTGATTGATTTACTTCTGAAGTTTCAGGAACTTCAGTTTGATTGTAAATTGGTTGCGGGATCTGTGGATAATTAGGGTGTGTCCTAATATTCCTAAGATTCAGATGAGGAAGAGTTTCTGGAGTAGGAACTCTAGATTGAAATTGAGTAGGAGCAGTTCTGAATGATGGAGATTCAGAAGATCTGCGTCCTGATTGGAAATTAGAAGGATCAAGATCAGTAATGCGAAGATCACTGAAATGAAGTTTAACAGTCCCATCTGGGAGTGTCATGATCCTGTCTATTTGACTTTGAGGAAGGCTTTTTGGAGCAGCAGCTCCTTCGATGATCCAGGTGTCAGGAAGTGTGACTTGATCCCATTGTATCGTTCTGGGTACGATAACATTGGTGTTCTGGTCATTGACTTCAAAAAGGATTGTGTGTCCTTTTTCATCAGCCTGAAGAGCACGAGGGCTCAATTGAGTTTTCATTGCTCTATAGGTGATCTTGTAGATCAGAGCAATAGGTTCAGAACCTTCAGCCATGTCAAAGCCTGAGGTCTGAATGTTCAGAGTGAGTGTCTCGAGAATGTTTGGGTCATTTAGAGACACAGAGAAGTTGGGGTAACAGTTAAAATAAACTGGACCCATTGAGAGTGAAGACTCTGCAATTCCAAGCAGAGAATCACCGAATCTGTTGTGCCTACAGTCGCGAAGAGCAACTAGAGCACAGGTGTCTAGTCCTAACCTGGTTAGAGGTTTAAGGGCTACTTGGATTAAACCTAAATGAAGGTATTTGAAGTTTTCTTTAATTAAAGAATTGATTGTTTTTGAAGACAAAAGCTGTTTTGAATCTAAAGATTTATTGATCGGTACTGTCTGTTCGACGATACTGATTAAATCTTCAGTTTTTGATGAAAATATAGAATGGGTGATTTTATAAATCTCTTTTTGGGGGATTACTGGTATAGACCAGTTTTGTAAATCATGTTCAACTTCAGGGATTCTACCCTCCATTTTGTTTGAAGAACTTGACCTAGAACTATTAGTTCTGGAAAGTCTTGAAAACAAAGACATCTTTTCAAATTTGCTTAAGGTTGGGGAGGAACACTGTACTCGGACCACCTACAGCTGGAACACCTAAGCAGGACCACCTAACCAAGATCACACTCTGCGCCCACCATGGCGACTTACACAAGATCTGGTTCCTAACGGCTGACCAACACTCATACGGCTTACCAACGCTATCAACGGCTGACCAACAGTACCTTAGACTCACAACCCCTGATACCAATTACTACCCAGGAATACTAGTTTTCAAGCAAGAAATTCAAACTAAGAGATGGAAGATAAAAGGGATAAAGAAGAACACAATAGAGTATAAGGGAAGACAGTCATAAACCAGTAGAATAAAGGAGAGAAGAAGAACAAGATGAGCATCAGATAACATAAAAATGCAAGAATGATAAAAACAATTTCCATTTTAAAAGATCTTAACTTTGATCACTACAATCGATCGATCAAGCTCTAAGACAGTGTCCTGTTTTACACTTAGAGATACTCGAAGATCTTATCAGAGTGTGATCGTTCTTTTAAGTTAAGAGTTTTGGGGAGAAAAGAAAACAGAGAGATAATAAGAAAAGATGCTTATATATATAAGAAAATAAACTGAAAATAATTACAGAGGAGCTGTAGAGACTTATAGGTGAAGAATGTACAAGGGGAAGATGGAGAGGAAAGCTTACAATACTAGAGAGCTAAGGGATACAAGATAGGTTTGGGGTTCTAGAATCGTCTGTCTTGCTCTGGAAGAGCTTACATTTATTTATAGATAGAAGAGATGAGGAGATAAGGCTCCTCTTTGAGTGGAGGATGAGCTGTCGCTTGTCCTCATGTGTGAGTGGAGGTGGATTGTTGACATGTGATTCAACTATTCACCTTTTGACTGTCGGCATGTACTATTGAAGATACTTCGACTGTAGCTGCACTAATTGAGTTGACTGTAGCTTCACGCGGATGCTTTTGACAAAAAGAAAAGATAATGCTGTCGGGTTGTCTGGAGACTGTGGCCGAAAGCATAATTGGACACTTGTGATGCTGGCAAATAATGCCTTTGGTAATAATGGACGTGGGTCCATATTACAGATCTTGAGGATCGATGACTCCATAGCAGTCATCTTCATTGAGATCAACTGTTTGATCTTCGTTATCAGCTTCATCTGAACAAATCTGGGACAGAGTCTCGATGAGCTGGGCTCTAGTTGGTTTAGCACCAATGGTCTGTAGAATCTGCTGCTTCAACTGTTTAACGTTGGAGGATGATTCTGACGGAGGAGGACCAGGCTGCAATTGTGGAACAGGTGGTGTAGGAGACACCTCTTTCTTGGAGAAGAAGGCTGTGACACCTTCTTTGGTGACCTTAGAATGGTCGAACCTTTGCCACCATTTGACCTTGTAGCGACGGCACAACCATGAAGGCTTTGATTTGGAAAGAGCACCTGGAGACTCAGGGTTGGAACAAACATATTCCCAACTCATAATCCAGGCAAGATTGAAACGGATGAAGAACCAGATAGAAAGAACCTGTTGATCAATAGGTTCTGGTGGCTGGTACTTGTCTCTGAAGATATTCCATCCTTCTCGGACAGGGGAAGGAAGAATCTCAATAACTGGACCAAAGGAGTTCCACCATTGATGTTGAAACCAGAATGGAAGAACTTTGGCATTGAACTTTTTGCAGAAAAGAAATAACCATGAGTGGCCCGATTGATGAGGACTTATAAGAAATGCTCTAGTCCAAGCATTCTTATAATCATAATAACTGAAAGTTTGAGGAAAATAGCTGTGTGAGAGCCTCTTGTGAAAACGGGGATGTTGGCCCCATTCAGCTTCTGTCAGAACTTTGAAAATCTGACACTTGGAGAAGGTGATTCGAGATTTAGTGTCATCATAATGATGAGTAACACTAATCGAATCAGAGTCTACCAGAATAAATTCATAGAATTCTCTGGTCTTGGTTGCATCAGACTCTTCATATTGTTGATCTGGAGAGTAGAGATGCCTTGAGATAGATTGAGGGTCAGAGATAAGAACTCTGAATTGAGGTTCAACCATAAATAACAAGTCCAGGTTGGTCTTGTTAATGTATTGGAGAGGTGCCTGATTAGGCTTTGGAAAAGAAACCAAAGAACTCAACTCTTTTTCATGATCAAGAGCTGAATACTTCTGGGTTAATGGAAGTGCATATGAAAGAGGGGCTGGCTGCGGAGGAGCAGAAGGCTTCTTCGCATAACTTGCCTTTGATTTGGGCTTGGGAGATGAGTTAGAAGAAGAACTCATCTCTGGAGAAACTCACGGGAGAGGAAGTCTGCCAATGAGTTATCTGCTCCCTTTATATACTTGATATCAAAATCAAATGCAGAAATCAAACCTTGCCATCTGGCGAAAATCTGTTTGGAAACCAAATTGAGGACATCTTTAGTTAAAATATCTTTTGCAGATTGGCAATCAATTTGTAATAAAAATTTTTGATTTATCAAATCATCTTGAAATTTCATGATGCACAATACGATCGCTAAAACTTCTTTTTTGACCGTAGAGTAATTGAGTTGAGTGGAAGTCCAAATACCATAATGGTATCGAACTAAATGAATAGTAGAAGACTCAGGTAGACGCTGTTTAAGAATACCACCATACCCTAGGTTGGACGCATCTGTTTCTACTATTTTGAAGGCATAGGGATCTGCAATTCCTAAACAGGGCAGATGTTTGACTTGACGGACTATGGAAGTATGGGCTTCAGTCCATGGGCTTGGATTTTTCTTAAGGCGAGAGTATAAGGGCTTAATCAGAACTCTAAGGCCTTGGTAAAAATCAGCAACATAATTTAAAGATCCAAGAAATCTTTGCAATTGGGTTTTATCCCGGATTTCATCTGGAAATTTGTCAGCAAATTCAATTGTTCTTGAAATTGGGGTAATCATCCCATTGAAAATCTTGTGACCTAAAAATCTAACATTTGTTTGAAACAAATTGATTTTGGTTGGAGATAAAACCAATCCATTCTTCTTAATACATTGTTCAAATTGATAAAGATGTTTCCAGTGGGCTGAACAAACTCAGAGAACACCAGTATATCGTCGATATACACAATGGTGAATTGCGAGAATTGAGATAGAATATCATTCATGATATTCTGGAACTCACTAGGAGCGTTCTTGAGACCGAATGGCATAACATTCCACTCATAATGTCCAAAGGGAACATTAAAAGTGGTTTTATACCGATCTTTGGGATGAACCTGGATTTGCCAGAATCCAGATTTAAGATCAAATTTAGAGAAGACACAAGCATTGTGTAATCTCTTAAGAAGATCTCTTTGAGAAGGAATTGGATATCTTATCCATTGGAGAACCTGATTTAAAGGTTTATAATTGATTACAAGACGAGGGCTACCTCGTTCAAGCTCAGCAGCTTTATTAACATAAAAAGCAGCACAACTCCAAGGAGATTTAGAATCTCGAATGAGTCGTTTGGCTTTTAATTGATGAATTTCTTGTTTGCAAAATTCCATAAGTTCGCTATTCATTTGAATAGGGCGAGCCTTAGTGGGAATTTTTCTTTCATCAAAACCTGGTTCATAAGGGAGACGAACCACATGTTGAGATCTGTACCAAAATGCATTAGGAAGATTAGAACAGAGTTCATCTTGCAAATGTTTTTGGTATTGAATGATTTGAGATTGAAGTTTAGGTTCACTGATCTGATCAGCTACCCGTTTATATTCAATTTCCTGTTTGAGAAAGTTTAACTGCTGTTGTTTGCAGATTAAACGATTCAAAAACTTTTGTTTAGAAACTTGATTAAGTTCATAAACTTCTGATTTAAACAAGAATGGGAATTCAACCTTCGTACCAAGAATGGTAGTTGAAATACCTTGTTTAGAAACAGAAAATGGAGAAATTGCATTGATAAAGGGCGTACCTAAAATCATCTTTTGTTCCATGTTTTTGACAAGAAGAAAATGTTGCTTAATGCAAATTTTATCCTTGCATATATGGGCATTTGTTAATTTAAATGCTATTTGAAGCTTTGAATTGTCTGTAGTGTACAGACTTTGAGTTGTTTGTTTGAAGTATTGTACAGGAACAATACCTTCTTGAATACAATTCATATCAGCCCCTGAATCAATCAAGGCAATCACTGATATGCTTGTTTTATTGTAAATGTTTAAGGTTATAGCCACATACCATTTTTGAATGGTAACAATATGTGGATTAACCTGTTTGTTATTCAAATTGCAAAGGAAATCTACTTGTTTCTGCTTAGAAGAAGAGAGTGGCTGAGAAGAGGGACCTTCTACGTCATCTTTATCTTCTTTATCAGAAAAAGCGGGAAAATGATTTTCTTGCAACATTTGAATTTGAAGGTCAGTTAAATTTTGATGTTGTTTTAACTGATTAACTTCTTTTTTAAGGGTATTAACTTCATGCTGTAAATCGGATAGATTAACAGGAGAAGCACTTGATTTTGTTTGATTAAACCTTCTAATGATTTCACGGTGATCATAAAAAGATGTGATCACGTCAGGAGGAGGTTTAGTTTGTGAGATTGAATTCTTAATGTGTTGAAGATAATCAGTCTTCAGTTGAGGATTATCAATTTTATCAACAAAATCTAGCAATATTTGTGACTGCTTGTTTTGAGATAACATATTGATTTTGGGTTTCGCAGAAAGATGGCACAAACATGCACCAGGAGTACAATCACATGATTGTTCAGAGGAATCAGAAGAATAATTGAGGTTATTCATCTGTAGTTCTGGTTCAGAAGAATCGGAGTCTGAATCAATCAGACAATTGAGAAAAATCTTTTTCATTGATTTAGGAACATCTAAGGCTTGAACCTTTTGGGCTGTTCTACACTGCTTTGCATAATGGCTGGGCTGACCACACTTAAAGCAAACAGGCCTAGAGGTAGATCCTTTTTGAAAGGGCTTGGACTTATGAGTCCCATGTTTATTGGGCTTGCTATAGTACTGTTCTACAGGCTTAGCAGGCTTTGGGCCATAAGGCTTTTTTGTTTTGAAGTGACGGGCCGGGTTGGACCGATACTTCTGTTTGGATGTCAAATGGGCTTTCGAATTTAGATGGGTTGGATATCTGAAATCATCGAATCCATACTGTTGACAGAAATCACCTAATTCTTTAGGTCCATAAATGTGCTGTTTCTTTAATTGCTTTTTTAATTTTAATTCATTACAAATTTGAAGGGCGCATTTATTAATAAACGCAATTAAATCACCAAAGGTGAGAAGATCGTACTGAATATCACCTCCATGCTGTTCTTGGAGTTTAGTACGAATGGTTTCAACAAAGATTTCAGGAAGACCTGAAATAAACTTACGTTTCCAGAATGGATTTGCTGCATCAGTCTGAAGCATAACTCTTTTCATGAAGATATCCTTGTAATATCTAAAATGACTAAGAGTTGGACACTTATGAGACATGAGCAAGTCCTTGGCTTTACCTTGGTATTCATTAGGATTTCCTAAGAAATGTCTCAGAATACTTTGAATTAAGGTAGGCACACTGTCTGGAATAAAAGTTTCTTGACCAAGATCATTTTCAACCTTGATTGGGTGACCATCAGGACCAATCTTTTTAGCAAACAGAATTTCTGTTTTTTCATTAGTAGTGAGATAATTATCCCACCATCCTTTGATTAAACCGGAAAATCCTTGGATAATGATGGTTGCAATGGTGTGATCATCTTTGCCTTCTGCTCGATGAGTAGAAGCCATCATCACCATTTCTTGAGTAAGCTCAAGAATTGCATCCTCACTAATGCCATCAATATTCCAAATATACAATTCTTTTGGAGAAAAAGAACCAAAGGTTTGAAGATTCCGTTCTTCAAACTGCATATCAGGGAATGAAGGTCTAGGATAGAAATTCCTAGATGTTGGCATTGGATTTTTACATTTTGGGGTTTTGGATGCTGTCTTAGCATGTCTAATTGGATTCGCCTGGTACAGGATATAGTTTAATCTATCCAGTTCAGACATAGGATCAAAATCAGCACTTATGTCGGAATCACAGTCAGATCTGGCTGGATTAGACAAGGTATTGATTTTTAATCTTGATTCCATGTTTAGAGCATCTAATTTTGCATCAATAACTTTTAATAAATTTGTTTTAGAAGAAAATGTGTTTGGCGCCAAAGGGTCAGGGATTTGAAAATAAACATTTTGTTTTTTCAATTCCTGTTCTTTGTTCACCTTTTCTTCTAATTGCTTCTTTTTCAGCTCGTTAGTTACAAGCTGGTCTTGAACCAGTTTATCACCAAGTTCAGATAATAAGAGGTTAGTATAATTATTCTGGTGAATAAGAGTACTAACATAATCATCAGTTTGATGAGAAAAAGGAGAAGCAATATAATTTTGATTTGAAACTTTAAACTGAAGGTCTACCATAGGAGGTAGAACTGATCTTACAGTTTTCTTGTCTGTTGCAGTCCAGACTTTGGGTGTTACATTTAACACGTGAATTTGTGGAATATGGACATTGAAATACCAATCTAAGAAAGGTAGATTTTCTTTCAATTCCTCACAACATTCATAGAAAGATTTGCTAAGTTCTTTGCGTTCAGATTCAGTTGTCTGAGCAATGAACTTTTCTCGTCTTTCATCATTTTCTGGAGACAAGAAGTCTCTTTTGATTTTCTCTTTATCGAGTTTGAAATTTGTTTTTAAACATTGAACCCTAGGAATCTGAAATTCCATTTCAGATTGTGTGGGTGATTGATTTGCTTCTGAAGTTTCAGGAACTTCAGTTTGATTATAAATTGGTTGGGGAATCTGAGGATAATTAGGGTTTGTCCTAATATTTCTTAGATTAAGGTGAGGAAGAGTTTCTGGAGTAGGAACTCAAGATTGAAATTGAGTAGGAGCAGTTCTGAATGATGGAGATTCAGAAGATCTGCGTCCTGATTGGAATTTAGAAGGATCAAGATCAGTAATGCGAAGATCACTGAACTGAAGTTTAACAGTCCCATCTGGGAGTGTCATGATCCTGTCTATTTGACGTTGAGGAAGGCTTTTTGGAGCAGCAGCTCCTTCGATGATCCAGGTGTCAGGAAGTGTGACTTGATCCCATTGTATCGTTCTGGGTACGATAACATTGGTGTTCTGGTCATTGACTTCAAAAAGGATTGTGTGTCCTTTTTCATCAGCCTGAAGAGCACGAGGGCTCAATTGAGTTTTCATTGCTCTATAGGTGATCTTGTAGATCAGAGCAATAGGTTCAGAACCTTCAGCCATGTCAAAGCCTGAGGTCTGAATGTTCAGAGTGAGTGTCTCGAGAATGTTTGGGTCATTTAGAAACACAGAGAAGTTGGGGTAACAGTTAAAATAAACTGGACCCATTGAGAGTGAAGACTCTGCAATTCCAAGCAGAGAATCACCGAATCTGTTGTGCCTACAGTCGCGAAGAGCAACTAGAGCACCGGTGTCTAGTCCTAACCTGGTTAGAGGTTTAAGGGCTACTTGGATTAAACCTAAATGAAGGTATTTGAAGTTTTCTTTAATTAAAGAATTGATTGTTTTTGAAGACAAAAGCTGTTTTGAATCTAAAGATTTATTGATCGGTACTGTCTGTTCGACAATACTGATTAAATCTTCAGTTTTTGAAGAAAATATTGAATGGGTGATTTTATAAATCTCTTTTTGGGGGATTACTGGTATAGACCAGTTTTGTAAATCATGTTCAACTTCAGGGATTCTACCCTCCATTTTGTTTGAAGAACTTGACCTAGAACTAGTAGTTCTGGAAAGTCTTGAAAACAAAGACATCTTTTCAAATTTGCTTCAGGTTTGGGAGGAACACTGTACTCGGACCACCTACAGCTGGAACACCTAAGCAGGACCACCTAACCAAGATCACACTCTGCGCCCACCATGGCGACTCTGTTGGTCAGCCGTTGATAGCGTTGGTAAGCCGTATGAGTGTTGGTCAGCCGTTAGGAACCAGATCTTGTGTAAGTCGCCATGGTGGGCGCAGAGTGTGATCTTGGTTAGGTGGTCCTGCTTAGGTGTTCCAGCTGTAGGTGGTCCGAGTACAGTGTTCCTCCCCAACCTTAAGCAAATTTGAAAAGATGTCTTTGTTTTCAAGACTTTCCAGAACTAATAGTTCTAGGTCAAGTTCTTCAAACAAAATGGAGGGTAGAATCCCTGAAGTTGAACATGATTTACAAAACTGGTCTATACCAGTAATCCCCCAAAAAGAGATTTATAAAATCACCCATTCTATATTTTCATCAAAAACTGAAGATTTAATCAGTATCGTCGAACAGACAGTACCGATCAATAAATCTTTAGATTCAAAACAGCTTTTGTCTTAAAAAACAATCAATTCTTTAATTAAAGAAAACTTCAAATACCTTCATTTAGGTTTAATCCAAGTAGCCCTTAAACCTCTAACCAGGTTAGGACTAGACACCTGTGCTCTAGTTGCTCTTCGCGACTGTAGGCACAACAGATTCGGTGATTCTCTGCTTGGAATTGCAGAGTCTTCACTCTCAATGGGTCCAGTTTATTTTAACTGTTACCCCAACTTCTCTGTGTCTCTAAATGACCCAAACATTCTCGAGACACTCACTCTGAACATTCAGACCTCAGGCTTTGACATGGCTGAAGGTTCTGAACCTATTGCTCTGATCTACAAGATCACCTATAGAGCAATGAAAACTCAATTGAGCCCTCGTGCTCTTCAGGCTGATGAAAAAGGACACACAATCCTTTTTGAAGTCAATGACCAGAACACCAATGTTATCGTACCCAGAACAATACAATGGGATCAAGTCACACTTCCTAACACCTGGATCATCGAAGGAGCTGCTGCTCCAAAAAGCCTTCCTCAAAGTCAAATAGACAGGATCATGACACTCCCAGATGGGACTGTTAAACTCCAGTTCAGTGATCTTCGCATTACTGATCTTGATCCTTCTAAATTTCAATCAGGACGCAGATCTTCTGAATCTCCATCATTCAGAACTGCTCCTACTCAATTTCAATCTAGAGTTCCTACTCCAGAAACTCTTCCTCATCTTAATCTAAGGAATATTAGGACAAACCCTAATTATCCTCAGATTCCTCAACCAATTTACAATCAAACTGAAGTTCCTGAAACTTCAGAAGCAAATCAATCACCCACACAATCTGAAATGGAGTTTCAGATTCCAAGGGTTCAATGTTTAAAAACAAACTTCAAACTCGATAAAGAGAAAATCAAAAGAGACTTTTTGTCTCAAGAAAATGATGAAAGACGTGAAAAGTTCATTGCTCAGACAACAGAATCTGAACGCAAAGAATTTAGCAAATCTTTCTATGAATGTTGTGAGGAATTGAAAGAAAATCTACCTTTCTTAGATTGGTACTTCAATGTCCACATTCCACAAATTCATGTTTTAAATGTTACCCCTAAAGTCTGGACTGCAACAGACAAGAAAACTGTAAGATCTGTTCTACCACCTATGACAGATCTCCAGTTTAAAGTTTCAAATCAAAATTATGTTGCTTCTCCTTTTTCTCATCAAACGGAAGATTTTTTTAGCACTATTATTCATCAGAATAATTATACTAACCTCCTTCTGTCTGAACTTGGTGATAAAATGGTTCAAGACCAGCTTGTAACAAACGAGCTGAAAAAGAAGCAATTAGAAGAAAAGGTGAACAAAGAACAGGAACTTAAGAAACAAAATGTTTACTTTCAAATTCCTGACCCTTTGGCGCCAAACACATTTTCTTCTAAAACAAACTTATTAAAAACAATTGATGCAAAATTAGATGCTCTAAATATGGAATCAAGATTAAAAATCAATACCTTGTCTAATCCAGCCCGATCTTCTCACCTTTGGTGATTTAATTGCGTTTATTAATAAATGCGCTCTTCAAATTTGTAATGAATTAAAATTAAAGAAACAATTAAAGAAACAGCATCTTTATGGACCTAAAGAATTAGGTGATTTCTGTCAACAATATGGATTTGATGATTTCAGATATCCTACCCATCTGAATTCTAAAGCCCATTTGACATCCAAACAGAAGTATCGGTCCAACCCGGCCCGTCACTTCAAAACAAAAAAGCCTTATGGCCCAAAGCCTGCTAAGCCTGTAGAACAGTACTATAGCAAGCCCAAGAAACATGGGACTCATAAGTCCAAGCCCTTTCAAAAAGGATCTACCTCTAGGCCTGTTTGCTTTAAGTGTGGTCAGCCCGGCCATTATGCAAAGCAGTGTAGAACAGCCCAAAAGGTCCAAGCCTTAGATGTTCCTAAATCAATGAAAAAGGTTTTTCTCAATTGTCTGATTAATTCAGACTCCGAATCATCTGAACCAGAACTACAGATGAATAACCTCAATTATTCTTCTGATTCTTCTGAACAATCATGTGATTGTAATCCTGGTGCATGTTTGTGCCATCTTTCTGCGAAACCCAAAATCAATATGTTATCTCAAAACAAGCAGTCACAAATACTGCTAGATTTTGTTGATAAAATTAATGACCCTCAAATAAAGACTGAATATCTTCAACACATAAGAAATTCAATCTCACAAACTAAACCTCCTCCTGACGTGATCACATCCTTTTATGATCACAGAGAAATCATTAGAAGGTTTAATCAAACAAAATCAAGTGCTTCTCCTGTTAATCTTTCCGATTTACAGCATGAAGTTAACACTCTTAAAAAAGAAGTTAATCAGTTAAAACAACATCAAAACTTAACTGACCTTCAGATTCAAATGTTGCAAGAAAATCATTTTCCCGCTTTTTCTGATAAAGAAGATAAAGATGATGTAGAAGGTCCTTCTTCTCAGCCACTCTCTTCTTCAAAACAGAAACAAGCAGATTTCCTTTGCAATTTAAATCAAAAACAAGTTAATCCACATATTGTTACCATTCAAAAATGGTATGTGGCTATAACTCTGAACATTTACAATGAAACAAGTATATCAGTAATCGCCTTGATCGATTCTGGTGCTGATATGAATTGTATTCAAGAAGGTATTGTACCTGTACAATACTTCAAACAAACAACTCAAAGTCTGTACGCTACAGACAATTCAAAGCTTCAAATAGCATTTAAATTAACAAATGCCCATATATGCAAGGACAAAATTTGCATTAAGCAACATTTTCTTCTTGTTAAAAATATGGAACAAAAGATGATTTTAGGTACGCCCTTTATAAATGCAATTTCTCCTTTTTCTGTTTCTAAACAAGGTATTTCAACTACCATTCTTGGTACGAAGGTTGAATTCCCATTCTTGTTTAAATCAGAAGTTTATGAACTTAACCAAGTTTCTAAACAAAAGTTTTTGAATCGTTTAATCTGCAAACAACAGCAGTTAAACTTTCTCAAACAAGAAATTGAATATAAACGGG
This sequence comes from Berberis vulgaris, assembly GCA_963556465.1. Lineage (NCBI taxonomy): Eukaryota > Viridiplantae > Streptophyta > Magnoliopsida > Ranunculales > Berberidaceae > Berberis > Berberis vulgaris. Next base: position 59,780,664 of record OY747128.1, read on the forward strand.
TAGCTGATCAGATCAGTGAACCTAAACTTCAATCTCAAATCATTCAATACCAAAAACATTTGCAGGAAGAACTCTGTTCTAATCTTCCTAATGCATTTTGGTACAGATCTCAACATATGGTTCATCTCCCATATGAACCAGGTTTTGATGAAAGAAAAATTCCCACAAAGGCTCGCCCTATTCAAATGAATAGCGAACTTATGGAATTTTGCAAACAAGAAATTCATTCCTTAAAAACCAAACGACTCATTAGAGATTCTAAATCTCCTTGGAGTTGTGCTGCTTTTTATGTTAATAAAGCTGCAGAGCTTGAACGAGGTAGCCCTCGTCTTGTCATCAATTATAAACCTCTCAATCAGGTTCTTCAATGGATTAGATATCCAATTCCTTCTCAAAGAGATCTTCTTAAGAGACTACACAATGCTTGTGTGTTTTCTAAATTTGATCTTAAATCTGGATTTTGGCAAATCCAGGTCCATCCCAAAGATCGATACAAAACTGCTTTTAATGTTCCCTTTGGACATTACGAGTGGAATGTTATGCCATTCGGTCTCAAGAACGCTCCTAGTGAGTTCCAGAATATCATGAATGATATTCTCTCTCAATTCTCTCAATTCTCTCAATTCACCATTGTGTATATCGATGATATACTGGTGTTCTCTGATTCTGTTCCAGCCCACTGGAAACATCTCTACCAATTTGCACAATGTATTAAGAAGAATGGATTGGTTTTATCTCCAACCAAAATCAATTTGTTTCAAACAAATGTTAGATTCTTAGGTCATAAGATTTTCAATGGTATGATTACCCCAATATCAAGAACAATTGAATTTGGTGACAAATTTCCAGATGAAATCCGGGATAAAACCCAATTGCAAAGATTTCTTGGATCTTTAAATTATGTTGCTGATTTTTACCAAGGCCTTAGAGTTTTGATTAAGCCCTTATACTCTCGCCTTAAGAAAAATCCTAGCCCATGGACTGAAGCCCATACTTCCATAGTCCGACAAGTCAAACGACAAGTCAAAAGTCTTCCTTGTCTAGGAATTGCTGATCCCAATGCATTAAAAATAGTAGAAACAGATGCGTCCAATCTAGGGTATGGTGGTATCCTTAAACAGCGTCTACCTGAGTCTTCTACTATTCAATTAGTTCGATACCATTCTGGTATTTGGACTTCTCCTCAATTGAATTACTCTACGGTCAAAAAAGAAGTTTTAGCGATCGTATTGTGCATCATGAAATTTCAAGATGATTTGATTAATCAAAAATTTCTATTACAAATTGATTGCCAATCTGCAAAAGACATTTTAACTAAAGATGTTCTCAATTTGGTTTCCAAACAGATTTTCGCCAGATGGCAAGGTTTGATTTCTGCATTTGATTTTGATATCAAGTATATAAAGGGGACAGATAACTCACTGGCAGACTTCCTCTCCCGTGAGTTCCTCCAAAGATGAGTTCGTCTTCCAACTCATCTCCCAAACCCAAATCAAAGGCAAGTTATGCAAAGAAGCCTTTTGCTCCTCCGCAGCCAGCCCCTCTTTCTTATGCCCTTCAATTAACCCAGAAGTATTCAGCTCTTGATCATGAAAAAGAGTTGAGTTCTTTGGTTTCTTTTCCAAAGCCTAATCAGGCACCTCTCCAATACATCAACAAAACCAATCTGGATTTGTTATGTATGGTTGAACCTCAATTCAGAGTTCTAATCTCTGATCCTCAAGCCATCTCGAGGCATCTTTACTCTCCAGATCAACAATATGAAGAGTCTGATGCAACCAAGACCAGAGAATTCTACGAATTTATTCTGGTAGACTCCGATTCGATTAGTGTCACTCATCACTATGATGATACTAAATCTCGAATCACCTTCTCCAAGTGTCAGATTTTCAAAGTTCTGACAGAAGCTGAATGGGGCCAACATCCCCGTTTTCATAAGAGGCTCTCACAGAGCTATGTTCCTCAAACTTACAGTTATTATGATTATAAGAATGCTTGGATCAGAGCATTTCTTATCAGTCCTCATCAATCGGGCCACTCTTGGTTCCTTCTTTTCTGTAAAAAGTTCAATGCCAAAGTCCTACCATTTTGGTTCCAACATCAATGGTGGAATTCCTTTGGTCCTGTTATTGAGATTCTTCCTTCCCCTGTCAGAGAAGGATGGAATATCTTCAAAGAGAAGTACCAGCCTCCTGAACCTATTGATCAACAGGTTCTTTCTATCTGGTTCTTTATCCGTTTCAATCTTGCCTGGATTATGAGTTGGGAATATGCATGTTCCAACCCTGAGTCTCCAGGAGCTCTTTCAAAATCAAAGCCCTCATGGTTGTGCCGTCGCTACAAAGTCAAATGGTGGCAAAGGTTTGACCATTCTAGGGTCACTAAAGAAGGTGTAACAGCCTTCTTCTCCAAAAAAGAGGTGTCTCCTACACCTCCTGTTCCACAATTGCAGCCTCCTCCGTCAGAATCATCCTCCAACGTTAAACAGTTGAAGCAGCAGATTCTACAGACCATTGGTGCTAAACCAACCAGAGCTCAGCTCATCGAAACTTTGTCCCAGATTTGTTCAGATGAAGCTGATGATGAAGATCAAACAGTTGATCTCAATGAAGATGACTGCTATGGAGTCATCGATCCTCAAGATCTGTAATATGGACCCACGTCCATTATTACCAAAGGCAGCATCTGCCAACACCACAAGCCAACAAAAATGCTTTCGGCCACAGTCCACAGACAGCCCGACAGCATTATCTTTCCTTTATCAAAGGCATCCGCGTGACGCCACAGTACCTTCAATTAGTGCAGCTACAGTCGAAGCATCTTCAACAGTACCTGCCGACAGTCAAAAGGTGAATAGTTGAATCACATGTCAACAGTCCACCTCCACTCACACATGAGGACAAGCGACAGCTCATCCTCCACTCAAAGAGGAGCCTTATCTCCTCATCTCTTCCATCTATAAATAAATGTAAGCTCTCTCAGAGCTAGACAGACGATTCTAGAACCCCAAACCTATCTTGTATCCCTTAGCTCTCTAGTATTGTAAGCTTTCATCTCTATCTTCCTCTTGTACATTCTTCACCTGTAAGTCTCTAATTACTTTCAGTTTATTTTCTTATAAATATATAAGCATCTTTTCTTACATATATTTTTGTTTTCTTTTCTTCTCAAAACTCTTAACTTAAAAGAACGATCACACTCTGATAAGATCTTCGAGTATCTCTAAGTGTAAAGCAGGAAACTGTCTTAGAGCTTGATCGATCGATTGTGTTGATCAAAGTTAAGATCTGTAAAATCTATTTCTCTTATGGAAGTAGTTTTTATAATTCTTGCATGTTTATGTTATCTGATGTTCATCCTGTTCTTCTTCTCTCCTTTATTCTACTGGTTTCTTTCTTTCTTCCCTTATACTCTGTTATTCATTATTATTGTGTTCTTCTTTATCCCTTCTATTCTCCATCTTCTAGTTTGAATTTCGTGATTGAAAACTAGTAAGGATTACTAGTTTTCAAGCAAGAAATTCAAACAAGAAGATGAAGGATAAAAGGAACAAAGAAGAACACAAGAACAATACTTAACAGAGTATAAGGGAAGAAAGAAAGAAACCAGTAGAATAAAGGAGAGAAGAAGAACAGGATGAACATCAGATAACATAAACATGCAAGAATTATAAAAACTACTTCCATAAGAGAAATAGATTTTAAAGATCTTAACTTTGATCAACACAATCGATCGATCAAGCTCTAAGACAGTTTCCTGCTTTACACTTAGAGATACTCGAAGATCTTATCAGAGTGTGATCGTTCTTTTAAGTTAAGAGTTTTGAGAAGAAAAGAAAACAGAGATATATGTAAGAAAAGATGCTTATATATTTATAAGAAAATAAACTGAAAGTAATTAGAGACTTACAGGTGAAGAATGTACAAGAGGAAGATAGAGAGGAAAGCTTACAATACTAGAGAGCTAAGGGATACAAGATAGGTTTGGGGTTCTAGAATCGTCTGTCTAGCTCTGAGAGAGCTTACATTTTTTTATAGATGGAAGAGATGAGGAGATAAGGCTCCTCTTTGAGTGGAGGATGAGCTGTCGCTTGTCCTCATGTGTGAGTGGAGGTGGATTGTTGACATGTGATTCAACTATTCACCTTTTGACTGTCGGCAGGTACTGTTGAAGATGCTTCGACTGTAGCTGCACTAATTGAAGGTACTGTGGCGTCACGCGGATGCCTTTGATAAAGGAAAGATAATGCTGTCGGGCTGTCTGTGGACTGTGGCCGAAAGCATTTTTGTTGGCTTGTGGTGTTGGCAGATGCTGCCTTTGGTAATAATGGACGTGGGTCCATATTACAGATCTTGAGGATCGATGACTCCATAGCAGTCATCTTCATTGAGATCAACTGTTTGATCTTCATCATCAGCTTCATCTGAACAAATCTGGGACAGAGTTTCGATGAGCTGAGCTATGGTTGGTTTAGCACCAATGGTCTGTAGAATCTGCTGCTTCAACTGTTTAACGTTGGAGGATGATTCTGACGGAGGAGGCTGCAATTGTGGAACAGGAGGTGTAGGAGACACCTCTTTTTTGGAGAAGAAGGTTGTTACACCTTCTTTGGTGACCCTAGAATGGTTAAACCTTTGCCACCATTTGACTTTGTAGCGACGGCACAACCATGAGGGCTTTGATTTTGAAAGAGCTCCTGGAGACTCAGGGTTGGAACATGCATATTCCCAACTCATAATCCAGGCAAGATTGAAACGGATAAAGAACCAGATAGAAAGAACCTGTTGATCAATAGGTTCAGGAGGCTGGTACTTCTCTTTGAAGATATTCCATCCTTCTCTGACAGGGGAAGGAAGAATCTCAATAACAGGACCAAAGGAATTCCACCATTGATGTTGGAACCAAAATGGTAGGACTTTGGCATTGAACTTTTTACAGAAAAGAAAGAACCAAGAGTGGCCCGATTGATGAGGACTGATAAGAAATGCTCTGATCCAAGCATTCTTATAATCATAATAACTGTAAGTTTGAGGAACATAGCTCTGTGAGAGCCTCTTGTGAAAACGGGGATGTTGGCCCCATTCAGCTTCTGTCAGAACTTTGAAAATCTGACACTTGGAGAAGGTGATTCGAGATTTAGTATCATCATAGTGATGAGTGACACTAATCGAATCGGAGTCTACCAGAATAAATTCGTAGAATTCTCTGGTCTTGGTTGCATCAGACTCTTCATATTGTTGATCTGGAGAGTAAAGATGCCTCGAGATGGCTTGAGGATCAGAGATTAGAACTCTGAATTGAGGTTCAACCATACATAACAAATCCAGATTGGTTTTGTTGATGTATTGGAGAGGTGCCTGATTAGGCTTTGGAAAAGAAACCAAAGAACTCAACTCTTTTTCATGATCAAGAGCTGAATACTTCTGGGTTAATTGAAGGGCATAAGAAAGAGGGGCTGGCTGCGGAGGAGCAAAAGGCTTCTTTGCATAACTTGCCTTTGATTTGGGTTTGGGAGATGAGTTGGAAGACGAACTCATCTTTGGAGGAACTCACGGGAGAGGAAGTCTGCCAGTGAGTTATCTGTCCCCTTTATATACTTGATATCAAAATCAAATGCAGAAATCAAACCTTGCCATCTGGCGAAAATCTGTTTGGAAACCAAATTGAGAACATCTTTAGTTAAAATGTCTTTTGCAGATTGGCAATCAATTTGTAATAGAAATTTTTGATTAATCAAATCATCTTGAAATTTCATGATGCACAATACGATCGCTAAAACTTCTTTTTTGACCGTAGAGTAATTCAATTGAGGAGAAGTCCAAATACCAGAATGGTATCGAACTAATTGAAAAGTAGAAGACTCAGGTAGACGCTGTTTAAGGATACCACCATACCCTAGATTGGACGCATCTGTTACTACTATTTTTAATGCATTGGGATCAGCAATTCCTAGACAAGGAAGACTTTTGACTTGTCGTTTGACTTGTCGGACTATGGAAGTATGGGCTTCAGTCCATGGGCTAGGATTTTTCTTAAGGCGAGAGTATAAGGGCTTAATCAAAACTCTAAGGCCTTGGTAAAAATCAGCAACATAATTTAAAGATCCAAGAAATCTTTGCAATTGGGTTTTATCCCGGATTTCATCTGGAAATTTGTCACCAAATTCAATTGTTCTTGATATTGGGGTAATCATACCATTGAAAATCTTATGACCTAAGAATCTAACATTTGTTTGAAACAAATTGATTTTGGTTGGAGATAAAACCAATCCATTCTTCTTAATACATTGTGCAAATTGGTAGAGATGTTTCCAGTGGGCTGGAACAGAATCAGAGAACACCAGTATATCATCGATATACACAATGGTGAACTGAGAGAATTGGGAGAGAATATCATTCATGATATTCTGGAACTCACTAGGAGCATTCTTGAGACCAAATGGCATAACATTCCACTCGTAATGTCCAAAGGGAACATTAAAAGCGGTTTTATACCGATCTTTGGGATGGACCTGGATTTGCCAAAATCCAGATTTAAGATCAAATTTAGAAAACACACAAGCATTGTGTAGTCTCTTAAGAAGATCTCTTTGAGAAGGAATTGGATATCTAATCCATTGAAGAACCTGGTTTAGGGGTTTATAATTGATGACAAGACGAGGGCTGCCTCGTTCAAGCTCTGCAACTTTATTAACATAAAAAGCAGCACAACTCCAAGGAGATTTAGAATCTCTAATGAGTCGTTTGGTTTTTAAGGAATGAATTTCTTGTTTGCAAAATTCCATAAGTTCGCTATTCATTTGAATAGGGCGAGCCTTTGTGGGAATTTTTCTTTCATCAAAACCTGGTTCATATGGGAGATGAACCATATGTTGAGATCTGTACCAAAATGCATTAGGAAGATTAGAACAGAGTTCTTCCTGCAAATGTTTTTGGTATTGAATGATTTGAGATTGAAGTTTAGGTTCACTGATCTGATCAGCTACCCATTTATATTCAATTTCTTGTTTGAGAAAGTTTAACTGCTGTTGTTTGCAGATTAAACGATTCAAAAACTTTTGTTTAGAAACTTGGTTAAGTTCATAAACTTCTGATTTAAACAAGAATGGGAATTCAAATTTCGTACCAAGAATGGTAGTTGAAATACCTTGTTTAGAAACAGAAAATGGAGAAATTGCATTTATAAAGGGCGTACCTAAAATCATCTTTTGTTCCATATTTTTGACAAGAAGAAAATGTTGCTTAATGCAAATTTTATCCTTACAAATATGGGCATTTGTTAATTTAAATGCTATTTGAAGCTTTGAGTTGTCTGTAGTATACAGACTTTGAGTTGTTTGTTTGAAGTATTGTACAGGTACAATACCTTCTTGAATACAATTCATATCAGCACCTGAATCGATCAAGGCAATGACTGATATGCTTGTTTCATTGTAAATGTTTAAAGTTATAGCCACATACCATTTTTGAATGGTAACAATATGTGGATTAACTTGTTTTTGATTTAAATTGCAAAGGAAATCTGCTTGTTTCTGTTTTGAAGAAGAGAGTGGCTGAGAAGAGGGACCTTCTGCATCATCTTTATCTTCTTTATCAGAAAAAGTGGGAAAATGATTTTCTTGCAACATTTGAATCTGAAGGTCAGTTAAATTTTGATGTTGTTTTAATTGATTGACTTCTTTCTTGAGATTGTTAACTTCATGCTGTAGGTCTGACAGACTAACAGGAGAAGCACTTATTTTGGTTTGATTAAACCTTCTAATGATTTCTCTGTGATCATAAAAAGATGTGATCACGTCAGGAGGAGGTTTAGTTTGTGAAATTGAATTCTTAATGTGTTGAAGATATTCAGTCTTCATTTGAGGATCATCAATCTTATCAACAAAATCTAACAGTATTTGTGACTACTTGTTTTGAGATAACATATTGATTTTGGGTTTCGCAGAAAGATGGCACAAACATGCACCAGGATTACAATCACATGATTGTTCAGAAGAATCAGAAGAATCAGAAGAATAATTGAGGTTATTCATCTGTAAATCTGGTTCAGATGATTCGGAGTCTGAATCTATCAGACAATTGAGAAAAACCTTTTTCATTGATTTAGGAACATCTAAGGCTTGGACCTTTTGGGCTGTTCTACACTGCTTTGCATAATGGCCGGGTTGACCACACTTAAAGCAAACAGGCCTAGAGGTAGATCCTTTTTGAAAGGGCTTGGACTTATGAGTCCCATGTTTCTTGGGCTTGCTATAGTACTGTTCTACAGGCTTAGCAGGCTTTGGGCCATAAGGCTTTTTTGTTTTGAAGTGACGGGCCGGGTTGGACCGATACTTCTGTTTGGATGTCAAATGGGCTTTAGAATTCAGATGGGTTGGATATCTGAAATCATCAAATCCATACTGTTGACAGAAGTCACCTAATTCTTTAGGTCCATAAATGTGTTGTTTCTTTAATTGCTTTTTTAATTTTAATTCATTACAAATTTGAAGGGCGCATTTATTAATAAACGCAATTAAATCACCAAAGGTGAGAAGATCGTACTTTATATCACCTCCATGCTGTTCTTGGAGTTTAGTACGAATGGTTTCAGCAAAGATTTCAGGAAGGCCTGAAATAAACTTACGTTTCCAAAATGGATTTGCTGCGTCAGTTTGAAGCATAACTCTTTTCATAAAGATATCTTTATAATACCTAAAATGACTGAGAGTTGGACACTTATGTGACATGAGCAAGTCCTTAGCTTTACCTTGGTATTCATTTGGATTTCCTAAGAAATGTCTCAGAATACTTTGAATCAAGGTAGGCACACTGTCTGGAATGAAAGTTTCTTGACCAAGATCATTTTCGACCTTGATTGGGTGGCCATCAGGACCAATCTTTTTAGCAAACAGAATTTCTGTTTTTTCATTAGTAGTGAGATAATTATCCCACCATCCTTTGATTAAACCGGAAAATCCTTGAATAATGATGGTTGCAATGGTGTGATCATCTTTGCCTTCTGCTCGATGAGTAGAAGCCATCATCACCATTTCTTGAGTAAGCTCAAGAATTGCATCCTCACTAATGCCATCAATATTCCAAATATACAATTCTTTTGGGGAAAAAGAACCAAAGGTTTGAAGACTTCTTTCTTCAAACTGCATATCAGGGAATGAAGGTCTAGGATAGAAATTCCTAGATGTTGGCATTGGATTTTTCCATTTTGGGGTTTTGGATGCTGTCTTAGCATACCTAATTGGATTCGCCTGGTACGGGATATAATTTAATCTATCCAGTTCAGACATAGGATCAAAATCAGCACTTATGTCAGAATCACAGTCAGATCGGGCTGGATTAGACAAGGTATTGATTTTTAATCTTGATTCCATATTTAGAGCATCTAATTTTGCATCAATTGTTTTTAATAAGTTTGTTTTAGAAGAAAATGTGTTTGGCGCCAAAGGGAAAGGGTCAAGAATTTGAAAGTAAACATTTTGTTTCTTAAGTTCCTGTTCTTTGTTCACCTTTTCTTCTAATTGCTTCTTTTTCAGCTCGTTTGTTACAAGCTGGTCTTGAACCATTTTATCACCAAGTTCAGACAGAAGGAGGTTAGTATAATTATTCTGATGAATAATAGTGCTAACAAAATCTTCCGTTTGATGAGAAAAAGGAGAAGCAACATAATTTTGATTTGAAACTTTAAACTGGAGATCTGTCATAGGTGGTAGAACAGATCTTACAGTTTTCTTGTCTGTTGCAGTCCAGACTTTAGGGGTAACATTTAAAACATGAATTTGTGGAATGTGGACATTGAAGTACCAATCTAAGAAAGGTAGATTTTCTTTCAATTCCTCACAACATTCATAGAAAGATTTGCTAAATTCTTTGCGTTCAGATTCTGTTGTCTGAGCAATGAACTTTTCACGTCTTTCATCATTTTCTTGAGACAAAAAGTCTCTTTTGATTTTCTCTTTATCGAGTTTGAAGTTTGTTTTTAAACATTGAACCCTTGGAATCTGAAACTCCATTTCAGATTGTGTAGGTGATTGATTTGCTTCTGAAGTTTCAGGAACTTCAGTTTGATTGTAAATTGGTTGAGGAATCTGAGGATAATTAGGGTTTGTCCTAATATTCCTTAGATTAAGATGAGGAAGAGTTTCTGGAGTAGGAACTCTAGATTGAAATTGAGTAGGAGCAGTTCTGAATGATGGAGATTCAGAAGATCTGCGTCCTGATTGAAATTTAGAAGGATCAAGATCAGTAATGCGAAGATCACTGAACTGGAGTTTAACAGTCCCATCTGGGAGTGTCATGATCCTATCTATTTGACTTTGAGGAAGGCTTTTTGGAGCAGCAGCTCCTTCGATGATCCAGGTGTCAGGAAGTGTGACTTGATCCCATTGTATCGTTCTGGGTACGATAACATTGGTGTTCTGGTCATTGACTTCAAAAAGGATTGTGTGTCCTTTTTCATCAGCCTGAAGAGCACGAGGGCTCAATTGAGTTTTCATTGCTCTATAGGTGATCTTGTAGATCAGAGCAATAGGTTCAGAACCTTCAGCCATGTCAAAGCCTGAGGTCTGAATGTTCAGAGTGAGTGTCTCGAGAATGTTTGGGTCATTTAGAGACACAGAGAAGTTGGGGTAACAGTTAAAATAAACTGGACCCATTGAGAGTGAAAACTCTGCAATTCCAAGCAGAGAATCACCGAATCTGTTGTGCCTACAGTCGCGAAGAGCAACTAGAGCACAGGAGTCTAGTCCTAACCTGGTTAGAGGTTTAAGGGCTACTTGGATTAAACCTAAATGAAGGTATTTGAAGTTTTCTTTAATTAAAGAATTGATTGTTTTTGAAGACAAAAGCTGTTTTGAATCTAAAGATTTATTGATCGGTACTGTCTGTTCGACAATACTGATTAAATCTTCAGTTTTTGATGAAAATATAGAATGGGTGATTTTATAAATCTCTTTTTGGGGGATTACTGGTATAGACCAGTTTTGTAAATCATGTTCAACTTCAGGGATTCTACCCTCCATTTTGTTTGAAGAACTTGACCTAGAACTATTAGTTCTGGAAAGTCTTGAAAACAAAGACATCTTTTCAAAATTGCTTAAGGTTGGGAAGGAACATTGTACTCGGACCACCTACAGCTGGAACACCTAAGTGGGACCACCTAACCAAGATCAACCTCTGCGCACACCATGGCGACTTACACAAGATCTGGCTCCTAACGGCTGACCAACACTGATACGGCTTACCAACGCTATCAACGGCTGACCAACAGTACCTTAGACTCACAACCCTTCCCGGGGCAAAAAAGAAAAGGATGGCTCTGATACCAATTACTACCAGGATCTATAGTTTTCAATCATGAAATTCAAACTAGAAGATGGAGAATAAAAGGAACAAAGAAGAACACAAGAACAATACTTAACAGAGTATAAGGGAAGAAAGAAAGAAACCAGTAGAATAAAGGAGAGAAGAAGAATAAGATAAACATCAGATAACAAAAGAATACAAGAATAATAAAAACTACTTCCATAAGAGGAATAGATTTTGAAGATCTTAACTTTAATCAACACAATCGATCGATCAAGCTCTAAGACAGTTTCCTGCTTTACACTTAGAGATACTCGAAGATCTTATCAGAGTGTGATCGTTCTTTTAAGTTAAGAGTTTTGAGAAGAAAAGAAAACAGAGATATATGTAAGAAAAGATGCTTATATATTTATAAGAAAATAAACTGAAAGTAATTAGAGACTTACAGGTGAAGAATGTACAAGAGGAAGATAGAGATGAAAGCTTACAATACTAGAGAGCTAAGGGATACAAGATAGGTTTGGGGTTCTAGAATCGTCTGTCTTGCTCTGGAAGAGCTTACATTTATTTATAGATAGAAGAGATGAGGAGATAAGGCTCCTCTTTGAGTGGAGGATGAGCTGTCGCTTGTCCTCATGTGTGAGTGGAGGTGGACTGTTGACATGTGATTCAACTATTCACCTTTTGACTGTCGGCATATACTATTGAAGATACTTCGACTGTAGCTGCACTAATTGAGTTGACTGTAGCTTCACGCGGATGCTTTTGTTAAAAGAAAAGATAATGCTGTCGGGTTGTCTGGAGACTGTGGCCGAAAGCATAATTGGACACTTGCGATGCTGGCAGATAATGCCTTTGGTAATAATGGACGTGGGTCCATATTACAGATCTTGAGGATCGATGACTCCATAGCAGTCATCTTCATTGAGATCAACTGTTTGATCTTCATCATCAGCTTCATCTGAACAAATCTGGGACAGAGTTTCGATGAGCTGAGCTCTGGTTGATTTAGCACCAATGGTCTGTAGAATCTGCTGCTTCAACTGTTTAACGTTGGAGGATGATTCTGATGGAGGAAGACCATGTTGCAACTGTGGAACAGGAGGTGTAGGAGACACCTCGTTTTTGGAGAAGAAGGCTGTTACACCTTCTTTGGTTACCTTAGAATGGTCGAACCTTTGCCACCATTTGACTTTGTAGCGTCGGCACAACCATGAAGGCTTTGATATGGACAGAGCTCCTGGAGATTCAGGATTGGAACAAACATAGTCCCAACTCATGATCCAGGCAAGATTGAAACGGATAAAGAACCAGATAGAAAGAACCTGTTGATCAATAGGTTCAGGAGGCTGGTACTTGTCTCGAAAGATAGTCCATCCTTCTCTGACAGGGGAAGGAAGAATCTCAATAACAGGACCAAAGGAATTCCACCATTGATGTTGGAACCAAAATGGTAGGACTTTGGTATTGAACTTTTTGCAAAAAAGAAAGAACCATGAATGGCCCGATTGATGAGGACTGATAAGAAATGCTCTAGTCCAAGCATTCTTATAATCATAATAACTGTAAGTTTGAGGAACATAGCTCTGTGAGAGCCTCTTGTGAAAACGGGGATGTTGGCCCCATTCAGCTTCTGTCAGAACTTTGAAAATCTGACACTTGGAGAAAGTGATTCTGGATTTAGTATCATCATAGTGATGAGTGACACTAATCGAATCGGAGTCTACCAGAATAAATTCGTAGAATTCTCTGGTCTTGGTTGCATCAGACTCTTCATATTGTTGATCTGGAGAGTAAAGATGCCTTGAGATGGTTTGAGGATCAGAGATAAGAACTCTGAATTGAGGTTCAATCATACATAACAAATCCAGATTGGTTTTGTTAATGTATTGGAGAGGTGCCTGATTAGGCTTTGAAAAAGAAACCAAAGAACTCAACTCTTTTTCATGATCAAGAGCTGAATACTTCTGGGTTAATTGAAGGGCATAAGAAAGAGGGGCTGACTGCGGAGGAGCAGAAGGCTTCCTCGCATAACTTGCCTTTGATTTGGGCTTGGGAGATGAGTTAGAAGACGAACTCATCTTTGGAGAAACTCACGGGAGAGAAAGTCTGCCAATAAGTTGTCTGTCCCCTTTATATACTTGATATCAAAATCAAATGCAGAAATCAAACCTTGCCATCTGGCGAAAATCTGTTTGGAAACCAAATTGAGAACATCTTTAGTTAAAATGTCTTTTGCAGATTGGCAATCAATTTGTAATAAAAATTTTTGATTAATCAAATCATCTTGAAATTTCATGATGCACAATACGATCGCTAAAACTTCTTTTTTGACCGTAGAGTAATTCAATTGAGTGGAAGTCCAAATACCAGAATGGTACCGAACTAATTGAATAGTAGAAGACTCAGGTAGACGCTGTTTCAGGATACCACCATACCCTAGATTGGACGCATCTGTTTCTACTATTTTGAATGCATTGGGATCTGCAATTCCTAGACAAGGAAGACTTTTGACTTGTCTTTTGACTTGACGGACTATGGAAGTATGGGCTTCAGTCCATGGGCTTGGATTTTTCTTAAGGCGAGAGTATAAGGGCTTAATCAGAACTCTAAGGCCTTGGTAAAAATCAGCAACATAATTTAAAGATCCAAGAAATCTTTGCAATTGGGATTTATCCCGGATTTCATCTGGAAATTTATCAGCACATTCAATTGTTCTTGAAATTGGGGTAATCATACCATTGAAAATCTTATGACCTAAAAATCTAACATTTGTTTGAAACAAATTGATTTTGGTTGGGGATAAAACCAATCCATTCTTCTTAATACAATTTTCAAATTGGTAGAGATGTTTCCAGTGGGCTGGAACATAATCAGAGAACACCAGTATATCATCGATATACACAATGGTGAACTGAGAGAATTGGGAGAGAATATCATTCATGATATTCTGGAACTCACTAGGAGCATTCTTGAGACCAAATGGCATAACATTCCACTCGTAATGTCCAAAGGGAACATTAAAAGCGGTTTTATACCGATCTTTGGGATGGACCTGGATTTGCCAAAATCCAGATTTAAGATCAAATTTAGAAAATACACAAGCATTGTGTAGTCTCTTAAGAAGATCTCTTTGAGAGGGAATTGGATATCTAATCCATTGGAGAACCTGGTTTAGGGGTTTATAATTTATAACAAGACGAGGGCTGCCTCGTTCAAGCTCTGCAGCTTTATTGACATAAAAAACAGCACAACTCCAAGGAGATTTAGAATCTCGAATGAGTCGTTTGGCTTTTAAAGATTGAATTTCTTGTTTACAAAATTCCATAAGTTCGCTATTCATTTGAATAGGACGAGCCTTAGTGGGAATTTTTCTTTCATCAAAACCTGGTTCATAAGGGAGACGAACCACATGTTGAGATCTATACCAAAATGCATTAGGAAGATGAGAACAGAGTTCATCTTGCAGATGTTTTTGGTATTGAATGATTTGAGATTGAAGTTTAGGTTCACTGATCTGATCAGCTACCCGTTTATATTCAATTTCTTGTTTGAGAAAGTTTAACTGCTGTTGTTTGCAGATTAAACGATTAAAAAACTTTTGTTTAGAAACTTGGTTAAGTTCATAAACTTCTGATTTAAACAAGAATGGAAATTCAACCTTCGTACCAAGAATGGTAGTTGAAATACCTTGTTTAGAAACAGAAAATGGAGAAATTGCATTTATAAAGGGCGTACCTAAAATCATCTTTTGTTCCATATTTTTGACAAGAAGAAAATGTTGCTTAATGCAAATTTTATCCTTACAAATATGGGCATTTGTTAATTTAAATGCTATTTGAAGCTTTGAGTTGTCTGTAGTATACAGACTTTGAGTTGTTTGTTTGAAGTATTGTACAGGTACAATACCTTCTTGAATACAATTCATATCAGCACCTGAATCGATCAAGGCAATGACTGATATGCTTGTTTCATTGTAAATGTTTAAAGTTATAGCCACATACCATTTTTGAATGGTAACAATATGTGGATTAACTTGTTTTTGATTTAAATTGCAAAGGAAATCTGCTTGTTTCTGTTTTGAAGAAGAGAGTGGTTGAGAAGAGGGACCTTCTGCATCATCTTTATCTTCTTTATCAGAAAAAGTGGGAAAATGATTTTCTTGCAACATTTGAATCTGAAGGTCAGTTAAATTTTGATGTTGTTTTAATTGATTGACTTCTTTCTTGAGATTGTTAACTTCATGCTGTAGGTCTGACAGACTAACAGGAGAAGCACTTATTTTGGTTTGATTAAACCTTCTAATGATTTCTCTGTGATCATAAAAAGATGTGATCACGTCAGGAGGAGGTTTAGTTTGTGAAATTGAATTCTTAATGTGTTGAAGATATTCAGTCTTCATTTGAGGATCATCAATCTTATCAACAAAATCTAACAGTATTTGTGACTGCTTGTTTTGAGATAACATATTGATTTTGGGTTTCGCAGAAAGATGGCATAAACATGCACCAGGATTACAATCACATGATTGTTCAGAAGAATCAGAAGAATCAGAAGAATAATTGAGGTTATTCATCTGTAAATCTAGTTCAGATGATTCGGAGTCTGAATCTATCAGACAATTGAGAAAAACCTTTTTCATTGATTTCGGAACATCTAAGGCTTGGACCTTTTGGGCTGTTCTACACTGCTTTGCATAATGGCCGGGTTGACCACACTTAAAGCAAACAGGCCTAGAGGTAGATCCTTTTTGAAAGGGCTTGGACTTATGAGTCCCATGTTTCTTGGGCTTGCTATAGTACTGTTCTACAGGCTTAGCAGGCTTTGGGCCATAAGGCTTTTTTGTTTTGAAGTGACGGGCCGGGTTGGACCGATACTTCTGTTTGGATGTCAAATGGGCTTTAGAATTCAGATGGGTTGGATATCTGAAATCATCAAATCCATACTGTTGACAGAAGTCACCTAATTCTTTAGGTCCATAAATGTGCTGTTTCTTTAATTGCTTTTTTAATTTTAATTCATTACAAATTTGAAGGGCGCATTTATTAATAAACGTAATTAAATCACCAAAGGTGAGAAGATCGTACTGTATATCACCTCCATGCTGTTCTTGGAGTTTAGTACGAATGGTTTCAGCAAAGATTTCAGGAAGGCCTGAAATAAACTTACGTTTCCAAAATGGATTTGCTGCGTCAGTTTGAAGCATAACTCTTTTCATAAAGATATCTTTATAATACCTAAAATGACTGAGAGTTGGACACTTATGTGACATGAGCAAGTCCTTAGCTTTACCTTGGTATTCATTTGGATTTCCTAAGAAATGTCTCAGAATACTTTGAATCAAGGTAGGCACACTGTCTGGAATGAAAGTTTCTTGACCAAGATCATTTTCGACCTTGATTGGGTGGCCATCAGGACCAATCTTTTTAGCAAACAGAATTTCTGTTTTTTCATTAGTAGTGAGATAATTATCCCACCATCCTTTGATTAAACCGGAAAATCCTTGAATAATGATGGTTGCAATGGTGTGATCATCTTTGCCTTCTGCTCGATGAGTAGAAGCCATCATCACCATTTCTTGAGTAAGCTCAAGAATTGCATCCTCACTAATGCCATCAATATTCCAAATATACAATTCTTTTGGGGAAAAAGAACCAAAGGTTTGAAGACTTCTTTCTTCAAACTGCATATCAGGGAATGAAGGTCTAGGATAGAAATTCCTAGATGTTGGCATTGGATTTTTCCATTTTGGGGTTTTGGATGCTGTCTTAGCATGCCTAATTGGATTCGCCTGGTACGGGATATAATTTAATCTATCCAGTTCAGACATAGGATCAAAATCAGCACTTATGTCAGAATCACAGTCAGATCGGGCTGGATTAGACAAGGTATTGATTTTTAATCTTGATTCCATATTTAGAGCATCTAATTTTGCATCAATTGTTTTTAATAAGTTTGTTTTAGAAGAAAATGTGTTTGGCGCCAAAGGGTCAGGAATTTGAAAGTAAACATTTTGTTTCTTCAATTCTTGTTCTTTGTTCACCTTTTCTTCTAATTGCTTCTTTTTCAGCTCGTTTGTTACAAGCTGGTCTTGAACCAGTTTATCACCAAGTTCAGATAATAAGAGGTTAGTATAATTATTCTGGTGAATAAGAGTACTAACATAATCATCAGTTTGATGAGAAAAAGGAGAAGCAATATAATTTTGATTTGAAACTTTAAACTGGAGATCTACCATGGGAGGTAAGACAGATCTTACAGTTTTCTTGTCTGTTGCAGTCCAGACTTTGGGTGTTACATTTAACACATGAATTTGTGGAATGTGGACATTGAAATACCAATCTAAGAAAGGTAGATTTTCTTTCAATTCCTCACAACATTCATAGAAAGATTTACTAAGTTCTTTGCGTTCTGACTCAGTTGTCTGAGCAATGAACTTTTCACGTCTTTCATCATTTTCAGGAGACAAGAAGTCTTGTTTGATTTTTTCTTTATCAAGTTTGAAGGTTTTCTTTAAACATTGAACCCTAGGAATCTGAAACTCCATTTCAGATTGTGTGGGTGATTGATTTACTTCTGAAGTTTCAGGAACTTCAGTTTGATTGTAAATTGGTTGCGGGATCTGTGGATAATTAGGGTGTGTCCTAATATTCCTAAGATTCAGATGAGGAAGAGTTTCTGGAGTAGGAACTCTAGATTGAAATTGAGTAGGAGCAGTTCTGAATGATGGAGATTCAGAAGATCTGCGTCCTGATTGGA
Organism: Berberis vulgaris; assembly: GCA_963556465.1. Taxonomy (NCBI): domain Eukaryota; kingdom Viridiplantae; phylum Streptophyta; class Magnoliopsida; order Ranunculales; family Berberidaceae; genus Berberis; species Berberis vulgaris. The sequence goes on from OY747128.1 coordinate 59,798,723, forward strand.
AATTAGAAGGATCAAGATCAGTAATGCGAAGATCACTGAAATGAAGTTTAACAGTCCCATCTGGGAGTGTCATGATCCTGTCTATTTGACTTTGAGGAAGGCTTTTTGGAGCAGCAGCTCCTTCGATGATCCAGGTGTCAGGAAGTGTGACTTGATCCCATTGTATCGTTCTGGGTACGATAACATTGGTGTTCTGGTCATTGACTTCAAAAAGGATTGTGTGTCCTTTTTCATCAGCCTGAAGAGCACGAGGGCTCAATTGAGTTTTCATTGCTCTATAGGTGATCTTGTAGATCAGAGCAATAGGTTCAGAACCTTCAGCCATGTCAAAGCCTGAGGTCTGAATGTTCAGAGTGAGTGTCTCGAGAATGTTTGGGTCATTTAGAGACACAGAGAAGTTGGGGTAACAGTTAAAATAAACTGGACCCATTGAGAGTGAAGACTCTGCAATTCCAAGCAGAGAATCACCGAATCTGTTGTGCCTACAGTCGCGAAGAGCAACTAGAGCACAGGTGTCTAGTCCTAACCTGGTTAGAGGTTTAAGGGCTACTTGGATTAAACCTAAATGAAGGTATTTGAAGTTTTCTTTAATTAAATAATTGATTGTTTTTGAAGAAAAAGCTGTTTTGAATCTAAAGATTTATTGATCGGTACTGTCTGTTCGACGATACTGATTAAATCTTCAGTTTTTGATGAAAATATAGAATGGGTGATTTTATAAATCTCTTTTTGGGGGATTACTGGTATAGACCAGTTTTGTAAATCATGTTCAACTTCAGGGATTCTACCCTCCATTTTGTTTGAAGAACTTGACCTAGAACTATTAGTTCTGGAAAGTCTTGAAAACAAAGACATCTTTTCAAATTTGCTTAAGGTTGGGGAGGAACACTGTACTCGGACCACCTACAGCTGGAACACCTAAGCAGGACCACCTAACCAAGATCACACTCTGCGCCCACCATGGCGACTTACACAAGATCTGGTTCCTAACGGCTGACCAACACTCATACGGCTTACCAACGCTATCAACGGCTGACCAACAGTACCTTAGACTCACAACCCCTGATACCAATTACTACCCAGGAATACTAGTTTTCAAGCAAGAAATTCAAACTAAGAGATGGAAGATAAAAGGGATAAAGAAGAACACAATAGAGTATAAGGGAAGACAGTCATAAACCAGTAGAATAAAGGAGAGAAGAAGAACAAGATGAGCATCAGATAACATAAAAATGCAAGAATGATAAAAACAATTTCCATTTTAAAAGATCTTAACTTTGATCACTACAATCGATCGATCAAGCTCTAAGACAGTGTCCTGTTTTACACTTAGAGATACTCGAAGATCTTATCAGAGTGTGATCGTTCTTTTAAGTTAAGAGTTTTGGGGAGAAAAGAAAACAGAGAGATAATAAGAAAAGATGCTTATATATATAAGAAAATAAACTGAAAATAATTACAGAGGAGCTGTAGAGACTTACAGGTGAAGAATGTACAAGGGGAAGATGGAGAGGAAAGCTTACAATACTAGAGAGCTAAGGGATACAAGATAGGTTTGGGGTTCTAGAATCGTCTGTCTTGCTCTGGAAGAGCTTACATTTATTTATAGATAGAAGAGATGAGGAGATAAGGCTCCTCTTTGAGTGGAGGATGAGCTGTCGCTTGTCCTCATGTGTGAGTGGAGGTGGATTGTTGACATGTGATTCAACTATTCACCTTTTGACTGTCGGCAGGTACTATTGAAGATACTTCGACTGTAGCTGCACTAATTGAGTTGACTGTAGCTTCACGCGGATGCTTTTGACAAAAAGAAAAGATAATGCTGTCGGGTTGTCTGGAGACTGTGGCCGAAAGCATAATTGGACACTTGTGATGCTGGCAAATAATGCCTTTGGTAATAATGGACGTGGGTCCATATTACAGATCTTGAGGATCGATGACTCCATAGCAGTCATCTTCATTGAGATCAACTGTTTGATCTTCGTTATCAGCTTCATCTGAACAAATCTGGGACAGAGTCTCGATGAGCTGGGCTCTAGTTGGTTTAGCACCAATGGTCTGTAGAATCTGCTGCTTCAACTGTTTAACGTTGGAGGATGATTCTGACGGAGGAGGACCAGGCTGCAATTGTGGAACAGGTGGTGTAGGAGACACCACTTTCTTGGAGAAGAAGGCTGTGACACCTTCTTTGGTGACCTTAGAATGGTCGAACCTTTGCCACCATTTGACCTTGTAGCGACGGCACAACCATGAAGGCTTTGATTTGGAAAGAGCACCTGGAGACTCAGGGTTGGAACAAACATATTCCCAACTCATAATCCAGGCAAGATTGAAACGGATGAAGAACCAGATAGAAAGAACCTGTTGATCAATAGGTTCTGGTGGCTGGTACTTGTCTCTGAAGATATTCCATCCTTCTCGGACAGGGGAAGGAAGAATCTCAATAACTGGACCAAAGGAGTTCCACCATTGATGTTGAAACCAGAATGGAAGAACTTTGGCATTGAACTTTTTGCAGAAAAGAAATAACCATGAGTGGCCCGATTGATGAGGACTTATAAGAAATGCTCTAGTCCAAGCATTCTTATAATCATAATAACTGAAAGTTTGAGGAAAATAGCTGTGTGAGAGCCTCTTGTGAAAACGGGGATGTTGGCCCCATTCAGCTTCTGTCAGAACTTTGAAAATCTGACACTTGGAGAAGGTGATTCGAGATTTAGTGTCATCATAATGATGAGTAACACTAATCGAATCAGAGTCTACCAGAATAAATTCATAGAATTCTCTGGTCTTGGTTGCATCAGACTCTTCATATTGTTGATCTGGAGAGTAGAGATGCCTTGAGATAGATTGAGGGTCAGAGATAAGAACTCTGAATTGAGGTTCAACCATACATAACAAGTCCAGGTTGGTCTTGTTAATGTATTGGAGAGGTGCCTGATTAGGCTTTGGAAAAGAAACCAAAGAACTCAACTCTTTTTCATGATCAAGAGCTGAATACTTCTGGGTTAATGGAAGTGCATATGAAAGAGGGGCTGGCTGCGGAGGAGCAGAAGGCTTCTTCGCATAACTTGCCTTTGATTTGGGCTTGGGAGATGAGTTAGAAGAAGAACTCATCTCTGGAGAAACTCACGGGAGAGGAAGTCTGCCAATGAGTTATCTGCTCCCTTTATATACTTGATATCAAAATCAAATGCAGAAATCAAACCTTGCCATCTGGCGAAAATCTGTTTGGAAACCAAATTGAGGACATCTTTAGTTAAAATATCTTTTGCAGATTGGCAATCAATTTGTAATAAAAATTTTTGATTTATCAAATCATCTTGAAATTTCATGATGCACAATACGATCGCTAAAACTTATTTTTTGACCGTAGAGTAATTGAGTTGAGTGGAAGTCCAAATACCAGAATGGTATCGAACTAAATGAATAGTAGAAGACTCAGGTAGACGCTGTTTAAGAATACCACCATACCCTAGGTTGGACGCATCTGTTTCTACTATTTTGAAGGCATAGGGATCTGCAATTCCTAAACAGGGCAGATGTTTGACTTGACGTTTGACTTGACGGACTATGGAAGTATGGGCTTCAGTCCATGGGCTTGGATTTTTCTTAAGGCGAGAGTATAAGGGCTTAATCAGAACTCTAAGGCCTTGGTAAAAATCAGCAACATAATTTAAAGATCCAAGAAATCTTTGCAATTGGGTTTTATCCCGGATTTCATCTGGAAATTTGTCAGCAAATTCAATTGTTCTTGAAATTGGGGTAATCATCCCATTGAAAATCTTGTGACCTAAAAATCTAACATTTGTTTGAAACAAATTGATTTTGGTTGGAGATAAAACCAATCCATTCTTCTTAATACATTGTTCAAATTGATAAAGATGTTTCCAGTGGGCTGAACAAACTCAGAGAACACCAGTATATCGTCGATATACACAATGGTGAATTGCGAGAATTGAGATAGAATATCATTCATGATATTCTGGAACTCACTAGGAGCGTTCTTGAGACCGAATGGCATAACATTCCACTCATAATGTCCAAAGGGAACATTAAAAGTGGTTTTATACCGATCTTTGGGATGAACCTGGATTTGCCAGAATCCAGATTTAAGATCAAATTTAGAGAAGACACAAGCATTGTGTAATCTCTTAAGAAGATCTCTTTGAGAAGGAATTGGATATCTTATCCATTGGAGAACCTGATTTAAAGGTTTATAATTGATTACAAGACGAGGGCTACCTCGTTCAAGCTCAGCAGCTTTATTAACATAAAAAGCAGCACAACTCCAAGGAGATTTAGAATCTCGAATGAGTCGTTTGGCTTTTAATTGATGAATTTCTTGTTTGCAAAATTCCATAAGTTCGCTATTCATTTGAATAGGGCGAGCCTTAGTGGGAATTTTTCTTTCATCAAAACCTGGTTCATAAGGGAGACGAACCACATGTTGAGATCTGTACCAAAATGCATTAGGAAGATTAGAACAGAGTTCATCTTGCAAATGTTTTTGGTATTGAATGATTTGAGATTGAAGTTTAGGTTCACTGATCTGATCAGCTACCCGTTTATATTCAATTTCCTGTTTGAGAAAGTTTAACTGCTGTTGTTTGCAGATTAAACGATTCAAAAACTTTTGTTTAGAAACTTGATTAAGTTCATAAACTTCTGATTTAAACAAGAATGGGAATTCAACCTTCGTACCAAGAATGGTAGTTGAAATACCTTGTTTAGAAACAGAAAATGGAGAAATTGCATTGATAAAGGGCGTACCTAAAATCATCTTTTGTTCCATGTTTTTGACAAGAAGAAAATGTTGCTTAATGCAAATTTTATCCTTGCATATATGGGCATTTGTTAATTTAAATGCTATTTGAAGCTTTGAATTGTCTGTAGTGTACAGACTTTGAGTTGTTTGTTTGAAGTATTGTACAGGAACAATACCTTCTTGAATACAATTCATATCAGCCCCTGAATCAATCAAGGCAATCACTGATATGCTTGTTTTATTGTAAATGTTTAAGGTTATAGCCACATACCATTTTTGAATGGTAACAATATGTGGATTAACCTGTTTGTTATTCAAATTGCAAAGGAAATCTACTTGTTTCTGCTTAGAAGAAGAGAGTGGCTGAGAAGAGGGACCTTCTACGTCATCTTTATCTTCTTTATCAAAAAAAGCGGGAAAATGATTTTCTTGCAACATTTGAATTTGAAGGTCAGTTAAATTTTGATGTTGTTTTAACTGATTAACTTCTTTTTTAAGGGTATTAACTTCATGCTGTAAATCGGATAGATTAACAGGAGAAGCACTTGATTTTGTTTGATTAAACCTTCTAATGATTTCACGGTGATCATAAAAAGATGTGATCACGTCAGGAGGAGGTTTAGTTTGTGAGATTGAATTCTTAATGTGTTGAAGATAATCAGTCTTCAGTTGAGGATTATCAATTTTATCAACAAAATCTAGCAATATTTGTGACTGCTTGTTTTGAGATAACATATTGATTTTGGGTTTCGCAGAAAGATGGCACAAACATGCACCAGGAGTACAATCACATGATTGTTCAGAGGAATCAGAAGAATAATTGAGGTTATTCATCTGTAGTTCTGGTTCAGAAGAATCGGAGTCTGAATCAATCAGACAATTGAGAAAAATCTTTTTCATTGATTTAGGAACATCTAAGGCTTGAACCTTTTGGGCTGTTCTACACTGCTTTGCATAATGGCTGGGCTGACCACACTTAAAGCAAACAGGCCTAGAGGTAGATCCTTTTTGAAAGGGCTTGGACTTATGAGTCCCATGTTTCTTGGGCTTGCTATAGTACTGTTCTACAGGCTTAGCAGGCTTTGGGCCATAAGGCTTTTTTGTTTTGAAGTGACGGGCCGGGTTGGACCGATACTTCTGTTTGGATGTCAAATGGGCTTTCGAATTCAGATGGGTTGGATATCTGAAATCATCGAATCCATACTGTTGACAGAAATCACCTAATTCTTTAGGTCCATAAATGTGCTGTTTCTTTAATTGCTTTTTTAATTTTATTTCATTACAAATTTGAAGGGCGCATTTATTAATAAACGCAATTAAATCACCAAAGGTGAGAAGATCGTACTGAATATCACCTCCATGCTGTTCTTGGAGTTTAGTACGAATGGTTTCAACAAAGATTTCAGGAAGACCTGAAATAAACTTACGTTTCCAGAATGGATTTGCTGCATCAGTCTGAAGCATAACTCTTTTCATGAAGATATCCTTGTAATATCTAAAATGACTAAGAGTTGGACACTTATGAGACATGAGCAAGTCCTTGGCTTTACCTTGGTATTCATTAGGATTTCCTAAGAAATGTCTCAGAATACTTTGAATTAAGGTAGGCACACTGTCTGGAATAAAAGTTTCTTGACCAAGATCATTTTCAACCTTGATTGGGTGACCATCAGGACCAATCTTTTTAGCAAACAGAATTTCTGTTTTTTCATTAGTAGTGAGATAATTATCCCACCATCCTTTGATTAAACCGGAAAATCCTTGGATAATGATGGTTGCAATGGTGTGATCATCTTTGCCTTCTGCTCGATGAGTAGAAGCCATCATCACCATTTCTTGAGTAAGCTCAAGAATTGCATCCTCACTAATGCCATCAATATTCCAAATATACAATTCTTTTGGAGAAAAAGAACCAAAGGTTTGAAGATTCCGTTCTTCAAACTGCATATCAGGGAATGAAGGTCTAGGATAGAAATTCCTAGATGTTGGCATTGGATTTTTACATTTTGGGGTTTTGGATGCTGTCTTAGCATGTCTAATTGGATTCGCCTGGTACAGGATATAGTTTAATCTATCCAGTTCAGACATAGGATCAAAATCAGCACTTATGTCGGAATCACAGTCAGATCTGGCTGGATTAGACAAGGTATTGATTTTTAATCTTGATTCCATGTTTAGAGCATCTAATTTTGCATCAATAACTTTTAATAAATTTGTTTTAGAAGAAAATGTGTTTGGCGCCAAAGGGTCAGGGATTTGAAAATAAACATTTTGTTTTTTCAATTCCTGTTCTTTGTTCACCTTTTCTTCTAATTGCTTCTTTTTCAGCTCGTTAGTTACAAGCTGGTCTTGAACCAGTTTATCACCAAGTTCAGATAATAAGAGGTTAGTATAATTATTCTGGTGAATAAGAGTACTAACATAATCATCAGTTTGATGAGAAAAAGGAGAAGCAATATAATTTTGATTTGAAACTTTAAACTGAAGGTCTACCATAGGAGGTAGAACTGATCTTACAGTTTTCTTGTCTGTTGCAGTCCAGACTTTGGGTGTTACATTTAACACGTGAATTTGTGGAATATGGACATTGAAATACCAATCTAAGAAAGGTAGATTTTCTTTCAATTCCTCACAACATTCATAGAAAGATTTGCTAAGTTCTTTGCGTTCAGATTCAGTTGTCTGAGCAATGAACTTTTCTCGTCTTTCATCATTTTCTGGAGACAAGAAGTCTCTTTTGATTTTCTCTTTATCGAGTTTGAAATTTGTTTTTAAACATTGAACCCTAGGAATCTGAAATTCCATTTCAGATTGTGTGGGTGATTGATTTGCTTATGAAGTTTCAGGAACTTCAGTTTGATTATAAATTGGTTGGGGAATCTGAGGATAATTAGGGTTTGTCCTAATATTTCTTAGATTAAGGTGAGGAAGAGTTTCTGGAGTAGGAACTCAAGATTGAAATTGAGTAGGAGCAGTTCTGAATGATGGAGATTCAGAAGATCTGCGTCCTGATTGGAATTTAGAAGGATCAAGATCAGTAATGCGAAGATCACTGAACTGAAGTTTAACAGTCCCATCTGGGAGTGTCATGATCCTGTCTATTTGACGTTGAGGAAGGCTTTTTGGAGCAGCAGCTCCTTCGATGATCCAGGTGTCAGGAAGTGTGACTTGATCCCATTGTATCGTTCTGGGTACGATAACATTGGTGTTCTGGTCATTGACTTCAAAAAGGATTGTGTGTCCTTTTTCATCAGCCTGAAGAGCACGAGGGCTCAATTGAGTTTTCATTGCTCTATAGGTGATCTTGTAGATCAGAGCAATAGGTTCAGAACCTTCAGCCATGTCAAAGCCTGAGGTCTGAATGTTCAGAGTGAGTGTCTCGAGAATGTTTGGGTCATTTAGAAACACAGAGAAGTTGGGGTAACAGTTAAAATAAACTGGACCCATTGAGAGTGAAGACTCTGCAATTCCAAGCAGAGAATCACCGAATCTGTTGTGCCTACAGTCGCGAAGAGCAACTAGAGCACCGTTGTCTAGTCCTAACCTGGTTAGAGGTTTAAGGGCTACTTGGATTAAACCTAAATGAAGGTATTTGAAGTTTTCTTTAATTAAAGAATTGATTGTTTTTGAAGACAAAAGCTGTTTTGAATCTAAAGATTTATTGATCGGTACTGTCTGTTCGACAATACTGATTAAATCTTCAGTTTTTGAAGAAAATATTGAATGGGTGATTTTATAAATCTCTTTTTGGGGGATTACTGGTATAGACCAGTTTTGTAAATCATGTTCAACTTCAGGGATTCTACCCTCCATTTTGTTTGAAGAACTTGACCTAGAACTAGTAGTTCTGGAAAGTCTTGAAAACAAAGACATCTTTTCAAATTTGCTTCAGGTTTGGGAGGAACACTGTACTCGGACCACCTACAGCTGGAACACCTAAGCAGGACCACCTAACCAAGATCACACTCTGCGCCCACCATGGCGACTCTGTTGGTCAGCCGTTGATAGCGTTGGTAAGCCGTATGAGTGTTGGTCAGCCGTTAGGAACCAGATCTTGTGTAAGTCGCCATGGTGGGCGCAGAGTGTGATCTTGGTTAGGTGGTCCTGCTTAGGTGTTCCAGCTGTAGGTGGTCCGAGTACAGTGTTCCTCCCCAACCTTAAGCAAATTTGAAAAGATGTCTTTGTTTTCAAGACTTTCCAGAACTAATAGTTCTAGGTCAAGTTCTTCAAACAAAATGGAGGGTAGAATCCCTGAAGTTGAACATGATTTACAAAACTGGTCTATACCAGTAATCCCCCAAAAAGAGATTTATAAAATCACCCATTCTATATTTTCATCAAAAACTGAAGATTTAATCAGTATTGTCGAACAGACAGTACCGATCAATAAATCTTTAGATTCAAAACAACTTTTGTCTTCAAAAACAATCAATTCTTTAATTAAAGAAAACTTCAAATACCTTCATTTAGGTTTAATCCAAGTAGCCCTTAAACCTCTAACCAGGTTAGGACTAGACACCTGTGCTCTAGTTGCTCTTCGCGACTGTAGGCACAACAGATTCGGTGATTCTCTGCTTGGAATTGCAGAGTCTTCACTCTCAATGGGTCCAGTTTATTTTAACTGTTACCCCAACTTCTCTGTGTCTCTAAATGACCCAAACATTCTCGAGACACTCACTCTGAACATTCAGACCTCAGGCTTTGACATGGCTGAAGGTTCTGAACCTATTGCTCTGATCTACAAGATCACCTATAGAGCAATGAAAACTCAATTGAGCCCTCGTGCTCTTCAGGCTGATGAAAAAGGACACACAATCCTTTTTGAAGTCAATGACCAGAACACCAATGTTATCGTACCCAGAACAATACAATGGGATCAAGTCACACTTCCTAACACCTGGATCATCGAAGGAGCTGCTGCTCCAAAAAGCCTTCCTCAAAGTCAAATAGACAGGATCATGACACTCCCAGATGGGACTGTTAAACTCCAGTTCAGTGATCTTCGCATTACTGATCTTGATCCTTCTAAATTTCAATCAGGACGCAGATCTTCTGAATCTCCATCATTCAGAACTGCTCCTACTCAATTTCAATCTAGAGTTCCTACTCCAGAAACTCTTCCTCATCTTAATCTAAGGAATATTAGGACAAACCCTAATTATCCTCAGATTCCTCAACCAATTTACAATCAAACTGAAGTTCCTGAAACTTCAGAAGCAAATCAATCACCCACACAATCTGAAATGGAGTTTCAGATTCCAAGGGTTCAATGTTTAAAAACAAACTTCAAACTCGATAAAGAGAAAATCAAAAGAGACTTTTTGTCTCAAGAAAATGATGAAAGACGTGAAAAGTTCATTGCTCAGACAACAGAATCTGAACGCAAAGAATTTAGCAAATCTTTCTATGAATGTTGTGAGGAATTGAAAGAAAATCTACCTTTCTTAGATTGGTACTTCAATGTCCACATTCCACAAATTCATGTTTTAAATGTTACCCCTAAAGTCTGGACTGCAACAGACAAGAAAACTGTAAGATCTGTTCTACCACCTATGACAGATCTCCAGTTTAAAGTTTCAAATCAAAATTATGTTGCTTCTCCTTTTTCTCATCAAACGGAAGATTTTTTTAGCACTATTATTCATCAGAATAATTATACTAACCTCCTTCTGTCTGAACTTGGTGATAAAATGGTTCAAGACCAGCTTGTAACAAACGAGCTGAAAAAGAAGCAATTAGAAGAAAAGGTGAACAAAGAACAGGAACTTAAGAAACAAAATGTTTACTTTCAAATTCCTGACCCTTTGGCGCCAAACACATTTTCTTCTAAAACAAACTTATTAAAAACAATTGATGCAAAATTAGATGCTCTAAATATGGAATCAAGATTAAAAATCAATACCTTGTCTAATCCAGCCCGATCTTCTCACCTTTGGTGATTTAATTGCGTTTATTAATAAATGCGCTCTTCAAATTTGTAATGAATTAAAATTAAAGAAACAATTAAAGAAACAGCATCTTTATGGACCTAAAGAATTAGGTGATTTCTGTCAACAATATGGATTTGATGATTTCAGATATCCTACCCATCTGAATTCTAAAGCCCATTTGACATCCAAACAGAAGTATCGGTCCAACCCGGCCCGTCACTTCAAAACAAAAAAGCCTTATGGCCCAAAGCCTGCTAAGCCTGTAGAACAGTACTATAGCAAGCCCAAGAAACATGGGACTCATAAGTCCAAGCCCTTTCAAAAAGGATCTACCTCTAGGCCTGTTTGCTTTAAGTGTGGTCAGCCCGGCCATTATGCAAAGCAGTGTAGAACAGCCCAAAAGGTCCAAGCCTTAGATGTTCCTAAATCAATGAAAAAGGTTTTTCTCAATTGTCTGATTAATTCAGACTCCGAATCATCTGAACCAGAACTACAGATGAATAACCTCAATTATTCTTCTGATTCTTCTGAACAATCATGTGATTGTAATCCTGGTGCATGTTTGTGCCATCTTTCTGCGAAACCCAAAATCAATATGTTATCTCAAAACAAGCAGTCACAAATACTGCTAGATTTTGTTGATAAAATTAATGACCCTCAAATAAAGACTGAATATCTTCAACACATAAGAAATTCAATCTCACAAACTAAACCTCCTCCTGACGTGATCACATCCTTTTATGATCACAGAGAAATCATTAGAAGGTTTAATCAAACAAAATCAAGTGCTTCTCCTGTTAATCTTTCCGATTTACAGCATGAAGTTAACACTCTTAAAAAAGAAGTTAATCAGTTAAAACAACATCAAAACTTAACTGACCTTCAGATTCAAATGTTGCAAGAAAATCATTTTCCCGCTTTTTCTGATAAAGAAGATAAAGATGATGTAGAAGGTCCTTCTTCTCAGCCACTCTCTTCTTCAAAACAGAAACAAGCAGATTTCCTTTGCAATTTAAATCAAAAACAAGTTAATCCACATATTGTTACCATTCAAAAATGGTATGTGGCTATAACTCTGAACATTTACAATGAAACAAGTATATCAGTAATCGCCTTGATCGATTCTGGTGCTGATATGAATTGTATTCAAGAAGGTATTGTACCTGTACAATACTTCAAACAAACAACTCAAAGTCTGTACGCTACAGACAATTCAAAGCTTCAAATAGCATTTAAATTAACAAATGCCCATATATGCAAGGACAAAATTTGCATTAAGCAACATTTTCTTCTTGTTAAAAATATGGAACAAAAGATGATTTTAGGTACGCCCTTTATAAATGCAATTTCTCCTTTTTCTGTTTCTAAACAAGGTATTTCAACTACCATTCTTGGTACGAAGGTTGAATTCCCATTCTTGTTTAAATCAGAAGTTTATGAACTTAACCAAGTTTCTAAACAAAAGTTTTTGAATCGTTTAATCTGCAAACAACAGCAGTTAAACTTTCTCAAACAAGAAATTGAATATAAACGGGTAGCTGATCAGATCAGTGAACCTAAACTTCAATCTCAAATCATTCAATACCAAAAACATTTGCAGGAAGAACTCTGTTCTAATCTTCCTAATGCATTTTGGTACAGATCTCAACATATGGTTCATCTCCCATATGAACCAGGTTTTGATGAAAGAAAAATTCCCACAAAGGCTCGCCCTATTCAAATGAATAGCGAACTTATGGAATTTTGCAAACAAGAAATTCATTCCTTAAAAACCAAACGACTCATTAGAGATTCTAAATCTCCTTGGAGTTGTGCTGCTTTTTATGTTAATAAAGCTGCAGAGCTTGAACGAGGTAGCCCTCGTCTTGTCATCAATTATAAACCTCTCAATCAGGTTCTTCAATGGATTAGATATCCAATTCCTTCTCAAAGAGATCTTCTTAAGAGACTACACAATGCTTGTGTGTTTTCTAAATTTGATCTTAAATCTGGATTTTGGCAAATCCAGGTCCATCCCAAAGATCGATACAAAACTGCTTTTAATGTTCCCTTTGGACATTACGAGTGGAATGTTATGCCATTCGGTCTCAAGAACGCTCCTAGTGAGTTCCAGAATATCATGAATGATATTCTCTCTCAATTCTCTCAATTCACCATTGTGTATATCGATGATATACTGGTGTTCTCTGATTCTGTTCCAGCCCACTGGAAACATCTCTACCAATTTGCACAATGTATTAAGAAGAATGGATTGGTTTTATCTCCAACCAAAATCAATTTGTTTCAAACAAATGTTAGATTCTTAGGTCATAAGATTTTCAATGGTATGATTACCCCAATATCAAGAACAATTGAATTTGGTGACAAATTTCCAGATGAAATCCGGGATAAAACCCAATTGCAAAGATTTCTTGGATCTTTAAATTATGTTGCTGATTTTTACCAAGGCCTTAGAGTTTTGATTAAGCCCTTATACTCTCGCCTTAAGAAAAATCCTAGCCCATGGACTGAAGCCCATACTTCCATAGTCCGACAAGTCAAACGACAAGTCAAAAGTCTTCCTTGTCTAGGAATTGCTGATCCCAATGCATTAAAAATAGTAGTAACAGATGCGTCCAATCTAGGGTATGGTGGTATCCTTAAACAGCGTCTACCTGAGTCTTCTACTTTTCAATTAGTTCGATACCATTCTGGTATTTGGACTTCTCCTCAATTGAATTACTCTACGGTCAAAAAAGAAGTTTTAGCGATCGTATTGTGCATCATGAAATTTCAAGATGATTTGATTAATCAAAAATTTCTATTACAAATTGATTGCCAATCTGCAAAAGACATTTTAACTAAAGATGTTCTCAATTTGGTTTCCAAACAGATTTTCGCCAGATGGCAAGGTTTGATTTCTGCATTTGATTTTGATATCAAGTATATAAAGGGGACAGATAACTCACTGGCAGACTTCCTCTCCCGTGAGTTCCTCCAAAGATGAGTTCGTCTTCCAACTCATCTCCCAAACCCAAATCAAAGGCAAGTTATGCAAAGAAGCCTTTTGCTCCTCCGCAGCCAGCCCCTCTTTCTTATGCCCTTCAATTAACCCAGAAGTATTCAGCTCTTGATCATGAAAAAGAGTTGAGTTCTTTGGTTTCTTTTCCAAAGCCTAATCAGGCACCTCTCCAATACATCAACAAAACCAATCTGGATTTGTTATGTATGGTTGAACCTCAATTCAGAGTTCTAATCTCTGATCCTCAAGCCATCTCGAGGCATCTTTACTCTCCAGATCAACAATATGAAGAGTCTGATGCAACCAAGACCAGAGAATTCTACGAATTTATTCTGGTAGACTCCGATTCGATTAGTGTCACTCATCACTATGATGATACTAAATCTCGAATCACCTTCTCCAAGTGTCAGATTTTCAAAGTTCTGACAGAAGCTGAATGGGGCCAACATCCCCGTTTTCATAAGAGGCTCTCACAGAGCTATGTTCCTCAAACTTACAGTTATTATGATTATAAGAATGCTTGGATCAGAGCATTTCTTATCAGTCCTCATCAATCGGGCCACTCTTGGTTCCTTCTTTTCTGTAAAAAGTTCAATGCCAAAGTCCTACCATTTTGGTTCCAACATCAATGGTGGAATTCCTTTGGTCCTGTTATTGAGATTCTTCCTTCCCCTGTCAGAGAAGGATGGAATATCTTCAAAGAGAAGTACCAGCCTCCTGAACCTATTGATCAACAGGTTCTTTCTATCTGGTTCTTTATCCGTTTCAATCTTGCCTGGATTATGAGTTGGGAATATGCATGTTCCAACCCTGAGTCTCCAGGAGCTCTTTCAAAATCAAAGCCCTCATGGTTGTGCCGTCGCTACAAAGTCAAATGGTGGCAAAGGTTTGACCATTCTAGGGTCACTAAAGAAGGTGTAACAGCCTTCTTCTCCAAAAAAGAGGTGTCTCCTACACCTCCTGTTCCACAATTGCAGCCTCCTCCGTCAGAATCATCCTCCAACGTTAAACAGTTGAAGCAGCAGATTCTACAGACCATTGGTGCTAAACCAACCAGAGCTCAGCTCATCGAAACTTTGTCCCAGATTTGTTCAGATGAAGCTGATGATGAAGATCAAACAGTTGATCTCAATGAAGATGACTGCTATGGAGTCATCGATCCTCAAGATCTGTAATATGGACCCACGTCCATTATTACCAAAGGCAGCATCTGCCAACACCACAAGCCAACAAAAATGCTTTCGGCCACAGTCCACAGACAGCCCGACAGCATTATCTTTCCTTTATCAAAGGCATCCGCGTGACGCCACAGTACCTTCAATTAGTGCAGCTACAGTCGAAGCATCTTCAACAGTACCTGCCGACAGTCAAAAGGTGAATAGTTGAATCACATGTCAACAATCCACCTCCACTCACACATGAGGACAAGCGACAGCTCATCCTCCACTCAAAGAGGAGCCTTATCTCCTCATCTCTTCCATCTATAAAAAAATGTAAGCTCTCTCAGAGCTAGACAGACGATTCTAGAACCCCAAACCTATCTTGTATCCCTTAGCTCTCTAGTATTGTAAGCTTTCCTCTCTATCTTCCTCTTGTACATTCTTCACCTGTAAGTCTCTAATTACTTTCAGTTTATTTTCTTATAAATATATAAGCATCTTTTCTTACATATATCTCTGTTTTCTTTTCTTCTCAAAACTCTTAACTTAAAAGAACGATCACACTCTGATAAGATCTTCGAGTATCTCTAAGTGTAAAGCAGGAAACTGTCTTAGAGCTTGATCGATCGATTGTGTTGATCAAAGTTAAGATCTTTAAAATCTATTTCTCTTATGGAAGTAGTTTTTATAATTCTTGCATGTTTATGTTATCTAATGTTCATCCTGTTCTTCTTCTCTCCTTTATTCTACTAGTTTCTTTCTTTCTTCCCTTATACTCTGTTAAGTATTGTTCTTGTGTTCTTCTTTGTTCCTTTTATCCTTCATCTTCTTGTTTGAATTTCTTGCTTGAAAACTAGTAATCCTTACTAGTTTTCAATCACGAAATTCAAACTAGAAGATGGAGAATAGAAGGGATAAAGAAGAACACAATAATAATGAATAACAGAGTATAAGGGAAGAAAGAAAGAAACCAGTAGAATAAAGGAGAGAAGAAGAACAGGATGAACATCAGATAACATAAACATGCAAGAATTATAAAAACTACTTCCATAAGAGAAATAGATTTTACAGATCTTAACTTTGATCAACACAATCGATCGATCAAGCTCTAAGACAGTTTCCTGCTTTACACTTAGAGATACTCGAAGATCTTATCAGAGTGTGATCGTTCTTTTAAGTTAAGAGTTTTGAGAAGAAAAGAAAACAAAAATATATGTAAGAAAAGATGCTTATATATTTATAAGAAAATAAACTGAAAGTAATTAGAGACTTACAGGTGAAGAATGTACAAGAGGAAGATAGAGATGAAAGCTTACAATACTAGAGAGCTAAGGGATACAAGATAGGTTTGGGGTTCTAGAATCGTCTGTCTAGCTCTGAGAGAGCTTACATTTATTTATAGATGGAAGAGATGAGGAGATAAGGCTCCTCTTTGAGTGGAGGATGAGCTGTCGCTTGTCCTCATGTGTGAGTAGAGGTGGACTGTTGACATGTGATTCAACTATTCACCTTTTGACTGTCGGCAGGTACTGTTGAAGATGCTTCGACTGTAGCTGCACTAATTGAAGGTACTGTGGCGTCACGCGGATGCCTTTGATAAAGGAAAGATAATGCTGTCGGGCTGTCTGTGGACTGTGGCCGAAAGCATTTTTGTTGGCTTGTGGTGTTGGCAGATGCTGCCTTTGGTAATAATGGACGTGGGTCCATATTACAGATCTTGAGGATCGATGACTCCATAGCAGTCATCTTCATTGAGATCAACTGTTTGATCTTCATCATCAGCTTCATCTGAACAAATCTGGGACAAAGTTTCGATGAGCTGAGCTCTGGTTGGTTTAGCACCAATGGTCTGTAGAATCTGCTGCTTCAACTGTTTAACGTTGGAGGATGATTCTGACGGAGGAGGCTGCAATTGTGGAACAGGAGGTGTAGGAGACACCTCTTTTTTGGAGAAGAAGGCTGTTACACCTTCTTTAGTGACCCTAGAATGGTCAAACCTTTGCCACCATTTGACTTTGTAGCGACGGCACAACCATGAGGGCTTTGATTTTGAAAGAGCTCCTGGAGACTCAGGGTTGGAACATGCATATTCCCAACTCATAATCCAGGCAAGATTGAAACGGATAAAGAACCAGATAGAAAGAACCTGTTGATCAATAGGTTCAGGAGGCTGGTACTTCTCTTTGAAGATATTCCATCCTTCTCTGACAGGGGAAGGAAGAATCTCAATAACAGGACCAAAGGAATTCCACCATTGATGTTGGAACCAAAATGGTAGGACTTTGGCATTGAACTTTTTACAGAAAAGAAGGAACCAAGAGTGGCCCGATTGATGAGGACTGATAAGAAATGCTCTGATCCAAGCATTCTTATAATCATAATAACTGTAAGTTTGAGGAACATAGCTCTGTGAGAGCCTCTTATGAAAACGGGGATGTTGGCCCCATTCAGCTTCTGTCAGAACTTTGAAAATCTGACACTTGGAGAAGGTGATTCGAGATTTAGTATCATCATAGTGATGAGTGACACTAATCGAATCGGAGTCTACCAGAATAAATTCGTAGAATTCTCTGGTCTTGGTTGCATCAGACTCTTCATATTGTTGATCTGGAGAGTAAAGATGCCTCGAGATGGCTTGAGGATCAGAGATTAGAACTCTGAATTGAGGTTCAACCATACATAACAAATCCAGATTGGTTTTGTTGATGTATTGGAGAGGTGCCTGATTAGGCTTTGGAAAAGAAACCAAAGAACTCAACTCTTTTTCATGATCAAGAGCTGAATACTTCTGGGTTAATTGAAGGGCATAAGAAAGAGGGGCTGGCTGCGGAGGAGCAAAAGGCTTCTTTGCATAACTTGCCTTTGATTTGGGTTTGGGAGATGAGTTGGAAGACGAACTCATCTTTGGAGGAACTCACGGGAGAGGAAGTCTGCCAGTGAGTTATCTGTCCCCTTTATATACTTGATATCAAAATCAAATGCAGAAATCAAACCTTGCCATCTGGCGAAAATCTGTTTGGAAACCAAATTGAGAACATCTTTAGTTAAAATGTCTTTTGCAGATTGGCAATCAATTTGTAATAGAAATTTTTGATTAATCAAATCATCTTGAAATTTCATGATGCACAATACGATCGCTAAAACTTCTTTTTTGACCGTAGAGTAATTCAATTGAGGAGAAGTCCAAATACCAGAATGGTATCGAACTAATTGAAAAGTAGAAGACTCAGGTAGACGCTGTTTAAGGATACCACCATACCCTAGATTGGACGCATCTGTTACTACTATTTTTAATGCATTGGGATCAGCAATTCCTAGACAAGGAAGACTTTTGACTTGTCGTTTGACTTGTCGGACTATGGAAGTATGGGCTTCAGTCCATGGGCTAGGATTTTTCTTAAGGCGAGAGTATAAGGGCTTAATCAAAACTCTAAGGCCTTGGTAAAAATCAGCAACATAATTTAAAGATCCAAGAAATCTTTGCAATTGGGTTTTATCCCGGATTTCATCTGGAAATTTGTCACCAAATTCAATTGTTCTTGATATTGGGGTAATCATACCATTGAAAATCTTATGACCTAAGAATCTAACATTTGTTTGAAACAAATTGATTTTGGTTGGAGATAAAACCAATCCATTCTTCTTAATACATTGTGCAAATTGGTAGAGATGTTTCCAGTGGGCTGGAACAGAATCAGAGAACACCAGTATATCATCGATATACACAATGGTGAACTGAGAGAATTGGGAGAGAATATCATTCATGATATTCTGGAACTCACTAGGAGCATTCTTGAGACCAAATGGCATAACATTCCACTCGTAATGTCCAAAGGGAACATTAAAAGCGATTTTATACCGATCTTTGGGATGGACCTGGATTTGCCAAAATCCAGATTTAAGATCAAATTTAGAAAACACACAAGCATTGTGTAGTCTCTTAAGAAGATCTCTTTGAGAAGGAATTGGATATCTAATCCATTGAAGAACCTGGTTTAGGGGTTTATAATTGATGACAAGACGAGGGCTGCCTCGTTCAAGCTCTGCAGCTTTATTAACATAAAAAGCAGCACAACTCCAAGGAGATTTAGAATCTCTAATGAGTCGTTTGGTTTTTAAGGAATGAATTTCTTGTTTGCAAAATTCCATAAGTTCGCTATTCATTTGAATAGGGCGAGCCTTTGTGGGAATTTTTCTTTCATCAAAACCTGGTTCATATGGGAGATGAACCATATGTTGAGATCTGTACCAAAATGCATTAGGAAGATTAGAACAGAGTTCTTCCTGCAAATGTTTTTGGTATTGAATGATTTGAGATTGAAGTTTAGGTTCACTGATCTGATCAGCTACCCATTTATATTCAATTTCTTGTTTGAGAAAGTTTAACTGCTGTTGTTTGCAGATTAAACGATTCAAAAACTTTTGTTTAGAAACTTGGTTAAGTTCATAAACTTCTGATTTAAACAAGAATGGGAATTCAACCTTCGTACCAAGAATGGTAGTTGAAATACCTTGTTTAGAAACAGAAAATGGAGAAATTGCATTTATAAAGGGCGTACCTAAAATCATCTTTTGTTCCATATTTTTGACAAGAAGAAAATGTTGCTTAATGCAAATTTTATCCTTACAAATATGGGCATTTGTTAATTTAAATGCTATTTGAAGCTTTGAGTTGTCTGTAGTATACAGACTTTGAGTTGTTTGTTTGAAGTATTGTACAGGTACAATACCTTCTTGAATACAATTCATATCAGCACCTGAATCGATCAAGGCAATGACTGATATGCTTGTTTCATTGTAAATGTTTAAAGTTATAGCCACATACCATTTTTGAATGGTAACAATATGTGGATTAACTTGTTTTTGATTTAAATTGCAAAGGAAATCTGCTTGTTTCTGTTTTGAAGAAGAGAGTGGCTGAGAAGAGGGACCTTCTGCATCATCTTTATCTTCTTTATCAGAAAAAGTGGGAAAATGATTTTCTTGCAACATTTGAATCTGAAGGTCAGTTAAATTTTGATGTTGTTTTAATTGATTGACTTCTTTCTTGAGATTGTTAACTTCATGCTGTAGGTCTGACAGACTAACAGGAGAAGCACTTATTTTGGTTTGATTAAACCTTCTAATGATTTCTCTGTGATCATAAAAAGATGTGATCACGTCAGGAGGAGGTTTAGTTTGTGAAATTGAATTCTTAATGTGTTGAAGATATTCAGTCTTCATTTGAGGATCATCAATCTTATCAACAAAATCTAACAGTATTTGTGACTACTTGTTTTGAGATAACATATTGATTTTGGGTTTCGCAGAAAGATGGCACAAACATGCACCAGGATTACAATCACATGATTGTTCAGAAGAATCAGAAGAATCAGAAGAATAATTGAGGTTATTCATCTGTAAATCTGGTTCAGATGATTCGGAGTCTGAATCTATCAGACAATTGAGAAAAACCTTTTTCATTGATTTAGGAACATCTAAGGCTTGGACCTTTTGGGCTGTTCTACACTGCTTTGCATAATGGCCGGGTTGACCACACTTAAAGCAAACAGGCCTAGAGGTAGATCCTTTTTGAAAGGGCTTGGACTTATGAGTCCCATGTTTCTTGGGCTTGCTATAGTACTGTTCTACAGGCTTAGCAGGCTTTGGGCCATAAGGCTTTTTTGTTTTGAAGTGACGGGCCGGGTTGGACCGATACTTCTGTTTGGATGTCAAATGGGCTTTAGAATTCAGATGGGTTGGATATCTGAAATCATCAAATCCATACTGTTGACAGAAGTCACCTAATTCTTTAGGTCCATAAATGTGCTGTTTCTTTAATTGCTTTTTTAATTTTAATTCATTACAAATTTGAAGGGCGCATTTATTAATAAACGCAATTAAATCACCAAAGGTGAGAAGATCGTACTTTATATCACCTCCATGCTGTTCTTGGAGTTTAGTACGAATGGTTTCAGCAAAGATTTCAGGAAGGCCTGAAATAAACTTACGTTTCCAAAATGGATTTGCTGCGTCAGTTTGAAGCATAACTCTTTTCATAAAGATATCTTTATAATACCTAAAATGACTGAGAGTTGGACACTTATGTGACATGAGCAAGTCCTTAGCTTTACCGTGGTATTCATTTGGATTTCCTAAGAAATGTCTCAGAATACTTTGAATCAAGGTAGGCACACTGTCTGGAATGAAAGTTTCTTGACCAAGATCATTTTCGACCTTGATTGGGTGGCCATCAGGACCAATCTTTTTAGCAAACAGAATTTCTTTTTTTTCATTAGTAGTGAGATAATTATCCCACCATCCTTTGATTAAACCGGAAAATCCTTGAATAATGATGGTTGCAATGGTGTGATCATCTTTGCCTTCTGCTCGATGAGTAGAAGCCATCATCACCATTTCTTGAGTAAGCTCAAGAATTGCATCCTCACTAATGCCATCAATATTCCAAATATACAATTCTTTTGGGGAAAAAGAACCAAAGGTTGAAGACTTCTTTCTTCAAACTGCATATCAGGGAATGAAGGTCTAGGATAGAAATTCCTAGATGTTGGCATTGGATTTTTCCATTTTGGGGTTTTGGATGCTGTCTTAGCATACCTAATTGGATTCGCCTGGTACGGGATATAATTTAATCTATCCAGTTCAGACATAGGATCAAAATCAGCACTTATGTCAGAATCACAGTCAGATCGGGCTGGATTAGACAAGGTATTGATTTTTAATCTTGATTCCATATTTAGAGCATCTAATTTTGCATCAATTGTTTTTAATAAGTTTGTTTTAGAAGAAAATGTGTTTGGCGCCAAAGGGAAAGGGTCAAGAATTTGAAAGTAAACATTTTGTTTCTTAAGTTCCTGTTCTTTGTTCACCTTTTCTTCTAATTGCTTCTTTTTCAGCTCGTTTGTTACAAGCTGGTCTTGAACCATTTTATCACCAAGTTCAGACAGAAGGAGGTTAGTATAATTATTCTGATGAATAATAGTGCTAACAAAATCTTCCGTTTGATGAGAAAAAGGAGAAGCAACATAATTTTGATTTGAAACTTTAAACTGGAGATCTGTCATAGGTGGTAGAACAGATCTTACAGTTTTCTTGTCTGTTGCAGTCCAGACTTTAGGGGTAACATTTAAAACATGAATTTGTGGAATGTGGACATTGAAGTACCAATCTAAGAAAGGTAGATTTTCTTTCAATTCCTCACAACATTCATAGAAAGATTTGCTAAATTCTTTGCGTTCAGATTCTGTTGTCTGAGCAATGAACTTTTCACGTCTTTCATCATTTTCTTGAGACAAAAAGTCTCTTTTGATTTTCTCTTTATCGAGTTTGAAGTTTGTTTTTAAACATTGAACCCTTGGAATCTGAAACTCCATTTCAGATTGTGTGGGTGATTGATTTGCTTCTGAAGTTTCAGGAACTTCAGTTTGATTGTAAATTGGTTGAGGAATCTGAGGATAATTAGGGTTTGTCCTAATATTCCTTAGATTAAGATGAGGAAGAGTTTCTGGAGTAGGAACTCTAGATTGAAATTGAGTAGGAGCAGTTCTGAATGATGGAGATTCAGAAGATCTGCGTCCTGATTGAAATTTAGAAGGATCAAGATCAGTAATGCGAAGATCACTGAACTGGAGTTTAACAGTCCCATCTGGGAGTGTCATGATCCTATCTATTTGACTTTGAGGAAGGCTTTTTGGAGCAGCAGCTCCTTCGATGATCCAGGTGTCAGGAAGTGTGACTTGATCCCATTGTATCGTTCTGGGTACGATAACATTGGTGTTCTGGTCATTGACTTCAAAAAGGATTGTGTGTCCTTTTTCATCAGCCTGAAGAGCACGAGGGCTCAATTGAGTTTTCATTGCTCTATAGGTGATCTTGTAGATCAGAGCAATAGGTTCAGAACCTTCAGCCATGTCAAAGCCTGAGGTCTGAATGTTCAGAGTGAGTGTCTCGAGAATGTTTGGGTCATTTAGAGACACAGAGAAGTTGGGGTAACAGTTAAAATAAACTGGACCCATTGAGAGTGAAAACTCTGCAATTCCAAGCAGAGAATCACCGAATCTGTTGTGCCTACAGTCGCGAAGAGCAACTAGAGCACAGGAGTCTAGTCCTAACCTGGTTAGAGGTTTAAGGGCTACTTGGATTAAGCCTAAATGAAGGTATTTGAAGTTTTCTTTAATTAAAGA
The DNA here is from genome assembly GCA_963556465.1 of Berberis vulgaris. Classification (NCBI taxonomy): domain Eukaryota; kingdom Viridiplantae; phylum Streptophyta; class Magnoliopsida; order Ranunculales; family Berberidaceae; genus Berberis; species Berberis vulgaris. The sequence goes on from OY747128.1 coordinate 59,821,765, forward strand.
ATTGATTGTTTTTGAAGACAAAAGCTGTTTTGAATCTAAAGATTTATTGATCGGTACTGTCTGTTCGACAATACTGATTAAATCTTCAGTTTTTGATGAAAATATAGAATGGGTGATTTTATAAATCTCTTTTTGGGGGATTACTGGTATAGACCAGTTTTGTAAATCATGTTCAACTTCAGGGATTCTACCCTCCATTTTGTTTGAAGAACTTGACCTAGAACTATTAGTTCTGGAAAGTCTTGAAAACAAAGACATCTTTTCAAAATTGCTTAAGGTTGGGGAGGAACATTGTACTCGGACCACCTACAGCTGGAACACCTAAGTGGGACCACCTAACCAAGATCAACCTCTGCGCACACCATGGCGACTTACACAAGATCTGGCTCCTAACGGCTGACCAACACTCATACGGCTTACCAACGCTATCAACGGCTGACCAACAGTACCTTAGACTCACAACCCTTCCCGGGGCAAAAAAGAAAAGGATGGCTCTGATACCAATTACTACCAGGATCTATAGTTTTCAATCATGAAATTCAAACTAGAAGATGGAGAATAAAAGGAACAAAGAAGAACACAAGAACAATACTTAACAGAGTATAAGGGAAGAAAGAAAGAAACCAGTAGAATAAAGGAGAGAAGAAGAATAAGATAAACATCAGATAACATAAGAATACAAGAATAATAAAAACTACTTCCATAAGAGGAATAGATTTTGAAGATCTTAACTTTAATCAACACAATCGATCGATCAAGCTCTAAGACAGTTTCCTGCTTTACACTTAGAGATACTCGAAGATCTTATCAGAGTGTGATCGTTCTTTTAAGTTAAGAGTTTTGAGAAGAAAAGAAAACAGAGATATATGTAAGAAAAGATGCTTATATATTTATAAGAAAATAAACTGAAAGTAATTAGAGACTTACAGGTGAAGAATGTACAAGAGGAAGATAGAGATGAAAGCTTACAATACTAGAGAGCTAAGGGATACAAGATAGGTTTGGGGTTCTAGAATCGTCTGTCTTGCTCCGGAAGAGCTTACATTTATTTATAGATAGAAGAGATGAGGAGATAAGGCTCCTCTTTGAGTGGAGGATGAGCTGTCGCTTGTCCTCATGTGTGAGTGGAGGTGGACTGTTGACATGTGATTCAACTATTCACCTTTTGACTGTCGGCATATACTATTGAAGATACTTCGACTGTAGCTGCACTAATTGAGTTGACTGTAGCTTCACGCGGATGCTTTTGTTAAAAGAAAAGATAATGCTGTCGGGTTGTCTGGAGACTGTGGCCGAAAGCATAATTGGACACTTGCGATGCTGGCAGATAATGCCTTTGGTAATAATGGACGTGGGTCCATATTACAGATCTTGAGGATCGATGACTCCATAGCAGTCATCTTCATTGAGATCAACTGTTTGATCTTCATCATCAGCTTCATCTGAACAAATCTGGGACAGAGTTTCGATGAGCTGAGCTCTGGTTGATTTAGCACCAATGGTCTGTAGAATCTGCTGCTTCAACTGTTTAACGTTGGAGGATGATTCTGATGGAGGAAGACCATGTTGCAACTGTGGAACAGGAGGTGTAGGAGACACCTCGTTTTTGGAGAAGAAGGCTGTTACACCTTCTTTGGTTACCTTAGAATGGTCGAACCTTTGCCACCATTTGACTTTGTAGCGTCGGCACAACCATGAAGGCTTTGATTTGGACAGAGCTCCTGGAGATTCAGGATTGGAACAAACATAGTCCCAACTCATGATCCAGGCAAGATTGAAACGGATAAAGAACCAGATAGAAAGAACCTGTTGATCAATAGGTTCAGGAGGCTGGTACTTGTCTCGAAAGATAGTCCATCCTTCTCTGACAGGGGAAGGAAGAATCTCAATAACAGGACCAAAGGAATTCCACCATTGATGTTGGAACCAAAATGGTAGGACTTTGGTATTGAACTTTTTGCAAAAAAGAAAGAACCATGAATGGCCCGATTGATGAGGACTGATAAGAAATGCTCTAGTCCAAGCATTCTTATAATCATAATAACTGTAAGTTTGAGGAACATAGCTCTGTGAGAGCCTCTTGTGAAAACGGGGATGTTGGCCCCATTCAGCTTCTGTCAGAACTTTGAAAATCTGACACTTGGAGAAAGTGATTCTGGATTTAGTATCATCATAGTGATGAGTGACACTAATCGAATCGGAGTCTACCAGAATAAATTCGTAGAATTCTCTGGTCTTGGTTGCATCAGACTCTTCATATTGTTGATCTGGAGAGTAAAGATGCCTTGAGATGGCTTGAGGATCAGAGATAAGAACTCTGAATTGAGGTTCAATCATACATAACAAATCCAGATTGGTTTTGTTAATGTATTGGAGAGGTGCCTGATTAGGCTTTGAAAAAGAAACCAAAGAACTCAACTCTTTTTCATGATCAAGAGCTGAATACTTCTGGGTTAATTGAAGGGCATAAGAAAGAGGGGCTGACTGCGGAGGAGCAGAAGGCTTCCTCGCATAACTTGCCTTTGATTTGGGCTTGGGAGATGAGTTAGAAGACGAACTCATCTTTGGAGAAACTCACGGGAGAGAAAGTCTGCCAATAAGTTGTCTGTCCCCTTTATATACTTGATATCAAAATCAAATGCAGAAATCAAACCTTGCCATCTGGCGAAAATCTGTTTGGAAACCAAATTGAGGACATCTTTAGTTAAAATATCTTTTGCAGATTGGCAATCAATTTGTAATAAAAATTTTTGATTAATCAAATCATCTTGAAATTTCATGATGCACAATACGATCGCTAAAACTTCTTTTTTGACCGTAGAGTAATTCAATTGAGTGGAAGTCCAAATACCAGAATGGTACCGAACTAATTGAATAGTAGAAGACTCAGGTAGACGCTGTTTCAGGATACCACCATACCCTAGATTGGACGCATCTGTTTCTACTATTTTGAATGCATTGGGATCTGCAATTCCTAGACAAGGAAGACTTTTGACTTGTCTTTTGACTTGACGGACTATGGAAGTATGGGCTTCAGTCCATGGGCTTGGATTTTTCTTAAGGCGAGAGTATAAGGGCTTAATCAGAACTCTAAGGCCTTGGTAAAAATCAGCAACATAATTTAAAGATCCAAGAAATCTTTGCAATTGGGATTTATCCCGGATTTCATCTGGAAATTTATCAGCAAATTCAATTGTTCTTGAAATTGGGGTAATCATACCATTGAAAATCTTATGACCTAAAAATCTAACATTTGTTTGAAACAAATTGATTTTGGTTGGGGATAAAACCAATCCATTCTTCTTAATACAATTTTCAAATTGGTAGAGATGTTTCCAGTGGGCTGGAACATAATCAGAGAACACCAGTATATCATCGATATACACAATGGTGAACTGAGAGAATTGGGAGAGAATATCATTCATGATATTCTGGAACTCACTAGGAGCATTCTTGAGACCAAATGGCATAACATTCCACTCGTAATGTCCAAAGGGAACATTAAAAGCGGTTTTATACCGATCTTTGGGATGGACCTGGATTTGCCAAAATCCAGATTTAAGATCAAATTTAGAAAATACACAAGCATTGTGTAGTCTCTTAAGAAGATCTCTTTGAGAGGGAATTGGATATCTAATCCATTGGAGAACCTGGTTTAGGGGTTTATAATTTATAACAAGACGAGGGCTGCCTCGTTCAAGCTCTGCAGCTTTATTGACATAAAAAACAGCACAACTCCAAGGAGATTTAGAATCTCGAATGAGTCGTTTGGCTTTTAAAGATTGAATTTCTTGTTTACAAAATTCCATAAGTTCGCTATTCATTTGAATAGGACGAGCCTTAGTGGGAATTTTTCTTTCATCAAAACCTGGTTCATAAGGGAGACGAACCACATGTTGAGATCTATACCAAAATGCATTAGGAAGATGAGAACAGAGTTCATCTTGCAGATGTTTTTGGTATTGAATGATTTGAGATTGAAGTTTAGGTTCACTGATCTGATCAGCTACCCGTTTATATTCAATTTCTTGTTTGAGAAAGTTTAACTGCTGTTGTTTGCAGATTAAACGATTAAAAAACTTTTGTTTAGAAACTTGGTTAAGTTCATAAACTTCTGATTTAAACAAGAATGGAAATTCAACCTTCGTACCAAGAATGGTAGTTGAAATACCTTGTTTAGAAACAGAAAATGGAGAAATTGCATTTATAAAGGGCGTACCTAAAATCATCTTTTGTTCCATATTTTTGACAAGAAGAAAATGTTGCTTAATGCAAATTTTATCCTTACAAATATGGGCATTTGTTAATTTAAATGCTATTTGAAGCTTTGAGTTGTCTGTAGTATACAGACTTTGAGTTGTTTGTTTGAAGTATTGTACAGGTACAATACCTTCTTGAATACAATTCATATCAGCACCTGAATCGATCAAGGCAATGACTGATATGCTTGTTTCATTGTAAATGTTTAAAGTTATAGCCACATACCATTTTTGAATGGTAACAATATGTGGATTAACTTGTTTTTGATTTAAATTGCAAAGGAAATCTGCTTGTTTCTGTTTTGAAGAAGAGAGTGGTTGAGAAGAGGGACCTTCTGCATCATCTTTATCTTCTTTATCAGAAAAAGTGGGAAAATGATTTTCTTGCAACATTTGAATCTGAAGGTCAGTTAAATTTTGATGTTGTTTTAATTGATTGACTTCTTTCTTGAGATTGTTAACTTCATGCTGTAGGTCTGACAGACTAACAGGAGAAGCACTTATTTTGGTTTGATTAAACCTTCTAATGATTTCTCTGTGATCATAAAAAGATGTGATCACGTCAGGAGGAGGTTTAGTTTGTGAAATTGAATTCTTAATGTGTTGAAGATATTCAGTCTTCATTTGAGGATCATCAATCTTATCAACAAAATCTAACAGTATTTGTGACTGCTTGTTTTGAGATAACATATTGATTTTGGGTTTCGCAGAAAGATGGCATAAACATGCACCAGGATTACAATCACATGATTGTTCAGAAGAATCAGAAGAATCAGAAGAATAATTGAGGTTATTCATCTGTAAATCTAGTTCAGATGATTCGGAGTCTGAATCTATCAGACAATTGAGAAAAACCTTTTTCATTGATTTCGGAACATCTAAGGCTTGGACCTTTTGGGCTGTTCTACACTGCTTTGCATAATGGCCGGGTTGACCACACTTAAAGCAAACAGGCCTAGAGGTAGATCCTTTTTGAAAGGGCTTGGACTTATGAGTCCCATGTTTCTTGGGCTTGCTATAGTACTGTTCTACAGGCTTAGCAGGCTTTGGGCCATAAGGCTTTTTTGTTTTGAAGTGACGGGCCGGGTTGGACCGATACTTCTGTTTGGATGTCAAATGGGCTTTAGAATTCAGATGGGTTGGATATCTGAAATCATCAAATCCATACTGTTGACAGAAGTCACCTAATTCTTTAGGTCCATAAATGTGCTGTTTCTTTAATTGCTTTTTTAATTTTAATTCATTACAAATTTGAAGGGCGCATTTATTAATAAACGTAATTAAATCACCAAAGGTGAGAAGATCGTACTGTATATCACCTCCATGCTGTTCTTGGAGTTTAGTACGAATGGTTTCAGCAAAGATTTCAGGAAGGCCTGAAATAAACTTACGTTTCCAAAATGGATTTGCTGCGTCAGTTTGAAGCATAACTCTTTTCATAAAGATATCTTTATAATACCTAAAATGACTGAGAGTTGGACACTTATGTGACATGAGCAAGTCCTTAGCTTTACCTTGGTATTCATTTGGATTTCCTAAGAAATGTCTCAGAATACTTTGAATCAAGGTAGGCACACTGTCTGGAATGAAAGTTTCTTGACCAAGATCATTTTCGACCTTGATTGGGTGGCCATCAGGACCAATCTTTTTAGCAAACAGAATTTCTGTTTTTTCATTAGTAGTGAGATAATTATCCCACCATCCTTTGATTAAACCGGAAAATCCTTGAATAATGATGGTTGCAATGGTGTGATCATCTTTGCCTTCTGCTCGATGAGTAGAAGCCATCATCACCATTTCTTGAGTAAGCTCAAGAATTGCATCCTCACTAATGCCATCAATATTCCAAATATACAATTCTTTTGGGGAAAAAGAACCAAAGGTTTGAAGACTTCTTTCTTCAAACTGCATATCAGGGAATGAAGGTCTAGGATAGAAATTCCTAGATGTTGGCATTGGATTTTTCCATTTTGGGGTTTTGGATGCTGTCTTAGCATGCCTAATTGGATTCGCCTGGTACGGGATATAATTTAATCTATCCAGTTCAGACATAGGATCAAAATCAGCACTTATGTCAGAATCACAGTCAGATCGGGCTGGATTAGACAAGGTATTGATTTTTAATCTTGATTCCATATTTAGAGCATCTAATTTTGCATCAATTGTTTTTAATAAGTTTGTTTTAGAAGAAAATGTGTTTGGCGCCAAAGGGTCAGGAATTTGAAAGTAAACATTTTGTTTCTTCAATTCTTGTTCTTTGTTCACCTTTTCTTCTAATTGCTTCTTTTTCAGCTCGTTTGTTACAAGCTGGTCTTGAACCAGTTTATCACCAAGTTCAGATAATAAGAGGTTAGTATAATTATTCTGGTGAATAAGAGTACTAACATAATCATCAGTTTGATGAGAAAAAGGAGAAGCAATATAATTTTGATTTGAAACTTTAAACTGGAGATCTACCATGGGAGGTAAGACAGATCTTACAGTTTTCTTGTCTGTTGCAGTCCAGACTTTGGGTGTTACATTTAACACATGAATTTGTGGAATGTGGACATTGAAATACCAATCTAAGAAAGGTAGATTTTCTTTCAATTCCTCACAACATTCATAGAAAGATTTACTAAGTTCTTTGCGTTCTGACTCAGTTGTCTGAGCAATGAACTTTTCACGTCTTTCATCATTTTCAGGAGACAAGAAGTCTTGTTTGATTTTTTCTTTATCAAGTTTGAAGGTTTTCTTTAAACATTGAACCCTAGGAATCTGAAACTCCATTTCAGATTGTGTGGGTGATTGATTTACTTCTGAAGTTTCAGGAACTTCAGTTTGATTGTAAATTGGTTGCGGGATCTGTGGATAATTAGGGTGTGTCCTAATATTCCTAATATTCAGATGAGGAAGAGTTTCTGGAGTAGGAACTCTAGATTGAAATTGAGTAGGAGCAGTTCTGAATGATGGAGATTCAGAAGATCTGCGTCCTGATTGGAAATTAGAAGGATCAAGATCAGTAATGCAAAGATCACTGAAATGAAGTTTAACAGTCCCATCTGGGAGTGTCATGATCCTGTCTATTTGACTTTGAGGAAGGCTTTTTGGAGCAGCAGCTCCTTCGATGATCCAGGTGTCAGGAAGTGTGACTTGATCCCATTGTATCGTTCTGGGTACGATAACATTGGTGTTCTGGTCATTGACTTCAAAAAGGATTGTGTGTCCTTTTTCATCAGCCTGAAGAGCACGAGGGCTCAATTGAGTTTTCATTGCTCTATAGGTGATCTTGTAGATCAGAGCAATAGGTTCAGAACCTTCAGCCATGTCAAAGCCTGAGGTCTGAATGTTCAGAGTGAGTGTCTCGAGAATGTTTGGGTCATTTAGAGACACAGAGAAGTTGGGGTAACAGTTAAAATAAACTGGACCCATTGAGAGTGAAGACTCTGCAATTCCAAGCAGAGAATCACCGAATCTGTTGTGCCTACAGTCGCGAAGAGCAACTAGAGCACAGGTGTCTAGTCCTAACCTGGTTAGAGGTTTAAGGGCTACTTGGATTAAACCTAAATGAAGGTATTTGAAGTTTTCTTTAATTAAATAATTGATTGTTTTTGAAGAAAAAGCTGTTTTGAATCTAAAGATTTATTGATCGGTACTGTCTGTTCGACGATACTGATTAAATCTTCAGTTTTTGATGAAAATATAGAATGGGTGATTTTATAAATCTCTTTTTGGGGGATTACTGGTATAGACCAGTTTTGTAAATCATGTTCAACTTCAGGGATTCTACCCTCCATTTTGTTTGAAGAACTTGACCTAGAACTATTAGTTCTGGAAAGTCTTGAAAACAAAGACATCTTTTCAAATTTGCTTAAGGTTGGGGAGGAACACTGTACTCGGACCACCTACAGCTGGAACACCTAAGCAGGACCACCTAACCAAGATCACACTCTGCGCCCACCATGGCGACTTACACAAGATCTGGTTCCTAACGGCTGACCAACACTCATACGGCTTACCAACGCTATCAACGGCTGACCAACAGTACCTTAGACTCACAACCCCTGATACCAATTACTACCCAGGAATACTAGTTTTCAAGCAAGAAATTCAAACTAAGAGATGGAAGATAAAAGGGATAAAGAAGAACACAATAGAGTATAAGGGAAGACAGTCATAAACCAGTAGAATAAAGGAGAGAAGAAGAACAAGATGAGCATCAGATAACATAAAAATGCAAGAATGATAAAAACAATTTCCATTTTAAAAGATCTTAACTTTGATCACTACAATCGATCGATCAAGCTCTAAGACAGTGTCCTGTTTTACACTTAGAGATACTCGAAGATCTTATCAGAGTGTGATCGTTCTTTTAAGTTAAGAGTTTTGGGGAGAAAAGAAAACAGAGAGATAATAAGAAAAGATGCTTATATATATAAGAAAATAAACTGAAAATAATTACAGAGGAGCTGTAGAGACTTACAGGTGAAGAATGTACAAGGGGAAGATGGAGAGGAAAGCTTACAATACTAGAGAGCTAAGGGATACAAGATAGGTTTGGGGTTCTAGAATCGTCTGTCTTGCTCTGGAAGAGCTTACATTTATTTATAGATAGAAGAGATGAGGAGATAAGGCTCCTCTTTGAGTGGAGGATGAGCTGTCGCTTGTCCTCATGTGTGAGTGGAGGTGGATTGTTGACATGTGATTCAACTATTCACCTTTTGACTGTCGGCAGGTACTATTGAAGATACTTCGACTGTAGCTGCACTAATTGAGTTGACTGTAGCTTCACGCGGATGCTTTTGACAAAAAGAAAAGATAATGCTGTCGGGTTGTCTGGAGACTGTGGCCGAAAGCATAATTGGACACTTGTGATGCTGGCAAATAATGCCTTTGGTAATAATGGACGTGGGTCCATATTACAGATCTTGAGGATCGATGACTCCATAGCAGTCATCTTCATTGAGATCAACTGTTTGATCTTCGTTATCAGCTTCATCTGAACAAATCTGGGACAGAGTCTCGATGAGCTGGGCTCTAGTTGGTTTAGCACCAATGGTCTGTAGAATCTGCTGCTTCAACTGTTTAACGTTGGAGGATGATTCTGACGGAGGAGGACCAGGCTGCAATTGTGGAACAGGTGGTGTAGGAGACACCTCTTTCTTGGAGAAGAAGGCTGTGACACCTTCTTTGGTGACCTTAGAATGGTCGAACCTTTGCCACCATTTGACCTTGTAGCGACGGCACAACCATGAAGGCTTTGATTTGGAAAGAGCACCTGGAGACTCAGGGTTGGAACAAACATATTCCCAACTCATAATCCAGGCAAGATTGAAACGGATGAAGAACCAGATAGAAAGAACCTGTTGATCAATAGGTTCTGGTGGCTGGTACTTGTCTCTGAAGATATTCCATCCTTCTCGGACAGGGGAAGGAAGAATCTCAATAACTGGACCAAAGGAGTTCCACCATTGATGTTGAAACCAGAATGGAAGAACTTTGGCATTGAACTTTTTGCAGAAAAGAAATAACCATGAGTGGCCCGATTGATGAGGACTTATAAGAAATGCTCTAGTCCAAGCATTCTTATAATCATAATAACTGAAAGTTTGAGGAAAATAGCTGTGTGAGAGCCTCTTGTGAAAACGGGGATGTTGGCCCCATTCAGCTTCTGTCAGAACTTTGAAAATCTGACACTTGGAGAAGGTGATTCGAGATTTAGTGTCATCATAATGATGAGTAACACTAATCGAATCAGAGTCTACCAGAATAAATTCATAGAATTCTCTGGTCTTGGTTGCATCAGACTCTTCATATTGTTGATCTGGAGAGTAGAGATGCCTTGAGATAGATTGAGGGTCAGAGATAAGAACTCTGAATTGAGGTTCAACCATACATAACAAGTCCAGGTTGGTCTTGTTAATGTATTGGAGAGGTGCCTGATTAGGCTTTGGAAAAGAAACCAAAGAACTCAACTCTTTTTCATGATCAAGAGCTGAATACTTCTGGGTTAATGGAAGTGCATATGAAAGAGGGGCTGGCTGCGGAGGAGCAGAAGGCTTCTTCGCATAACTTGCCTTTGATTTGGGCTTGGGAGATGAGTTAGAAGAAGAACTCATCTCTGGAGAAACTCACGGGAGAGGAAGTCTGCCAATGAGTTATCTGCTCCCTTTATATACTTGATATCAAAATCAAATGCAGAAATCAAACCTTGCCATCTGGCGAAAATCTGTTTGGAAACCAAATTGAGGACATCTTTAGTTAAAATATCTTTTGCAGATTGGCAATCAATTTGTAATAAAAATTTTTGATTTATCAAATCATCTTGAAATTTCATGATGCACAATACGATCGCTAAAACTTCTTTTTTGACCGTAGAGTAATTGAGTTGAGTGGAAGTCCAAATACCAGAATGGTATCGAACTAAATGAATAGTAGAAGACTCAGGTAGACGCTGTTTAAGAATACCACCATACCCTAGGTTGGACGCATCTGTTTCTACTATTTTGAAGGCATAGGGATCTGCAATTCCTAAACAGGGCAGATGTTTGACTTGACGTTTGACTTGACGGACTATGGAAGTATGGGCTTCAGTCCATGGGCTTGGATTTTTCTTAAGGCGAGAGTATAAGGGCTTAATCAGAACTCTAAGGCCTTGGTAAAAATCAGCAACATAATTTAAAGATCCAAGAAATCTTTGCAATTGGGTTTTATCCCGGATTTCATCTGGAAATTTGTCAGCAAATTCAATTGTTCTTGAAATTGGGGTAATCATCCCATTGAAAATCTTGTGACCTAAAAATCTAACATTTGTTTGAAACAAATTGATTTTGGTTGGAGATAAAACCAATCCATTCTTCTTAATACATTGTTCAAATTGATAAAGATGTTTCCAGTGGGCTGAACAAACTCAGAGAACACCAGTATATCGTCGATATACACAATGGTGAATTGCGAGAATTGAGATAGAATATCATTCATGATATTCTGGAACTCACTAGGAGCGTTCTTGAGACCGAATGGCATAACATTCCACTCATAATGTCCAAAGGGAACATTAAAAGTGGTTTTATACCGATCTTTGGGATGAACCTGGATTTGCCAGAATCCAGATTTAAGATCAAATTTAGAGAAGACACAAGCATTGTGTAATCTCTTAAGAAGATCTCTTTGAGAAGGAATTGGATATCTTATCCATTGGAGAACCTGATTTAAAGGTTTATAATTGATTACAAGACGAGGGCTACCTCGTTCAAGCTCAGCAGCTTTATTAACATAAAAAGCAGCACAACTCCAAGGAGATTTAGAATCTCGAATGAGTCGTTTGGCTTTTAATTGATGAATTTCTTGTTTGCAAAATTCCATAAGTTCGCTATTCATTTGAATAGGGCGAGCCTTAGTGGGAATTTTTCTTTCATCAAAACCTGGTTCATAAGGGAGACGAACCACATGTTGAGATCTGTACCAAAATGCATTAGGAAGATTAGAACAGAGTTCATCTTGCAAATGTTTTTGGTATTGAATGATTTGAGATTGAAGTTTAGGTTCACTGATCTGATCAGCTACCCGTTTATATTCAATTTCCTGTTTGAGAAAGTTTAACTGCTGTTGTTTGCAGATTAAACGATTCAAAAACTTTTGTTTAGAAACTTGATTAAGTTCATAAACTTCTGATTTAAACAAGAATGGGAATTCAACCTTCGTACCAAGAATGGTAGTTGAAATACCTTGTTTAGAAACAGAAAATGGAGAAATTGCATTGATAAAGGGCGTACCTAAAATCATCTTTTGTTCCATGTTTTTGACAAGAAGAAAATGTTGCTTAATGCAAATTTTATCCTTGCATATATGGGCATTTGTTAATTTAAATGCTATTTGAAGCTTTGAATTGTCTGTAGTGTACAGACTTTGAGTTGTTTGTTTGAAGTATTGTACAGGAACAATACCTTCTTGAATACAATTCATATCAGCCCCTGAATCAATCAAGGCAATCACTGATATGCTTGTTTTATTGTAAATGTTTAAGGTTATAGCCACATACCATTTTTGAATGGTAACAATATGTGGATTAACCTGTTTGTTATTCAAATTGCAAAGGAAATCTACTTGTTTCTGCTTAGAAGAAGAGAGTGGCTGAGAAGAGGGACCTTCTACGTCATCTTCATCTTCTTTATCAGAAAAAGCGGGAAAATGATTTTCTTGCAACATTTGAATTTGAAGGTCAGTTAAATTTTGATGTTGTTTTAACTGATTAACTTCTTTTTTAAGGGTATTAACTTCATGCTGTAAATCGGATAGATTAACAGGAGAAGCACTTGATTTTGTTTGATTAAACCTTCTAATGATTTCACGGTGATCATAAAAAGATGTGATCACGTCAGGAGGAGGTTTAGTTTGTGAGATTGAATTCTTAATGTGTTGAAGATAATCAGTCTTCAGTTGAGTATTATCAATTTTATCAACAAAATCTAGCAATATTTGTGACTGCTTGTTTTGAGATAACATATTGATTTTGGGTTTCGCAGAAAGATGGCACAAACATGCACCAGGAGTACAATCACATGATTGTTCAGAGGAATCAGAAGAATAATTGAGGTTATTCATCTGTAGTTCTGGTTCAGAAGAATCGGAGTCTGAATCAATCAGACAATTGAGAAAAATCTTTTTCATTGATTTAGGAACATCTAAGGCTTGAACCTTTTGGGCTGTTCTACACTGCTTTGCATAATGGCTGGGCTGACCACACTTAAAGCAAACAGGCCTAGAGGTAGATCCTTTTTGAAAGGGCTTGGACTTATGAGTCCCATGTTTCTTGGGCTTGCTATAGTACTGTTCTACAGGCTTAGCAGGCTTTGGGCCATAAGGCTTTTTTGTTTTGAAGTGACGGGCCGGGTTGGACCGATACTTCTGTTTGGATGTCAAATGGGCTTTAGAATTCAGATGGGTTGGATATCTGAAATCATCGAATCCATACTGTTGACAGAAATCACCTAATTCTTTAGGTCCATAAATGTGTTGTTTCTTTAATTGCTTTTTTAATTTTAATTCATTACAAATTTGAAGGGCGCATTTATTAATAAACGCAATTAAATCACCAAAGGTGAGAAGATCGTACTGAATATCACCTCCATGCTGTTCTTGGAGTTTAGTACGAATGGTTTCAACAAAGATTTCAGGAAGACCTGAAATAAACTTACGTTTCCAGAATGGATTTGCTGCATCAGTCTGAAGCATAACTCTTTTCATGAAGATATCCTTGTAATATCTAAAATGACTAAGAGTTGGACACTTATGAGACATGAGCAAGTCCTTGGCTTTACCTTGGTATTCATTAGGATTTCCTAAGAAATGTCTCAGAATACTTTGAATTAAGGTAGGCACACTGTCTGGAATAAAAGTTTCTTGACCAAGATCATTTTCAACCTTGATTGGGTGACCATCAGGACCAATCTTTTTAGCAAACAGAATTTCTGTTTTTTCATTAGTAGTGAGATAATTATCCCACCATCCTTTGATTAAACCGGAAAATCCTTGGATAATGATGGTTGCAATGGTGTGATCATCTTTGCCTTCTGCTCGATGAGTAGAAGCCATCATCACCATTTCTTGAGTAAGCTCAAGAATTGCATCCTCACTAATGCCATCAATATTCCAAATATACAATTCTTTTGGAGAAAAAGAACCAAAGGTTTGAAGATTCCGTTCTTCAAACTGCATATCAGGGAATGAAGGTCTAGGATAGAAATTCCTAGATGTTGGCATTGGATTTTTACATTTTGGGGTTTTGGATGCTGTCTTAGCATGTCTAATTGGATTCGCCTGGTACAGGATATAGTTTAATCTATCCAGTTCAGACATAGGATCAAAATCAGCACTTATGTCGGAATCACAGTCAGATCTGGCTGGATTAGACAAGGTATTGATTTTTAATCTTGATTCCATGTTTAGAGCATCTAATTTTGCATCAATAACTTTTAATAAATTTGTTTTAGAAGAAAATGTGTTTGGCGCCAAAGGGTCAGGGATTTGAAAATAAACATTTTGTTTTTTCAATTCCTGTTCTTTGTTCACCTTTTCTTCTAATTGCTTCTTTTTCTGCTCGTTAGTTACAAGCTGGTCTTGAACCAGTTTATCACCAAGTTCAGATAATAAGAGGTTAGTATAATTATTCTGGTGAATAAGAGTACTAACATAATCATCAGTTTGATGAGAAAAAGGAGAAGCAATATAATTTTGATTTGAAACTTTAAACTGAAGGTCTACCATAGGAGGTAGAACTGATCTTACAGTTTTCTTGTCTGTTGCAGTCCAGACTTTGGGTGTTACATTTAACACGTGAATTTGTGGAATATGGACATTGAAATACCAATCTAAGAAAGGTAGATTTTCTTTCAATTCCTCACAACATTCATAGAAAGATTTGCTAAGTTCTTTGCGTTCAGATTCAGTTGTCTGAGCAATGAACTTTTCTCGTCTTTCATCATTTTCTGGAGACAAGAAGTCTCTTTTGATTTTCTCTTTATCGAGTTTGAAATTTGTTTTTAAACATTGAACCCTAGGAATCTGAAATTCCATTTCAGATTGTGTGGGTGATTGATTTGCTTATGAAGTTTCAGGAACTTCAGTTTGATTATAAATTGGTTGGGGAATCTGAGGATAATTAGGGTTTGTCCTAATATTTCTTAGATTAAGGTGAGGAAGAGTTTCTGGAGTAGGAACTCAAGATTGAAATTGAGTAGGAGCAGTTCTGAATGATGGAGATTCAGAAGATCTGCGTCCTGATTGGAATTTAGAAGGATCAAGATCAGTAATGCGAAGATCACTGAACTGAAGTTTAACAGTCCCATCTGGGAGTGTCATGATCCTGTCTATTTGACGTTGAGGAAGGCTTTTTGGAGCAGCAGCTCCTTCGATGATCCAGGTGTCAGGAAGTGTGACTTGATCCCATTGTATCGTTCTGGGTACGATAACATTGGTGTTCTGGTCATTGACTTCAAAAAGGATTGTGTGTCCTTTTTCATCAGCCTGAAGAGCACGAGGGCTCAATTGAGTTTTCATTGCTCTATAGGTGATCTTGTAGATCAGAGCAATAGGTTCAGAACCTTCAGCCATGTCAAAGCCTGAGGTCTGAATGTTCAGAGTGAGTGTCTCGAGAATGTTTGGGTCATTTAGAAACACAGAGAAGTTGGGGTAACAGTTAAAATAAACTGGACCCATTGAGAGTGAAGACTCTGCAATTCCAAGCAGAGAATCACCGAATCTGTTGTGCCTACAGTCGCGAAGAGCAACTAGAGCACCGTTGTCTAGTCCTAACCTGGTTAGAGGTTTAAGGGCTACTTGGATTAAACCTAAATGAAGGTATTTGAAGTTTTCTTTAATTAAAGAATTGATTGTTTTTGAAGACAAAAGCTGTTTTGAATCTAAAGATTTATTGATCGGTACTGTCTGTTCGACAATACTGATTAAATCTTCAGTTTTTGAAGAAAATATTGAATGGGTGATTTTATAAATCTCTTTTTGGGGGATTACTGGTATAGACCAGTTTTGTAAATCATGTTCAACTTCAGGGATTCTACCCTCCATTTTGTTTGAAGAACTTGACCTAGAACTAGTAGTTCTGGAAAGTCTTGAAAACAAAGACATCTTTTCAAATTTGCTTCAGGTTTGGGAGGAACACTGTACTCGGACCACCTACAGCTGGAACACCTAAGCAGGACCACCTAACCAAGATCACACTCTGCGCCCACCATGGCGACTCTGTTGGTCAGCCGTTGATAGCGTTGGTAAGCCGTATGAGTGTTGGTCAGCCGTTAGGAACCAGATCTTGTGTAAGTCGCCATGGTGGGCGCAGAGTGTGATCTTGGTTAGGTGGTCCTGCTTAGGTGTTCCAGCTGTAGGTGGTCCGAGTACAGTGTTCCTCCCCAACCTTAAGCAAATTTGAAAAGATGTCTTTGTTTTCAAGACTTTCCAGAACTAATAGTTCTAGGTCAAGTTCTTCAAACAAAATGGAGGGTAGAATCCCTGAAGTTGAACATGATTTACAAAACTGGTCTATACCAGTAATCCCCCAAAAAGAGATTTATAAAATCACCCATTCTATATTTTCATCAAAAACTGAAGATTTAATCAGTATTGTCGAACAGACAGTACCGATCAATAAATCTTTAGATTCAAAACAACTTTTGTCTTCAAAAACAATCAATTCTTTAATTAAAGAAAACTTCAAATACCTTCATTTAGGTTTAATCCAAGTAGCCCTTAAACCTCTAACCAGGTTAGGACTAGACACCTGTGCTCTAGTTGCTCTTCGCGACTGTAGGCACAACAGATTCGGTGATTCTCTGCTTGGAATTGCAGAGTCTTCACTCTCAATGGGTCCAGTTTATTTTAACTGTTACCCCAACTTCTCTGTGTCTCTAAATGACCCAAACATTCTCGAGACACTCACTCTGAACATTCAGACCTCAGGCTTTGACATGGCTGAAGGTTCTGAACCTATTGCTCTGATCTACAAGATCACCTATAGAGCAATGAAAACTCAATTGAGCCCTCGTGCTCTTCAGGCTGATGAAAAAGGACACACAATCCTTTTTGAAGTCAATGACCAGAACACCAATGTTATCGTACCCAGAACAATACAATGGGATCAAGTCACACTTCCTAACACCTGGATCATCGAAGGAGCTGCTGCTCCAAAAAGCCTTCCTCAAAGTCAAATAGACAGGATCATGACACTCCCAGATGGGACTGTTAAACTCCAGTTCAGTGATCTTCGCATTACTGATCTTGATCCTTCTAAATTTCAATCAGGACGCAGATCTTCTGAATCTCCATCATTCAGAACTGCTCCTACTCAATTTCAATCTAGAGTTCCTACTCCAGAAACTCTTCCTCATCTTAATCTAAGGAATATTAGGACAAACCCTAATTATCCTCAGATTCCTCAACCAATTTACAATCAAACTGAAGTTCCTGAAACTTCAGAAGCAAATCAATCACCCACACAATCTGAAATGGAGTTTCAGATTCCAAGGGTTCAATGTTTAAAAACAAACTTCAAACTCGATAAAGAGAAAATCAAAAGAGACTTTTTGTCTCAAGAAAATGATGAAAGACGTGAAAAGTTCATTGCTCAGACAACAGAATCTGAACGCAAAGAATTTAGCAAATCTTTCTATGAATGTTGTGAGGAATTGAAAGAAAATCTACCTTTCTTAGATTGGTACTTCAATGTCCACATTCCACAAATTCATGTTTTAAATGTTACCCCTAAAGTCTGGACTGCAACAGACAAGAAAACTGTAAGATCTGTTCTACCACCTATGACAGATCTCCAGTTTAAAGTTTCAAATCAAAATTATGTTGCTTCTCCTTTTTCTCATCAAACGGAAGATTTTTTTAGCACTATTATTCATCAGAATAATTATACTAACCTCCTTCTGTCTGAACTTGGTGATAAAATGGTTCAAGACCAGCTTGTAACAAACGAGCTGAAAAAGAAGCAATTAGAAGAAAAGGTGAACAAAGAACAGGAACTTAAGAAACAAAATGTTTACTTTCAAATTCCTGACCCTTTGGCGCCAAACACATTTTCTTCTAAAACAAACTTATTAAAAACAATTGATGCAAAATTAGATGCTCTAAATATGGAATCAAGATTAAAAATCAATACCTTGTCTAATCCAGCCCGATCTTCTCACCTTTGGTGATTTAATTGCGTTTATTAATAAATGCGCTCTTCAAATTTGTAATGAATTAAAATTAAAGAAACAATTAAAGAAACAGCATCTTTATGGACCTAAAGAATTAGGTGATTTCTGTCAACAATATGGATTTGATGATTTCAGATATCCTACCCATCTGAATTCTAAAGCCCATTTGACATCCAAACAGAAGTATCGGTCCAACCCGGCCCGTCACTTCAAAACAAAAAAGCCTTATGGCCCAAAGCCTGCTAAGCCTGTAGAACAGTACTATAGCAAGCCCAAGAAACATGGGACTCATAAGTCCAAGCCCTTTCAAAAAGGATCTACCTCTAGGCCTGTTTGCTTTAAGTGTGGTCAGCCCGGCCATTATGCAAAGCAGTGTAGAACAGCCCAAAAGGTCCAAGCCTTAGATGTTCCTAAATCAATGAAAAAGGTTTTTCTCAATTGTCTGATTAATTCAGACTCCGAATCATCTGAACCAGAACTACAGATGAATAACCTCAATTATTCTTCTGATTCTTCTGAACAATCATGTGATTGTAATCCTGGTGCATGTTTGTGCCATCTTTCTGCGAAACCCAAAATCAATATGTTATCTCAAAACAAGCAGTCACAAATACTGCTAGATTTTGTTGATAAAATTAATGACCCTCAAATAAAGACTGAATATCTTCAACACATAAGAAATTCAATCTCACAAACTAAACCTCCTCCTGACGTGATCACATCCTTTTATGATCACAGAGAAATCATTAGAAGGTTTAATCAAACAAAATCAAGTGCTTCTCCTGTTAATCTTTCCGATTTACAGCATGAAGTTAACACTCTTAAAAAAGAAGTTAATCAGTTAAAACAACATCAAAACTTAACTGACCTTCAGATTCAAATGTTGCAAGAAAATCATTTTCCCGCTTTTTCTGATAAAGAAGATAAAGATGATGTAGAAGGTCCTTCTTCTCAGCCACTCTCTTCTTCAAAACAGAAACAAGCAGATTTCCTTTGCAATTTAAATCAAAAACAAGTTAATCCACATATTGTTACCATTCAAAAATGGTATGTGGCTATAACTCTGAACATTTACAATGAAACAAGTATATCAGTAATCGCCTTGATCGATTCTGGTGCTGATATGAATTGTATTCAAGAAGGTATTGTACCTGTACAATACTTCAAACAAACAACTCAAAGTCTGTACGCTACAGACAATTCAAAGCTTCAAATAGCATTTAAATTAACAAATGCCCATATATGCAAGGACAAAATTTGCATTAAGCAACATTTTCTTCTTGTTAAAAATATGGAACAAAAGATGATTTTAGGTACGCCCTTTATAAATGCAATTTCTCCTTTTTCTGTTTCTAAACAAGGTATTTCAACTACCATTCTTGGTACGAAGGTTGAATTCCCATTCTTGTTTAAATCAGAAGTTTATGAACTTAACCAAGTTTCTAAACAAAAGTTTTTGAATCGTTTAATCTGCAAACAACAGCACTTAAACTTTCTCAAACAAGAAATTGAATATAAACGGGTAGCTGATCAGATCAGTGAACCTAAACTTCAATCTCAAATCATTCAATACCAAAAACATTTGCAGGAAGAACTCTGTTCTAATCTTCCTAATGCATTTTGGTACAGATCTCAACATATGGTTCATCTCCCATATGAACCAGGTTTTGATGAAAGAAAAATTCCCACAAAGGCTCGCCCTATTCAAATGAATAGCGAACTTATGGAATTTTGCAAACAAGAAATTCATTCCTTAAAAACCAAACGACTCATTAGAGATTCTAAATCTCCTTGGAGTTGTGCTGCTTTTTATGTTAATAAAGCTGCAGAGCTTGAACGAGGTAGCCCTCGTCTTGTCATCAATTATAAACCTCTCAATCAGGTTCTTCAATGGATTAGATATCCAATTCCTTCTCAAAGAGATCTTCTTAAGAGACTACACAATGCTTGTGTGTTTTCTAAATTTGATCTTAAATCTGGATTTTGGCAAATCCAGGTCCATCCCAAAGATCGATACAAAACTGCTTTTAATGTTCCCTTTGGACATTACGAGTGGAATGTTATGCCATTCGGTCTCAAGAACGCTCCTAGTGAGTTCCAGAATATCATGAATGATATTCTCTCTCAATTCTCTCAATTCACCATTGTGTATATCGATGATATACTGGTGTTCTCTGATTCTGTTCCAGCCCACTGGAAACATCTCTACCAATTTGCACAATGTATTAAGAAGAATGGATTGGTTTTATCTCCAACCAAAATCAATTTGTTTCAAACAAATGTTAGATTCTTAGGTCATAAGATTTTCAATGGTATGATTACCCCAATATCAAGAACAATTGAATTTGGTGACAAATTTCCAGATGAAATCCGGGATAAAACCCAATTGCAAAGATTTCTTGGATCTTTAAATTATGTTGCTGATTTTTACCAAGGCCTTAGAGTTTTGATTAAGCCCTTATACTCTCGCCTTAAGAAAAATCCTAGCCCATGGACTGAAGCCCATACTTCCATAGTCCGACAAGTCAAACGACAAGTCAAAAGTCTTCCTTGTCTAGGAATTGCTGATCCCAATGCATTAAAAATAGTAGAAACAGATGCGTCCAATCTAGGGTATGGTGGTATCCTTAAACAGCGTCTACCTGAGTCTTCTACTATTCAATTAGTTCGATACCATTCTGGTATTTGGACTTCTCCTCAATTGAATTACTCTACGGTCAAAAAAGAAGTTTTAGCGATCGTATTGTGCATCATGAAATTTCAAGATGATTTGATTAATCAAAAATTTCTATTACAAATTGATTGCCAATCTGCAAAAGACATTTTAACTAAAGATGTTCTCAATTTGGTTTCCAAACAGATTTTCGCCAGATGGCAAGGTTTGATTTCTGCATTTGATTTTGATATCAAGTATATAAAGGGGACAGATAACTCACTGGCAGACTTCCTCCCCCGTGAGTTCCTCCAAAGATGAGTTCGTCTTCCAACTCATCTCCCAAACCCAAATCAAAGGCAAGTTATGCGAAGAAGCCTTTTGCTCCTCCGCAGCCAGCCCCTCTTTCTTATGCCCTTCAATTAACCCAGAAGTATTCAGCTCTTGATCATGAAAAAGAGTTGAGTTCTTTGGTTTCTTTTCCAAAGCCTAATCAGGCACCTCTCCAATACATCAACAAAACCAATCTGGATTTGTTATGTATGGTTGAACCTCAATTCAGAGTTCTAATCTCTGATCCTCAAGCCATCTCGAGGCATCTTTACTCTCCAGATCAACAATATGAAGAGTCTGATGCAACCAAGACCAGAGAATTCTATGAATTTATTCTGGTAGACTCCGATTCGATTAGTGTCACTCATCACTATGATGATACTAAATCTCGAATCACCTTCTCCAAGTGTCAGATTTTCAAAGTTCTGACAGAAGCTGAATGGGGCCAACATCCCCGTTTTCATAAGAGGCTCTCACAGAGCTATGTTCCTCAAACTTACAGTTATTATGATTATAAGAATGCTTGGATCAGAGCATTTCTTATCAGTCCTCATCAATCGGGCCACTCTTGGTTCCTTCTTTTCTGTAAAAAGTTCAATGCCAAAGTCCTACCATTTTGGTTCCAACATCAATGGTGGAATTCCTTTGGTCCTGTTATTGAGATTCTTCCTTCCCCTGTCAGAGAAGGATGGAATATCTTCAAAGAGAAGTACCAGCCTCCTGAACCTATTGATCAACAGGTTCTTTCTATCTGGTTCTTTATCCGTTTCAATCTTGCCTGGATTATGAGTTGGGAATATGCATGTTCCAACCCTGAGTCTCCAGGAGCTCTTTCAAAATCAAAGCCCTCATGGTTGTGCCGTCGCTACAAAGTCAAATGGTGGCAAAGGTTTGACCATTCTAGGGTCACTAAAGAAGGTGTAACAGCCTTCTTCTCCAAAAAAGAGGTGTCTCCTACACCTCCTGTTCCACAATTGCAGCCTCCTCCGTCAGAATCATCCTCCAACGTTAAACAGTTGAAGCAGCAGATTCTACAGACCATTGGTGCTAAACCAACCAGAGCTCAGCTCATCGAAACTTTGTCCCAGATTTGTTCAGATGAAGCTGATGATGAAGATCAAACAGTTGATCTCAATGAAGATGACTGCTATGGAGTCATCGATCCTCAAGATCTGTAATATGGACCCACGTCCATTATTACCAAAGGCAGCATCTGCCAACACCACAAGCCAACAAAAATGCTTTCGGCCACAGTCCACAGACAGCCCGACAGCATTATCTTTCCTTTATCAAAGGCATCCGCGTGACGCCACAGTACCTTCAATTAGTGCAGCTACAGTCGAAGCATCTTCAACAGTACCTGCCGACAGTCAAAAGGTGAATAGTTGAATCACATGTCAACAGTCCACCTCCACTCACACATGAGGACAAGCGACAGCTCATCCTCCACTCAAAGAGGAGCCTTATCTCCTCATCTCTTCCATCTATAAATAAATGTAAGCTCTCTCAGAGCTAGACAGACGATTCTAGAACCCCAAACCTATCTTGTATCCCTTAGCTCTCTAGTATTGTAAGCTTTCATCTCTATCTTCCTCTTGTACATTCTTCACCTGTAAGTCTCTAATTACTTTCAGTTTATTTTCTTATAAATATATAAGCATCTTTTCTTACATATATTTTTGTTTTCTTTTCTTCTCAAAACTCTTAACTTAAAAGAACGATCACACTCTGATAAGATCTTCGAGTATCTCTAAGTGTAAAGCAGGAAACTGTCTTAGAGCTTGATCGATCGATTGTGTTGATCAAAGTTAAGATCTGTAAAATCTATTTCTCTTATGGAAGTAGTTTTTATAATTCTTGCATGTTTATGTTATCTGATGTTCATCCTATTCTTCTTCTCTCCTTTATTCTACTGGTTTCTTTCTTTCTTCCCTTATACTCTGTTATTCATTATTATTGTGTTCTTCTTTATCCCTTCTATTCTCCATCTTCTAGTTTGAATTTCGTGATTGAAAACTAGTAAGGATTACTAGTTTTCAAGCAAGAAATTCAAACAAGAAGATGAAGGATAAAAGGAACAAAGAAGAACACAAGAACAATACTTAACAGAGTATAAGGGAAGAAAGAAAGAAACCAGTAGAATAAAGGAGAGAAGAAGAACAGGATGAACATTAGATAACATAAACATGCAAGAATTATAAAAACTACTTCCATAAGAGAAATAGATTTTAAAGATCTTAACTTTGATCAACACAATCGATCGATCAAGCTCTAAGACAGTTTCCTGCTTTACACTTAGAGATACTCGAAGATCTTATCAGAGTGTGATCGTTCTTTTAAGTTAAGAGTTTTGAGAAGAAAAGAAAACAGAGATATATGTAAGAAAAGATGCTTATATATTTATAAGAAAATAAACTGAAAGTAATTAGAGACTTACAGGTGAAGAATGTACAAGAGGAAGATAGAGAGGAAAGCTTACAATACTAGAGAGCTAAGGGATACAAGATAGGTTTGGGGTTCTAGAATCGTCTGTCTAGCTCTGAGAGAGCTTACATTTTTTTATAGATGGAAGAGATGAGGAGATAAGGCTCCTCTTTGAGTGGAGGATGAGCTGTCGCTTGTCCTCATGTGTGAGTGGAGGTGGATTGTTGACATGTGATTCAACTATTCACCTTTTGACTGTCGGCAGGTACTGTTGAAGATGCTTCGACTGTAGCTGCACTAATTGAAGGTACTGTGGCGTCACGCGGATGCCTTTGATAAAGGAAAGATAATGCTGTCGGGCTGTCTGTGGACTGTGGCCGAAAGCATTTTTGTTGGCTTGTGGTGTTGGCAGATGCTGCCTTTGGTAATAATGGACGTGGGTCCATATTACAGATCTTGAGGATCGATGACTCCATAGCAGTCATCTTCATTGAGATCAACTGTTTGATCTTCATCATCAGCTTCATCTGAACAAATCTGGGACAGAGTTTCGATGAGCTGAGCTATGGTTGGTTTAGCACCAATGGTCTGTAGAATCTGCTGCTTCAACTGTTTAACGTTGGAGGATGATTCTGACGGAGGAGGCTGCAATTGTGGAACAGGAGGTGTAGGAGACACCTCTTTTTTGGAGAAGAAGGCTGTTACACCTTCTTTGGTGACCCTAGAATGGTTAAACCTTTGCCACCATTTGACTTTGTAGCGACGGCACAACCATGAGGGCTTTGATTTTGAAAGAGCTCCTGGAGACTCAGGGTTGGAACATGCATATTCCCAACTCATAATCCAGGCAAGATTGAAAGGGATAAAGAACCAGATAGAAAGAACCTGTTGATCAATAGGTTCAGGAGGCTGGTACTTCTCTTTGAAGATATTCCATCCTTCTCTGACAGGGGAAGGAAGAATCTCAATAACAGGACCAAAGGAATTCCACCATTGATGTTGGAACCAAAATGGTAGGACTTTGGCATTGAACTTTTTACAGAAAAGAAAGAACCAAGAGTGGCCCGATTGATGAGGACTGATAAGAAATGCTCTGATCCAAGCATTCTTATAATCATAATAACTGTAAGTTTGAGGAACATAGCTCTGTGAGAGCCTCTTATGAAAACGGGGATGTTGGCCCCATTCAGCTTCTGTCAGAACTTTGAAAATCTGACACTTGGAGAAGGTGATTCGAGATTTAGTATCATCATAGTGATGAGTGACACTAATCGAATCGGAGTCTACCAGAATAAATTCGTAGAATTCTCTGGTCTTGGTTGCATCAGACTCTTCATATTGTTGATCTGGAGAGTAAAGATGCCTCGAGATGGCTTGAGGATCAGAGATTAGAACTCTGAATTGAGGTTCAACCATACATAACAAATCCAGATTGGTTTTGTTGATGTATTGGAGAGGTGCCTGATTAGGCTTTGGAAAAGAAACCAAAGAACTCAACTCTTTTTCATGATCAAGAGCTGAATACTTCTGGGTTAATTGAAGGGCATAAGAAAGAGGGGCTGGCTGCGGAGGAGCAAAAGGCTTCTTTGCAGAACTTGCCTTTGATTTGGGTTTGGGAGATGAGTTGGAAGACGAACTCATCTTTGGAGGAACTCACAGGAGAGGAAGTCTGCCAGTGAGTTATCTGTCCCCTTTATATACTTGATATCAAAATCAAATGCAGAAATCAAACCTTGCCATCTGGCGAAAATCTGTTTGGAAACCAAATTGAGAACATCTTTAGTTAAAATGTCTTTTGCAGATTGGCAATCAATTTGTAATAGAAATTTTTGATTAATCAAATCATCTTGAAATTTCATGATGCACAATACGATCGCTAAAACTTCTTTTTTGACCGTAGAGTAATTCAATTGAGGAGAAGTCCAAATACCAGAATGGTATCGAACTAATTGAAAAGTAGAAGACTCAGGTAGACGCTGTTTAAGGATACCACCATACCCTAGATTGGACGCATCTGTTACTACTATTTTTAATGCATTGGGATCAGCAATTCCTAGACAAGGAAGACTTTTGACTTGTCGTTTGACTTGTCGGACTATGGAAGTATGGGCTTCAGTCCATGGGCTAGGATTTTTCTTAAGGCGAGAGTATAAGGGCTTAATCAAAACTCTAAGGCCTTGGTAAAAATCAGCAACATAATTTAAAGATCCAAGAAATCTTTGCAATTGGGTTTTATCCCGGATTTCATCTGGAAATTTGTCACCAAATTCAATTGTTCTTGATATTGGGGTAATCATACCATTGAAAATCTTATGACCTAAGAATCTAACATTTGTTTGAAACAAATTGATTTTGGTTGGAGATAAAACCAATCCATTCTTCTTAATACATTGTGCAAATTGGTAGAGATGTTTCCAGTGGGCTGGAACAGAATCAGAGAACACCAGTATATCATCGATATACACAATGGTGAACTGAGAGAATTGGGAGAGAATATCATTCATGATATTCTGGAACTCACTAGGAGCATTCTTGAGACCAAATGGCATAACATTCCACTCGTAATGTCCAAAGGGAACATTAAAAGCGGTTTTATACCGATCTTTGGGATGGACCTGGATTTGCCAAAATCCAGATTTAAGATCAAATTTAGAAAATACACAAGCATTGTGTAGTCTCTTAAGAAGATCTCTTTGAGAGGGAATTGGATATCTAATCCATTGGAGAACCTGGTTTAGGGGTTTATAATTTATAACAAGACGAGGGCTGCCTCGTTCAAGCTCTGCAGCTTTATTGACATAAAAAGCAGCACAACTCCAAAGAGATTTAGAATCTCGAATGAGTCGTTTGGCTTTTAAAGATTGAATTTCTTGTTTACAAAATTCCATAAGTTCGCTATTCATTTGAATAGGACGAGCCTTAGTGGGAATTTTTCTTTCATCAAAACCTGGTTCATAAGGGAGACGAACCACATGTTGAGATCTATACCAAAATGCATTAGGAAGATGAGAACAGAGTTCATCTTGCAGATGTTTTTGGTATTGAATGATTTGAGATTGAAGTTTAGGTTCACTGATCTGATCAGCTACCCGTTTATATTCAATTTCTTGTTTGAGAAAGTTTAACTGCTGTTGTTTGCAGATTAAACGATTCAAAAACTTTTGTTTAGAAACTTGGTTAAGTTCATAAACTTCTGATTTAAACAAGAATGGAAATTCAACCTTCGTACCAAGAATGGTAGTTGAAATACCTTGTTTAGAAACAGAAAATGGAGAAATTGCATTTATAAAGGGCGTACCTAAAATCATCTTTTGTTCCATATTTTTGACAAGAAGAAAATGTTGCTTAATGCAAATTTTATCCTTACAAATATGGGCATTTGTTAATTTAAATGCTATTTGAAGCTTTGAGTTGTCTGTAGTATACAGACTTTGAGTTGTTTGTTTGAAGTATTGTACAGGTACAATACCTTCTTGAATACAATTCATATCAGCACCTGAATCGATCAAGGCAATGACTGATATGCTTGTTTCATTGTAAATGTTTAAAGTTATAGCCACATACCATTTTTGAATGGTAACAATATGTGGATTAACTTGTTTTTGATTTAAATTGCAAAGGAAATCTGCTTGTTTCTGTTTTGAAGAAGAGAGTGGCTGAGAAGAGGGACCTTCTGCATCATCTTTATCTTCTTTATCAGAAAAAGTGGGAAAATGATTTTCTTGCAACATTTGAATCTGAAGGTCAGTTAAATTTTGATGTTGTTTTAACTGATTGACTTCTTTCTTGAGATTGTTAACTTCATGCTGTAGGTCTGACAGACTAACAGGAGAAGCACTTATTTTGGTTTGATTAAACCTTCTAATGATTTCTCTGTGATCATAAAAAGATGTGATCACGTCAGGAGGAGGTTTAGTTTGTGAAATTGAATTCTTAATGTGTTGAAGATATTCAGTCTTCATTTGAGGATCATCAATCTTATCAACAAAATCTAACAGTATTTGTGACTGCTTGTTTTGAGATAACATATTGATTTTGGGTTTCGCAGAAAGATGGCATAAACATGCACCAGGATTACAATCACATGATTGTTCAGAAGAATCAGAAGAATCAGAAGAATAATTGAGGTTATTCATCTGTAAATCTGGTTCAGATGATTCGGAGTCTGAATCTATCAGACAATTGAAAAAAACCTTTTTCATTGATTTAGGAACATCTAAGGCTTGGACCTTTTGGGCTGTTCTACACTGCTTTGCATAATGGCCAGGTTGACCACACTTAAAGCAAACAGGCCTAGAGGTAGATCCTTTTTGAAAGGGCTTGGACTTATGAGTCCCATGTTTCTTGGGCTTGCTATAGTACTGTTCTACAGGCTTAGCAGGCTTTGGGCCATAAGGCTTTTTTGTTTTGAAGTGACGGGCCGGGTTGGACCGATACTTCTGTTTGGATGTCAAATGGGCTTTAGAATTCAGATGGGTTGGATATCTGAAATCATCAAATCCATACTGTTGACAGAAGTCACCTAATTCTTTAGGTCCATAAATGTGCTGTTTCTTTAATTGCTTTTTTAATTTTAATTCATTACAAATTTGAAGGGCGCATTTATTAATAAACGCAATTAAATCACCAAAGGTGAGAAGATCGTACTGTATATATCACCTCCATGTTGTTCTTGGAGTTTAGTACGAATGGTTTCAGCAAAGATTTCAGGAAGGCCTGAAATAAACTTACGTTTCCAAAATGGATTTGCTGCGTTAGTTTGAAGCATAACTCTTTTCATAAAGATATCTTTATAATACCTAAAATGACTGAGAGTTGGACACTTATGTGACATGAGCAAGTCCTTAGCTTTACCTTGGTATTCATTTGGATTTCCTAAGAAATGTCTCAGAATACTTTGAATCAAGGTAGGCACACTATCTGGAATGAAAGTTTCTTGACCAAGATCATTTTCGACCTTGATTGGGTGGCCATCAGGACCAATCTTTTTAGCAAACAGAATTTCTGTTTTTTCATTAGTAGTGAGATAATTATCCCACCATCCTTTGATTAAACCGGAAAATCCTTGAATAATGATGGTTGCAATGGTGTGATCATCTTTGCCTTCTGCTCGATGAGTAGAAGCCATCATCACCATTTCTTGACTAAGCTCAGAATTGCATCCTCACTAATGCCATCAATATTCCAAATATACAATTCTTTTGGGGAAAAAGAACCAAAGGTTTGAAGACTTCTTTCTTCAAACTGCATATCAGGGAATGAAGGTCTAGGATAGAAATTCCTAGATGTTGGCATTGGATTTTTCCATTTTGGGGTTTTGGATGCTGTCTTAGCATGCCTAATTGGATTCGCCTGGTACGGGATATAATTTAATCTATCCAGTTCAGACATAGGATCAAAATCAGCACTTATGTCAGAATCACAGTCAGATCGGGCTGGATTAGACAAGGTATTGATTTTTAATCTTGATTCCATATTTAGAGCATCTAATTTTGCATCAATTGTTTTTAATAAGTTTGTTTTAGAAGAAAATGTGTTTGGCGCCAAAGGGTCAGGAATTTGAAAGTAAACATTTTGTTTCTTAAGTTCCTGTTCTTTGTTCACCTTTTCTTCTAATTGCTTCTTTTTCAGCTCGTTTGTTACAAGCTGGTCTTGAACCATTTTATCACCAAGTTCAGACAGAAGGAGGTTAGTATAATTATTCTGATGAATAATAGTGCTAACA
Organism: Berberis vulgaris; assembly: GCA_963556465.1. Lineage (NCBI taxonomy): Eukaryota > Viridiplantae > Streptophyta > Magnoliopsida > Ranunculales > Berberidaceae > Berberis > Berberis vulgaris. Next base: position 59,850,850 of record OY747128.1, read on the forward strand.
AAATCTTCCGTTTGATGAGAAAAAGGAGAAGCAACATAATTTTGATTTGAAACTTTAAACTGGAGATCTGTCATAGGTGGTAGAACAGATCTTACAGTTTTCTTGTCTGTTGCAGTCCAGACTTTAGAGGTAACATTTAAAACATGAATTTGTGGAATGTGGACATTGAAGTACCAATCTAAGAAAGGTAGATTTTCTTTCAATTCCTCACAACATTCATAGAAAGATTTGCTAAATTCTTTCCGTTCAGATTCTGTTGTCTGAGCAATGAACTTTTCACGTCTTTCATCATTTTCTTGAGACAAAAAGTCTTTTTTGATTTTCTCTTTATCGAGTTTGAAGTTTGTTTTTAAACATTGAACCCTTGGAATCTGAAACTCCATTTCAGATTGTGTGGGTGATTGATTTACTTCTTAAGTTTCAGGAACTTCAGTTTGATTGTAAATTGGTTGCGGGATCTGTGGATAATTAGGGTGTGTCCTAATATTCCTAAGATTCAGATGAGGAAGAGTTTCTGGAGTAGGAACTCTAGATTGAAATTGAGTAGGAGCAGTTCTGAATGATGGAGATTCAGAAGATCTGCGTCCTGATTGGAAATTAGAAGGATCAAGATCAGTAATGCGAAGATCACTGAACTGAAGTTTAACAGTCCCATCTGGGAGTGTCATGATCCTGTCTATTTGACTTTGAGGAAGGCTTTTTGGAGCAGCAGCTCCTTCGATGATCCAGGTGTCAGGAAGTGTGACTTGATCCCATTGTATCGTTCTGGGTACGATAACATTGGTGTTCTGGTCATTGACTTCAAAAAGGATTGTGTGTCCTTTTTCATCAGCCTGAAGAGCACGAGGGCTCAATTGAGTTTTCATTGCTCTATAGGTGATCTTGTAGATCAGAGCAATAGGTTCAGAACCTTCAGCCATGTCAAAGCCTGAGGTCTGAATGTTCAGAGTGAGTGTCTCGAGAATGTTTGGGTCATTTAGAGACACAGAGAAGTTGGGGTAACAGTTAAAATAAACTAGACCCATTGAGAGTGAAGACTCTGCAATTCCAAGCAGAGAATCACCGAATCTGTTGTGCCTACAGTCGCGAAGAGCAACTAGAGCACAGGTGTCTAGTCCTAACCTGGTTAGAGGTTTAAGGGCTACTTGGATTAAACCTAAATGAAGGTATTTGAAGTTTTCTTTAATTAAAGAATTGATTGTTTTTGAAGACAAAAGCTGTTTTGAATCTAAAGATTTATTGATCGGTGCTGTCTGTTCGACGATACTGATTAAATCTTCAGTTTTTGATGAAAATATAGAATGGGTGATTTTATAAATCTCTTTTTGGGGGATTACTGGTATAGACCAGTTTTGTAAATCATGTTCAACTTCAGGGATTCTACCCTCCATTTTGTTTGAAGAACTTGACCTAGAACTATTAGTTCTGGAAAGTCTTGAAAACAAAGACATCTTTTCAAATTTGCTTAAGGTTGGGGAGGAACACTGTACTCGGACCACCTACAGCTGGAACACCTAAGCAGGACCACCTAACCAAGATCACACTCTGCGCCCACCATGGCGACTTACACAAGATCTGGTTCCTAACGGCTGACCAACACTCATACGGCTTACCAACGCTATCAACGGCTGACCAACAGTACCTTAGACTCACAACCCCTGATACCAATTACTACCCAGGAATACTAGTTTTCAAGCAAGAAATTCAAACTAAGAGATGGAAGATAAAAGGGATAAAGAAGAACACAATAGAGTATAAGGGAAGACAGTCATAAACCAGTAGAATAAAGGAGAGAAGAAGAACAAGATGAGCATCAGATAACATAAAAATGCAAGAATGATAAAAACAATTTCCATTTTAAAAGATCTTAACTTTGATCACTACAATCGATCGATCAAGCTCTAAGACAGTGTCCTGTTTTACACTTAGAGATACTCGAAGATCTTATCAGAGTGTGATCGTTCTTTTAAGTTAAGAGTTTTGGGGAGAAAAGAAAACAGAGAGATAATAAGAAAAGATGCTTATATATATAAGAAAATAAACTGAAAATAATTACAGAGGAGCTGTAGAGACTTACAGGTGAAGAATGTACAAGGGGAAGATGGAGAGGAAAGCTTACAATACTAGAGAGCTAAGGGATACAAGATAGGTTTGGGGTTCTAGAATCGTCTGTCTTGCTCTGGAAGAGCTTACATTTATTTATAGATAGAAGAGATGAGGAGATAAGGCTCCTCTTTGAGTGGAGGATGAGCTGTCGCTTGTCCTCATGTGTGAGTGGAGGTGGATTGTTGACATGTGATTCAACTATTCACCTTTTGACTGTCGGCAGGTACTATTGAAGATACTTCGACTGTAGCTGCACTAATTGAGTTGACTGTAGCTTCACGCGGATGCTTTTGACAAAAAGAAAAGATAATGCTGTCGGGTTGTCTGGAGACTGTGGCCGAAAGCATAATTGGACACTTGTGATGCTGGCAAATAATGCCTTTGGTAATAATGGACGTGGGTCCATATTACAGATCTTGAGGATCGATGACTCCATAGCAGTCATCTTCATTGAGATCAACTGTTTGATCTTCGTTATCAGCTTCATCTGAACAAATCTGGGACAGAGTCTCGATGAGCTGGGCTCTAGTTGGTTTAGCACCAATGGTCTGTAGAATCTGCTGCTTCAACTGTTTAACGTTGGAGGATGATTCTGACGGAGGAGGACCAGGCTGCAATTGTGGAACAGGTGGTGTAGGAGACACCTCTTTCTTGGAGAAGAAGGCTGTGACACCTTCTTTGGTGACCTTAGAATGGTCGAACCTTTGCCACCATTTGACCTTGTAGCGACGGCACAACCATGAAGGCTTTGATTTGGAAAGAGCACCTGGAGACTCAGGGTTGGAACAAACATATTCCCAACTCATAATCCAGGCAAGATTGAAACGGATGAAGAACCAGATAGAAAGAACCTGTTGATCAATAGGTTCTGGTGGCTGGTACTTGTCTCTGAAGATATTCCATCCTTCTCGGACAGGGGAAGGAAGAATCTCAATAACTGGACCAAAGGAGTTCCACCATTGATGTTGAAACCAGAATGGAAGAACTTTGGCATTGAACTTTTTGCAGAAAAGAAAGAACCATGAGTGGCCCGATTGATGAGGACTTATAAGAAATGCTCTAGTCCAAGCATTCTTATAATCATAATAACTGAAAGTTTGAGGAAAATAGCTCTGTGAGAGCCTCTTGTGAAAACGGGGATGTTGGCCCCATTCAGCTTCTGTCAGAACTTTGAAAATCTGACACTTGGAGAAGGTGATTCGAGATTTAGTGTCATCATAATGATGAGTAACACTAATCGAATCAGAGTCTACCAGAATAAATTCATAGAATTCTCTGGTCTTGGTTGCATCAGACTCTTCATATTGTTGATCTGGAGAGTAGAGATGCCTTGAGATAGATTGAGGGTCAGAGATAAGAACTCTGAATTGAGGTTCAACCATACATAACAAGTCCAGGTTGGTCTTGTTAATGTATTGGAGAGGTGCCTGATTAGGCTTTGGAAAAGAAACCAAAGAACTCAACTCTTTTTCATGATCAAGAGCTGAATACTTCTGGGTTAATTGAAGTGCATATGAAAGAGGGGCTGGCTGCGGAGGAGCAAAAGGCTTCTTCGCATAACTTGCCTTTGATTTGGGCTTGGGAGATGAGTTAGAAGAAGAACTCATCTCTGGAGAAACTCACGGGAGAGGAAGTCTGCCAATGAGTTATCTGCTGCCTTTATATACTTGATATCAAAATCAAATGCAGAAATCAAACCTTGCCATCTGGCGAAAATCTGTTTGGAAACCAAATTGAGGACATCTTTAGTTAAAATATCTTTTGCAGATTGGCAATCAATTTGTAATAAAAAATTTTGATTTATCAAATCATCTTGAAATTTCATGATGCACAATACGATCGCTAAAACTTCTTTTTTGACCGTAGAGTAATTGAGTTGTGTGGAAGTCCAAATACCAGAATGGTATCGAACTAAATGAATAGTAGAAGACTCAGGTAGACGCTGTTTAAGGATACCACCATACCCTAGGTTGGACGCATCTGTTTCTACTATTTTGAAGGCATAGGAATCTGCAATTCCTAAACAGGGCAGATGTTTGACTTGACGTTTGACTTGACGGACTATGGAAGTATGGGCTTCAGTCCATGGGCTTGGATTTTTTTTAAGGCGAGAGTATAAGGGCTTAATCAGAACTCTAAGGCCTTGGTAAAAATCAGCAACATAATTTAAAGATCCAAGAAATCTTTGCAATTGGGTTTTATCCCGGATTTCATCTGGAAATTTGTCAGCAAATTCAATTGTTCTTGAAATTGGGGTAATCATCCCATTGAAAATCTTGTGACCTAAAAATCTAACATTTGTTTGAAACAAATTGATTTTGGTTGGAGATAAAACCAATCCATTCTTCTTAATACATTGTTCAAATTGATAAAGATGTTTCCAGTGGGCAGGAACAGACTCAGAGAACACCAGTATATCGTCGATATACACAATGGTGAATTGCGAGAATTGAGATAGAATATTATTCAGGATATTCTGGAACTCACTAGGAGCGTTCTTGAGACCGAATGGCATAACATTCCACTCATAATGTCCAAAGGGAACATTAAAAGCGGTTTTATACCGATCTTTGGGATGAACCTGGATTTGCCAGAATCCAGATTTAAGATCAAATTTAGAGAAGACACAAGCATTGTGTAATCTCTTAAGAAGATCTCTTTGAGAAGGAATTGGATATCTTATCCATTGGAGAACCTGATTTAAAGGTTTATAATTGATTACAAGACGAGGGCTACCTCGTTCAAGCTCTGCAGCTTTATTAACATAAAAAGCAGCACAACTCCAAGGAGATTTAGAATCTCGAATGAGTCGTTTGGATTTTAATTGATGAATTTCTTGTTTGCAAAATTCCATAAGTTCGCTATTCATTTGAATAGGGCGAGCCTTAGTGGGAATTTTTCTTTCATCAAAACCTGGTTCATAAGGGAGACGAACCACATGTTGAGATCTGTACCAAAATGCATTAGGAAGATTAGAACAGAGTTCATCTTGCAAATGTTTTTGGTATTGAATGATTTGAGATTGAAGTTTAGGTTCACTGATCTGATCAGCTACCCGTTTATATTCAATTTCCTGTTTGAGAAAGTTTAACTGCTGTTGTTTGCAGATTAAACGATTCAAAAACTTTTGTTTAGAAACTTGATTAAGTTCATAAACTTCTGATTTAAACAAGAATGGGAATTCAACCTTCGTACCAAGAATGGTAGTTGAAATACCTTGTTTAGAAACAGAAAATGGAGAAATTGCATTGATAAAGGGCGTACCTAAAATCATCTTTTGTTCCATGTTTTTGACAAGAAGAAAATGTTGCTTAATGCAAATTTTATCCTTGCATATATGGGCATTTGTTAATTTAAATGCTATTTGAAGCTTTGAATTGTCTGTAGTGTACAGACTTTGAGTTGTTTGTTTGAAGTATTGTACAGGTACAATACCTTCTTGAATACAATTCATATCAGCCCCTGAATCAATCAAGGCAATCACTGATATGCTTGTTTTATTGTAAATGTTTAAGGTTATAGCCACATACCATTTTTGAATGGTAACAATATGTGGATTAGCCTGTTTGTTATTCAAATTGCAAAGGAAATCTACTTGTTTCTGCTTAGAAGAAGAGAGTGGCTGAGAAGAGGGACCTTCTACGTCATCTTTATCTTCTTTATCAGAAAAAGCGGGAAAATGATTTTCTTGCAACATTTGAATTTGAAGGTCAGTTAAATTTTGATGTTGTTTTAACTGATTAACTTCTTTTTTAAGGGTATTAACTTCATGCTGTAAATCGGATAGATTAACAGGAGAAGCACTTGATTTTGTTTGATTAAACCTTCTAATGATTTCACGGTGATCATAAAAAGATGTGATCACGTCAGGAGGAGGTTTAGTTTGTGAGATTGAATTCTTAATGTGTTGAAGATAATCAGTCTTCAGTTGAGGATTATCAATTTTATCAACAAAATCTAGCAATATTTGTGACTGCTTGTTTTGAGATAACATATTGATTTTGGGTTTCGCAGAAAGATGGCACAAACATGCACCAGGAGTACAATCACATGATTGTTCAGAGGAATCAGAAGAATCAGAAGAATAATTGAGGTTATTCATCTGTAGTTCTGGTTCAGAAGAATCGGAGTCTGAATCAATCAGACAATTGAGAAAAATCTTTTTCATTGATTTAGGAACATCTAAGGCTTGGACCTTTTGGGCTGTTCTACACTGCTTTGCATAATGGCCGGGTTGACCACACTTAAAGCAAACAGGCCTAGAGGTAGATCCTTTTTGAAAGGGCTTGGACTTATGAGTCCCATGTTTCTTGGGCTTGCTATAGTACTGTTCTACAGGCTTAGCAGGCTTTGGGCCATAAGGCCTTTTTGTTTTGAAGTGACGGGCCGGGTTGGACCGATACTTCTGTTTGGATGTCAAATGGGCTTTAGAATTCAGATGGGTAGGATATCTGAAATCATCAAATCCATATTGTTGACAGAAATCACCTAATTCTTTAGGTCCATAAAGATGCTGTTTCTTTAATTGTTTCTTTAATTTTAATTCATTACAAATTTGAAGAGCGCATTTATTAATAAACGCAATTAAATCACCAAAGGTGAGAAGATCGTACTGTATATCACCTCCATGCTGTTCTTGGAGTTTAGTACGAATTGTTTCAGCAAAGATGTTAGGAAGGCCTGAAATAAACTTACGTTTCCAGAATGGATTTGCTGCATCAGTCTGAAGCATAACTCTTTTCATAAAGATATCTTTATAATATCTGAAATGACTAAGAGTTGGGCATTTATGAGACATGAGCAAGTCTTTGGGTTTACCTTGGTATTCATTTGGATTTCCTAAGAAATGTCTCAGAATACTTTGAATCAAGGTAGGCACACTGTCTGGAATGAAAGTTTCTTGACCAAGATCATTTTCGACCTTGATTGGGTGGCCATCAGGACCAATCTTTTTAGCAAACAAAATTTCTGTTTTTTCATTAGTAGTGAGATAATTATCCCACCATCCTTTGATTAAACCGGAAAATCCTTGAATAATGATGGTTGCAATGGTGTGATCATCTTTGCCTTCTGCTCGATGAGTAGAAGCCATCATCACCATTTCTTGAGTAAGCTCAAGAATTGCATCCTCACTAATGCCATCAATATTCCAAATATACAATTCTTTTGGGGAAAAAGAACCAAAGGTTTGAAGACTCCGTTCTTCAAACTGCATATCAGGGAATGAAGGTCTAGGATAGAAATTCCTAGATGTTGGCATTGGATTTTTCCATTTTGGGGTTTTGGATGCTGTCTTAGCATGTCTAATTGGATTCGCCTGGTACGGGATATAGTTTAATCTATCCAGTTCAGACATAGGATCAAAATCAGCACTTATGTCGGAATCACAGTCAGATCTGGCTGGATTAGACAAGGTATTGATTTTTAATCTTGATTCCATGTTTAGAGCATCTAATTTTGCATCAATAACTTTTATTAAATTTTTTTTAGAAGAAAATGTGTTTGGCGCCAAAGGGTCAGGGATTTGAAAATAAACATTTTGTTTTTTCAATTCCTGTTCTTTGTTCACCTTTTCTTCTAATTGCTTCTTTTTCAGCTCGTTAGTTACAAGCTGGTCTTGAACCAGTTTATCACCAAGTTCAGATAATAAGAGGTTAGTATAATTATTCTGGTGAATAAGAGTACTAACATAATCATCAGTTTGATGAGAAAAAGGAGAAGCAATATAATTTTGATTTGAAACTTTAAACTGAAGGTCTACCATAGGAGGTAAAACTGATCTTACAGTTTTCTTGTCTGTTGCAGTCCAGACTTTGGGTGTTACATTTAACACGTGAATTTGTGGAATATGGACATTGAAATACCAATCTAAGAAAGGTAGATTTTCTTTCAATTCCTCACAACATTCATAGAAATATTTGCTAAGTTCTTTGCGTTCAGATTCAGTTGTCTGAGCAATGAACTTTTCTCGTCTTTCATCATTTTCTGGAGACAAGAAGTCTCTTTTGATTTTCTCTTTATCGAGTTTGAAATTTGTTTTTAAACATTGAACCCTAGGAATCTGAAATTCCATTTCAGATTGTGTGGGTGATTGATTTGCTTCTGAAGTTTCAGGAACTTCAGTTTGATTATAAATTGGTTGGGGAATCTGAGGATAATTAGGGTTTGTCCTAATATTTCTTAGATTAAGGTGAGGAAGAGTTTCTGGAGTAGGAACTCTAGATTGAAATTGAGTAGGAGCAGTTCTGAATGATGGAGATTCAGAAGATCTGCGTCCTGATTGGAATTTAGAAGGATCAAGATCAGTAATGCGAAGATCACTGAACTGAAGTTTAACAGTCCCATCTGGGAGTGTCATGATCCTGTCTATTTGACTTTGAGGAAGGCTTTTTGGAGCAGCAGCTCCTTCGATGATCCAGGTGTCAGGAAGTGTGACTTGATCCCATTGTATCGTTCTGGGTACGATAACATTGGTGTTCTGGTCATTGACTTCAAAAAGGATTGTGTGTCCTTTTTCATCAGCCTGAAGAGCACGAGGGCTCAATTGAGTTTTCATTGCTCTATAGGTGATCTTGTAGATCAGAGCAATAGGTTCAGAACCTTCAGCCATGTCAAAGCCTGAGGTCTGAATGTTCAGAGTGAGTGTCTCGAGAATGTTTGGGTCATTTAGAGACACAGAGAAGTTGGAGTAACAGTTAAAATAAACTGGACCCATTGAGAGTGAAGACTCTGCAATTCCAAGCAGAGAATCACCGAATCTGTTGTGCCTACAGTCGCGAAGAGCAACTAGAGCACAGGTGTCTAGTCCTAACCTGGTTAGAGGTTTAAGGGCTACTTGGATTAAACCTAAATGAAGGTATTTGAAGTTTTCTTTAATTAAAGAATTGATTGTTTTGAAGACAAAAGCTGTTTTGAATCTAAAGATTTATTGATCGGTACTGTCTGTTCGACAATACTGATTAAATCTTCAGTTTTTGAAGAAAATATTGAATGGGTGATTTTATAAATCTCTTTTTGGGGGATTACTGGTATAGACCAGTTTTGTAAATCATGTTCAACTTCAGGGATTCTACCCTCCATTTTGTTTGAAGAACTTGGTCTAGAACTATTAGTTCTGGAAAGTCTTGAAAACAAAGACATCTTTTCAAAATTGCTAAAGGTTGGGGAGGAACGCTGTACTCGGACCACCTACAGCTGGAACACCAAAGTGGGACCACCTAACCAAGATCAAACTCTGCGCACACCATGGCGACTTACACAAGATCTGGTTCCTAACGGCTGACCAATACTCATACGGCTTACCAACGCTATCAACGGCTAACCAACAGTACCTTAGACTCACAACCCTTCCCGGGGCAAAAAAGAAAAGGATGGCTCTGATACCAATTACTACCCAGGAATACTAGTTTTCAAGCAAGAAATTCAAACTAAGAGATGGAAGATAAAAGGGATAAAGAAGAACACAATAGAGTATAAGGGAAGACAGTCATAAACCAGTAGAATAAAGGAGAGAAGAAGAACAAGATGAGCATCAGATAACATAAAAATGCAAGAATGATAAAAACAATTTCCATTTTAAAAGATCTTAACTTTGATCACTACAATCGATCGATCAAGCTCTAAGACAGTGTCCTGTTTTACACTTAGAGATACTCGAAGATCTTATCAGAGTGTGATCGTTCTTTTAAGTTAAGAGTTTTGGGGAGAAAAGAAAACAGAGAGAAAATAAGAAAATATGCTTATATATATAAGAAAATAAACTGAAAATAATTACAGAGGAGCTGTAGAGACTTACAGGTGAAGAATGTACAAGGGGAAGATGGAGAGGAAAGCTTACAATACTAGAGAGCTAAGGGATACAAGATAGGTTTGGGGTTCTAGAATCGTCTGTCTTGCTCTGGAAGAGCTTACATTTATTTATAGATAGAAGAGATGAGGAGATAAGGCTCCTCTTTGAGTGGAGGATGAGCTGTCGCTTGTCCTCATGTGTGAGTGGAGGTGGATTGTTGACATGTGATTCAACTATTCACCTTTTGACTGTCGGCAGGTATTATTGAAGATACTTCGACTGTAGCTGCACTAATTGAGTTGACTGTAGCTTCACGCGGATGCTTTTGACAAAAAGAAAAGATAATGCTGTCGGGTTGTCTGGAGACTGTGGCCGAAAGCATAATTGGACACTTGTGATGCTGGCAAATAATGCCTTTGGTAATAATGGACGTGGGTCCATATTACAGATCTTGAGGATCGATGACTCCATAGCAGTCATCTTCATTGAGATCAACTGTTTGATCTTCGTTATCAGCTTCATCTGAACAAATCTAGGACAGAGTCTCGATGAGCTGGGCTCTAGTTGGTTTAGCACCAATGGTCTGTAGAATCTGCTGCTTCAACTGTTTAACGTTGGAGGATGATTCTGACGGAGGAGGACCAGGCTGCAATTGTGGAACAGGTGGTGTAGGAGACACCTCTTTCTTGGAGAAGAAGGCTGTGACACCTTCTTTGGTGACCTTAGAATGGTCGAACCTTTGCCACCATTTGACCTTGTAGCGACGGCACAACCATGAAGGCTTTGATTTGGAAAGAGCACCTGGAGACTCAGGGTTGGAACAAACATATTCCCAACTCATAATCCAGGCAAGATTGAAACGGATGAAGAACCAGATAGAAAGAACCTGTTGATCAATAGGTTCTGGTGGCTGGTACTTTTCTCTGAAGATATTCCATCCTTCTCGGACAGGGGAAGGAAGAATCTCAATAACTGGACCAAAGGAGTTCCACCATTGATGTTGAAACCAGAATGGAAGAACTTTGGCATTGAACTTTTTGCAGAAAAGAAAGAGCCATGAGTGGCCCGATTGATGAGGACTTATAAGAAATGCTCTAGTCCAAGCATTCTTATAATCATAATAACTGAAAGTTTGAGGAAAATAGCTCTGTGAGAGCCTCTTGTGAAAACGGGGATGTTGGCCCCATTCAGCTTCTGTCAGAACTTTGAAAATCTGACACTTGGAGAAGGTGATTCGAGATTTAGTGTCATCATAATGATGAGTAACACTAATTGAATCAGAGTCTACCAGAATAAATTCATAGAATTCTCTGGTCTTGGTTGCATCAGACTCTTCATATTGTTGATCTGGAGAGTAGAGATGCCTTGAGATAGATTGAGGGTCAGAGATAAGAACTCTGAATTGAGGTTCAACCATACATAACAAGTCCAGGTTGGTCTTGTTAATGTATTGGAGAGGTGCCTGATTAGGCTTTGGAAAAGAAACCAAAGAACTCAACTCTTTTTCATGATCAAGAGCTGAATACTTCTGGGTTAATTGAAGTGCATATGAAAGAGGGGCTGGCTGCGGAGGAGCAGAAGGCTTCTTCGCATAACTTGCCTTTGATTTGGGCTTGGGAGATGAGTTAGAAGAAGAACTCATCTCTGGAGAAACTCACGGGAGAGGAAGTCTGCCAATGAGTTATCTGCTACCTTTATATACTTGATATCAAAATCAAATGCAGAAATCAAACCTTGCCATCTGGCGAAAATCTGTTTGGAAACCAAATTGAGGACATCTTTAGTTAAAATATCTTTTGCAGATTGGCAATCAATTTGTAATAAAAATTTTTGATTTATCAAATCATCTTGAAATTTCATGATGCACAATACGATCGCTAAAACTTCTTTTTTGACAGTAGAGTAATTGAGTTGAGTGGAAGTCCAAATACCAGAATGGTATCGAACTAAATGAATAGTAGAAGACTCAGGTAGACGCTGTTTAAGGATACCACCATACCCTAGGTTGGACGCATCTGTTTCTACTATTTTGAAGGCATAGGGATCTGCAATTCCTAAACAGGGCAGATGTTTGACTTGACGTTTGACTTGACGGACTATGGAAGTATGGGCTTCAGTCCATGGGCTTGGATTTTTCTTAAGGCGAGAGTATAAGGGCTTAATCAGAACTCTAAGGCCTTGGTAAAAATCAGCAACATAATTTAAAGATCCAAGAAATCTTTGCAATTGGGTTTTATCCCGGATTTCATCTGGAAATTTGTCAGCAAATTCAATTGTTCTTGAAATTGGGGTAATCATCCCATTGAAAATCTTGTGACCTAAAAATCTAACATTTGTTTGAAACAAATTGATTTTGGTTGGAGATAAAACCAATCCATTCTTCTTAATACATTGTTCAAATTGATAAAGATGTTTCCAGTGGGCTGGAACAGACTCAGAGAACACCAGTATATCGTCGATATACACAATGGTGAATTGCGAGAATTGAGATAGAATGTCATTCATGATATTCTGGAACTCACTAGGAGCGTTCTTGAGACCGAATTGCATAACATTCCACTCATAATGTCCAAAGGGAACATTAAAAGCGGTTTTATACCGATCTTTGGGATGAACCTGGATTTGCCAGAATCCAGATTTAAGATCAAATTTAGAGAAGACACAAGCATTGTGTAATCTCTTAAGAAGATCTCTTTGAGAAGGAATTGGATATCTTATCTATTGGAGAACCTGATTTAAAGGTTTATAATTGATTACAAGACGAGGGCTACCTCGTTCAAGCTCAGCAGCTTTATTAACATAAAAAGCAGCACAACTCCAAGGAGATTTAGAATCTCGATTGAGTCGTTTGGATTTTAATTGATGAATTTCTTGTTTGCAAAATTCCATAAGTTCGCTATTCATTTGAATAGGGCGAGCCTTAGTGGGAATTTTTCTTTCATCAAAACCTGGTTCATAAGGGAGACGAACCACATGTTGAGATCTGTACCAAAATGCATTAGGAAGATTAGAACAGAGTTCATCTTGCAAATGTTTTTGGTATTGAATGATTTGAGATTGAAGTTTAGGTTCACTGATCTGATCAGCTACCCGTTTATATTCAATTTCCTGTTTGAGAAAGTTTAACTGCTGTTGTTTGCAGATTAAACGATTCAAAAACTTTTGTTTAGAAACTTGATTAAGTTCATAAACTTCTGATTTAAACAAGAATGGGAATTCAACCTTCGTACCAAGAATGGTAGTTGAAATACCTTGTTTAGAAACAGAAAATGGAGAAATTGCATTGATAAAGGGCGTACCTAAAATCATCTTTTGTTCCATGTTTTTGACAAGAAGAAAATGTTGCTTAATGCAAATTTTATCCTTGCATATATGGGCATTTGTTAATTTAAATGCTATTTGAAGCTTTGAATTGTCTGTAGTGTACAGACTTTGAGTTGTTTGTTTGAAGTATTGTACAGGTACAATATCTTCTTGAATACAATTCATATCAGCCCCTGAATCAATCAAGGCAATCACAGATATGCTTGTTTTATTGTAAATGTTTAAGGTTATAGCCACATACCATTTTTGAATGGTAACAATATGTGGATTAACCTGTTTGTTATTCAAATTGCAAAGGAAATCTACTTGTTTCTGCTTAGAAGAAGAGAGTGGCTGAGAAGAGGGACCTTCTACGTCATCTTTATCTTCTTTATCAGAAAAAGCGGGAAAATGATTTTCTTGCAACATTTGAATTTGAAGGTCAGTTAAATTTTGATGTTGTTTTAACTGATTAACTTCTTTTTTAAGGGTATTAACTTCATGCTGTAAATCGGATAGATTAACAGGAGAAGCACTTGATTTTGTTTGATTAAACCTTCTAATGATTTCACGGTGATCATAAAAAGATGTGATCACGTCAGGAGGAGGTTTAGTTTGTGAGATTGAATTCTTAATGTGTTGAAGATAATCAGTCTTCAGTTGAGGATTATCAATTTTATCAACAAAATCTAGCAATATTTGTGACTGCTTGTTTTGAGATAACATATTGATTTTGGGTTTCGCAAAAAGATGGCACAAACATGCACCAGGAGTACAATCACATGATTGTTCAGAGGAATCAGAAGAATAATTGAGGTTATTCATCTGTAGTTCTGTTTCAGAAGAATCGGAGTCTGAATCAATCAGACAATTGAGAAAAATCTTTTTCATTGATTTAGGAACATCTAAGGCTTGAACCTTTTGGGCTGTTCTACACTGCTTTGCATAATGGCCGGGCTGACCACACTTAAAGCAAACAGGCCTAGAGGTAGATCCTTTTTGAAAGGGCTTGGACTTATGAGTCCCATGTTTCTTGGGCTTGCTATAGTACTGTTCTACAGGCTTAGCAGGCTTTGGGCCATAAGGCTTTTTAGTTTTGAAGTGACCAACACTATTGATGGCATTAGTGAGGATGCAATTCTTGAGCTTACTCAAGAAATGGTGATGATGGCTTCTACTCATCGAGCAGAAGGCAAAGATGATCACACCATTGCAACCATCATTATTCAAGGATTTTCCGGTTTAATCAAAGGATGGTGGGATAATTATCTCACTACTAATGAAAAAACAGAAATTCTGTTTGCTAAAAAGATTGGTCCTGATGGCCACCCAATCAAGGTCGAAAATGATCTTGGTCAAGAAACTTTCATTCCAGACAGTGTGCCTACCTTGATTCAAAGTATTCTGAGACATTTCTTAGGAAATCCAAATGAATACCAAGGTAAAGCTAAGGACTTGCTCATGTCACATAAGTGTCCAACTCTCAGTCATTTTAGGTATTATAAAGATATCTTTATGAAAAGAGTTATGCTTCAAACTGACGCAGCAAATCCATTTTGGAAACGTAAGTTTATTTCAGGCCTTCCTGAAATCTTTGCTGAAACCATTCGTACTAAACTCCAAGAACAGCATGGAGGTGATATACAGTACGATCTTCTCACCTTTGGTGATTTAATTGCGTTTATTAATAAATGCGCCCTTCAAATTTGTAATGAATTAAAATTAAAAAAGCAATTAAAGAAACAGCATCTTTATGGACCTAAAGAATTAGGTGATTTCTGTCAACAATATGGATTTGATGATTTCAGATATCCTACCCATCTGAATTCTAAAGCCCATTTGACATCCAAACAGAAGTATCGGTCCAACCCGACCCGTCACTTCAAAACAAAAAAGCCTTATGGCCCAAAGCCTGCTAAGCCTGTAGAACAGTACTATAGCAAGCCCAAGAAACATGGGACTCATAAGTCCAAGCCCTTTCAAAAAGGATCTACCTCTAGGCCTGTTTGCTTTAAGTGTGGTCAGCCCGGCCATTATGCAAAGCAGTGTAGAACAGCCCAAAAGGTCCAAGCCTTAGATGTTCCTAAATCAATGAAAAAGGTTTTTCTCAATTGTCTGATTAATTCAGACTCCGAATCATCTGAACCGGAACTACAGATGAATAACCTCAATTATTCTTCTGATTCTTCTGAACAATCATGTGATTGTAATCCTGGTGCATGTTTGTGCCATCTTTCTGCGAAACCCAAAATCAATATGTTATCTCAAAACAAGCAGTCACAAATACTGCTAGATTTTGTTGATAAAATTAATGACCCTCAAATAAAGACTGAATATCTTCAACACATAAGAAATTCAATCTCACAAACTAAACCTCCTCCTGACGTGATCACATCCTTTTATGATCACAGAGAAATCATTAGAAGGTTTAATCAAACAAAATCAAGTGCTTCTCCTGTTAATCTTTCCGATTTACAGCATGAAGTTAACACTCTTAAAAAAGAAGTTAATCAGTTAAAACAACATCAAAAACTTAACTGACCTTCAGATTCAAATGTTGCAAGAAAATCATTTTCCCGCTTTTTCTGATAAAGAAGATAAAGATGATGTAGAAGGTCCTTCTTCTCAGCCACTCTCTTCTTCAAAACAGAAACAAGCAGATTTCCTTTGCAATTTAAATCAAAAACAAGTTAATCCACATATTGTTACCATTCAAAAATGGTATGTGGCTATAACTCTGAACATTTACAATGAAACAAGTATATCAGTAATCGCTTTGATCGATTCTGGTGCTGATATGAATTGTATTCAAGAAGGTATTGTACCTGTACAATACTTCAAACAAACAACTCAAAGTCTGTACACTACAGACAATTCAAATCTTCAAATAGCATTTAAATTAACAAATGCCCATATATGCAAGGACAAAATTTGCATTAAGCAACATTTTCTTCTTGTCAAAAATATGGAACAAAAGATGATTTTAGGTACGCCCTTTATAAATGCAATTTCTCCATTTTCTGTTTCTAAACAAGGTATTTCAACTACCATTCTTGGTACGAAGGTTGAATTTCCATTCTTGTTTAAATCAGAAGTTTATGAACTTAACCAAGTTTCTAAACAAAAGTTTTTGAATCGTTTAATCTGCAAACAACAGCAGTTAAACTTTCTCAAACAAGAAATTGAATATAAACGGGTAGCTGATCAGATCAGTGAACCTAAACTTCAATCTCAAATCATTCAATACCAAAAACATCTGCAAGATGAACTCTGTTCTCATCTTCCTAATGCATTTTGGTATAGATCTCAACATGTGGTTCGTCTCCCTTATGAACCAGGTTTTGATGAAAGAAAAATTCCCACTAAGGCTCGTCCTATTCAAATGAATAGCGAACTTATGGAATTTTGTAAACAAGAAATTCAATCTTTAAAAGCCAAACGACTCATTCGAGATTCTAAATCTCCTTGGAGTTGTGCTGCTTTTTATGTCAATAAAGCTGCAGAGCTTGAACGAGGCAGCCCTCGTCTTGTTATAAATTATAAACCCCTAAACCAGGTTCTCCAATGGATTAGATATCCAATTCCCTCTCAAAGAGATCTTCTTAAGAGACTACACAATGCTTGTGTATTTTCTAAATTTGATCTTAAATCTGGATTTTGGCAAATCCAGGTCCATCCCAAAGATCGGTATAAAACCGCTTTTAATGTTCCCTTTGGACATTACGAGTGGAATGTTATGCCATTTGGTCTCAAGAATGCTCCTAGTGAGTTCCAGAATATCATGAATGATATTCTCTCCCAATTCTCTCAGTTCACCATTGTGTATATCGATGATATACTGGTGTTCTCTGATTCTGTTCCAGCCCACTGGAAACATCTCTACCAATTTGCACAATGTATTAAGAAGAATGGATTGGTTTTATCTCCAACCAAAATCAATTTGTTTCAAACAAATGTTAGATTCTTAGGTCATAAGATTTTCAATGGTATGATTACCCCAATATCAAGAACAATTGAATTTGGTGACAAATTTCCAGATGAAATCCGGGATAAAACCCAATTGCAAAGATTTCTTGGATCTTTAAATTATGTTGCTGATTTTTACCAAGGCCTTAGAGTTTTGATTAAGCCCTTATACTCTCGCCTTAAGAAAAATCCTAGCCCATGGACTGAAGCCCATACTTCCATAGTCCGACAAGTCAAACGACAAGTCAAAAGTCTTCCTTGTCTAGGAATTGCTGATCCCAATGCATTAAAAATAGTAGAAACAGATGCGTCCAATCTAGGGTATGGTGGTATCCTTAAACAGCGTCTACCTGAGTCTTCTACTATTCAATTAGTTCGATACCATTCTGGTATTTGGACTTCTCCTCAATTGAATTACTCTACGGTCAAAAAAGAAGTTTTAGCGATCGTATTGTGCATCATGAAATTTCAAGATGATTTGATTAATCAAAAATTTCTATTACAAATTGATTGCCAATCTGCAAAAGACATTTTAACTAAAGATGTTCTCAATTTGGTTTCCAAACAGATTTTCGCCAGATGGCAAGGTTTGATTTCTGCATTTGATTTTGATATCAAGTATATAAAGGGGACAGATAACTCACTGGCAGACTTCCTCTCCCGTGAGTTCCTCCAAAGATGAGTTCGTCTTCCAACTCATCTCCCAAACCCAAATCAAAGGCAAGTTATGCGAAGAAGCCTTTTGCTCCTCCGCAGCCAGCCCCTCTTTCTTATGCCCTTCAATTAACCCAGAAGTATTCAGCTCTTGATCATGAAAAAGAGTTGAGTTATTTGGTTTCTTTTCCAAAGCCTAATCAGGCACCTCTCCAATATATCAACAAAACCAATCTGGATTTGTTATGTATGGTTGAACCTCAATTCAGAGTTCTAATCTCTGATCCTCAAGCCATCTCGAGGCATCTTTACTCTCCAGATCAACAATATGAAGAGTCTGATGCAACCAAGACCAGAGAATTCTACGAATTTATTCTGGTAGACTCCGATTCGATTAGTGTCACTCATCACTATGATGATACTAAATCTCGAATCACCTTCTCCAAGTGTCAGATTTTCAAAGTTCTGACAGAAGCTGAATGGGGCCAACATCCCCGTTTTCATAAGAGGCTCTCACAGAGCTATGTTCCTCAAACTTACAGTTATTATGATTATAAGAATGCTTGGATCAGAGCATTTCTTATCAGTCCTCATCAATCGGGCCACTCTTGGTTCTTTCTTTTCTGTAAAAAGTTCAATGCCAAAGTCCTACCATTTTGGTTCCAACATCAATGGTGGAATTCCTTTGGTCCTGTTATTGAGATTCTTCCTTCCCCTGTCAGAGAAGGATGGAATATCTTCAAAGAGAAGTACCAGCCTCCTGAACCTATTGATCAACAGGTTCTTTCTATCTGGTTCTTTATCCGTTTCAATCTTGCCTGGATTATGAGTTGGGAATATGCATGTTCCAACCCTGAGTCTCCAGGAGCTCTTTCAAAATCAAAGCCCTCATGGTTGTGCCGTCGCTACAAAGTCAAATGGTGGCAAAGGTTTGACCATTCTAGGGTCACCAAAGAAGGTGTAACAGCCTTCTTCTCCATAAAAGAGGTGTCTCCTACACCTCCTGTTCCACAATTGCAGCCTCCTCCGTCAGAATCATCCTCCAACGTTAAACAGTTGAAGCAGCAGATTCTACAGACCATTGGTGCTAAACCAACCAGAGCTCAGCTCATCGAAACTCTGTCCCAGATTTGTTCAGATGAAGCTGATGATGAAGATCAAACAGTTGATCTCAATGAAGATGACTGCTATGGAGTCATCGATCCTCAAGATCTGTAATATGGACCCACGTCCATTATTACCAAAGGCAGCATCTGCCAACACCACAAGCCAACAAAAATGCTTTCGGCCACAGTCCACAGACAGCCCGACAGCATTATCTTTCCTTTATCAAAGGCATCCGCGTGACGCCACAGTACCTTCAATTAGTGCAGCTACAGTCGAAGCATCTTCAACAGTACCTGCCGACAGTCAAAAGGTGAATAGTTGAATCACATGTCAATAGTCCACCTCCACTCACACATGAGGACAAGCGACAGCTCATCCTCCACTCAAAGAGGAGCCTTATCTCCTCATCTCTTCCATCTATAAATAAATGTAAGCTCTCTCAGAGCTAGACAGACGATTCTAGAACCCCAAACCTATCTTGTATCCTTTAGCTCTCTAGTATTGTAAGCTTTCATCTCTATCTTCCTCTTGTACATTCTTCACCTGTAAGTCTCTAATTACTTTCAGTTTATTTTCTTATAAATATATAAGCATCTTTTCTTACATATATCTCTGTTTTCTTTTCTTCTCAAAACTCTTAACTTAAAAGAACGATCACACTCTAATAAGATCTTTGAGTATCTCTAAGTGTAAAGCAGGAAACTGTCTTAGAGCTTGATCGATCGATTGTGTTGATTAAAGTTAAGATCTTCAAAATCTATTCCTCTTATGGAAGTAGTTTTTATTATTCTTGTATTCTTATGTTATCTGATGTTTATCTTATTCTTCTTCTCTCCTTTATTCTACTGGTTTCTTTCTTTCTTCCCTTATACTCTGTTAAGTATTGTTCTTGTGTTCTTCTTTGTTCCTTTTATCCTTCATCTTCTTGTTTGAATTTTGTGATTGAAAACTAGTAATCCTGGGTAGTAATTGGGATCTTTGTGGAGGTGAAGGATCTAGTCGAAATTAAGATAGAGATGGTTCTCTAGGGAGATGAATAGAGGGCGAGTTTATCAGAATCTGAAGAATTTGAAGGTGATACCAAGGTGGAAGTGGAGTTGGGCGCTCAATCAGATGTGGATAACACAAAGAATAAGAAATAAAAAAAAATGTAATGGTCCTATTCCGATAAGAGAGAAAAGAGTGACTAGGAAAAAGTCAATCCAATTTTTATACCATGATTGAAAAGATTTCATACTGGAATGCTTGGGGAGTGAGGAACAAGCCGATCCGAAACATAATAAAAAAGCTTGTTACAGAACTTGATGTGAAAATTTTTGTCATTGTTGAACCAATTATTGATTCTAACAGACATATGGAGGTGAGAGGTAAAAATTTTATGTCGTTGTTAATGTCTAATGAATTTATAGGTGGAAAAGTGTGGATTTTATGGTCGAATTAAGTGGATTTAAGTGTGGTGGATGCATTAGATCAGGTGATTCACTATAGAGTAAAGCTGAATTTAACCAATCAATTATTTTTAGTTTCGTTTGTATATGTTAAATGCTTTGTTTTAGAAAGAAGAGATTTTCGGGAAAAAGTTGAACAATGGGCGATGGTAGTACAGAAAGCCGGTTGATTGATGGAGAATTCAATGAGATTATGGAGGAGTTCAAAAAATTAGGTGGTAAAGACCCAGAAATAACAACTACGTCAGAGTTTGCTAGTTCTATGTCAGCTAGTGGCTTTACAGATTTGGGGTTTGAAGGGCCAAAATGCACCTAGTGCAATAATCAATAAGGAAATCGTAAAGTTGGAGCTAGATTGGATCGATTCTTTGGAAATGCAGAATGGTTCATTAGGATGCAGAATTCCATAGTTGAACATTTTCATCGCACACGCTCGAATCATGCACCATTGTTTGTATATCTGCCAGTCAGAGCAGGTATGACCCCTTTTAGATTTTAGCATGTAGTCTACCCATATTAATTTTCAAGAATTTTTCAAACAAAATTGGGAAACGGAGTGCTATTACGAAAAAAATATTAACAGCCTAGCTTTTTGTCTAAAGCACTTGAGAAGAAAGTTGGAAAGAACACTTCTACGATGCCTGGCATGCAAATCTTTCTTCCCTTTTTTAGGTTCAAATCAGATCCTATTTTTTTTTTTTTTTTTTTTTTTAAAGCAACCTCACGTGCCTAGTACCATGAGGTGCACATGCCTGGTACCATCCAGGCACGCACCAGGCATGAAATACCAGGCATCGTAGAATTTTTGAGTTGGAAATTTGAAATAAATATATATTTGGAATCTTGTTCAGTAAACTGCGCATGTTAGAAGATAAAATTGGGCAATTGGAAGTTACTATCCAACATAGCTAGGAGTTAATTTAAATGCAATCATTAATAAATGTCAAGCAAATTATAAACTGGCCTTGTTGCAAGAAGA
This sequence comes from Berberis vulgaris, assembly GCA_963556465.1. Taxonomy (NCBI): domain Eukaryota; kingdom Viridiplantae; phylum Streptophyta; class Magnoliopsida; order Ranunculales; family Berberidaceae; genus Berberis; species Berberis vulgaris. Next base: position 59,872,202 of record OY747128.1, read on the forward strand.
AATTTACTGAAAACAAAAATCAGGGGAGAGGGATTTGAAGGAAGGTGAGGCTTTGTGCTAAATTCTTTTTGCTAAGACGAAGATAAAACAAAAAAAGGTGTTTGATTTCCTCAATGAATGTGGAAGGGAATTTGGTGATTGATGGCAAAGAAATGTTGAGAGAAGCAAATAAATGTTTTCAAATACTTATGACGTCAGAAGGAAATAAAACGGATAACACTCTATTGGATTCTATCCTAGTATGGTAATTACTATGATAGAATTATGTTACAAACTAGTTTTTATTTGGTTAGATCTACAGTTTTCAATATTCCAGTTGACAGCGCTTCGAGGCCTGATCGATATACGGTTCATTTTTTAGTCTTGCTGGGACATTGATCGGATGGATGTTTGGATTGTAGCCAAATAATTTTTTGATGGGAACTCCTTACCAAGTTCATTTACAATCAACTTTATAGCCTTAATCCCACTACAAGAAATTTGGCTTTAGGTGGTGAAGTTATATGTGCGTTTCAAAAATTGTCACCGTTTTTTGGTTTACGTGAGAAACTTTGACGAGTTGTCACATATTTTTTCAAGAGATATTTTAGTTCTCATTTTGTCACATAAACATCTCACAATCATCACAGTAAAGAGCGGGAAAACTTAGCACCTAAATAAAATATATTTTGTGAGGAAAAATAAGACCTCCTCACATTTCATCCAAAGCCCATCCCAAAATTGGGGAAATTTTCCTCAATATTTTTTAAGTGCATAAGCGTAAAGAGAAACCCTAAATTCACTTCTTTGCCAACTCAAACAAACATGTTTGCCTGCACATAACAAATCGACAGTGCTCCCTTTACACACATTGTTGCCTCTCTCACCCATTTGTCGCATCTCTCTCGCCAGTGCCTCCTCTATCTCGGCCAGCAAGGCCCTCATCGATATGACGACGAGGCAGACACATAGGCATGAGAGCCCTATTAGCCAAGTGCCTGTGACAACCGCCAATAAGGTTGCGAAAACTGCCCTGCACATCAATCTCAGAAGGCTAGCAAAATTTCTCGGGCGCAAGCGAGATATGACGAGAAGCGGAGGGAGCAGTAAGCGATCCCGAGGTCTCAACAACAGCAGGAGATAAGGGGGTTTGAAGCCCTGAGCTCCAGTAACGACTCAATCTCCGAATGTCAAATCGTACTCAAAGCTGTCCAAGGTCTTGGTGTTGTTCAGATTCTCAGATTGCTCAAGTCCAAGCTGAAGCATTTTATTTTCAATGACGCGGGAGTCATCAATCATCAGGTCGGCAGAAACAGGCAAACCGTACGAAGAGACAAGACTCTTATCACGATCGTCCAAAAGACGAGAAACTTTTTTTTCTACTCTCAAGAGCTTGATTTATCTCTTCATCTTCTTGGGCATCAAAGTCATCTTTCGCACTATGACCTCCTTTTTTGGGAAACATAAGAGGAGAGGATGCCTAATGGTACCATGAACCGATGTGGAAAGCTTATTCTTCTTCGAGACGCGGCTAGTACTAATTGCCAACATCTTAGATGGGCTGGGAGGCCTGGGAGCTTTCCCCTTTTTGATGATCGAACTAACACTCCCAAAGTCTCTAACAACAACATAAGCAATTAGTCCTACAAGTTCCTTAATGGAATTCACTCCGCGGTTGACGTTCACATCACCAGCATGTGCAACAGTCACCTCTGAAGCACGAACTACAATAGACTCCGCGTGACCCGCCCCATTCGATGAATACAAGCCAATACGGATAATAGCATCTGTAGTAAAAACATCTTCCACCGAGACTCGTGGAAGCTTGTCAAACCAATTAAAAACTCCTACTCCTCCAACGACAACGATAACTCTACTCTCTTAGGCTCTCAAAATGATCGCAAAATCTACTTTTTTGTGGAACTTAAAGACCAACCCCCATACTCCTCTCCCATACTCTTGAAACAAGATGGGGAATGAAGATAACAAGTGTTGTTAGCATTTACACCAAACCCTACCAAGGAATGCAAAACCCTGACATTCATAGGAATACCGGATGTGACAGCCCTTGCGAAAGTTGCAATTATCATCTTCCAACCATTAGGAACAGTTGGGCAGGAGCGATGCCCACAAAATCTAGGTATTCCCAGATGATCTCAAGAATCGAAAGCCAGAAGCCATAATGGAACATACTAGGGTAAAAAGCGATATAGCCATGTTTTGGACGAAGGGATTGTCGCCCTCTTCAAGGATAATGATTTCAAGATTGGCCGGCAATGAATAATCATGAGGAATGCTATCCAAAGTCGCATGTGTCACCTGCTTAGGCAAAAGAAAGCCTCACAAGCATAAAAACATCACCACTCAAAACCCTGAAGCTAGACATGGTTGGAAAACAAAAGCAAGGGATAAAAAAATGAGCAACTGGAAATAAAAAACGTGTAAAGGGGAAAACCCCAAACTCAATTCCTTCTTCTATAAGGACGAGTAGCGAAAGGTTCACTCTCGGGAGAACGTGCAAAATATGGCAGTCGTATAAAATCCTAGAAATCACGCTGAAATGAGCCGACGAACGGGACATCAGAGAGACAATAGTAGCGACAACTAGTAACAACATTAAATGCGCCATAATGTTGAAATGAAAATCCAACCGCCACACAGTTAGTGGATACATGAGCATACCCACTAACTAAGGGCAAGAGGAGATGATGATACATCAAAATAGATCGTCATCACAGTCATACACGTGGCAGAAATCATCCATTACGAGGATTGGGTATCCCAAAATTCATAAAGAGGGCAAAACCAATCATAAAGGCCCAAACATGGCCCATCAGAAGAAGTCAAAACTAAAGCCCAAATCAAGACCCGAACGAGTTCTCTCATAAAGAAGAGAGGCATTGCACAAGAAAAGAGTCGTGGAGGGAGTTACGCCTCCACGGATGCATCTTCATAAAAAAGGAAACTGTTATGAAGAACGTCGCCTTCCGTTGCACCTCACATGTTTAAGTTACGTAGAGAATTAGCCGCGATCATTACAAGGTAAAGAGAACAATCGACCAAGGTATGTAACTTTAATTGAGTTTTGTTCAGATTTACTTCCTTTTTCAACATAATTGTTGACTTAAGCATCGGAGTGCCTTCGACCACCAAAAAGGTGGTATTTGGCAGTCTAACATCTGTTTTGCAGGTCAAACTCACAAGAGGACAAGAATTGGACGCATCACTACTAATGGAAGCAAGGAAGCAGGTTCATTTTTGTTCAACATCAAATAAGATTCATCTAGCATCCATTAGGGGTGGGCACGGGACGGGATAGGAAGAGATATACCTATCCCTATCCCATCTCGTTCATAAGGGATCGGGACGGGACGGGATCAGTCTGCTGCCTGTGACTGCTGCGAAGATTATCATCATATAAGAGTGTGAAAAATAACTTTCTTATAATTAGATATAGATGTGGCATGCAAATATAAGGGTAGTCACTAAATCCCCTAACAATGAAGTCGAGTGGGTTGACTTTTAGAAAATGACATGATAAATGAGACCCACTAAGAGTATTGTGTCGCTGTGATGACCTCCCAACTGATTGTACAATTTCATTACTGTGGGAAACAAAATTCATGGTTCCTTGACAAAATGACATTTCATCTTTTGTTAGGGAAGAAATATAGATATATTGGTGATGCTCTAACATATGCATAATGGTTTACCATCAATACATATATCGTAATTAAAAAAATTATTTTTACAGCCCGGGGCATCTCAAATTCTTGGCTCCGCCCCTGAATGTTCCCTTCTGAATATGTATTACTCAGTTAATTGTTATTTTTCATCTTCACCTTGGTATTATCAATATTTGGAAGTTAAATAATTGAAGCCACTTTTATTGGGAATCCAAACAATAGTCTGCTATCTTTCTCATGCTTAATGAATATTTATTTCTTGAAATAACATTTTTGTTACCACTGCAAACACCATGAGTTTCTGTCAGTCATCTGTAAGTTTATATGAATAAAAATAAATAAATAAATAAAAATATTAATAATAAATATTAAAAAATTAGCTCGGGACAGGACGGGATTGGCGAGATTGAAAATCTTCATCCCATCCCATCCCATTCTAGATCGGGATGGGACGGGATCATGATGAAATTATTCAATTCCATTAAGACCCGAAAAAATCGGGACGGAACGGGACGGGGTCGGGATTGAGGGATGGGATGCCCACCCCTAGCATCCATGTATCGAGTACAGATATAAATACAAGGGTCCCTAAATACATGGATTGGTGGATTTATCTTAGTGATTCACCCTTTGGAGCATTGAAGGAAGCATTAGATTAAAATTTAGAAAAATAAAAGTAACAGATATGAAGACAAACCTTATGAGCATCATGTTTATACATCATGGTCTCCAAGTGAGCAAACTCGGTAATACAAGGAAGTTTGCAACTGTCACAACATCCAAAGCCTCGGGAAATTTGTTCAGCTTTGCTAACATAGTTGGTAACATGAGTAATGACCTATCTCAATACTAACTAGAGTTGCAGTCAAACACATTTGAATAATAATGCTTGGATGTAGTGCTATAATCACGAGTGAGAGCATAATTTTTCAAAGTGTCCCCGAGTGCACCATGAGCATAATAAAAATCACCATAATAATTATATCCCATTCTAATGCTTTCTTTAAACAAATTTCTAAGCGCAAAAGGAAATAAAAAAAAAGTGATGAAAATAATTTTCAATTTCACTTTAAAGGAGAAGAATAATAAAGTACACACCCTGTAAATATAAACATATGCGTTCAACTCATTCTCAACTTTCTCTTTGGTATAGTACGACCAAGGATTATAATTTTGTTTTTGGAGGTGATTTTAAGAAATATTTCGTTATGTATAGAAAAAAATTAAAATTTTCAGTTATAATGTTGAAGTTATCAATATAATTTAAGCATTTAAAATTTTTACTTGCTACACAAGGAGTCCCACAAGACTTATAATGTCATACAAACTACATATTGCATAATAATTACTTATAAAATGAAATTTTAATACTAAACTTAGGTTATAATGTACACTGAAGAAAGAAATAAATATTTTGAATTTTGAAACAATTAAATGTAACTCGAAGAAAACAAAATATTTCATGAAAATTTGGTGAAATCACATGCCTTTGGGTACTACATGATCGATTTCTTTATAAACAACTAATAAATTGTTTAAAACACGGTGAATTTCTTTCTCTCGATCGCGTCGCTCCAACTGCGTCGGTTGCTGAAAGAACCAAGACATGCCCCGCTAGCTTCCACTCGATGAATGCCACCTGATCACAGGAAACCTTACAATTCGACCCAATCACGGCTGCGTAAGTAAGATGGGTCATGCCTTCCTTGAGTTGATGAAGGCTCTCATCGATATGACGATGTGGCAGACACATAGGCATGAGAGCCTTATTAGCCAAGTGCCTGTGACAACCGCCAATAAGGTTGTGAAAACTGTCCTGCACATCAATCTCAGAAGGCTAGCAAACTTTTTTGGGCGCAAACGAGATATGACGAGAAGCGGGGGGAGCATTAAGCGATCTCGAGGTCTCAACAACAGTAGGAGACAAGGGGGTTTGAAGCCCTGGGCTCGAGTAACGACTCGATTTTCCAATGTCAAATCGTACTCGAAGCCGTCCAAGGTCTTGGTGTTGTTCAGATTCTCAGACTGCTCAAGTCCAAGCTGAAGCAATTTATTTTCAATGACGCGAGAGTCATCAACCATCAGGTCGGCAGAAATAGGCAAACCGTACGAAGAGACAAGAATCTTCTCACTATCGTCCAAAAGACGAGAAACCTTTTTTTTTCTACTCTCAAGAGCTTAATTTGTCTCTTCATCTTCTCGGGCAGCAAAGTCATCTTTCGCACCATGACCTCCTTTTTTGGGAAACATAAGAGGAGAGGAAGCCTAATGGTACCATGAACCGATGTGGCAAGCTTCTTCTTCTTCGAGACGCGGCCAGTACTAATTGCCAACATCTTAGATGGGCTGGGAGGCATGGGAACTTTCCTCTTTTTGACGATCGAACTAACACTCCCAAAGTCTCTAACAACAACATAAGCAATTAGGCCTACAGGTTCCTTAATGGAATTCACTCCGCGGTTGACATTCACATCACCAGGATGTGCAACAGTCACCACTGAAGCATGAACTACAATAGACTCCGCATCATAATCTTTGTTCTCCTCTCCCACTGTAGAGACTTGCGTAGGACGGTACGGTTATCTTCTCTTCGATGCCATTGGTGACCATGACGTCCATCGCTCCTGCTCTTTTTTCTTCTCCGTCCATTGCTACTGTAAAACCCTAAAAAAAATGTCAGGTGATATTTTTTTTCTCTCTCTCCCTCCATCCCCCCTCTGCGGGTTTGATTCTAATCTTCCTCTCTCCTAAAACAACAACAGCCTCGCTCGAAAACTTTGGAGTGTTCCCTTGGTCCTATTTTCTGTTCCACTTCGCTTGTACCCTTAAGTGGGATTGACAAAAATTTCCAGGACCAGTTTTGCAACCAAACCCCCTGAAAAATCAAATTTTTTTTCTTTTCCAGACAACTAAACACACCCTTAGTGATGAGTTGATGATGACTTCATGTGAAAATTGTGTCAGTCAGTCACCGCAATAAACCCTAATGGAATCGGCTCGTCTCTCTTGATACTCTCACACTTGCTTGGAGTCACCAACCATTGAATTGAACTCGTCTCTTCTTCTTCTGCAATTCAATCCATACTACTAGTTCATCAGGCAATATTCTCAGTCTCCATTCCTCTTTTTTTTTTTTTTTTTTGAACTTTATTTGGTTACAAATTACCAATCTCTCTGATTTTCAAAGGTTTACAGCTATTACAAGATTGATTGGCTTGAAGCAATTGAAATTCATTCTAGCATAAGGTACGAGTGTTCATGGGTTTTCTTTCTTTTACTAGTTATTTACTTTGGGCACCAATATTTACAAATCATATCCTAAAGTTTGAAATTCTACTCATACCGTGCTTTATGTATTCATTTACAAATTATACTCCCAGATCAGACCAATTTATAAAATACCCAACCACCCTTTTGCTTTACTTAAACAAGTTAAATAACTACCGACAACATTCATGAGCAGTAATGGTTGGAGCCACTATTTCTAATTCATCATCCAATTGATGAATTGATTAAAACTATTAAAAAGGGAGATGAAATAAGAGAATCTACCGAGATTTGTAGTAGTAGCGTACGAAAGTCATATATCACAATTTATATAGTTGCAAACTTTAATTTTGGTACACAATGAAGAAAAACCAACCTTACCTTTCATTTTCAGTGACAAAAAATAACAACATTAGTATGATATTTACTATGGATTGTATTAAAAGAAATCATAAAGAATGAGGATATGTATCTTTCTTGGGTGAAAACCCAAATCAAAAGTTTGGAACTTTGTATCCTAGGAGAAAACAGTGATGACGATGGAAAACCTTTTTCGTGTATACACACGGCTGGGAAGAAGAGAGGTGAAAAGGGAGGATTATTTGTGTTGGTAAATTATAGGTTTAAAGAGGTAATACAAAAGGATATTTGGGGTATTTTATAAATTGGTGTAATCAGGGTATAATTTGCAAATAAAATTTCAAAATAGATATGAGGTAGTTTTCTGAACTTAAGGGTATGATTGTAAATATTTCCACTTAGGGTACTGGGAATAAATAACCTTGTTTTTTTTTTTTTAAATTTCCATTTGTTTATGATTACAAATCTCTCTGATTTTACTTTTGTTTCAAGTAAGAACTTGACAATAAGTTTGTGTTTTTGGATATCTCAAATGATAAAATGTAAGCATCACTTTTAGTAGTCCATGTGTCTCTCATCCTTTGGTTGATCCTTTCACTGTTGGAAACATATCTCACTCTCCTCCTTCATTACCTCTTTTCCTTGGTTGATCCTTTCACTGTTGGAAACATATCTCACTCTTGGAAACATATCTCACTAACCCTTTCATTTGCTTTTCCTTCTCAATCCTTCTCAACTCACCCAGTCTTCCCCACTAGTACACAAGTATGGATTCAATTTCTCTCTGAAACATCATCACACTAGAGCATTTGAAAAGGAAATACAAGCCAAATTCGTCAAGTTTGAACCTTCCATTAGTTTAGGTTTTTATTGACGATAGAGTGCAATTGATCATAAAATGGCGTTTGAATTGCATCCATTGGAATATTAGGTTTTACTTCTGGGATATTGTTAGTAGGTCCCCGAAAATCTCGGGAATGGGCTTTGATGATGATACTGTTAGTAGGTAGGTGTACTTTTGTGGACTGGGAGATAGAGATGCTAGTTGATCAAACCACAACACAAGGTAAAAGGGTTGTTTCAGTTTCTTTTTTCTTTCTACTTTGGAGATATTGTAAGGAGATTCTAGAATATGCATATCGTTAACTTTGAAGATATAAGGAGTAGAAAAAATTAATAAATTATGAAGTGTTTCTTTTATAAACGAGAAAATAACATATCGTTAATTGTGTTATAAAATTGCCAATTAATAAAAAAATGGGTAGGGCATTACAATTTCAAGATTTTTCTTGTGAGTTTATCGTCTGTGGAGAAATCGGTGAGTCAGTGAAAAATCAGATTTGTTTCTGAAGATTGCCATATAAAGAGGAAAAATGAAGACCTAATTGATTCTGCCTCTTGCGGCGAGTTGCGATCAATATCAATTTCGATTTTGTGAAGCTACGAACCCTGAAACCCCCCATACCTAGAACGAAAAAGAATGAAAATGAGAATGTTGTTGTGCGCCTACGCCTGCGCCTGCACCTTGTTGTTGGTCCTATGTTCTTGACTTGCTGCTGAGGTGCTGAAGGCTGAAGGCTGAAGCTTGCTGTGTGGTTGCGCACGTGAGGTGCTTTTTTATTTCCTCCTTCCCAACATCTCCTATTCTGGTTACTTCTGCCTGTCCAATTGGTTCTTTATTTCTCCATCTCAGTATCTCACACCATGACTAAATATTTCTCTCTTTCTTTTGAACAAACACTAAATATTTCTCTCTTTCTTTAGAACAAGCAGTAAATTACAACAAACAATACCATACAATTATAAAATACTATACATTCCCAGTTGGATCTTTTAGATTTTATGAATTAATTATTTGGTGTGTAGGTGGAATCCTTTCATTTGATGAGTTATATGTAGTATACAAATCTTTTGATTAATTATTTATTTTTTAGTTGTTATGTTACTTCAGTTGCACTATAATACTTATTAATATTATTGCCAAGATAGTTATTTATTGTAATATATATTAGTTACCTCATGCTACCTTATCCCATTGCTTAGAGAGGGTACAAAATATATACTTTGAAAAAATAGACCGATTAAATCTGATTAATAATTAATCTTTTATCGGTCTTACACCGATTAGGGACCGATTGATATATGTTAGAATCAATTATTGGACACTATTAGTGAAAAAAAAATCCGCTACAATGTATGCTAGTAACTTGCTTGTCATTGTTTGCGGTTGGTCCTCACCTTGTGGTAGTACACTAGTGTGGTCGTGCAAGACCCAACTCACTAAGGCCAAAGGTTGTCTTCAACATTGGATTTCCCCCCCTCTATTCATCTTTCTTAGTAGATTTGATTCACATAAAATGAGAAATTATAATTTATGTAAGACATAACAAGGCAGTGTGTGGACGCTACCAGTAGAGGACAACTCATTTTGATAGTTCTACGTGGGTGAAACAAGTGCAACCTTTTTTTTTTATCTACAATTTTGTCCCCGGATCCCATCGATGTCTATATAACAAATCACATATTTAAACCTCAAAAGAGATAAGTTTGTATAAAGTTAGTTACTCTTTCAAAGTTAGTTAATTCAAGAGTAAGTCTAGCCAGTCATGTTTGCTAGCATTTGTTTTTGGTATTCTTACACTTTTTACCCATTTTCTTTAAAACACAACCACAAACACTATCCATAGAAGAGGTAGAAATGTAAAAAAATCCAAAAATAAAAAAAGGCTAGCAAACACGTCTGGCTAGAATTGTTGTTAATTCAATGATTACGATTTATTTTCTCTATTCTTTTCTAAATGCCTAAACTCAATTAGAGAAAGCAGTCGTCTTCTCGTTGCTCTCTCTCTCTTCTGGCCAGACTCTTATCTCATGTTGCCAAGAAGGTTGTTCCCATATTTCTCTCTTTGTTGTTTGCATCTTCTCCGTTGATTGAATTCTACCATTGTTGCTCGACATCTCGATCTCCCTGAAGGTTTATCCAGTTAAGGTAGGCGCGATGTCTTGATTGAACTCTTTGATCTACTACAAGGTACGGTTTTGCTCTAGATCATCTGTAATGCTCCAATGATTTAACTCTCTTGATATGATGAGATTGGATCAACACAATCTTTAATTTTATTGTTTTTCACGCAGTCTTTAATTGGATTACAAATAGCGAAACGATTGTAGATTCATGAGTTTTATTCCATTTTTCAATCTTAATGTACCAAAATTTTTGTAATAGAGATTGTCAATTTGGTTATTTTCTTCTTAATATACAAAGGGATTGCCACTTCTCTCTTAATGTCCACACCATTGCTTTTCCCAGTGAGGTCTTTATTTGTTTGGTGCTTTGGTAGAGAGGGTTGTCTTGTTGAATCTCTGAAATGAAAACAGGCCAATCAGTCAGGCTCACTCGGAACTCAGGTTCACTCGGAACTAATAATAGTGAATGAATTCAAAGCAATCAAACATTTAGCCTGTTTTCCCAGTGAGTGCTCTTTGTGATATCTATTTGTTTGTGTTTTGGTAGACATTTATTGATAGTTTTGATGGCAATGAATTTTGTCTATTTGGTGGATTTTTTTTTTGTTCTAAACTCTTGACTTCAACATCTGTAGTATAACGACAACGACCTGAGGTATACTTACTAGTTATGGATTCTTCATATTTTGGGTTTGTTGTACTATTGTTGGCTTTGGTACCCTTGAGAACAATAATTTTTTTGTAATAGATGATAAACATTTAGAGAGGATAGATACCCAATCAAGTTTACGTGGGTGTTCTAGCAAGAAAGATCTGCAAGAAACAACGATGACCACCTACTTGTTATTTCGTCCTCTTCTATGTCGATGAGGGTTTTTAGTTTGAGAAAATGATCCCATTGTTTTCTAAAATATACATCTTTCTAGATTTCATATCCTAAATTCAAGAATTAGGTTCAAGATATGTTATAGGGGACAATGTTTTTGTGCCAACATGGTTTATACTAGCATTAAAAAAAATGGCCAAATGAAATATATTAATAGTTTAATTTGCAAAAAGCCATCCCCATCATCTTTTTTGTTAACATTCTTGCTTTGAGTCTCAAACATCCCCTTTGTCAACATCATTGCTCGAGTCTCAACTTCCTCAATCTCTTCACCTTCACATCTTGTTTTTTCGTGATAAAATCCTTCCTCTTTTGAATAGTGGAAGTAGAGGGAGTTTGAAAAAGCCCCCAAAACCAACAAGAAGTTACCTTCAGCGGTACTTTTTCATATCCTCAGGAGCTCCTCCTAGGGATGGCAACGGGGCGGATTTTGGCAAATCCATCCCCGCCCCGCTGGAGATTGCAGATCCCCAAATCCGCCCGAATATCCGTTTATACAAAACTTTAAAACCCATCCCCGCTCTGGGTGGATTTATGGATATCCGCCCACCCAAATATCCGTTATATATATTAAAAAAAAAACCTCCATTTATACTTTATTCACATAACAGCAGAATGATCGATCACATAACATCATATTCACTAGAACAATGACGATCTGTGATGGAGCCGAAATCTGTGATGGATCTTTGATGGAGATCTGTGATGGAGATCTGATGGAGCCGAGATATCTCTGATGGAGATCTGATGGAGCCGAGATCGAGCCGAGATCCGTGGATCGCTGATGGAGATCTGTGATGGAGCCGAGATCTAACATCAGATTCACTAGAACAATGACGAGATCTGTGATGGAGATCTAATGGAGCCGAGATCTGTGATGGATCTCTGATGGAGCCGAGATCCGTGATGGATCGCTGATGGAGATCTGTGATGGAGCCAGGAGCCGAGATCTGTGATGTAGAGATTTGATGACAATGACGATGACATATCTGTGAGGGAGATCTGTGGTGAAAAAGAAGAAGATCCGTGAAGGAAGAAGAAGAAGAAAATATGTGAAAAAGAAGATCTGCGATGAAGAAGAAGAAGATATGTGAAGAAGAAGACCGAAAACAACAATCCATCGACGAAGAAAAAGAAGATACTTGAGTTATTTATTTTCTCTGTTGAAGAAAAGGGTATTTGAGAGAGTTTTCTCTCTGTTTGTTGAAGATATTTGAGAGTTTGCGAAAGTTTTCTCACTCATTAGGGCTTGAAAATGATATGGGCTTTGAAATAATAATGATATGGGCTTTTTGAAATAATGAGATGAGAGTTGATATGAGAGTGATATGGGCTTTGAAATAATGAAATGGGCTTTTATTTATATACATAAACGGATACCCGCGGGGCGGATATGGTCAAATCCGTATCTGCCCCGAATACATGATGGATATTGTTTGAATCCCTGAAACCGCCCCGAAAACAATTTGTGCATATCCAAAACCACCCCATTCGGTTTGGGTGGGGCGAATATCTGTGAAAATCTGCCCCACTACCATCCCTAGCTCCTCCAAATTAGAGAACTACTCACAAAAATGGAATTCGCTTCCGAGTTGCATAAATAAATAAATCCCTAATTTAGTGCGATCCTTCCGATAGAGGGATGTTTTTGGTTTTGCTTGGTAAGTGGAATAACCTTTTTTTAAAAAAAGAAAAATTTCAAACATGGGACCCGACAATATCGTACACATAGATACATTGCTAACATACGATACTCAACTAATTCTGATGATACACTGCAAAAGCAATAAATGGTTAAGGTCCGTACATTATATCACTAACTGTGTTAGTATGGCAAAACAATTGGTAGATTTTCTGGTACATTAGGGTTCAGGGCTTTGGTTAGTGATCATTAAATTTAATTATTTTTAGCAGTTATGATTCAGGCTCGATTGGGTTTCTTAGATTTTCCTGAGATAATTTCTACATGGTTTAATGCTTACTCCTAACGTAAGAACAAAGTGGTCAGAAGATTTTGTGACACAAAAGAATAGTTGACATGATTTGAGTTTTATATCATACTCCTTACCTTTTGTTGGGTTTGAATGTTTTTTTGCGAGAAAATTTTGATATTGTGTGACAGAATTAATTTACTAACTTACAATGGCAGAGAAGCTAAGTTGTTATGTTTGTGGTAATGTGGGTTTCAAATGTGCCAATGGCTTCTACTACTGCACGAGGTGTAATACCCAAGCTGAAGACATTGTTGAGACAGGTATTGATGATGATTTCATGGATACTGGCGGTCCCGGTGCCATCTACTCCAAAACTAACCGTCAATCCACACATGTTTCCATCAAGACTGATCCTGTAACTCTTCTATCACAGACCCAACCAAAAAATTCTCAGATCTGGAGAACACTACTTGGTACTGATGAAGACAACCCCAAGAAAGACGATAACGATTGTGAGCCCTGTGTGCCCGAAGATTTTTGTGGTACCTCAAAAAATTTTCCTTTTGACCCAGTGATTTTTGCTGTCGAAATCATTATTAGGTATATTCAAGGGCTCCAACTCATGACCCAATCCCAGTGCCAAGTTCTTCTGGAGAAATTTAGTGTCAGCCCACTAATTTCTGGAGTAGTTGCAATGATATGGCTGCGATACATTGCTGTATCTAGGGTTTTTGATGAAAAGTGGGCTGATGAGACCGTTGAAGATTCAGAAATTCAGAAGGAAGGTATTCCCTTTACTCTCATTTTTGTTGTGTTGTGAAGTTGGATTCGTTTGCATCTTTTGCTAAACAAGTTTCTAATCATTTATTACTGCTATAAAATTCAATTCCCATTCATACATGTCTTCTCTAAACAGCTCGTACCACTTGGAAAATTAGAACTTGAAGTTGCAAAATAGAATAATATCACATAAAACATACCATGGTTAACTTTTGGACAACTCACCTTGTAAATTGATTTAATTAAGTATAAATGCTTGTATTTATTCATAATGTTTTGATAATTACTATTACAGATAATAAAGCACAACTAATTCATATAGATAGAAGAATACATTCATATTTTAAAATTCTTAAAAACACTTGAGAAGTGTATGGGCAATGCTTGCTCCACCAAGGTCTAGGTGATTTTTCCTTGGTCTTCAACTTTTTTCTCACCTATCACCTTGAACCTGTGTTGTTTAGCCCCCCACCAGGGCTCCATTGTTTTTTGCCTTTGAGGCTTTAGTGTCACTTCTTAGTCAGCGTCGAGGGCAATCACTCCTAGGTATTGTCTACAAAGGTGACTCAAATAGAGAAAATAGAAAATGAAGACAAATTCCTATACAAAAACTTAATTCGTTTTCAGACTTTGATAAAAGTATGAAATAAGTAAAAATTTAAAAGTACTATTGTTTAAAAAAGGCTGAGCCGCATGCAGGGCTGGTCCTAAGACTTTAAAGTTAACAACGTACGAACACTAAAAATGGTGCCCTTTTGCTACAATGAAAGTTAAACATTTTATCTAATGTATATATGTGTTTGCTAAAAACATTTGAATTTGGGGCCTTGTGTTTGGGGGTCATTTTTACATACAAGGGAAACTATATATTTCATCTAATACATATACATGTTATAAATTTAAAAAAAAACATTGTACCCTTTGGTTCCTGGCCTGTGCGATCAAACCTGCGCCTAGGGGCGGGCCTGGCCATATTGTTGTCTCACCTCTGAAGGTGCTAGTGGTAGACTTTGGCTTCTCGCCAGATCTGAATTGGATCTTGAATGCACCAGGAAATCAGAACATGTGGTTAATAGCACTTGTAAAATTAAGGGCACTGCCATGCAACAATTGCGTAATACTGCCCTTTTTTTGCCAGGTCTTTTGCCTCGCTTCACCTATCACCGAAATAATGTTGTTCTAAATTGGATGCTGAGTTGAATTATGAAATTGAAGCCTGGGTTTAGGGCATTGTCATGCAACAATTGCATCACTCCTGATGTCTTGTCCAATTTGTAGTGATGTTATTGTGTTGAAAAGGTTGATTGGTGGGGTTTAACATGATGGATTTTGAAAATGGTTAACATTGTGTCACTTGCAATCCTTTGTCATAAGATGGGATTCGGGAATAAATACAGAATGTGGTTAGAGCCAGCTTGTCTACAGCTTGCATATCTTGTTGGATGGACGGTGACTCTTCTATGAGCTCTAATATTCATAGGGAATGTTAGGCAAGGGGATCCACTTTCTTCCTTCTTTTTCATCATTGTACTAAGTCGCGAGTTTCTTAGTAGAATGGTTCAAAGAGCTAGAGATCATCATCTTGTCGCTTGGTTCAAAGTTTTAGGGAGTTGAAGTAGCTTACCTCCGATTCGCTGATGAAACTATTTTTCGTTGACCGTGAGCTTAATCAGGTGAGATATCTCAATTGGCGATGGTCTCTGGCCAAAATGGATTTCTCAATAAGTAGAACGTTTGTGACATTTACGGGGCTTCATGGGGTTTTGGGTGTAGCTGGGTTCATTACCTACTAGATATTTGGGTCTTTCCGAAGGATGCATGGACATGGACACGACACGGCGATTCGACAATTTCCCTAAAACTAGGATTTGGGGACACGCTGTGACGTCATACTATTTTTTTAATAATTCATATAAATAATAATAATAATAATAATAATAATCTAATAAAGTGTCTTCCTAAAGTGTTTTGAAGAAGATGACACTATTACATGAAAAAAAATTAAAGTAGAGAAAAAGTATAGTAAAGAAGAAGTAGAGGAGATACGAAGCAAATGAGAAAAAATAAGAAGCGAAGATTAAGAAGAAGCATAGACTACTTTTATGCTTTAGTGGTTTTTCGCCCTATTTATCATAAATCGCAATTGAAAGAGTCATTCATTTCAAATGATCAACAACCATTAGATTATGTGGTTGTTTACAAACATCTAAAAGTAAAACAAATTTGGTATTTGAGTCTTGACTGTGTCCTGACTAAGTTTTGGGAAGCGTGTCCGACACATTGACCACATTTACCATGTGTATGACACTTGTCGACACGTTAACCAAGTGTCCGATGCGTGTCAAGCTAGTGTCGGATACGTGTCGGACACGGATATGACAAGTTTTCAAAAAGTCTGTGCGTCCTTGGTCTTCCCCAAGCAACATCAGAAAGTTGGTTTTGGAAGCTTTGAAAAATATTCGTTTTTTGGAAAAGCAAGCTTCCCAAAAGTGGCCACTTCAAGGCCGAAATCCCAATCTACCACGTCTCTATTTCAACTCTAAAGAAGAAAGAAATCATTGTGTGCAGAGTTTTGTGGCATGGCAAAGGATAAGAATGGGTTTCATGTTCCCTGGTAGGATTGGTTTGCCTTGGCAAAGCTGCTTTCTGTGGTATGGGAATTAGGTCTTTCATGTTGATGTAGGGGGACCTTGGAAATTTGAAACTGAGAAAGATTGAAGAAGACAACCTTAGGAGGAAAATACACGTGTCACCCCACAGATTGGATTCCTAACCGGCCTTCCTCGTACATGAGGTGCACATATGCAACTTCATTTACTCTTTCATGCATTATATTGGTTTGAACTTCAGTAGGGGTAACCAAATAAGGCGTTGGCAAGATAAGTGTCACGCCCCGACCCGCCACGGGAATCGCAGCGTGCCGATGCGTGAACTAACCCGTAACACAGGCGGATCGTAACCGGCCACAACATCATAATATAACACATTCTTGATACGAGAATGAAACGGAAATAATAACTACGATAAAATTTGAACAAAGGAAATATATATTTGATTTGCCCCGCCAAAGTCAGCGACAAAACCAGTATACAAACATCTAGTATAACCATATAGTACATCTGAAACACAGAGGAAGCAAAACATACCCGTACAGGGTGGACACGACCAAACACCACAAAATGCGCCTACAACGGAAACCGGGGCCTACGCACCACGCTCAGCAGGAACGACAACACTGCCTGCACTCCAATAGAAGCACACAGCTAGCTGGTGCGAGCGAACTAAATACAAATAACGGAATACTATACCAGAAAAATTCATGCCAGACAATAAATGATAAATAACAAGTTCTAAAGACTAAATCACACCGTGTCTCTAAAGATAATATTTCTAAGTTCAAGCAACAACACAAACATTTCATATTCAACAATAACTACCAGTTTACGATATATGCCGATCATTACACGTGATTCAAACCTGGTAAATATCAAGCGATGAAAATAAAGACAATCTCATAGTTCTTCATAGTCTCCTAGGTATAGCAATCAAGTTGAAACCAAAAATTCTGTATAAGTGTCTCATATCGTAGGTATCCGCATACCCTACGAATGTGTCTCACCCAGACACATCCCACAACGTTCACCAGTACCACTTCGGGCTTGTTTGTATCCTAATTGGGTACCATCTGCCAGGATATAAACTCCAACATCCTAAACGACTAGCCTAACACGGCCAACCTAACACAATCAAACTCAAGCGCGCTGGGAGGGAAAGCGAGTAATCTCCAAAGCACGTCCTCCGGGATCCGTCCTACTGAACTCTATAGTGGCAAGTGCGTGCGGGAGCTCACCGCACCTCAGCAAGCTTGCCACATGAAATAGCGTCCATAATGTCAGGTGCGAGTCATCTGAAGCACCATCCAACTCACAATGCGAGCAAGCTCCTAAGCATCGGCACAACAGGCATTATAGCAGGGTAAAGACACTTATACTACTATCCACATGCACAAATGACAAGTCTTTACATAACCAAAGGTACAGACGCGCAATCATAAACAATTCGGCAATTTTTATAAAACCACGACTATGCCAGGGTCCCAACATGACCCAATTCACAACAATAAATTTATTCGAGTCGATTATCATACATGCTCAAGACTCGGAAATCCACGGTAAAACATGACATACTATGCAAACTCGAAAACGAAGCATACAAGTCCAATGTCATTACACCAAAGCCTAATCACACCAAAATTCATTCACTATTCGATTTCATTCAAGTATAGGAAACCCAATACATAATTCACGGTATGATGTAAAACTTAAATTCAGGATTTCAAATACTTATTTCTTAAAATAAAAATTATAGTTCCACTCACCTGAGCGGAATGGATTTTCAAAACCCAATTCCTACCAGTCGAAGCTCTTAACACGCAAAACCACGAATGCGGGACCACGAAAATTTTTAAAACTGCAAGGCGGACTCGAAAATAAGTAAACTAGCCGAAAATTGAAAAAATAAATAAATTACAAGCGGCACGTGACGGAAAGAAAACTTATAGACAATAAAAATTCGGCAAACACCCCGTCGCAACCCAAAGTTTGGCGAAAACGCGCCGAAACCCTCCCTACTCCGGTCTGATCGCTTCCAAACTGCACAACAGCCCGCAAATGAGTCTAAGGACACTCGGAGTCACGAAAGTGAGGCTCACCCACGCACCCAAAGCCCAGATTCACGCCGAAGAACCCTCCAAACAAACATGCACCCTGATCTTTTGAAAAATTTCGGCCAACCCCAAAATCAACTTTGCATGTTGGTTCTAAGGGCTCCCAATGACGCCACCAAGGTCCCTCCACGGCTGATCGGAGCTATGGAAACCAATAAAACAAATCCAACACCAAACCCAAATGAAAACTGATTTTTTTTTTTTTTTGCGAAAAACCAACAGAGAAACGAGGAGGGAATGAAGAGAGGAAGAAATGAGGGAATGAAGAGAGGAAGAAATGAGGAGGAGGAGGTGAGCTTTGGGGGAAGAAATCACCCAAAATTTTTGACGAAATCCCGCTGGAGACGAAGAGTTCGAAGGAACCTCGCACTGTGAAGAGAAAAAAAAAGAAAAGGAAAGAGAAGGAAGAAAAAGAGGGGGGGTCGTGTTTTAAAGGGTGCGTGGCTATGTGCCCCCACCACCTCTACTGAGTACACCTTTGCCTGAATTTTTTTTATTTATTTTTAAAACGCAGATATTACATCATACACACCTTAAAAGAGATCTCGTCCTCGAGATCGGACAAAATCCACAACAAGAAAATCTAGGCGAAAAGCTCGGGGTATTTCTGTCTCATCTGGTCCTCCAGCTCCCAAGTTACGTCACCCGCTCGGTGGCTCTACTGAACCTTCACTAACTTCACTGTCCTCCGACGAAGTTGTTTCACATCATCATCAGACGAAGTTGTTTCACATCATCATCAACAATGGCTACTGGCCTTACTGGATACATCAACTCATCCAAAATCTCCACCTCAGCAGGCTCTATAATCTGTGACGGGTCTGCCAAACACTTTCGCAACATGGATACGTGAAACACGTCGTGGATACCTGACATACTCTGCGGCAAAGCCAATCTGTAGGCCACTGGTCCAATCCTCTAAGTAATCTCATATGGCCCTACATACCTCGGTGCAAGTTTCCCATGACTTCGGAACCTAACAACTCCGCGCACCGGGGAAACTTTCAGAAAACCCTGTCGCCAACATCAAACTCTAACTCCTTACGCCTCCTATCAGCGTAACTCTTCTGTCTACTCTGGGCTGTCAACAAACGCGCTCTAATCAGCTCAATCTTCTCAGTAGTTTCTCTGATCACATCCGGCCCCATCACAATTGACTCTCCAATCTCTGCCCAACAAATAGGGGACCTACACAGTCGTCCATAGAGTGCCTCAAACGGTTCCATGCCAATACTTACGTGGTAGCTGTTGTTGTACGCAAACTCGCATAACGGTAGATGATCTTCCCAACTGCCCCCAAAGTCTAAAATGCATGCTCTAAGCATGTCTTCCACCACCTGATTCACTCGCTCAGATTGGCCATCTGTTTGTGGATGATAAGCTGTACTCATGTCCAATCTAGTACCCATAGCTTGCTGAAAGCTCTGCCTGAAGTGGGCTGTGAAAAGCGGATCTCTGTCGGATACAATCGAAACAGGCGACCCATGAAGGCGGACTATCTCCCGAATGAACAACACCTCTAGACTGTCTGTGGTCCGATTCCTACTAACAGGAATGAAATGTGCACACTTCGTCAACCGATCAACAATGACCCATATCGACTCATTACCTTTCCTCGACCGTGGAAGTCCATCAATGAAATCCATAGTGATATACTCCCACTTCCACGTCGGGATATCCAATGGATGCAATAACCCTAACGGTCTCTGATGCTCGGCTTTCACCTGCTGACAAGTCGCACACCGTGCCACAAACTCTCCAATGTCTTTCTTCATGCCATGCCACTAGAAAGAACGTCTCAAGTCTTGATACATCTTTGTTCCACCGGGATGAATGGTGAAACGAGATCTATGAGCTTCCTGTAAGATATATCTTCGCAACTCCTCATCAGACGGAACACAAAGCCGCCCACGAAACCGCAACCCTCCATCTGAACCCACCGACCAATCGGTAGGGCACTCATCCAATGTGTCAACTACCAAATCTGCTATCTGCCTCGTAATCACTGGATCAGAGGTCTGTCTCTCCACCACTCTACTGACCAACGACGGATAAACTGCTAAACCCGCTATCATGCTGCCCTCTGTACTGAAAGTAGGCTGAACTGCAAATGAAACTAATGTCTCAAGTGTTCGGTACTCCTGAATCATCATGGTTGCCATCACTGCATGTCGCCTACTCAAGGCATCTGCAACCACATTGGCCCTACCAGGCTGATACTGTATCTCGAAGTCATAGCTGCTAAGGAAATCAACCCATCGTTGTTGCCTCATTTCAACTCCCTCTGAGTGAATAAGTACTTCAAACTCTTGTGATCTGTGAACAACTCGAACCTCTTACCATACAGATAATGTCTCCAGATCTTCAAAGCAAAGACTACGCCTGCCAACTCTAAATCATGTGTCGGATATCTCCGCTCGTGGGGTTTCAATTGTCGAGACGCATAGGCTACGACCTTCTTGCCTTGCATCAAAACTCCACCCAATCCTGTACCGCAAGCATTAGTAAATACCACCAGTTGGCTACCAGGTGTCGGAATAGTCAACACTGGTGCTGAAGTCAAACGAAGCTTCAAAGTTTCAAAAGCTTCTTCACACTTTTCTGACCATATAAAAGGAACATTCTTCCTAGTTAACTGAGTGAGTGGTGCCGCAATCAGAGAAAATTTCTCGATAAACCGTCGGTAATAACCAGCCAAACCCAGAAAACTACGAGTCTCCGTCACACTACTCGGTCGTCTCCAAGACTTCACTGCTTCGACTTTCTCGGGATCCACTGCAATACCTCCACTAGAAATGACATGCCCAAGAAATCGAACTTCAGGCTCCCAGAAATGACACTTACTGAACTTCGCATACAACTGATTTTCTCTAAGTGTCTGCAAAACAATGCGAAGGTGCTCTCTGCGCTCCTCTAAACTCCTTGAGTACACTAAGATATCGTCAATGAAGATTACCACAAACTTTTCCAAGTACGGACTGAACAATCTATTCATCAAATCCATGAAGAAAGCGGGTGCATTTGTCAAACCAAATGGCATGACTGGAAACTCATACAAGCCATAACGAGTCCGAAAAGCGGTAATTGGAACGGAATGTTCCTCAACTCTCATCTGATGCTACCTAGATTGGAAATCTAACTGTGAAAACACTACAGCTCCCCTCAACTGATCCAATAGATCATTAATTCGCGGCAATGGATACTTATTCTTGATGGTCACCTTATTCAGATCTCGATAATCTATGCACATCCTCAATGATCCATCCTTCTTGGATACAAATATTGCTGGAGCTCCCTAAGGTGAATTGCTCGGACGAATAAACCCCTTACGAAGCAACTCATCAAGCTGTACTTTCATCTCTTCCAATTGCTTAGGTGCAAGCCTGTATGCTTAGTTAGATACAGGTGCAGTACCAGGAACCAGGTCAATCCGAAACTCTACCTCACGACGTGGAGGGATACCAGGAATCTCCTGAAACACATCAGGGAACTCACACACAACTTCTACAGAACTGGTGTCGGGACAAGAAATCTCAAGAGAGCTAAGAAAACTCGACATCAAAGAAATCGAATCGGGCTCACAAGCCAACACACGAGGCGAAGCATCATGTGGCGCTAACATCACCGACCTATGCTAGCAATCAATGATCACCGGATGACTGGACAACCAATCCATCCCTAGAATCAAATGATAGCCCTCAAAACCCAAGACAATAAAGTCAAACACAAAGTTGTACCCCAACAAGGAAAACTCAAAACGGTGACAATATTCTCACAACCAAACCGAACTGCCCAAGGGAGACACAACGCACAAGGGCTCCGACAAAGGCACTACCTCAAGGTTGTCTCTAACAACCAACTGTCTAGAAATAAAAGACTTAGATGCTCCTGTATTGAAAAGAGCCCTCAACAGGGAAGACGACGAATGCACAAAACCTGGCACACAACACATGTATCCTGAATCACATAACAACACACTAACATGCAATTTTTCCTACGCATAATGCACATAACACAAATCTTACTACATCTGGCACACACAACGACAATAAAAAAAATAATAACATACCCTCAACATTTCCCTGACTGGGAATAGCTGCTAGGCGAACAGGCGGTGCTGGGAGAGGGACTCTCTGACCAATTCCAAGCGCAGGTGCTAACTGTCCCTGAGGCGCCCTCTGCTGTGCTGGTCCATCCCTCTTCTGAGGACAAAGTCTAGAAAAGTGCCCCAATTGTCCACAAGTATAATAAACTACATGCTCCCATCGATTTGTCTGACCTCTTGGACAATCACGGGCTACATGTCCCTCCTGACCACAAGTGAAGCAACCGCTCCTAGTTCCTGTCTGACCACCCCACCTAGGCTGTCTCTGTTGTTGCTGCTGTCGATGATCTCCTCGAGAACGTTTGTCACCTCTGCGGTCTCTGCCAGTCCTAACTGGTCCCCCTCTACCAGGGTCTCTCTGCTGGACAGCGACACGCTCTGGCTGTTGTGCCTGCTCAATTGTCTGGCTTCCTCGGCCAAACCTCTGACTGCATTCTGAACCTCTAGCTCGTCGAACCAAAGTCTCTTGTCTACACTCGGCGTCCACTCGCTCCTGACTCAAAGTGACGTCCATTAATCTCTCAAAAGGACGATCAATCATCACCATCAACTGTTTCCTTAGGAACGGGTTCAGACCACTCAAAAACTTCCTGTTCTTCTTCTCTGGAGTATCTATAAAACAAGTGGCATAGCGGTTCAACTGTGTAAACTCGGCCAAGTATTCAGAAACAGATCTAGAACCCTGCTGTAAATGTAGAAACCTGTCAACTATCTCAGCTCTGGCAGAATCAGGAATAAAATGTTGTTCAAACACCTGGAAAAATGTATCCCACTGCATCTCTGACACGTCACAGCTCGTCCTTACTGTATTCCACTAGTACATAGCCTCTCCGTCAAACTGGTGTGCTGCTAACTCAGTACGCTGTATAGGTGTCAGCACCATCCTCTCAAATATGAGCTCTACCTTACGGATCCACTGATCTGCAGCTAGAGAATCTCCAGTACCATCAAATCTTTCACCACCCAAGCTGATGAAATTCCTGTTGCACCGAGTAAACGGATCCTCTGACTGACTGCCCTGCCTCATATTCTGTGCCAACTGGGTCATCATTTCCATAAAAGCCTGAGAGACATCCTCTCCAGTAGTGCCTGATCCCTCACCCTGGGATCTCTTACCACGTGCCATCACCAAACAACCTCTATGAAAAAGAAAACACACATACTATACATCAAACAACACAACAAAAGTCCTAACTCCTCTACCCAATCCACTCAAGAAAGTGGTATACGATGATGTTCTATGTGAACCAGTAAACAATGGCTCTGATACCAAGCTCTGTCACGCCCCAACCCGCCACGGGAATTGCAGCGTGCCGATGCGTGAACTAACCCGTAACACAGGCGGATCGTAACTGGCCACAACATCATAATATAACACATTCTTGATACGAGAATGAAACGGAAATAATAGCTACGATAAAATTTGAACAAAATAAATATATATTTGATTCACCCCGCCAGAGTCATAGCGACAAAACCAGTATACAAACATCTAGTATAACCATATAGTACATCTGAAACACAGAGGAAGCAAAACATACCCGTACAGGGTGGACACGACCAAACACCACAAAACACGCCTACAACGGAAACCGGGGCTTACGCACCACGCTCAGCAGGAACGCCAACACTGCCTGCACTCCAATAGAAGCACATAGCTAGCTGGTGCGAGCGAACTAAATACAAATAACGGAATACTATACCAGAAAAATTCACGCCAGACAATAAATGATAAATAACAAGTTCTAAAGACTAAATCACACCGTGTCTCTAAAAATAATATTTCTAAGTTCAAGTAAAAACACAAACATTTCAGATTCAACAATAACTAGCAGTTTATGATATATGCCGATCATTACACGTGATTCAAACCTGGTAAATATCAAGCGATGAAAATAAAGACAATCTCATAGTTCTTCCTAGTCTCCTAGGTATAGCAATCAGGTTGAAACCAAAAATTCTGTATAAGTGTCTCATATTGTAGGTATCCGCATACCCTACGAATGTGTCTCACCCAGACACATCCCACAACGTGCACCAGTACCACTTCGGGCTTGTTTGTATCCTAATGGGGTGCCATCTGTCAGGATACAAACTCCAACATCCCGAACGATTGGCCTAACACGGCCAACCTAACACAATCAAACTCAAGCGCGCTGGGAGGGAAAGCGAGTAATCTCCAAAGCACGTCCTCCCGGACCCGTCCTACTGCACTCTATAGTGGCAAGTGCGTGCGGGAGCTCACCGCACCTCAGCAAGCTTGCCACATGCAATAGCGTCCACAATGTCAGGTGCGAGTCATCTGAAGCACCATCCAACTCACAATGCGAGCAAGCTCCTAAGCATCGGCACAACAGGCATTATAGCGGGGTAAAAACACTTATACTACTATCCACATGCACAAATGACAAGTCTGTACATAACCAAAGGTACAGACGTGCAATCATAAACAATTCGGCAATTTTTATAAAACCACGACTATGCCAAGGTCCCAACATGACCCAATTCACCACAATAAATTTATTCGAGTCGATTATCATACATGTTCAAGACTCGAAAATCCACGATAAAACATAACATACTATGCAAACTCGAAAACGAAGCATACAAGTCCAATGTCATTACACCAAAGCCTAATCACACCAAAATTCATTTACTATTCGATTTAAAGGGTCGTGTTTTAAAGGGTGGGTGGCTATGTGCCCCCACCACCTCTACTGAGTACACCCCTGCCTGAATTTTTTTTTTTATTTAAACGCAGATATTACAATAAGTTAAGTTGGGGGGGGGGGGGTTGATCCTTCAGATTAGCGTATCAAGAAATGTGGCTGTATTATGCAAATTGGAGTCTTCACTTTCAGAGGAATTTTCGTGATTTTGAGTAGCTAATGCCCGAACTAAATGCAATTACTTTGACACTTGGGTATGGAAAGGGCCATAAAGTGAAGTTCACCATGAAAACATATTTGGGGAAAGGCATGGAGAAAGTCATCCATTTCAACGCCTTTAGGAATTTTCTTACTAGCATTGTTTGGACAAGATACATCCCGCCTGGAAAGTGTAGTAGACTTCCTACTAGAGATATCTCGGGATTGGCATGGAACTATGGATATGTCTCTTTTGTAGAGTGTGGCTTAGTTTGGGAATTTCCACTGTCACTTGCTCTGGGGATCGGTATGGAAGCTCGTTCCTTATGATTGGTCGGTCTGTTTTGCGAGAAATAACAATACGGTGTTCCATTACAATTATGTAGAAAAAACTTTGGTGATTATGGAGGTGATGGTATATTTTTGGCTTTGGAGCACTTCTTGGCTGATGTTGAAATGGTGAATGGGGTTTCCTTAATCATATTTTGTCAATGAGTCTCTAATCTTTCTCTACTGCATAATGGTATTGCCCAAACCAGGTTTAACTGTAGAAAAATGGTTTGGAGGGAAGTGACACATTGCGCCTAGAAGGAAGGTTGTGAGGGATCACATGGAGACCGACGTTCAGGTGTGCATTGTTGAAAATGGCACTTAGAAGGTTGATCAACAAACACTTCTACGGCCATTGGTGATGATCCACCTTGAGGCTTTTCAAGCTGAGCTAAATTCAAGTTTTAGTCAAGGTACTATGTAGACAATTTATCTTACACATAATGAGCTCCTATAAAATGGTCAACGGGTTACTGTGGTTTGAAAATTTTATTTTAAACATTAAAGCTCTTTTAAGATTTAAGAAGCCAAACATGAGAAAATGTTGGGATTTCTGTCAATTTTAGCATGCTTTCATCTAAAGGTCAACTAAGGCCGTTGATGTTCATTCTTGACAACTTACAAGTCACTATTCCCCAGTATGGATTACCAATTATTACTTTTACAAATGTGTACTGAGTTCCACGCTATTTTTTTTAATATCCTAAGAAATTTTTTGTCACTGGTTTCAGGGGATCCAGTAGGTTGCAAGGCTCGAGCTCAGCACCAATATGAACCTTTTAATATACATGGAGAGAGAGCAGTAATGATTTGGTTCAGATCTTTGAGAAAGAAAATACCTCTTTCTACCACATAGGCTATTTCTTTTCTGGCTTGTCATGTGGCCAGAGAGCCTATCCTCCCAACAGACATTTGAAAGTGGGCACTTGAAGGGGAACTGCCTTATATGATTGCTTTTAATGAAATTGGAAAATGTGTTGAATACCCTATAAAACCACATCCCATGAGTCCGTGCCCTTTGACTGAAAGTTTTATGTTTAGGCCTTCACAAGTTGTTGGGTCAAAGAGTTTAGAATGCAGGTTGGTTCTATTGCACAGGCTATAGGTTTGCAACTTCCTCCTGTGAATTTTCATGCAATAGGTCGTCGTTATCTAAAGGAGCTCTCCCTTCCAGTAGAAAAAATTCTTCCCTGTGCATCTCGCATTCATGAATGGTCAATTCCTCCTGATCTATGGTTATCGGCAAATCGACATAGGATTCCTACTCGTGTCTGTGTGATGTCAATATTAGTGATTGCTATAAAGATTTTATATAATATAAATGGCTTTGGAAGATGGGAAGGAAATTTGTGTCACTTTGAGCAGTTGAGTTCGCAATGCAGATCCAGAAAGTGTGAAGGCATTGCGAAATTACTGGAGAGGGATAAACGAAAGTTTCTGGAATATAATAGCTTATTGATAATACTTTTCAGGTGTTAACATTCCATGGCCTCTTGAGTTGCTCTTCATTTTGATTTTATAACCAGTATGTTCCTGGTTTGTTGGTTTTGACCACTATGTATGGCTCTTCCCAATTTGGGTTTAACTTCCCCACACCTGGTTCTTTTGTGTTAAGTTGGATTTTCCTGAGTACCCAGTCACCTATTTTGAATGCATGGGGTTTGTTTCTTATTATAATAGCTGGCCATTTTCTGTTGGTAGGCCGCCGTTTTGATTGAAGTTCTGTTCATTTTATTCGAGAATATCTAGTCTGACACGCAGTGCTTCATTGTTGTCTTTTATTCGAAACTGTTCAGTTTTGAAAGTTGGCATGCCAATCTCGACTGGTACCATTGCCTCGAATAAGTTAGGGAAAATGGCGTTTCTCCGGTTGTAGTTCTTTTTATTGTCCTATAGGCCCAAATAATGCCTGGCAATTCAGCTAGCTATAATTCTTTTGTTGCTTCAAGTTTTTTCTTAGTGGCCTCCAGGATTGTTTGGTTGGTGACTTTTGCTTGTTTGTTAGCTTGCGGATGAACGGGTTCTAAAATGTGGTGATTCATGCTCAAGTTCTCACATAACTTCTTGACCTTTTTGTCTTTGAATTGGGACCCATTGTTGGTGACAATTGTTCTGGGGATTCTGAATCTGCATATTATTTTTTCCATAAGTCCGCTCTCTGATTTTGATATGAGATTCTCCTATTTTTTACAGTGGTTCTACTTCTATCCATTTGGTGAAGTAGTCAACTGCTACAAGGAGATACTTCTTCCTATCGGAGAGTGGGAACGGACCTACAATATCCATTCCCTATTGTGTAAATTGCCACGGACTACTCATCCGGATCGTGTTCTGTCCTAGTATGTACGTGTATATAGCAAATCGTTGGCATTTATCACATAGCTGAATGAGTATGTTGGCATCATTTTGCATTGTTGGCCAACCCCAATGTTAGGGCTTTGTGAGCTAGTATTCTGCCCGCCTAGATGGTTCATGCATATGACGAAATGAATTTCTCGAATAACATAGTTATCATCGTTGGGTGAAAGGCATCTTAGTAGCGGACATGTGGCAGATCTTCTATACAACCTGTCACATATCGTCATGTACCATGCTGCTATGTTTCGTAGCTTACAGGCCTCCATCTTGTTTGTTGGCAGAGTTTCATTTTGTATGTACGCAAGAACTGGGGTCATCCAACTATTTTCCTGATCTATTGTACATACTTCATGTAAGTCGTTCTCCAAGATCAAACTTTCTTATAATGTGATAAGGGAATTGTCGAGTTCTTTTGTATGTTACGTTTCTTTCGCTAAGTTGTTTGCTCTGTGGTTGTCTTCATTTGCACTGTGTTGAACGATGACTGTGTTGAAGCTTTCAATCAGGCCACTTGCCTTTTGATGGTACACTTTCATTTGTGCATTTTTCACTTGGAATTCGATGATCAATTGATTGACCACCAATTTGGAGTCAGTGAAAACACTGATTTCTTTTATTCCAAGGTATTGAGCTAATTGTAGTCCGACTATTATTGCTCATATACATCTTCATTTTTGGAGGCATTGAAACTGAATTTGACGGCCATTTTCAAAGTCATTCCATCTGGTGTGTACAAAATTATTCCAGTTATGTTTCCCTTATTGTTGGAAGTTCCATCATAACGCAAGATCCATCGTTGAGTGTGGGGTTTAGCAGTTTCTTACTCCTTATCATTGTCGGGCTGATGCTTGCTACCGCCGGTGAATTCGACGATGAAGTATGCCAGTGCTTAAGCTTTTATTATTGTCATAAAAACATAGTTGATGTTGAACTGATTGAGTTCTATTGCCCATTTCACCATTCTGCCAGACAGGTCAGGCTTGTGCAGTACTGTCCGAAGTGGATGTTCGGTCATTATAGTGATGTAATGAGTCTGGAAGTAGGAGCATAGCTTTCTGGAAGATATGGCCAGTGCCAGTGCCAATTTTTCCAAGGCTGGATAGTTAGCTTTTGTGTCTGTAAATATTTTGCTGACGTAGTATAATGGCTTCTTTATTCCATTCTCTTCGCGTATTACAGTGAAACTCATTGTGTATTCCGATATTGACAGATACAAATGTAGTGTCTCACCTGGTTTTGGTTTTGATAGTAATTTTGTATTCCCCATGTATGTCTTTAGGTTTCGGAAAGCGTGTTCGCATTCCTCATCCCATTTGAATGATTTGTTCCCATTCAAAATCTTAAAAAAAGGTAGGCATTTGTCTGACGATTTGGAGATGAACCTGTTTAGGGTTGTTACCCTATCGTTAAGGCTTTGTACACCTTTGATGTTGTAGGTGATTGCACGTTTAGAAGCATTTGTATCTATTACAGATCAGCTTCAATTCTTCTTTGGTTGACCATGTACCTAGCTCTACTCCGAATGTACACTTTTTTTTGGATTGAGCTTCATTTTGTACTTGCAGAGTTGGGAGAAGGATTGTTGTAGGTCCTTAATGTGATGATCTTTGTGTAGGTTTTTGACTAGAATTTTATCAATGTATATATCCATGGTCTTGCAATCCGATCTCTGAACATTCTGGTGACCAGTCATTGATACGTTGCTCTCGCATTCTTTAATCCGAACGACATCACCCGGTAGCAATATGTACATTTTTTGTTATAAAAGACGTTTTTTTCTGGTTTGGTGGAAACATTTATATTTGGTTGTAACCAAAATATGCATCCATGAAGCTGAGGAATCCACGTCTGGAGGTAGCGTCCACTATCTGATCTATATGCCAAAGTGGAAAACTATTTTTCGGGAAAGTTTTGTTGAGGTTCGTGTAATCCACGCTGACCATCCACTTCCCGTCCTTCTTAACTAAAACTGTATTGGCCAACCAGTCCAGGTAGTGGGACTCTTTGATCATTCTCGCATTCAGTAAGCAAAAAACCTCTTCATTGATAACCTGATTGCGTTCTAGGGTGAGTGGTCTCCTTTTTCGTCAGAATGGTTTTTTGTCTGGGTTCACTTGCAATCTTTACGTGATGACGAAGCAGTCAATACCCACCATGTCCTTCATTGTCCAGGAGAATACATCATGGTTGTCTTTTAGCAGCTGGATCATTTGTTTGGTCAAGTCCGGGTGAAGTTTGTCCTGATTCGAACAGTTTTTTGCTGCCTTCTGCACCATCAAGGTGGAATGGTATCGTCTCTTCTTTTGGTTGGCCAGTGTTCGGCCGTCCCCGTGGACTGGTTGGATCTGCGTTGTTGTCTGGGAGGGACTGATCCATCTGCAATTGGCTGAACGGTTGTTGTGATGGTTCCCATGGTCCTAACTGCGATTGCTATTTGTTGGGATTCTTCATTGCCACATATTGGCATTCACGTGCAGCTGGTTGATCATCCCTAATGACCTCAATGTGATACTTGAGGCATTGGTGCATGTTGAAGGATACTGCACCATATCGTGCAGCCAAGGTTTCCCTAGGAGCATGTTGTACGTTGATGAGGCGTCAGCGACAAAGAAGTTTGTTGGCAGGACTCGTTGCTAAGTGGGTAGCATTGTTCTCCAATGAAGCACACCATAGGCTTGTCGGTGGGTGTGAGTCCTTCCATATTGAACTGCATTTTGCAGAACGCTGTTAAGTACAAGAGGTTGGCAGAACTACCAGTGTTGA
The DNA here is from genome assembly GCA_963556465.1 of Berberis vulgaris. NCBI lineage: Eukaryota > Viridiplantae > Streptophyta > Magnoliopsida > Ranunculales > Berberidaceae > Berberis > Berberis vulgaris. The sequence continues at coordinate 59,903,210 of OY747128.1, forward strand.
TGAGTACTCGCCTGACTTCCCACTTCGCTACTGACATTGAAATTACTAGGGCGTCATTATGGGGGAAATGAACACCCAGCATATCTCTTTCTGAAAAGGTTAGAGTTGGACGGTCTATTCTGGCGCGCTGAGCAGGAAAATCTGGATGGCGTATTCTTGTCCACAAATCTCGGACATATCATTTTTGTGATCGGTTGGACTGCTTTTGATCATTGGTCGTACCATACAAGATGTATATCGATCCTCCAGCTTGTCCATCCGGTCCTGATGTGAGGTCCACCTTTTCCTTTTCCCTTGAACTGTTTTTCTTTCATTTCAATGAACTCACTGATTCGTCTTCTCTTGACCCAGTACTCGATTTCATTTTTCAAAATGTGGCAATCCTCGGTTTCGTGTTCATGGTCCTTGTGGAAAGAATAATATTTATTCTTATTTCATCTATACGGATATCCCCTTAGTTTGGGTGGCTGCTTGATGTCTTCCCAGTTCATTACGGACTTCAGAACCGCTACCATATTCATTTTTAAAGCAGTGTATGGTTTATACTTTGTGTCAACTGAGTGAGCTGACCGTTCGGGTTTTACTCTACCCAATTGTAGCTTCCCGAATTCCTGTTTGTCATTTTCGGACCTGCTGCTGATCTGATGCCTTTTGGGTTGACCGATGTCCTCTTGCGATCTATCATCTCGCCTCATGTCTTCTCTTCTTTCCTGGTTCGTCAGGAAATAACTTATGTCTGACTCGTTCTTCTTAGCAGCCCACATATCTTCAAGAGTGATGTATTTTTGTGCCATTTTTAGCATGGTTGCCATGCTCTTTGGAGGCTCCAGAATTAGGAAGTTGTATAGTTGTCCTCCCTTGAGTTCGGAGGTGAAGGTGGTCACAGCCGTGTCGTTACTGCATTTGTTTATCATGGTTAACTCATTAGTGAAACGTGTAACATATTCCCTGAGAGTCTCGTCAGGTTTTTGCTTGTTATGAAGCAAATGGAGAGTACCATTTCTTATATGGTGACTGCTAATGAATCTTGTGATGAAGGTTGTGGCTAGTGCCTGGAACGAGTCTATTGATTGTGTTAGAAGGATGTTAAACCTATTTGCTGTCGTGGACGTGAAGCTAGTTGGAAAGGTCCTACAAATGGTAGAGTCTTAACTTTCTTTCAGTGCCATCATATGGTAGAAGTGGCGCAGATGATCGGATGGGTCGGTGGAGCCATCATAAGATTCAAACTTTGGCAGACGAACTTGGGCAAAGGGTTGTTGATGATCTTGTCGGAGAAGGGTAGCATGGAAAGTTTATACAACATATTTGGCGACATGACCCCAACCTGAATGGGATTTGTGGAAGAAGTCCACCAGTTCAAGATTCGTCATCTAGGAGTTCGTTTCTTTCATGATTTATTCTGCAAAGCTCTGCAAGAGCTTTATGATTCTCCTAAAGACGATTGGCGAAATTTTGCTAAGGTGGATCACTAACGTGCTCAACAGGTAGAACACGTTCTGGTGTGAGCCTTTCGACAACTTTGGTGAGTTGGCCATATGGACCAAAAGCTTATCCACACAAGGATCCATTATCATTCCCCCAAGAGTAAGGGCTTGTTGGGATTCCGGTTGAGAAGTATGGGCCACCATATCTCGTGGTGGTAATTCACTGCTTTGAGGAACTGGTCCTTCTAATGCTAGATTAGGGAATTGTTCATTTGGTAGTTGAGTTTCGCTAATGGAAGGGTAATCATGATTGTTGCTAATCTGAGAGTTTGTTTGTAAGGGGTTCCATTTGCACTGTATCTTTTTTTTGCCGGTTCGTTCTAAGGAAACTACTGTATATGTCTTTATTGTTTAAGGAAACTGTCATTCCCCACGAACGGCGCCAAACTGATACGTCCAAATGCATTCTCCTTTAGATCGGACCTATAAAACAAGGTTAAATTGCCAAAGACCATCTGTTTGGTGGCTGAATGCACTCCGATGTTTAAATCAGTTAGCTGTAGGAGAAAGTGAACTTGGACAAAGTATAGTTGTGACGTTTTTTTGTACCTGATGACTCTTCTCCCTCCTTTACCTTATATAATTAGACTAATTAACTTCGTGTGTGACTTAAGCATGCATGGCGCAATGAAGGGGGACATTTCTCACAATGATCTCCTCCTTCATCGAGATACATACTTGGGGGAGAAATTTCGACAATGACTTGTCTCCTTCGTAACGTCTCTATCCTTTGAGAGGAGAGGTTCATTGAGCCTGAGATTTGAGCCATTAACTTTGGTCGTGGTCCGGCACAAAATGCATCTTTAGGCTTTAGTGACTGGAGTTGTTATCCATATTTGGTATGAACCATATGTTTCTTGTAATGGATGATTTGTGCCACGTGTATGGTCGTGATCAAAAGAGTATTTCATGTAACATTAAGGTCCATTTGAAAATTGAATCAAGGTTCAGATTGTAAATTCAAGTTGTCATAAAAAAATATACCGTAAAAAGTTATTATACCCTGAATTAGGGGTGGGCACGGGACGGGATGGGATGAGATATACCCATCCCTATCCCATCCCGTTCATACGGGATCGGGACGGGATGGGAAAAACCCCATCCCGACCTCGTCCCATCCCAAACGGGTTCGAGACGGTACGGGACGGGACGGGACGGGATCAACGTGCTGCCTGTGACTGCTGCGAAGATTATCATAATATAAGAGAGGGTGAAAAATAACTTTCTTATAATTAGATATAGAGCGTGAAAAATAACTTTCTTAAACCTACAAGCAAATTGCAGGAATCTGGAAATAGTTATGGATAACACCTAAGCAGTGAAATACCCACCAATATAGATGCGACCCCATGGAAAACCCAAGGTCTCGTAAACCAGATCAGCTCTTGAATATACGTTCTCTAACACTACAAGATAACTCCTATTGCCCGAGGGTGAGTAGCATATTACCTAGTAGGCTTTAGTCTTAAACCAAATTAATAATGGATAAAAAAGACATGTCTGAATATGTCTATCAAGATGCTTATAACATTGTATACGTAACGAGCACGTGATTGATTGCAAACCTTCCTCAAGTGCTAATCTCAAGATGCTTATAACATTGTATACGTAACGAGCACGTGATTGATTGCAAACCTCCCTCAAGTGCTAATCTAGTTGGAATGTTTGGGAGAGTTCAATTTGCTTTTGTTTTCATCTGTTTTCTCCTTGAAACTTCAGATAAACTCAGAAATGATAGCCTCAAGAGACACTCATATATAGTCTAAAATGATATTACATAATTAATAAAATAAATGAAATTCAAATGCAATCTTGAACATCAAAAGATGAAGATCCTAGAAAGGATTCAAATGCAAACACCATGAGTTTCTGTCAGTCATCTTTAAATTTATATGAATAAAAATAAATAAATAAATAAAATATTAATAATAAATATTAAAAAATTAGCTCGGGACGGGACGAGATTGGCGGAATTGAAAATCTTCATCCCATCCCTTCCCATTCTAGATCGGGACGGGACGGGATCAGGATTAAATTATTCAATCCCATTAAGACCCGGAAAAATCGGGACGGGACGGGATCGGAATCGCGGGATGGGATGCCCACCCCTACCCTGAATATATATGAAAAAAAAAATGTAGTTTGTCGAATAAACACACAAACAGATTCAAATAAGCTTCATACATAAATATTAGATGGGAATGCGGTTAGAATCATCTATCTATTTTAAGTCAATTCTAAAGTACATCAGATTAATACAACTTGATATTTAAAATTCATATTTGATTTTAAATTATAGAGGCTTAGTTCAAAGCCAATTTGGTTTTATCACGTTAGCCTAAGGTATAACAGCGGGAACCTTATGAGGACTGAAACTTTGGCTCAAAATTTTGAAGACCAGCTAAACATTTTCCAAGATTTGAATTCGGTAGTTGAGCAAAGTATTTTACATCCGAAAGACTTAAATGAAAGCCTACTAACCAAAAGAATTCCTTCATAACCCTAAAATGTTTTCATGTTGGTCTAAAGTGGAATGCCATTGTTACACAAAAAAATGGCCCTACCAAGGATGCACGGACTCGAACTCGGACTCGGACTCGGACACGGATACGACACGGCGACTCGGCAATTTTCAAAAAAATAGGACTCGGCGACACGGTCAAACTTAATATTTTAATATATATTTTTTGTAACTCATCAAATTCAAACATATCAATAATACATTCAAATTCATTCATTCAAATATACAAATGCATCATAAAGTCAAGCTCAACTGCTCAAGTCATACTCATAATTCATAAAGCATAAGCAATATAATTTCATTAACTTGATAATGTAAATAAAATGTAAATTGATAATTTTAAAAACTCACCAGTCACCAGCGAGGCGGTTACATCTATTCTTCTTCATTAACTAGCGGATACACTGTCACATTTTCTGCATCCAACAGTCCAGCCTCTAGCTCAGGTTCATCAAGCGAAAGACTGGCAATCTCAAGCACTCCAGTAGCATCCAAATCCAACGAATCAATAGTATCTCCTGTGATATCCCACATCCTTGTCTCACCTTCTTGGTACTCTTGTTTTCTTCTTGACAAAAGACGAAGGTTGGAATGCACATACACTAAATCTTCAGCTCGTTTTGGGGTCAATTTGTTCCTTTTTAATGAGTGGATATTGTTATATGTGCTCCAATTCCTCTCACAACATGAGGAAGAACAAGGTTGGCCAAGTAACTTCAAAGCAATATTCAAGAGTAATGGTGCACAGGTACCATGAGCAACCCACCACACATCAGGTTCTAGGTATGCTCTATTCTGTAGAGCATCACTTTCTGCAAACTGTCCACTACCTGTTGAAAACCTTACATACTCTGTAATAACCACTCTTCTGTCTTCAAGTAGAGGAAAGTATCTCTTGAACCATATATCTCTTTCCTTTGTAATCTCAGGATCTTTGTGTGGCGCAATACGATTAGGATCCTCTTGCAACCATTCTCTGCTATAATACCTATATATAAGCAATGTCAATCACAAATTAATATATAAACATTAAGTGCATAACTCATGAATTCTAGTCTTCTAGTCAAGACTCAAGAATAAGTAGAATAAAAAGTTAAAAACAATGTAATTATTTACCTTGGATTCAAGGAATGTGCTAAGCAATGCAGTGGTGTGTTGTTTTTTTCCCATCGATCTACCAATATCTGATGCACCATTGAAAAAAACTCTGACTCCTCACTAGTATTACTATTTTCCTTTCCTTCATGACGGTAAATAACTTGTTTCACTTTCTCAATCATAACATCCCACATCTCATACACCAAGTGAAGACAAGACTTATCTTTATCAGCCTTCCACAACATTGAATAAATAGGCCCTGTGAAACGAAGCACATAATCCACTTTGTCCCACCACAAGTCATCCAATAGTATTCGTTTCACAATCCGTGCTTTGTCAACATCATCTTCCTTATAGGAATCCCACTTATCTCCAATCACCATACTTTGGATTCTACTTTTAATGTCTTTCAACCTCTTCAGCATAATTATGCTTGAAGCAAAGCGTGTCTCAGCTATGGAAAGCAACTTCAATCTCGAATGCTCATTAAACATGTGCAACCTCATGGAATGGTTCATGATAAAGTTCTTGATCATCACCCCATCCCCAACAACATCAATAATCCAACTACACAAACTGTAGGCCTTTTCATTTGCAGGCATGTTCTTTGGAGCGCATATATTCTTCAAGGCAAGGTTGAGAGTGTGGACTACACAAGGTGTCCAAAAAACCTCATGATACTCGCTCTCAACAAGTAAACCTGCAGCCTTACAAACTGGAGCATTGTCGGTTATAACTTGAACGACATTCCTTGGCCCAACCTCACGTACAACTTCCTTGATCAAATTAGCAATGAAGAACTTGTCTTTGTATTCCCCTTCACAGTTCACAGCCTTCAAGAACATTGGACCACCCTCATTAATCACTATGAAATTAATGAGAGGCCTCCTTTGAGAATCAGTCCACCCATCACAAACAATTGTGGCCCCTTTAGTAACCCATGTGAACTTTGTTGCCTCCAACAACCTCTCAATGTTGCCCCTTTCATTGTGAAGCAATGTCGTCCTCAATGCATTATACCCAGGGATCTTGTAACCACTAATGGACTTTGCTTTATTCGTTGCAAAGGTGAAAGCCTCCTGAAAATACGGATTCCTTGCAAGGTTGAATGGCAATGCAGCTGAGTAGAACGCCCTTGCAATCAAAGCATCCAACTCTTGTCACTCACTCATACTGAAAGCATTTGTAATAGGATTAGTAGTGGCTCTCCTCTTCCTTTTTTCATTGTATGGAACTGAAGGGCCAACCCCCCCACTACTTGAACCCGGGTGCGGGTGACTACTTGATCCCACTGAAGGAGGTAAAGGAACACTTCGTACCCTTGATCTTTCTGCTCTCAATGCAGCTTCATTAACAAATTGTTGCACCTCTCTAAGTTGTATGTGGGAGATTTTGGCACAAATAGCTATCCCACGGCCACTTATCTTCAACAAGTGGTGCTTCAATCTAGTAAGAGAGCCTGTATAGTCTTTCTGACAATAGTTACACTTCCATCTAAGGTTTCCCCCACCTTCACTTGGTTTTCCTATTATTGTCACATGCTTCCAAAGATCATCTCCAGTTACTTGGCCTAAAACCAGTTTTAATTTCTTATTTAGTTTTCAACCAATAGGTGCAAGTTCAATATGGGGTATTTGAAGTATTTCATGCATGCTTTCATATATATGCAGAGAAAGAAAAGAAAAAACAGGAAAACAATTCTACTTGCAAGACTATATTTTAACTGGAATTCTACTTGCAAAACAAAAAAGGAATCGCATTCGCAGGAAACACAATTCTATTTGCAGGAAAAACTAATCGCAGGAAAAAAAAAGAACGAAACAAAATCGCAAGATCGGGAAATCGCAGGAAAACAAAACAACCAAATCGAATCGATCGATCGATCGATGAAATCATAGAAATGAGGAAGGAACCAAAACAGTGTTAACCACTTAACCCCTTAACAGAGAATAGCAGGAGAAAAAAAAAATCAAAAATCTCAGGAAGATCGATCGAGGGTCGATGAAATCACAGGAAACTAAGTTAACTAACAGAGAATATTAGAGTACTCAGATAAGCAGGAAAAAAAAATTGATCGATCGAAAGTACCTGGTGTCGATGAGGATGCCATGATTCTTTGCTCCGACTTCTCTTCTCCTCCGTCTGTCGATTTCTCTACCGTCCTCCGTCGATCGATTTAGGGTTAGGGTTTGGTTTTTTCGAATTTTCGGCTGTCTGTGGGAGAGGAAGAATCGGATCGATTTTATGCATTTTAGTAGTCAACGAATTTTTACTACATTGGCCGAGTCTGGACCGTGTCCGGCCGTGTCTAACCCAGTCAACGAATTTTGACCGTTGACCCCGAGTCAAATACGTGTCCAGCGCGTGTCGTACGCGAATCCGTGTTCGACACGTATTTGACTCGTGATACGGAGGTTTTTCGGAGAGTCGGTGCATCCTAGGGCCCTACACTAAAAAGATGCAAACAAGGTAAGTGTTTCTCGTGTTTTCTTTTTTGTTTTTTTTTGTTCTCCCTTTCTTTCTTTTCTTTTTCCTTTTCATCTTTTGTTGTCCCCATGTGCGCCAGTTTCCGGGTTGCACAATTTGTGATTTATCTCAGATCTGCGAGTTGATTAAATTGAATCAGGGGACTTCCGTTTTTAGCGATAATTCGAATGATATTTGGGCCAGTTAGATTCTACTCATGATTTAAGTGGTGCAATTTTTCTGATTTGACAACAATGGGTTGTAAATGCTTTAGTTATATTCTTAAATTTTAATACACAGTTGATATAATATCATACACATACCATAAAAAATTGCACATAAATTTAAGGAAAACACCAAGAAAAAAATGTTGTGTTTTGTAAGACCCTAATTATTGAAACATGGTTACCAGATTCCAAGCTTTGCTTTCTTTATCTTAAATTGTGGTTTGTCCATCTCATTTGAAATCCTTCTAGCAGCGCTCCTCTTGGCCATTAAAATTGGGTTGCCCAAACCTTCACGTGAATCAGAAGAACTTGTTTTGGTTTTCACTTCACCTATTTGCTTTTGCAACATCTTATATTCGATCTCAGTCACATGCAAATGTTCTTCTTCAGTTGATTTAAGGAACCGACTATGTGATTCTGATGCAGCTCCAAAAAACAAGGATTTTTCCAGACCATATATATGAGGTATACCTTGTATCTGCAGTCAATGCATGTAGCAATGAACCGAACTTTAGTAGAGGGTAATTTGTTAGAACATATATACAATGGGATTACTAAAAATGAATACATGATTAATTAACTTTCAATTTCAATACAGAAATTACAGAAACTGAAGACAATTAATCGGAAAATTGTACCTCCAAAAGAGGCAAATATCCTAATATTTGTTTGGTACCCGCTCTGCTAGCACAATCAAGTTGACAATACAAGAACGCCAAAGTGCAAACTCCCCAATATCATCCACCTTCATCAACAACTTCAAATATTCAGTGCGCATCTTAGTTCTATTCTTATCAGCAAAGATCGTCATGCTTAAAAGAAATAACAAGTAACCATATTCAACTTGTTGTTTCTTTTGAAGAGAATCACTTGTGCTCACTTTCTCACAACAACGATCCTTAATAAATTTCATTTCCACAAAACTCTGATACTTCTAGACATGCTTTTGTGTTTCGCTATTTGGAATCCCCACACCATTCACCAAAAGTTGAACACACTCCTTTGTCTTCGTTCGGGTTTTCTTCACCATAGTCTTCATTTGGGTTTTCTTCACCATAGTCTTCATTTGGTTTTTCTTCACCATAAACATCTTACCAACAATCGACAAATGAGTTATGGTCATTTCTCCAAAAAGGAGGTGAAAAGTGTTGGTCTGAGGTTGCCAATGCTCGATGAATACACAATTTGTGACCCTATTATTGTGATCCTTACAATGGTCGGAGACCACTCTTATAGACCATTGAAATAACTTCCTTGGACTCGTCACGCAACTTCCAAACTATAAAATTCTTGTACTGATGCCGACATCTCAGCTCCCCTCATTCCTACACAATAAGAAAAACTAGTACGTGTCAAAATAATGTAAAAACAATAAGTACTGGATACTGAAAATAACTTGAAAAATATTATAAATACCTCCTGACCATCCCAAATGGAGTGAGCAACATGGCCATCATAATCCTCTAATATGGATGTATCATTGGGACCACAAGGATAAAAAACTTTGCCAGGCTCTGGATCTTCATCAGAACCAGGTTCTACAAAAATAACTGGTGACTCTCGACCCTCTGCATCACCCTGGGACTCGCATCCCCTTGAGCCTCCGCATCCCCCTGAGCCTCTGCATCCTCCTGACCCTGCGCACCCTGCGCATCCCCCCTCATTTGCACACCCTTTTCATCCCCCTCACCTTTATCTGCTTCCTCAACGTCACAAACCACATTACGTTGACTTTGAGATTGCAATATGAGCATCGCCACTTCATCCACGGCAATCAAATCACTCCTTATTGCATCTTCTCTCCTCTTTATCTCCCCTTCTCTCATCTTCACCAACATTTATTTCTCCCTCCATTGTTGGATTTTTTTTGCTTCCATCATTTCTTTATTTTTTACGGCTATGGTCTTTATCAAAAACACCGTCATTGGTCGTCTTTCAGTTGGATGATCCCCACCAACACTACCACCACCTATACTACCGCCAACATCACCACCAGAAACACTGCCAACAACACAACCACCAACATTACCACCCACACTACCGCTAACATCACCACCAACACCACCTCCAACAACACTGCCAACAACACCACCCACACTACTGCCAACAACACTACCTACACCACCACCAAAATCACCAACACCACCACCAAACATTACCACTGACACCACCAGCAACCTCCAACACAACATCTTTGTTTGTCTTTGCCATACTAAACATTTAAAATAAATATGAAACAATTAAAACAAAACAATCAAACACAACGAAGGGAATTGAACATGTTCACTTGAATTCGTATGGGTTTGGTTGACAATCGAACACAACGAAGATCACACACCAAATCAACACCAAATTGAACCAACACAGCCCTAGAATCGTACACAAACCTCAATCGCACTGATTCGCACACCAACAGACCCCAAATGTCACAAAAACCTTAAACTTTTGAATCACACACCAACGGTAGAGGGAAAGAGCAGAGAGTAGAACAAGAGAGTAAATAGTACATGAAGAATGAGGGCGGGAAGAATGTGCGAAGTTCAAACGCTGGTAGAGGGAGAAGGAGAAGGAGAGACCGTTTCTTTCGATGTGGGAGAGAAATGAATTTTTTTTCTGAAGGGCTTGTATTGGTGGTGTCCTTCACTAGGTGGTGGTGTCCTTCACTAGGTGGTGGTGTCCTTCAGAAGGTAGAGGGTTGGTGGTGTCCATCATTAGAAGTGGGGGTGTTATTTAGCAGGGGCATTATGTTCATCGTTCTCCTTAGCGAATGAATCACAATTGATGACAACTAGTTAAGCCCTTGACAAATATCCAAACAAGTGCATGTGTGTGGTCTTCTCTTAAAGTCTCAACTACCTATCTTATCACTACTGAACTTCAAATCTGTGTTTGCCTTTGACCTTTTAGGTTTTAGCAAACTACAATTAGCTATTTACAAGCATATACATGTATTGTTTTCATATTTTATATACTTTTCAAACCGACCATTTGATTTGTCATAGGTAGAAGGGACAAAAACTTGATGCAGATTTAACTAACCTAAATAAATAGGTTAATTTAACCCACTTGTAATAACTGCAAGTGGTGTCTAACTGGTAGACAAGGGCAAGTACAGGTCGATCCCACAAGGACTGTGGTTGCAATTAAGTTTCAGAGTTGACTTAAACTAATTTAAGTGGGGGTTACAACAATTAAAATATCTAAACTAAAAATCAAATTAAAAAGAAAAATAAAAAGTCTTTAAGAATATGAGAAGGGAAACCAAGACATTGAATCCACCACAGGTTCTTTGAGATTTGTGTAATCCAAATTATTGTTTTCAAGAATTAACATGACTAACCTAAAGATTAATCTAAGTTCGCAATTGATTTCAGCAATGGTATAAACCCCTAGCATTGCGTGTTTTCTTACGGCACACTCAATCACAAGTCTAATTTAACCAATTAAAACTAATGTTTTAAATATTAGTAAATAAAAACTCTAACTACTGACTAGTCTAGATCAAATCCGATATAATCGGTGAAAGTAATTTACTAATATTCTGAAATTAAATGTATTTTGCAGTTAAACACATAATAAAAGAAAAGGTTAAACTAAAACAAACTCTTGAAACCCAATTGGTTTCATCTTAGCCTTGGCGAAGGGTTTAGCTCTCCATGGTAGCGGTGGTCATCTCCTCATGGTGTGGTACGCCGCAACTCATCTTTGCACGAACACAAATCCCGAGAAAAGGGCTGCTAATGGCACTGTGGTGGCTCTTACAGGTTTTCATGGTGCCAATAGCCAAAATTGATTTGAAGAACACTTATTTCCCGCCAGAAAAGCAGCGCTCTTCGTCTCCAGCGAGACGCCCTGCTCCGCCACTGCTGTTCGCTCCTCGCGAGCGTTCTCTTCTCCCTAACTGGCTCCGGTACCTGCAAGAAGACAGAGAGAGGGTGAGGAAACAACGAGATAACGAAACGACGAGAAGGAGAGGAGCGGTGGTGCTCTATCGCGAGCTCTATTTCGCGGCGGCTGATGGCGTGGTTGCGTGGTCTATTGTGATGCAGGAGCAGAGAGAGAGAAGTGGAGGTGGGAGAGACCGTGGAGAAGAGAGGAAAACAGGAAGGAGGCGGCTGTGAAGGAGGAAAACAGGGACTTGCTCCCTGTTTCTCCTCTGTTCTGTGTGCTCGGTGGTGGTGCATCTGATGGTGGTGGCGGCTATGTTCTGGACAGAGAGGGTGGTGGTCTGTTTCGGTGGCGAGGTGAGGTTTGTAACGTGAAACAGGGTTGTCACGCCCCTGTTTCACGGTGGTTAGTGATAGTGGTTGTAGCTCGGTGGTGGTGGTGGCTGTGTGGCATGATGACATGAAATAGGGTTGTCACCCCCCTGTTTCAGTGGGATGAAGGAGGAGGTGGTTGTTGGCAGGGAGAACGAGAGAGGCGATGATGAAATGAAGGGTGATGGCGGGGTTATCGCACTGTCGGCTCTCCTATCGAGCGAGGATTGCCGATAGTGTGGATTGGTGTGGTGGCTAGAAGAGAGAGGAGGAGAAGAAAAGAAAGAAGAAGAGAGAAGAGCTTTCTCCAAACTAGGGAGAGCTAAATAGGGTTCTCCTATTTTCTTGGGCTTGGGTTCTCCAAAAGGCGTTGGGCTTGGGTTTTTAGGTTAACATTTTGGGTTTGGGCTTATGTTAAATTAGGTGGACCTAGGTTTATTAGGGTTAGGTTTAGATATGTGACCCTCTACTTTGTACCACCGCTAGAATCGACCAATTGTCAATCCTTAAATTGTCGCCATAATACAATTTCATTGTTCACGCTCAAATTCCTACAAAGACATGAAAACGAAATAATTATTATAAAATATAATAATTGAAACACTAACATATATAAATTAAGGGATATATTATGTAATAATTACGTGAATATCAAATACCCCCAAACCTATATTTTGCTAGTCCTCGAGCAAAACAATAAAAATAAAATTTTAACTCACTTTCGCAGGAATCATCGGTTGCACTTACCTTAAACGTGCAACAAGGCTTTAAACCCCTAGATTACCTCTAGTGGACGAGTTATAGTCTCGTGAGGGTTTCTAGAAATGTTACCCACAAACATTATGACTCAATAAATTTCCAAAACATGGTAACTCGATCTATTATCCTCAGAGTAAGAATCTAATTGCTAAAAAAAATTTGAAAACAGCTAACAGTCTCACAATAATATATCAAAGAGTCTCACAACAATTTAATAATACCCAAAGGTCAAATAAATTTCATCAATTATTCTCAACTTGAAGTGTGTGTGTGCATGGCCTTATCAACATAACTTTATTTTTCTCAGCAAAGATACGACTAGATAACCTTTGAATTGTACGCTTCGACTACAAATCTCTCTTATCACTCAGAAATGAATCACTCAGAGATTGGTTAGTTATCACTCAGTTTATATGTGAGAAAGAGAATAAATTATGGAAAGACAAACGTCTCACATATAATAATCATGAAAAAATGGACTTTTCAAAGTATGAAATGAATATGATCTCATGGACAGGAATATCAATTACTTTGATAATGTTGAATCACACGCCATAGTTCTTGTTTATTTAATCTCCACGTCTATGAACCAAACTTTTACTTAAGATCAATTAGGTCTTTATTAGGTTGTAATGAGGCTAAGATTTTGGCTAACAAGAATGGAAATGGATACAAGAAAATTCTCTGAGAATGGATACACCTTTTAATAATCACGTGGGGCTCTGAAGAATAAACCAATGTTGTACACCATTAATTTTTCTTCCTTCGAAATTCTTCTTCATATATTTTTTTTTTTTCTTTTCTTGTATACATGCTTTCCCCTTCGGCACAATAAAACATTTCAGTCCCGAGGATTCATGGAATATTTAATTTCAACTCTTTTTATTTGCCCATTTCAAAAATACATCAACCATACACATTCTCAGAGACATTGGGTAAGGATAAAAATAATATGGGATATTACTCCCTAACTGGAGTAGGTACTGGAGATGGGGTTAGCAAAGAAAAAGTCTATTTAAAAGCTGAAAGGGCTGCAAACGGATATTTATCATTAGGTATGCTAAAAGGCTAAATAACGGTTCAAAGAAAAAAAATGCCTATATCACTTCTTAAGATCTAGTCGGTATTATGACATCTTAACTAAATAAAACAAGAAGTTCTAGTGTAATAATTCAATTTTAACACCATTCTCAAAGCAATCAATAAAAAAAACAAGAATACTGAGATCATCAATGAGAAAATGCGGACTCAAGAAAAGTCAGAGTTTATTTAATAACCCTCAAGAAAAATAGAATGTCTCAAAACCCACAAGGGTTAAGTCTCCACTATTATTCTAAGGTTTTCTAATTATTATCTTACTGATTAACTTCAAATCATGCTAACTCGGCTTATAGTGCAAGAATGGTCGAGTCGAAAAAATCACATGAAATATATTTAACTTAAAGATAATATCAAACCTTATGTTTTCCTATTGATATATAAAAGTGACAAGTGAAAGCATGTATTCCTCAATATTAGAGGCATACTTGAAAACACATCCTCTTCATTGGAAAGGAACTTAGATTTTGAATGCATTTTCAAATCGAAAATTTTCACTTAGTCATAATTAACTATGTATTCAATGGAGATTGAATAGAATACAATAGTCAATTGTGAAATACATTTCATTTCAAAATTTTTAAAGAACGCCAAAAAAACTCTTAAACCTCACCCCGAAACCTAAACCAAACACTGTCCTCAATGTATAAAATAATGATCATGACTAACCTATCGAGCGAGGATTGCCGGCAGTGTGGATTGGTGTGGTGGCTGGAAGAGAGAGGAGGGGAAGAAAAGAGAGAAGAGCTTTCTCCAAACTAGGGAGAGCTAAATAGGGTTCTCCTATTTTCTTGGGCTTGGGTTCTCCAAAAGGCGTTGGGCTTGGGTTTTTAGGTTAACATTTTGGGTTTGGGCTTATGTTAAATTAGGTGGACCTAGGTTTATTAGGGTTAGGTTTAGATATGTGACCCTCTACTTTGTACCACCGCTAGAATCGACCAATTGTCATTTCTTAAATTGTCGCCGTAATACGATTTCATCGTTCACGCTCAAATTCTTACAAAGACATGAAAATGAAATAATTATTATAAAATATAATAATCGAAACACTAACATATATAAAATTATAAATTAAGGGATATATTATGTAATAATTATGTGAATATCAGCACTTGGACTCATCAGATTTCTAATTGATTACTTGTAGAGCAGAGCAAGATAGGTGGAGTTGGTGCCCTCCAAATGCTTGCCAAAAACAATGTTATACATGGGTGATGCATCCAAATCTGTCCTCCTAGAGATCGGACCTGCAAAACAGGTTTAGGTTGCCAAAGACAACCTGTTTGGTAGTCGAAGGCATTCTGATGCTTAAATCAGTTAATCTGTAAAAGAGAATGAATTTGGACAGAGTATAGTTTAGTTGTATTTGCGTACCTTTGGTGCAATGTCCCATTTACCTTATATAATGTGCGTAATTAACTCCTTGCATGACTTAAGCATGTAGGGCACAATGAGGGGAGATGTTTCTCACAATGACCTTCTCCTTCATTGAGATATGTATTTGGGGAATGATTCCTGCCATGACTTGTCTCATTCGTAACGTCTCTATTCTCTAAGGGAAAATATCCGTTGGGCCTTGCGCTTGGGCTTTTGACTCTATTCATGGCCTGCCTCTTTGGGCTTGTTCATGGCCTGTTATTAAAGAACTTTTTGGGCTTTGATGACAGGGCTTGCCTCTTTGGGCTTCTAGGACCAAAACTGTTATCTGTGTTGAGATTGAAGCGTATGTTCCTCATGATGGATGATTTTTTCCATGCGTACAACCGTGATTAGAGGATTATTTTATGTATCATCAACTACTCCCCGTAGTTAGTAGGCATGCTTGTGTGACCACTAACTCTTCGACGGTTGGTTTTTTAGTTCATCATTATTTTTTTGCACCGCATTAAATGTTGTTGACAACTATCGATTTGGTTTCTGTTCTTCTCTCCATTAGTCTGTTCGTTTCGGTGTAATTTATTGGGACGATTCCTGCTCTCATTCCTTACTGCTTACCTAGACCTGCACAGGTGGCAAACGTGAGCCAAGGACTATCGTGTGGTGGCTTAGGAAGGGCTTAAAATTGTAAACTGGGATTATGTAACGTACTTCTAGTTCATCGACCTTATCTTCCTTTTATAGTGTAGGAATCCATGTTCAACTAGGCCTTTAGTGGTGTAGTTTAGCGAAAGAGATTTTGTTGTGGATATCCTTTCCTAATTAGGAGTTGTCCATGTGGGATAGTTTCCCTACACGATTCGTGTTTTTGGATTTGCGGGAGAAGTTTTCCTTTCTGAGTGTTGTCCATGCAAGAAAGTTTCCTTGCCCGACTTATACTCTAATATATGCTTTTGGATCCAATGTGTTGTTGGCCTGCCTGTCTTGGGTAGGTCTATCAGATACTTTCCTTAGAGGTCTTACGTGTGGGCTTGACCGAATGACGTGTGGGCTCACTGGCTCATTTCAACTCGAACTCGACTGTCTGGATTATGCCAATGATGGGATTAGTGCTATTTGGGCCTCGCTGGATTGAGCGGGTAATTGGGCCTGTTTCGTTATGTTGACGAGATTATCATGACACGTGTAAGGTGCTGATCAGAGGATAGTTCTCCCTGAGTTAGTGGGTTGTCTTATCGGTCCACTAGGTCATTTCATGAAGCAGTTGTGCAGTCATGATGATTAAGTTTGAGTTGATTTCCTCAATCGATGAATTGCATTAATTGAGCTTGTGCTAGGTTGAAAATAGTAAAGGCGGGAGTTCGGTTTTCTATATAGATCTCATACCTGTGGAGTATAGTTCCTTTACTATTTCAATTTTAGAGATTTTGATTTGTCGTGTTGTCGTTGTGTTTTTGACTTTGCTTAACCATTGTATTTGAAAGCTTGTACTTTCTCTCATGGCGGGCTGGGATCAGCTTTCTGATGCCTGTTCACCAAGGGCCATAAGTTTTTTTTATGAGAGGTTGCTCTCCAAATCTAATATGAAAATCCTTCGTAAAACGTACAAGATTCCTGATGATCTGGTGCTCTGCACTTTGGGCGCCGGTCTGACACCATATTACCCTTCTGAAGGGTTTATCTGTCTTCACCGAGGTATGCTTCAATCAGGTGTCCGCTTTTCGGTTATCAAGGAGATCTAGAAGTTCCTGTCGTACCTCGGTATTGCACACGCTCAACTTGTGTCAAACGGGTATATGACCTTGATTGTCATTCTGATTAGGGCTAAGGACGCTGGTGTCCAAATGACTTCGAGGGCGATGCAATTGCTCACTTCTCCTCGGATAAATGAGCACGTTGCGTGTGTACTGACATTGCCAGACTGCTTTGGCAAACTACCTGATGACTTTAAATCATGGCAGTAGTTCTGTTTCATGGCTCCTGTGGACTCCACGTACTTAGAGCTTGCTGGTCGTCTGGTCGAGCGTGAAGTTAGAACACTGTGTAAGTTGACTCCTTCTCTGGTCTTGCTTGTGTTAACTACATATTAGATTGACTTATCGTGGTTTTTGCAGGGAGATTATCTACTTCGCCTCTTTTTGCTGAAGATAAAACAACTTTTGATGCGTTCCGTGACATGCCTCGTCTTGTGGTTGAAGTTGTTGTTAAGCCTTCTAATGTTGAGCGCAGCAGTCTGTGGGCTCATTGGCACGTGGCTCAACTGTGTTTGGGTGTAGAAGCCAAAGCCTGAAGGTGCGTCTATTTCACGAAAAATGAAGCTTCCCAAGATCAAGGTACCAAGCCTTTCAAGGAGGGCAGAAATAGATGAGGCACTTCCTTCTCCTGTGCATCCAAAGAGATCTCATGCTTTGTCTGGGTCCGTTCGCAGCCGTCTGGCCTAGTAGAAGGGATGTGACGTTGTCGGACAAGAACCTGATGAGACAACTATTTCTGAGAGCATGATGTTCAGGCTGTGGCCCCTAATCCCTTCTTTACTCGAAGAGGGAGTATATGCAAATGGTTGGAGTAGAGTATGTAACCAAACTGAGCACCAAGCAAGCGGAGTTTCTGAACAAAATACTGTTGCAAGCAGGCATGGAAGCTTCAGATGGTCGTCCTTTTTCAATAAAGGACTTTGAGATCTACCTTTCTTTGGATCATGAACCTTTCGAAGAGTCATCCGATTGTCAATTTCGTAGCGAAGGGACCCCTTCTTTTCTCCTGTACTATGCTCCATCTTGTTCTCATCCTCATATTCAACTGACGACAGATCCAAGGAAAAATTTGCTTCCCTCTTCTCCGTCAACTGATTTTGGACTGATGCGTGAAAGAAGGCCAATTGTTGTGGGCAAAGGGAAAGTTGTTGATGAGGGCCCTGATGTAGTGAAAACGGCTAAGGGTGGTGCTGGGGTGATTCCGGCTCTGTATGATTTTCATCTGAATGCACGTATCAGTTTGATTGCTCTAGATATAATAAGGATGAGCAACTAAGCTTGGCATCAGGAGGTTGACATCTCTTACGATGCAAGGAAGCATATCAGCATGTGGAATGACTGGCTGGCGAACAACGCTCCGAAGCCAGTGGGAGAAACGCTAGGAGGGCGTTTAGATAAAGGGAAGGAACATCTTGTGTTGGGAATGTCATACTTGAATCAAGTGGCCGCAGCTAGAATTGAAGTCGAGGCCGCTCGTTAAAGGGTGTATACCGGAGCGAGTCTTTGCAAACTTTCATAAGTCATACTCTGACGCTTTCGTTGAGAAAGCAACAAGAAGCTTTCCTAGATACTGGAGTAGAGTCCAGGTCCATGAGGTTGGAGGCTCAGAAGGCTAGTTTGGAGGCGCTTGAGTCTAACTTGGCGGGGGGGCAGTGTCTGCGAGGGATCGGATCGAGAAAGAATTGAACCTTGTCCGTCGTGACTTGCACAGCTTGCCCATGAGACTGTGGTTGGAGTGCAGACTAAACTGCAAGCTTTGCATGTTGAGAGGATCAAAAAGGAGTTCGAGTGAACTATCTAATGTCAGCAGTTGGAGGCTGACGTTGAGTCCAATGGCAAGAGTGTTTAAATTGTTGGATAACAGTTCCTTATGGTGTAGAGTGAGCTAGATATCGCCAATGATAAGCTGGATGCTGAGCAGTCCAAGACTGAAATCCTGTCAGGCAAGTTCGATCGACTGAAGCAAGAGTTCGCTGAGTCAAGGGGGGGCGAAAAGAAGCTTCTCACGACCTAGGGCACATTTGAATTCAGCAGAGTCGTGCATGGAAGACTGAAGTTGTTGCATCTGATGAAGGAGAAGCATCCTGACTGGGATCTCTACTATTATAAAGAGATTGCATATGCAGTGTTTGGAGCGCCCTTCGATTTGTCTGAAGAAAAAGGCAGGCCTAATGAAGGGGATCGAGAGGCAACACCTACATATGTGTCTCCTGCTTCTTCCCCTGCCAAATCTAGTTCTGTTGTATCTGACTCTCATCCAAATGTGTAGTGAATCTTGTATTCAAATTTGCAAATTAATAGATCTTCGCACTTGTGTGTCTTCCTTTGCTTTTTCGGCTAGCTTTTACTTGCTTTGTCTTATTTTGACAATAATTGAAAGACGAGGAACTATGTTGGTCTAGGAAGCTTTATATTTGACTCGCTGTTGGGAGCTCTGACTTCTTGCACTGCAATAGTTTGATCAGTTCTGGTAAGACTCCTTTTTAGAAATTGGGGAGTGTAGTACACCCTTTGTTTGGTGGCTTTGGCAGTCTGTTGGTCCAACAGTTGTTGTTGTTGTTGTAAGCATATTAGTCAGACTGTGGTCCCAGTGCTTGCACCCTTGTAGATGATTGGAGAGTAATTCTTGCGAGTTGTCTGGGTCGAGTTTTCAGAACTCTGACCGGACTTTTGACTCGTCTTTGTTTGCTATTCCTAAAATAGGCCTAATTAGGCCAGGGGTTGTTATTGCCAGTTATGACTGACTAAACCGAGGTTAGGTTTTGGCGACCATGGTGGTCCCTGGCAAGCTATCTTGATCAGGCTTCGAGTGCACTGACTAGACTCCCACTTTTCAACCCATCTTGATCCGTTCGTGGCTGACTAGGAATTGGAGCGAGCCAGAAGTTACCATCGTCATTCGTTCTGACTAAACTTTTGGCGGGGGTTCGACGATCATTGTCTATAGTTGGAAAATAATCCCTGGCAAGCCAGGCTACATGAGCACTGACTAAGCTCTCACTTTCTAGGCCGCCGAAATCATCGCGTAGCAAATCTGGCTTCAAGCAGACCAAAACCATCGTCATCAGTGGTCACTGACTAAGCTTTGGTGGGGGTTCGGCGATCACTATCTGCGTATGAATTGTGACCCATGGCAAGCCATCTTAATCAGGTATCGAGAGCACTGACTAGATTCCCACTTTCTAGATCGTCAAAATTTGTGATTCACAGACTAGGCTTCAAGCATACCATAAGCCATCGTCATCGGCTAAGCTTTGGTCGGGTTTGGTCTCTATTGCCCATGTTTGGAAAATGATTCCTTGCAAGTCGTCTTGATCAGGCATCAGAGGGTTGACTAAACTGCCACTCTTTAAACCGTTGACACCCGCTTAATTTAACGGACTACGCGTTAGAACGTACTAGAAGCTATTATCATAGGTCAAAATCGACTAAGCTTTGGTTAGGTTTGACGACCATTATCTGTAGTTGGACAATGGCCTTTGGCAAGCCATCGCAGTCAGGTATTACAAACACTGACTAAGCTCCCACTTTCTAACCCATCGTCGTCGGCTTTTGGCGAGCTAGGTGTTAGAGTGGACCAGAAGCTATTGTAATCAGTCGGAGCAGACTAAGCCTTGGTCATAATAAGATTTTTGGAGTGTAAGTCTGACTTGGGTGTCCTGACTTACTTAGCATGCATGTAAGATTCTGGGCATGTAAATCTGACTTGGGTGTCCCGACTTACTTAGTTCGCCTGGCAGCCTGATTCCAGTATAAATTGGATCGATTGATCAGACTGATAATAGATTGACCGACCTTTGATGGGCAACAACTAAATAATAGTGGAGTTGATGCCTGGGATTTGGTGATAACACTCCACAGGCGCGTTCTTGTTCTGTGGGCTCTCAAGGTTTTTGTTGTTTGTTCATTTGCGTGCGCTGGATCTGGCAGGGCATAAGCTTGGGCCCATTAGTTGAGGGGCCCAACTATAAAAAAAATCTTTGTGGATCAGCGTGCCAGGGATATGGCACATTCTGCGAGATGGTTCAGTATCGATTACTCCCCCCAGTTAATGGGGTTCTTTGTAGGGTCATTAATTTAAAAGATGTGGACTTGTGCAGTTGCGATTGGAACCATCATTGTCCTGATTTCCCGTACGACATTTAATGTTGAAGTAACTGCTTGTAGGCGCCACTTCATGAACCATTTTGCCTATATATGGGCTGCCTATTCTGCGTTCAAGCACTGCAACAAGAACAGTAGAACATGTTTATCAAATGCATCTTACCAGAGAGTTTGCTTTGGGTTTTCCAAAAGCTGAAGGAAGATCTCCCTCATTGGAGTCTTCAAATGTTTTGACAATTGCGCCGATGAGTCTTGATTAGACTTGTTATTATACAGTGTCGCCTGATCTGGGTGGGCATCCGTTTGATCCCTTGAGATCTTGTAATATCTTTTTACATTGCGAAGAAGAGTTACGGACTTCCTGTCAGAGGTTCGGGTCTGTCTTCCATCCTCCGGTGCTCAAACCTCATCCGTTTGCTGTTGTCGAGGGATGGTCCTCGCGGCTAGTTTATGGTTGATGGGAGCATTGGAGGCGGTGACTTTCATTCCCGGGGTGGGTTCATTGCGTCACCCCAAGCATTTTACATTTGAAAGGCATCCCCATTTGGCAGCATTGTGAGACCTCGATGATCTCATTTTTCTGGGACATTTTCGCTAGCATTCAGTCGCTTCCTTCTGTTCCTTTTCATGAGGCAGACTGGCGAAGCAAAGAATTTAGGAGGTGAATCGTCTTTCTAGGGTGAATCGTGGAGGAATGAATTTAGCATTCAGTCACTTCCTTCCTTCTGTTACTTTGCTTGCCACATCCGAATTGTCTTTCTGGGGTGAATCATGGAGGAATGAATTTAGCGCTATCTTTCATCTTCTGTCGCAGACGCTTTACTTTAACCACCTTCTCTTCTGGAGGCGGATTAGCAGATCAGAGTCTCTACCCTTGTTTCAACTGATAGATGCTTGCATCGAACTTAGATACTTATAGTGTATAAACTGATGTACTAGTTGGTTGGCAAGCTTTGTAATAACTCTCATTGCAATCAATAAAATCTGTTTTGTTTCTGAAATGTGTCTTGTACGAACAACTCTTCTAAATTGAAATAAAAACAGAAAACAAGAAACAAAATCAAAGTAACAAATAATTGAACTTCGAGTAGAGACTAAGCTAATCCGACCCTGATGGAGGCACAAATGGTCTTGGCTCGGATTGCGTGGTCTCTCTAGTGAAGTTTTTCTTTAAAGCTAGCGAATTTTTTTTTAAAAAGCTAACGAAGTTACAGAATAGTGGACTTCGTGCTGGCCGACAGTTTCTTGCTGATTAACAACTCTTCAAGTTGGTGTTTGTTTGCTGAAGTATCGTTACTTATCTCTTTATTATTCTGGATCGCGTTGCTAGTTTTGACTTATGGATCTCCGCATAGTTGCGCCTTGGTTATTTGGGCTCCTCCGCCCTTAAAGAGTGATTCTCTTATTTTTTCTAGGAATGATGCCTGACATGTTGGTTTTGTAGGCCCGAGCTGTTATTGGCAACAATTCAACTGCTTCAGGGTTGCATAATTGCAGTGTCTTCCTGCTGGCTAATCTCCTCGAATAGTCTCTTGTTCATGGCTGGTTGTATATTTTATGCATTGGTGCAGAGTGGATACCACTGCTTCCATATGATAAAGCCACAACCTTCCCAAAATGTTTTTGTAGGTTGACATGCTGTCAACTATCATGAACTCTTGGACAAGGTACTTTTGTAGCTGTGGCTCTCCTGCACCACCTTTAGATTGATCTTTCTGACGAAGAAGCACTTTTCTCCGCTGAATCCAACCATAGGGTGGGTGATGGGTGTTAGGTCTTTCTCCTGTAACTATATGTTTCTAAATGCAGTGATGAACAAGTCATTTAGTGAGCTTCCAGTGTCCACCAATGATGGAGATGGCTAGGGTGTCATTGTGAAGAGAATGTACCCCCTGGAGATCCTTCTCCGTAAACGTCAGTGATGGGATCGAGCTGTGAACTCGTGTGTGCTGCACTTGTTGGTCCTCATACTGAGATGGTGTCCGCATCTTGGTCAGTTTCCTCTTGCGGGACCTGTTTGATTGTTCTCGTTTGGGACCGACCCCGTGGAGGACATTGTCCGCTCTTTTCTTTGTTCGACCCTGCCTCCTGTCTGAGCCTAGGAACTCCTTGAGTTTGCCTTTCCTGATCCAGTACTCGATTTTTCTTCAGAGGTTTCTATAATTCTTAGTATCCTATTCGCTTTCATTATGGTAGGCACAATATTTATTGTTGTCCCGCTAAGCAGGGTCTCCTTGTTGCTTATGCGACCACTTCAACTCTTCCCAATCCTTGATGGAATCCAGGATGTCAGACAAACTGGTATTGAAAGGAGTGACAGACTCGAAGTAATTCGAGGCCTTGTCTTGCTTAGAGAGTCCCGAGTCAGTTTTGTTGTCTGTGCGCTTCCTTTTGTTACTGTCATCGTCCTCTTTCTGCTTCCCCTATTTCTTGTCCTTTGGAACATAGGGTTTCTTCTCTAACTCCGCCTCTCTCTTGGCGGCCAACATTTCGTCTAGAGTGATGTATCTCTTGGTTGGGGTCCACGGTAAGAAAGTCATAGAGCTTGTCTTTTCTCAGACCCGAAGTGAAAGCCGTGAAGGCGGTGTCATCACTACAACCGTCGATGAGGGTAACTCATCATTAAAATGAGTGACGTACTCCGTCAACGTCTCGTTGTATTTTTTCTTTAGGGTCAGCAGATAATTCGGGCCCCACTTGAGCTGTTGGTTGCCCACGAAGTGTGTAAGGAATGCCAATGCCAATGTTCGAAATGAATCGATGGATTTCAAAGGATGGCTATGGAACCACATCAGTGCTGACGTCTTCAGGCTTGCGAGGAATGATCAACACACTATTGCATCAGACCCTTCCTTGAGCGCCATAACGTGATGGAAGTGGCGCAAATGATCGAACGAGTCTCCTTTCCCATCGTAAAACTCCAACTTCGGTGGTGTGTATTTCTTTGGCAGCAGTTCGTCCATGATACGATCCATGAACGAAGGGACCATGAGACTGAACAACACGTTTGGGTTTGTGGCTCCGTTGTGGATGGGGTTGTGCAAGACATGCCTGTCTGTTCTTGAAGTTGGAACTCTACTGCCCGCGCCTCCACCTCTTGTCCATTGAGAAGTTGTTGGGGTCACGCGATTCTCATCAACATGCTCTCTGAAACGTTCTGGGGACCGGGCCGTTCGCTGCTTACGATCTCCCTCGGCAGGTGGAGGATTCCACTATTTGAGAGCCTTCAACGTTTCAATGATTTGCTGCATATGTGTTAAAAATAGCTCCACCCTTGGAACGACCGACGCTCTGCCAGTTTGAGCGTTCGAAGGCTCAACAACATCTCCATTGTTGTGATACCTTGTTGTCACCATCTCCCTGATTATCTAGAAAATGTGGTAATAACATTCTTTCTGAGGAACTCTGTCGTTCCCCACGGACGACGCCAAACTGATGTAGTCAATTCCTGCTCTCCTTGCAACTTACCTAGACATGCACATGTAGCGAACATGAGCCAAGGATCACCGTGTGGTGGCCGATGGCACTCCGATGCTTAAGTTAAATAAGGCTTAAGAGAGGCTTAAAACTGTAAACAGGGATTATGTAGCGTACTTCTAGCTCATTGACCTTTTCTCCCTTTTATAGTATAGGAGTCCTTGTTCGGCTAGGCCTTTGGTAGCGCAGTTTAGGGAAAGGGATCTTGCTGTGGAAATCCTTTCCTAATTGGGAGCTGTCCATGTGGGATAGTTTCCCTACACAACTCACGCTTCTGGATTTGCGGGAGAGGTTCCCTTTCTGAGTGTTGTCCATGCAAGGAAGTTTCCTTGCTCGACTTATACTTTAATATATGTTTCCTAGTCGGATCCAATGTGTTGTTGGCCTGCTTGTCTTGGGTTAGATCTCTTAGATACTTGCCTTAGAGGTCTTACGAGTATTGGGCCTGACCGCGTGACGTGTGGGCTTACTGGCTCATTGTAACTTGGAGCCGATTGTCTAGATTATGCCAATGATGGGCTTAGTCCAGTTTGGGCCTCGCTGGATTGAGCGTGCAATTGGGCCTGTTTCTTTCTGTTGACGAGATTATCATGACATGTGTACGGTGCTGATCGGAGAACGGTTTGATATATCATTAGTGCAACTATCATGGCTTGCATGTCTTCCCATTAGTTGTCTTTTCGTTGCCCAACCTTATAAAGGTGGCGGAGATTTGTGTTATCTCCTTTACACTATCTCCATTTTCAAAGTTCATTTATTCTTTTTTTTTTCATTTTCTGTATTCTTCAACTCTTTGTCATGGCTTCCAACTGAACCCTAAGTGATGATGATTTGGCAATCTGTGAGGCATTTTTCGTGCCTAGGCAGGCGGCGTAAGGAATTTTGGACTATGTTCATCAGACGTTCTCAATTCCATCTGATTTGAAACTTATGCTTTCTTCATTCGCCTACTTATTTGGAGAAGCCAAAGAACGATTACAAGTTCTAGACGAGGTCTTGGTGTTATGCTTCCATGAAGTTTGCTTATTTCATGATTGGCAACATGCACATTTTGAGGTCGTTCAGGGAACCCATGAAGAGGACTAATATGCATCAAAATGAAGTAGAGAAGGAAGTGCGAAAGTAGTTTCTCACGCTTCCTCATGTTCATTTGGAGGAGTTCCTTGAGTCGAATGCCTTTAAACGTAGTGGTTTGTACAGTCTGAATGCTTTGGAGCATCCTTTGGTTATTTAAAATCGTAATTCCAACATCACTATTGCCCGTGCTGGCTCTGTTGTAGTCTTTGACGTGGAAGGGGAGCGCACTTCTTCAGTTAGCATTGGTGATGCTAGCGATGATGGGAAAGTGATCTCTACCGAGAAAGTTATGAATCTCATTGCTCCTGTTATCATTGGTGGTGTTGGTCTGACCACCAAGAAGAGGAAGGCTCCCAGGCCTGCTAGCCCATCGAAGAAGAAGGCTCCTAGACCTGTTAGTTTTGGCTGCACTTTAAAACAGAAAAGGCTTATGGGTTCTATTCCGGGAATGTTTGGAGTACTCCTCCAAGTTTTCCTGGGAAAGATTATGAAGACAATGCTCGTCTTGCTGCTCGGGAGGCTGAAGAACTGAATTGGGCTATGGAGAGAAATAAAATGGAAGTCTTTCGTCCATTAACTGAGTATGAGAATACCCTTCTTTTTACTGTTGGGGTGCCCGATCTCAGCAAGGTTTAAGATGATGATGTACTTTTCATTACGAATAACACTACACCAAAAATACCCATTAGCAACGGTTTTAAACCGTGGGGGTAACCCATTGTCACGGCTTAGAGCCGTGGACTGTAGAGGCGTCGCTAAATCCCCAGTAACGGCTAAAAACCGTGGCAAAAATATTAGCAACAGTTTTATCTCGAGGACGGTTGATGATTTAGCCACGGTTATAAACCGTTGCAACAATCTTAGCCACGGTTCTAAGCCGTGGCCAGGAGTAGCCACGGCTTAAAACCGTTGCAAGTATGGCCACGGTTCTAAGCCGTTGCAATAGTTTTAGCAACTGTTTTAAGCCGTGGCCAGTACTAGCCACGGTTTTTAGCCGTTGCAAAAATTAGCCACGGTTTTAAGCTATGGCAAAAATTTTTATTTTTTATTTTTAAATTTTTTTTTGTTTTTTTGTTTTTTTTTTGGGTCACGGTGTTAAGTCAATGCAGTTCTTGTATCTTGTAATTGTTTGTTGATCTTAGGCCTCTTTGCGGCTTGTTGAACAAATAAACCTTACACATAGTCCACACAAATGAGACAAAAGAATCATGAATTGGATAAACTATTTGCTAAGACTGGGTACAAGAAAATAAAAAGTTACCATTGTTTCCATTAGATTCAAAAGCATGATTGTCCCTCTTTTTTGAATAATCTCTCTTTTCAAAGAACACCATCAAGAATTAGACAAAACAATGCTTATACACACTCAATTGAACACAACTAACATATGGCATGTACTGTCTTCTTTGTCCCTCGTGTATTTGATCCATGCCCCACTTCTAGATATCTGCATGGGAGATGTGATTAGGGGTCTCCCCTTGATTGTCCAATGGCATGTACTGTGCCATGATCGCGCGGATCTCCGAGTCCATATATCTCTGCAGAAACAGTTTACAACATGAGTGATGTGTGGCAACGGCTAACAAATGGGTATGAACAATGGCAGCAGGCTAGAGTCTCAATGATGACGAAGAATTTCAGAATATAGATACGCCAGTGGGAATTTGTATACACATAAAATCTACTACAAGAAAGCAACTCTTTTTTTTAACCACATCATTTGTCAAAGAGGTTTGTGTTTTCCAAACTTAGGTCCGAAGACCAAGTTAAATTCTATCTAACGTGTGAAAATATAGACATGCTCATTTTCAACCCCTTTCAAGTTAAATATTCAGTGTTCTCTCACATCGGGAAAATCAGGGGAAATTAGTTCATTCGTCATAAAAATGATTTTCTCTACAAAAAACAGACTTAAGCAATAATAACAAGAAAAGAAAGCAAACAAAAAAGCATACCCTGATTCTGTACTTGTACATGGCATACCCTCCAATTGCAGTAGCAATCAACCCGAGGAAAATGACCCACACAAAGTTATATCATACCAAGGGACTGCCTGAATGCTATTGGAACATCTTGGAATAAGCCTTCCTCTCCAAATCACGTCTCTCAGCTATGTGTAACTCATATAGTAGCCTTTAGAACCAATTAGAACTAACAAACTTTTGCAATAGAAATTTTCCTAGACGAGGAATAAGCTACTAACCTTCTTCATAGCAGCAGCAAGTTCCTTCTTTATAGCACCTGGAAGACATATAGTCAAATACAAGAAATAGAGCTTTACATTCTTACGATTTCTAATTACTAATTAACTTGTACAAGCAACCTCATTGGCTAAACTAATTGAAGATATGGCGCTCAGTTAGTAAATAATCTAGTTTGGTCTAAGGCCATTTACAGTTTGAATGTGCTTCCCAAGACATGAAAGCATAGCTGTGCAGGGATAGATGTAGGATAAAAATCGGTATTTGCTTCAATCATAATAAAAGTTTTGATAAACCAGGTGGTTGTCAACTTAAATAAGAAAACTTTAGGGGTTGACAACTGATTGCAACACTGATATGCTAATATCTATGACATCTTTATGAATACACGTCAACTCCATTCAAGTTTTTTTCTATTTCCTGTTGGAGGTACTCTTGGTACTACACAAGTACACATTGTATTTCACCTTAAGATAGCATTGAATAGTTTCTTGAAACTAACCCTAGGCTGCTTACCACATTCTTGGTGGTAAGCTCTTCAAGTAAACCTAGTTACATCTTAAAATCATAACTGCATAAATTTAATTTGCTGTTAAATTACATCAACTTTTATGTATATCCACCCTATGACTGTAGTTTCTTCTATGATATAGTGAGACTTTTAAGTATCTGTAAATGTAGTAGAAAAAGTAAGAACAGTCTTAGTTTTCATTCATCTGCCAATAAACATGCAAAAACTCAAATGTTTTTTTTTTTTTTCATTCAGTACCCTTGTGATATTGGGATTATAAATAATAAAAAATATAAAAACCTAAGTGGTAAAGAACAACAATGACATAATATAAAGGCAAGGTAATTGAAAGCACATCTGATACTCCTGCAAAAAACACATGGTCCACATAAATAAGTTATTGTTTGTTCTTCGTGGATCAACTCCAACACATGTTAATATCATTTTGTTGTATTGCTGCACCAACTTGACTCTTTTCTGTATGATGATACCCGTGTGCACATATGATCCACGCAAAGTAGTAGCTTTAATTTCAAAGGAAAAAAATGGACATAGGTTGGATCAAAATTGAGTCATAATATGGAAGCACTGAAACAATTAAGTAAATTGTTTACAAGATATTAGACATTGATTTGACAGAATAAGCAGAACACTTAAAAGCATGTTCAGAAATAAGTTTATCAACGTACTCTGATTCCTCGGGCATGTTTTTCTTTATTTCTTCATATGACATTCCATCACAAACTCCAACATTTATCTCGTCAAGTGCACGCCATTGTATCTATCAAAAGTATTAACAATGGCATTAACCTTGTAAGCTTACCATCAAAACAAAAGAGAGAAATGTTTATAGTAACTGCAAAGACAAATTGGCATATTACTATACTCTGTATAAAAGATATATTACCTTTTAAGTAGACTGCATATATATTAGTGAAAAAAAGTAGACTGCATATAGTTGAAGATTTTTTTTTTCAAATTTTGTTTCCTGGTGAAGACCTTGGCTAACACTCGACAAAGACCTCCTACAAGTATTGACTTTGATATTTTGCAATCAGACAACTTCTGCAGTACACTCAATCATTAAGAAAAGAAGGGTATTAGAGAGAGTAAATAACTCCTTTAGAAATCTGGCCCTAATAGAGTGGCCATTAAGTTGAAAGTAAATTAGTCAGTGAAAACTACAACTGCTTTGATAGATTCCTCAAGGTTACTATTTTGAAAAATACTAGGGAACTAGGTTTTGCACTCGAGCTGAGACGCTAGGTTTTTGAGTGAGCAAATAAATATCAACTAAGAAGCAATCAAAATAAAAAAAAACTTAGAGATCTATCATTCACTCACAGCTGATATCTATGAATTGCATCATCTCGCTTGACTAACGATACATCTTTGTCCTTAAACTGAGAGGTATGATTAGTCTGGAAATTGCCTGTAAAAGAGTAATATTCCTTCCAGTAAGCCAACTGAGAGTTTATAGCTTTCATATTGATAACAAAACAAAATAAGTTGTATAAAACTATAACAAATTTTTTTGTCTCTCATTGTAAAGCTAGATAGAAATTGGCTTTGTGCTACATTAAAATGCCCAACAAGCTCCCTTGATGTATTTAACATGTTCTATATCATTGGATATGTGGTTCAGCAAATAAGTGCAAATAATCATAAACTTTGCATAATTGCATCCCAATAACAGAAACAAGTGAAATGAAGATGAAAGTCGGATTCATGAATCAAAACATAAAAATGATGCAAGTCTTCTATACGAAACTTATTGATGACAAATAAGACGACGATAACTTATTAACACCAATAATAATGCAGTAAAGATAAAAGAAATAAACAATTGCTGAAAGAGGACTTGCTGCAGTTGAACCTCCATTGTCAAGAAGGATATTAATATTACCAGTAACACTGCGAAAATTAAAATCTGCTAGTCCTTTTCCAGATGAGTTCTGCCAGATAGCTTCTAACGCTGGAACTATGGGAGCTACATCCGTTCCACTAGCAAGGAAACCAAGTCTGGTGAAATCATTTTCCATCTCAGCATAGTCCTCATTTACAGCATGGACAACAGCATCAATCAAAATCTGTTTATTTTTCTGCAAATACAGAAGGATAAAGAGAGTGAGCACCAAGTTGCAAATAGACCAGAAGGCAACCTGTTCCTGTGCATGTATATGTGTACCATATGGCACAGCACAACTTCTAAAATCTAAAAATAGTAGATTTAGGAATATCCAAAGAGATACCATATAACCATTTTGTTATGAATGAACACATATTTGACAAGGAAAAATTCGGATTCAAGCTGATGAAAAACAATACGCACCACTGTGCGACAATTCTGTTTTTCTTTTCCCTTTTGGTTTTTTCTCTTTTATATTTCATATTTCTTCCTATTCATAATCAAACTTTATTCACTGAAAATGTAATTACCATTGTCTGTAGACCAAAGCCTCAAACTTTTGTTCAAGAGAAAACACAAGGTTAAACTTCAATTACCATTTCTAATGAATACACTATCAATGTCACATGTCAGTTTAACAATGAAAAGGTAGAGTGAATCCAGTGTTTGAAAAGGCTAATTCAGGAAATGAGGCATTAGTGTTTTAAGATGCAAAGCTAGCCTGAAGGTGTAAGTTTCAGTAATCGAACAATGAAAATTACTAAAATATCATGTACAAATCAAGGAAATTATAAAGACTCGATCCATGTAATTAAGCTATAACAGGCATCGATATGTCACTTACATGAAACTTAGCAAATAGTTAATGATATCAAGCTAATATTAGAATGTGAAAATTTTTACAGAAGCAACAAAGTAAGTTCACTTACTGGAATTGGAGTTGCATATTTACAGGAAAGTGTGCAATTGAATGGCTGAAAGAGTCTCTGTTGGTATGAGTGCCATTATTTGGTTCTTGACCATTCCCATGCACATTTCTATCTCTCTATATATTGGAGATGGCAGAATCTAATATCTGGGTCGCTTCAGTTGGTGGATATTGTCTCTCAGAACACGCCTGTTCCATTTAAAAAACAAGTAACATGTCAGAACAGAACTATTTAAAAATATACAAAAAGCTGTTGCTCTCGACTCTTTTCAGCTTTTGGATTATGCATGCATGCATTTAAGGTACACATGCACACATGTCACAGAACCTAAATGGAACTGACTGAAAAATGCACAGGACAGATAATTCAACCATATTCAGCACATGTTGTAAGTATGGGTTCCTATATACCTGTATCATGAGCAAAGTAGCAACACAGGAGGATATGAGGCCTGAAGGGATTTGTGCTTCAATGCTTCTCCAATCTTTTTTAGAGCATCCTCTCCTTCCTTAAAAGAGGACATCACCTGGAACAATCTGTTAGTGGCAAGATCATTGCCCGATCATGGTGATGCTGCACTGGTAATTTGGCTAGTCACTATCACTACTGTTCTTGCATCTGAAAAATATAAATAAGGAGAGATCAGATAACTTTATGAAGGATCTGAATTTCAGACTCTGAATAATCAGGCAAAAGATAGTTTTTGTACTAACGTCTTTTCCCTTCCATGGCTTCTTTTTTCGCTTGACAGTCAGAGCATAAGAATGGGCCATTCCAAGGACGTGCTTTTCCTAGATTTGATGAACCAGCATGCACCGATGTTCCCTTGTTCGGTTTTATTTCTACTTGACAAACCGCACACATGAACAATTTGAACATGTTGCATAAGGGATACTCTGTATTTAACCTGTGATTCACATAAATGCATCAGATTCTGATAATTAGATTATCCACAAACAAATGCATATATCAGTTTTGAAGAAGAAACTTTAATAGAAAGTGTGATGAAGCTTGCCAAACAATCAATATTGAAGGAACAAAGAACAAAGAAGAAACAAAAAAGGTTTCTTGCCATTAGAGAAATGTGGTCTAAACTGAAATCTTCATAACAATCATTATGACATAAATAAATATGGTTTTTATCGAACCTAGGCTTTGTAGAGAGGTAAGAGTTTGGGAAGATTCTATAGTTGAGAGTGGCAATAAATTCCCATATTGGTGATCATTGGAGAGCTGAGAATCGCGAAAGAAGCTGAAATGCAAATAACAATCTAATATGGGGTTTGAGTTTCGCAAAACTTACTTTTTTCAAGACTCAAAGAAAGCATAAAACAAAAACCATAAAAGGAAGAAAAAATGACTTACTTAGAGATGTTTGAGTTCAGCATCTGAAATTCGTTGCTAAAATAAGACGTACTATTTCTTTGCGAATGATTTCCATTTTCTCCGAGCCTTCTGCTTTGAATTTCTTCTTGTAGTACCTTTCCCTCCATCCATGTAAACCCAATCTGACCTGCATAAAATATGTGCAAACAACCTCTCAGATTTACAAATTAGAATTATTTTCATCCTTTCAGAGCAGTACTCTGTATACATGAAGCAGGAAGTACTTCACTATTACATACACGAGAAATTCAAAAAGTGAAAGCACAGACCTTGTCTGTCAATAATCCACCATGTTTGAATAAATCACCCTTCTCACAGATCATATCCTTTAGCTGTCGTTTCAACTCCTTCGTGTTCTTCACAACCTAGAAGACAACAACAAAATATTTAGATTGAACTCTTAATCAAGTGGTTCCCAAAAAATTTCATGTGAACATAACAGGCACCAAATTCCAAATATAGCATTATAGTTATATAAGAATTAGCATACATCATCATCATCATCATCATCATCATCATCATCAAGTATTGAACAAGCATAACTATTATGACAAGGCAGTTTGCATATGATGGAAAAGACATCTTAACTAACTAAGCATATGATGGAATGTTGAGATCCTAAAGCTTTTTTAAGGCATTGGAATGCGTCATTAAAATGCTTGATTCTCTCAAAACAAAATTAACTCGTTAAAATGTTTCAACTTCTTAAAAATAATTCCTTTTTATTCTTGAGCATGCAATGCAACAATTTTGTGCAAAACCAGACTGGAAAGCTTAGATCTAAAGCTGATTGCCAAAAAAACTATGCATCAAAAGGGTAAATCAGTAGTGTAACATAAAACCATTCAAATATCTGTTTACCTTAATTTGTTTTGCTTCACCTCCCTTTGCTTTCTTTAGGCTAATTACTGTCTTAAACCAGTCCCCAGAGCCCATATCTGTGAATCACGATGTTAGATAACTTTATAGAAGTGTCAATTCTATGGTACCTGGAAAATAAATTTCAAATTTATCACAAATGTGTCAGCTGTGACCATCAAATTGTTCAAATACCATACCTTTCATGTGTTTGTGAACTTCAAAGAGACAAATGGATCTTCCTAAATGGTAAATGCATTTTCCTAAGATCAATAAGAAACGACTGAAAAAAGAAAGGGAATGCAGTTTGTAAGAGATTTACCAATTGAAACCAGAGCTCCTAAGGGAACTACCATAATTTGTTCACATTAATCATATTTCTATTATTCTATTTTATTCAGGATACACTTCGAAGTTTATGTGATCTCCTTTCATTTGTCACACTGATAGTACTCCTAGACCCATTTCATGAAACACCTTCCTAATGTCATTCTCGATTCTTCTTATTCAAAACCAACTTCAACATCAAATCATTTCTATCGAGTTTCCCAAATCAAGATTTGGCAAAGTGATTCAGAGCAGTTCCATACTTCAGTGATTATCAAAACAGAGTCTATAGATCAGAAAAAACATACACCAATGCCACAATGAAGATTATAGACACAAACAAATCTTGAGTGCACAGGTAAGAAAGCTCCTAAGGGAACTACTGTAATTTGTTCCTATTAATCTTATTTCTATTCAGTTATCCTATTTCATTCAGACTGACTTGTCCTCGGCCATTTCATCAAACGACTTTCTAATATTATTCTTGATTCTTATCTAAAACCAACTTCAATATCGAATCAACATCCATCAAAATTCCCAAATCAAGATTGAAATAGCAAAATGATTCAAAGCAGCTACATACTTCATTGACTTCAACTTCCTTCAGAACTGAGTCCATTAGATCAAAAGAAATACATACCAATGTCACAGTGAAGATCACATACACACACAGACATTGATTGCTTGCATAGACAATTGACTTCATCTAAACTATTTTTCAATACCCAGATCTCTATTTTCAAAAAACCCATCTCAAATCCAACAAATATAAGCATGGGTACAATTGAAACACAAATAAACACCACAAAATATAACAAATCAACACAAACACACCCACCGTGAAGGGGAAACAAAAAAGTAGAGAATCAGTAAATTGAATGCACTTACCACAAACAAGAGATCACCTTTTTGCGACCAAGTTGAATTTCTGGCCTTCAAATCAGTATCCAATGGACCAACTTCTTCAAAGTTTCCAATCCCAACTCCTGAAGCACCCAACTTAGTAGAATCTGTAAACCCCAAACCTCCAAAACCCTAGATCAGAAGATAAAACACATCAAAGATTTAACAAAATCATCAAATACAAACACTATGCTCTTGTGCATAGAAATCAGGCGAGGCGAGGTGACGGCGAGAGGAGAGGTGATGGTGAGAGAAGAGCGATAGAAATCAGGCGAGGCGAGGTGATGGCGAGAGGAGAGGCGAGGTGGGAGAGCTACGTTTGTGAGGACTGCGTTGCGTTTGTGTGAGGGAGAGTTGCGTTTGAGGGAGGAGATGAAATCGTGAGCCAAAAACGCGAGGAATTACTTTCGCCCTCCCGCTCGCGACAGTTGGGGGGAGATGGAGCGGGAACCCAAATTTTTTTCACCGAGAAATCGAATCGACTTCTCCACACATCCACGTGCAACACACGTGCAATGTAGCAACGGTTTTAAGCCGTTGGGTACTATAGCCACGGTTTTTAGCCGTGGCAAACACACCAACGGTTTAGAACCGTGGCCAAGCCTTTTTTTAGCCACGATTTTAAGCCGTTGGCCATTATAGCCACGAATTTTGGCCGTGGCAAATACACCAACGGTTTAGAGCCGTGGCCACCTCTGTGTAGCTAATCAGGCCTTTTGGTGTAGTGTAAGATGGCACAACTTGCAATGAAGCAGTCTTGAAATCCGAATAGCAAGAAGACCTTGGTTGATTTTGACTGCAATCCTGCTTTTGACGAGGTTGAAGTTGACCATGGTCAGAGCTCCAAGTCTCCCCCTTTTTATTGTCCTTCCGATTTGAGGTTATGGGAGTTGTTTGTTTTCTTCCTCCTCGTCCAAAGCTCGCCCCTGCTGTTCTGAACAAGAAATGTAAGAGTGGTGTTTCTATCATCACCGACGTTTAAGTTGTCAAACTAGTGACTAGAGGTTGAGCTTCAGTTCTTTCGAACCCCACTGTTCTTCATCCAAAGATTAGCTAGAAGGAGGTTGTTCCTGGAGCGATTTGTATTAATTCGCATGGGAAGTTTAGCTGGTATTCAAAGATAGACGTGCAGGATAATGCACGTAATCTCATCACCTCGTGGCATAAGTGGTTGATTGAAAGAGTCTTGATGCCAGTGTGTCCGCCTAGTGAGCACCTTGACCAAGGCCTTAAACAAAAAATGGAGGGGATGAACCATTTTGCTTATGATGGGATAATGGAGTCAGAATGCTACACGTGATCATGTGTCCGTCTTGGATAAGAAAATGGCGGAGCAGGCGTTGCGGCTTTCCGATGCTTTATTTCAAGTAGATAAACTGAAAGAGGAGCATGCTGAGCATAAGAAGGTGATTGGCGCTACTTGGGCTTCGTTGAACGAAATGGAGTCTGTCTGGGATAGGTTTGCTTACGAACTTACTGTTTTGGAGAAAGAGATGAGCCGCCTGTGGGATCGGTTGGCTGGTATTAAAAGTGAGCTATCGAGTGAGATGGCTGGTCATGATCAGGCATTGCGTATTGCTGACCAGCATTCTATTTTTCGTAAGACTGCTGAGGAGCGACTAGGGCAGCTTACCACCGAGCTTACTTCTATTAAAGCACAAACTTCGGAAAAAAACTTTCGCGGTTTAAGGAGAACTTGCTCTAACCAATGATGAACTTTATGCAATTACGGACAAGCTGTAGAAGCGGTGGAGTGGAACAAGATTGTCAATGGTAGGATTGACATCATTGACTTCATTGAGTCAGGGAAAGGCCTTGATATGTCCAAATATCGTGCGTAGCTGACCAAGTCTTTGAGGACGAGGATGAGGAATAACCTACTCCGAATCCTATGTGTGATTTGATTGACGAAGGTCAAACGTCTTCTCCTCCCTCTGATCTTACCATCGTTGACAAAACCTTGTCTCCTTCGAATGGTCCTATTGGTGAAGATATAACTCCATCATCGTCTGCTCCTGCTATTGCAGGTGAGGCTCCATCTCTTTCGGAGAAAAGACCCCATCTCCTCCTTCTGATCATGCTATTGATGACAATGTGCAACCTCCTCTAATTTTCCCTACTAGTGATGCTTTAATTATGTCTTTTTCCTTTCCAACTATTGTTGTAACTTCTTTTCCGATGTAATAGATTAGATCATTAATGAATAATTCTTCTTTGATATTTGTGTGTTTTTTGTTGCTCTATCTTCCTTTTTCGTAATAGTCTTTTTTCGACTTATATGTCTCTTTTGATAGATTATGACCTGGAAAATGTCATAAGCGTAACTTGGCTTTAACGTTTAGGCTAACCTTGTGGTCTATACGTTGATAGTAAATATAACCTGAGTTTGTTGTCCGAGTTTCGTATGCGTTTTCGTCTAACTTAGTAGTTTGGACTTATATAATTCTATGAATGTGGACTTAGTAGTCACTCTTAGCTGAATTCCTACTTTTCGACTTGGTCTAACTTTATTGTCCTGACTAGTTCTAATATGTTTTTTTGCCCGCCATGTTGATTCGACAAATATATTTGTAAGTAAGTCTGACTTGGATGTCCTGACTACTTTGATATTTTTTGTGGTCCGACATGATGATCGGACCAGAAGATTTATGGATAACCTCCTAGTCTGACTTTGACTGGATTAGATTATTGGAGCAAGAGACAAAAAATTATTGGAATTTTTGAAGGTTATTGATAATACCTTTTCAAGTGTTTAACATTTCATGGTCTTTTGAGTTGTTCTCCATTTGAATTTTCTAACCAGTATGTTCCTGGTCTATTGATTTTCACAACTTTGTATGGTCCTTCCCAGTTTGGATTCAGTTTCGCTTGACCTGGTTCTTTTGTATTGAGTTGGATCTTTGTGAGTACCAAATTTTTGATTCTGAACGTGCGGGGTTTTACTTTTTTGTTGTATTAACTGACCATTATCTGTTGGTAGGACACAACTTTGATTGAAGCTTTGTCTCGCCTTTCATCGAGTAGGTCTAGTCCGACACGCAGTGCTTCATTGTTGCCGTCTATTTGGAACTCTTCAGTTCTGAAGTTTGGCAAGCCAATCTCCACGGGTAGCATTGCCTTGGATCCATAAGCTAGGGCAAATGGTGTTTCTACGATCGAAGTTCTCTCCATTATTATATAGGCCTAGAGGATGCCTGGCAGTTCGAATACCCACAATCCTTTTGAAGCCTTGAGCTTTTTCTTGATTGCTTCTAGGATTGTTCGGTTTGTCACTTTTGTTTGTCCGTTTGCTTGTGGATAAGTAGGTGTAGAAAAGTGGTGCTTGATGATCAAGTTTTCACACAAATTTGGACTTTTTTGCCTTCAAATTGGGTTCCATTGTCAGTGACAATTACTCTAGGGACTCCGAATCTGCCTATTATGTCCTTCCATAAAAAGTTATTAATCTGAGCTTCTCCTATCTTCGCTAATGTTTTTATTTCTACCCACTTTGTGAAGTAGTCCACTGCCATGAGGATGAAATTTTTTCTGTCTGATACTTGAAGTGGGCCTACAATGTCCATTCCTCATTGCTCGAATGGTCGCGGACTACTCATCGGGATTAGGTTTTGGCGTATCATGTGGGTGTACGGAGAAAATCGTTGACATTTGTCACAAGTCCAAACTAGTTATTTTGCAACCTGTTGCATTGTTGGCCAGTAGTATGCCAATGTTAAATCTTTGTATGCTAATGTTCTCCCTCCTGGATGGTTCCTGCATATGCCGAAATGAATTTCTCGTGAACATAGTTGGCATCACTTGGTGAAAAACATCTTAGCAGCGAACCTATGATAGATCTCCAGTAGAGTCTATCGTTGATCAGTGTGTACCGTGCTAATCTATTTCATAGTTTATGGGCATCCATCTAATCTGTTGGTAGTGCTCCGTTTTATATGTACGTCAAAATTGGAGTCATCCAATTGCTTTCCTGAAATGTTGTACACATATCTTGTGCTTGGTTCAATAGAATTGAGTTTTCTTGTACTATGACGAGTGGATTGTCAAATTCTTCAGCATGTGATGCTTCTTTAGCCAAGTTGTCTGCTCTTTTTTTTTTGCTTTTGCGCATTGTTGAACGGTTATTGCTTTGAAGCTTTTAATTAGTTCGTTTGCTGTTGATGGTGTGCTTTCATCCGCATGTATTTCGCTTGGAATTTGTCGTTCAACTGATTGAACAACAATTTGGAGTCAGTGAAAACGCTGACTTCTTTTATTCTGAGGTGTTTAGCCAATTGTAATCCGACTATTACTGCTTCATACTCGGCTTCATTGTTTGAGGCTTTGAAATTGAATTTTATTGTCTTTTCCAATGTCATTCTTTTCGAGTTGTACAAAGTAATTCTAGCTCACTTCCCTTCTCGTTGGATGCTCCGTCACAGCGCATGGGTACTGAGTTCAGCAGTTTCTTATTCCTTATTGTTGTCTAGTTGATGCTCGTTACTACTTGTGAATTCAACAATCAAGTCTGCTAATCCCGACTTTTTATTGTGGTCTTGGGAGCATAACTGATGTCGAATTGGCCAAGCTCTACTGCTCATTTCACCAGTCTTCCAAACAGCTGTAGTTTATGTAGTACCGATCGAAATGGGTGGTCAGTCATGACAGTGACGAGGTAGGCCTGGAAGTACGACCGTAGTTTTTTGGAAAACACGACCAGGGTGAGTGCCAGTTTCTCCAAAGATGGGTTGTTTACTTCTGCGTCCACAAAAGTTTTGCTAACATAGTATACTGGCTTTTGTGTGTCATTTTCTTCTCAGATCAGTGTTGAGCTGACTGCGTGTTTTGATACTGACAGGTACAAATATAGTGTCTCGTCTGGTTTCACATTTGATAATAGTTCAGTGCTCCCCATGTATGTCTTCAGGCTTTGGAAAGCCTATTCACATTCTTCATTCCATTTGAACATTTTGTTCCCTTTCAAGATCTTGAAGAAGGGAAGGCATTTGTCCGATAATCTGGAGATGAACTTGTTCAAGGCTGTTTTCCTGTCGTTGAGGCTTTGTACACCTTTGATGTTGGTAAACAATTGCATGTTGAGGAGTGCTTGTATCTATTTTGGATCAACTTTGATCCCTCTCTGATTGACCATGTACTCAAGGAACTTTCCCGATTCTACTCTGAACGTACACTTTTCTGAGTTCAGCTTTATTTTGTACTTGCAGAGCTAAGAGAAGCTTGATCAAGGTCCTTGATGTGGTCATCTTTACATAAGCTCTAGACTAGCATGTCATCAATGTATACCTCCATGGTCTTGACAATCCGATCTCTGAACATTCTGTTCACAAGACATTGGTACGTAGTTCCCGCATTCTTTAGTCTGAATGGCATCACTCGATAGTAGTATGTACCTCTTTATACTACAAAATATGTCTTCTCCTTATCTGGTGGATGCATTCGTATCTGATTGTAGCCAGAATATGCGTCCAGGAAGCTTCGGAGTCCATGTCTGGAAATGGCGTCCACTATCTGATCTATATGTGGGAGTGAAAAACTATCTTTCAGGTAGGCTTTGTTGAGGTCC
Organism: Berberis vulgaris; assembly: GCA_963556465.1. NCBI lineage: Eukaryota > Viridiplantae > Streptophyta > Magnoliopsida > Ranunculales > Berberidaceae > Berberis > Berberis vulgaris. Next base: position 59,943,498 of record OY747128.1, read on the forward strand.
GTGTAGTCCATGCATACCCTCCATTTTCAATTTTCTTCTTGACCAGAACTGTGTGGGCCAACCAAGGTTATTCCTTGATCGTTGATTGCTTGATTACGCCTTGGGGCTACTAGCCTTTTTTCTGTCGGACTGGCTTCTTATTTGGGTTGACTTGCTACCTTTGAGTGATGAAAGAGGGGTCAATGCCCACCATGTCCTTCATTGGCCAGGCAAAGACGTCATGGTTATCTTTCAGCAGTTGGATCAGTTGTTTGGCCAATTTTGAGTGAAGTTTTGTGCCGATCTGAACTGTTTTATTCCCTTTTTCACCTTCAAGATGTATCAGTATTGTTTCTTCTTCTGGTTGGCCAGTGCTTGGTCGTGCTCATGGACTAATTGGAGCTGCATTATTCTCTGGGAGGCCGTGATCCATCTCTGGCTGATCGGGTCGTTGTGATGGCTCTTCTGGTCTTGACTGTGATTGATATTTGTTAGGGGCTTTCATTGTTGCGTAATGAAATTCTCGCGCGACATGGTTACTTTCTTATGCTAGGTTCGAGACCCGCCAGCGGCATGATTACTTTCTTATGGTGTTGACCTGTAGGTCTCACCTTGTTGATAGGTTATGGGATCCTATAAAAACCCAACTCACTTTCCAAAAAAAAAAAAAAAAAACCATTTCTTGATATGGACTGGATCTGATTTTTTTTTTTTTGTGAATCATCAGCTCCTACACATAATAATTATCTAATTTAACTTAACAAAAATAACATGCCACTAAAGGCACCATTGGTTAGACGTACAATCACCACTTATTTGTTTGAACCCGGTTTGGTAAAATCTCAAGCGCCCTTTTAAAGTGAAAAACATGTTGGCATTTTAGGTAAACCCAAAATTTCACACTGTCACGATTTTTCATCGAGTGAAAAAAATTTCTTGGCGTGTGGGCAAAGAATCTCAGGGCAGTCATTCTGTTTTGGTAGTTAAATGTGTTCCGACATCTCTAACTCATTTTGAAAAAAAAAAGTCATTTTCTTGTTGTTTTGCATTCATTTTTTCACATTTTAATATTCATACTTTTGTACAATCATTCTATAAATGAAATTTGTCACAATTTTTCTAATAAGTGGAAGAGTGAGAGAGTAAAACACCTTTCACAAATGATAGTAGGAGAGATAATAAGAAAAATAGGCGAAGAGATAGGGTGGTTGTTAAGACAAACATGGGTGAAGATACACCAAATCGTCCTCTGATCAGTATCGTACACGTGTCATAATGATTTCATCAATATAATAAAGCAGGCTCGACTGCATGCTCAATCCAGCTAGACCCAAACAATATTAAGCCCATTATTGGTAAGATCCAAATAGTCAGGTCCATGTTGCAATGAGCCATTTAGCCCACATGTCAAGCGGTCAGGATTAATACTTGTAAGACCTCTAAGGCAATTATATGAGAGATCTACCCAAGATTGGCAGGCCAACGACACATTGGATTCGATTAGGAAACAAATACTAGAGTATAAATCAGGCAAAAAAATTTCCTTGCATTGATGATACTCAGAAAGGGAAACCTCTCTCACAGATCTAGGAGCACGAGTCGTGTAGGAAAACTATCCCACATGGATAGTTTCCAATTAAGAAAAGATCTCCAGCAAGAACACTTTCCTAAACCACGCCACCAAAGGCATAGTCAAACAAGGACTCTCACACTATAAAAGAGAGATAAGGTCGATGAACTGAAGGTACACTACAAAACCCAATTTACAGCTTTAAGCCTCTCCTTAGCCTTGTCTAACTTAAACATTGGAGTGCCATCGGCCGCCACACGGTAATCTTTGGCTCACGTGTGCAGGTTTAGTTAAGTAGCAAGGAAAGAGAGTGGAAATTGACTACATCAGTTTGGCGCCATCTGTGGGGAGCGACAGAGTTCCTCGAAGAAAATAGTTGTTGTTCACATAATTATTACATAATATACCTCATAATTTATATTTGTTAGTGTTTCGAATAGTGTATTTTAGTTTAATTATTTTATTTTTGTATTTTTGTAGGATTTGGAGTTTAAATGACAAAAGTGCATTAGCGTGGTGAATTTGGAAATTCATAGGAAAATTGACGAAATGGAGCGAGAGACACTCAAGCCAAAGAAAAATAATAAAATTAGTTTTGAATTGGTGGAACAAAGAAGTTATATGGATGAACATAGCCAAACCCATTAATGATATAGAATTTAAAACAAAGAAATCCACCAACAGGGAGGATCCCTTTTGTATACAATTAGGTATTGGGTTTTCAATTGGGCCCAATAAGGAGTTTTAGTTTAACAAATAAGGAGTTTCAATTGGACCCAATAAGGGTTTCCAATTGGGCCCAATAAGGGTTTTCTTTTAACACAAAATACGACAGCAAATTTTGTTTACAATTGGAGATTTGATTTCCAATTAGGGGTGGCCAATAGGAGGACTTTGTTTTCTTCTTAACAAGAAGAAACACGGCAGGAAGAGGAGAGTTTTGGCGCTGGAACAAAAATGCAGCAACAGCAACAGAGGGGACAGCAGGCGATGATGCAGCAACATTGTCCAGAACGCAGCAGCGCAGCAGGGGACGCATCAGCAGGGAGTGCGCTGGAGCAGGGAGTGCGTTGCTAATCCACCACACAACGCCATGCCGATGAAGCTCCACACCGCTGTTGCTGTCATCACTTTCACCATGTGTTACTAAACTCCACGCAAGGTGAAGAGGTGAACTCCTAGATGTAACACACTTAATTAGTATTTGATTCGTTTTATGCTTTCACGAAGAATAATGATGTTTATGATTATAACCTTTTTTTAATATAGGAATTTATGTTATTTTAGTGACAAGGATTTCATCAGTTTCTTCGTAAATTATTATTCCGGTGGTTGTCTTTTTCTTCATCCATATAAGTTTAGTCACACTTTTCTTATGTGTGGAATTTTTAAGGATCAACTGATTCCGGTCGGTGTAATCAAAAATTTTGGCGCCGTTGCTGAGCAACAAACGTCATTTTACAAGGGAGGTTTCGGGTATTATCTTTCTTGCTCATTGTTTTATTTTATTTTATTTTATTCTATTTTTAGGTTTTAGGTCCAGTTTAATTTTTATTTTATTTAATTTCTAAAAAAGAAAAACAAAATTGCAAAAAAACAAAAAAAGACATTGGGGGGAGTGAGTTGGAATAGAGACCACTTAGGGAGACTTATTAGGATCCCAAATTTAGAACACCCACAAATTCACATTGAGACCAAATTAAGTTCTACTTCTAATTCTAACACCATGAGTAATCACGAAGATGACCATGTTCGGTCGCTAAAGGACTATCTCCACCCCACGCACACTGCTACTCTATCATGTATCATGTTTGCACCAAGTACACCAAAGCCAGATTTTAAGCTGGGTATGATACAATTATTACCCACTTTTCACAACAAAGTTGAGGCTGTAAACTCGGTTAGACTAAGGTTTTTTCCTTTTTCCCTTGAGGAAAAAGCAAAGAGTTGGCTATACTCTTTGCGACCAAGGTCTATAGGTTCGTGGGAGGAGATGACCCAAGCATTTTTTAATAAATACTTTCCTTACCACAAAACCAACGGTCTAAAGAGACAGATTTCTACCTTCACCCAAAAGAATAGAGAGACATTATATCAAGCATGGGAAAGGTTCAAGGATCTTTTGAATACATGTGCACACCATGGGTATGAGAGTTGGCGCGTAGTCAGTTATTTTTATGAAATACTCTCCAGTAGAGAGCGTCAGTTCGTTGAGATGATGTGTAATGGAGAGTTTTTGCAAAAGGACCCTGACGAGGCCATTGAGTACCTGAATGACTTGGCTGAAAAGGCTCATACTTGGACTGGTCCATGTGCTACTGAGAGCACGGATAGAACACGCCCAGCTGGAGTCTACCAACTTAGGGAAAAGGACAGCCTTAGAGCCCAATTGGATAGAGTAACTAGGGAGTTAGAGGCACTTAAGACCAAGGATGGTAGGCCCACACATACTGTTGCCAGAGTTGAGCTACAGGACGCCTGTTTTATATGCGGGCGAGTTGAACACTTCGCACAGGATTGCCCGACCTTAACTGAGATGAGAGAGGTTTATGAAGAAAAATGTAACGCCTTAGGGATGTACAAGAAGCCTTACTCACCATTCTCTAACACTTACAATTCTGGCTGGAGAAATCACCCTAACTTAGGCTGGAAGTCCGAAGCAGACAAACCTACACACTCACAGGCACAACCACCTAGGTCATACACTGCACCTCCATACAATGCGCAATCTAACAGAAGTTCCTTATCAGACACATTACATGCATTTATAGAGGCACAAGGTAAAAATAATCAAAATTTGAGGTTGCATTGACACAGTTGGCAGAAGAGAACAAGGAGATCAAAAGCCAGATAACCAAGCTGATAAGTTCATTAACAGTACAAGAGCGGGGCCAATTTCCGTCACAGCCTCAAGCAAATCCAAAGGGCCAACTTATGGCACAAACCTCTACTTCAGGCTCTTAGAATGTCAAAGAGGTTAATGCCATCACTACTCGAAGTGGTAAGATTTTAGATGGATCAATCTCATCCACAACTATAGGCACCTCCCCAAGTGCAAAGGAGAGCATCGCTGAGGATGAGCCAAACAAGAACATTCCAGTTTCAGTTCCTTTTCCTCAAGCACTACGACCTACTGGAAAGAAATCGGAAATGCATGGTGAGATTCTAGAACACTTGAAACAGGTTAAAATTAACTTACCTTTGCTGCATGATTAAACATGTACCAACTTATGCGAGGGTCATCAAGGATCTATGCACTATCAAGAGAAAGCATCATGTCAAGAAGACTACCTTCTTGATAGAACAGGTAAGTGTGGTGATTGAGCAGAGGACACCACCCAAGTACAAATATCCAGGGTGTCCTACAGTCACCTGCCAGATTGGGACTCATGAGTTCGGCCAAGCCTTGTTGGATTTAGGGGCAAGTGTAAATCTGATGCCATATTCTATTTACTTGCAACTTGGTCTAGGAGAGATTAAACCCACATCCGTGGTACTGCAATCGGTCGATAGATCGGTTAAAAAGCCAAGTGGAATAGTCGAGGATGTCTTGCTGCAAATTGATAACTTTTACTATCCCGTCGACTTTCTTATTTTAGATACTCATTCTGCGGTTAATATGGAGTCTACAGTTTCGATTATTTTAGGTAGACCTTTTCTTGCCACAGCTAACGCACTTATCAATTGCAGGAATGCTCTAATGAAGCTGTCTTTTGGGAACATGACTCTGGAGGTCAACATATTCAATATTAGCAAGCAACCACGTGATGATGATGAGTGTCATCATACCTACATGATAGATACATTGATATCAGAGGAGGCACTCCTGAGCGCAGACTTTGAAACCTTAGAGTACCTCATTTCTATTTCTGATTCTAAGAGTTCACTTTATCCTGACAATGCTTTTGATATTTTTGTTGTTTCAGGGTTAAAGGATAAAGGAGGACGACAATGGCAACCATGCTTCGAGGAGTTGCCAAAGGAAAGACATAAACAACAACCATCCACCGTGGAAACTCTGAAAGTTGACCTAGCTCCACTGCCCGAGGGACTTAAACATGCATTCCTCGGACAAGGTGATACCTTTCCTGTTATTATTTCTTCTGTGCTTGATAACTCATAAGAAGACGAATTGATTAATATGTTACGTGAGCACAAATCTGCATTAGGTTGGACTATAGCTGACATCAAAGGTATTAGCCCCTTAATATGTTCCCATAGGAATCACTTAGAAGAAGGAGCTAACCCCCGTAGAGACCCTCAAAGACGACTTAACCCTACTATGAAAGAGGTGGTGAAAAAGGAAGTCTTAAAATTGTTAGATGCAGACATCATTTATCCCATCTCTGATAGCAAGTGGGTTAGTCCAACTCAAGTAGTTCCCAAGAAATCTGGAATAACAGTGGTGACTAATGATGAGGGGGTGTCTGTTCCTACTAAGGTAGTAACAGGGTGGCGTATGTGCATTGATTATAGGAAACTTAATTCTGCCATCCGCAATGATCACTTCCCACTTCCATTCATAGATCAAATCTTAGAGCGAGTAGTTGGTCATTCTTTCTATTGCTTTCTAGATGGGTATTCAGGATATTATCAGATTGAGATTGCATTAGAGGATCAGGATAAGACTACTTTCACATGTCCTTTTGGTACTTATGATTTTCGGCGTATGCCATTTGGTTTGTGTAATGCACCGACTAATTTTCAGAGATGCATGATGAGTATTTTTAGTGACATGGCTGAAAAATATATGGAAGTATTCATGGATGATTTGACTGTTTTTGGTGATTCCTTTTATTCATGTTTACTTCACTTGAAGGTTGTATTAAGTAGATGTGAAGAGAAGGGTCTGGTGCTTAATTGGGAAAAATGTCATTTCATGGTTTCTTATGGAATAGTTATGGGACACATAGTTTCTGATAAAGGAATCGAGGTTGATAAAGCAAAAATTGAAGTGATTTCTAAATTACCTACACCTAAAAGTGTTAAGGATGTGAGATCATTTCTAGGGCACGCGGGTTTTTATAGGAGGTTCATACAAAAGTTTTTTATCATCTCTAGACCATTAAGTAGCCTCCTGGTCAGAGACGCCGTGTTTCAATGGAAACAAGAGTGTGAGGACGCCTTCCGAACACTCATTGTTAGGCTCACCTCTGCCCCCATCATGCTGCCACCGGATTGGAATTTACCATTTGAGATAATGTGTGATGCAAGCAACTATGCTGTGGGGGCAGTCTTGGGACAACGAAGGGAAGGGAAGCCGTTTGTTGTTTACTATGCTAATCGAACGCTTAATGATGCTCAAAAGAATTATTCGACTACTGAAAAAGAGTTGCTAGCTGTAGTTTTTGCTTTAGATAAATTTCGTGCTTATTTGATTGGTACACCTATCACTGTTTTTACTGACTATGCGGCTCTTAAGTTTCTTATTTCTTAAAAGGATGCTAAGGCAAGATTGATTAGGTGGATTTTACTTCTGCAGAAATTTGATCTAACTATAAAAGATAAGAAGGGGGTCGAGAATGTTGTGGCAGATCACTTGTCTCTTCTGGAATTCAGTGACTCTGCTAATGGGCCACCCATCCGTGATGACTTCCCTGATGAACACCTATTCGTCGTCACTCAAGTACCATGGTATGCACACATTGTTAATTACTTGGTTTCCGGCGAAGTTCCATCATCATGGAGTGCTCAAGATAAGCACAAATTTTTGGTCGAGGTAAGAAATTTTTATTGGGATTATCCTTATCTATATATGTATTACCCCGACCAAATCATGCGGCGTTGTATCCCTAAAGGTGAGATTGAAAGTGTCTTACATTTTTTTCACAGTGTAGCTTGTGGATGCCATTTTTCTATGAAAAAGACTGCTGCAAAAATTTTACAGTCTGGATTATATTGGCCTACATTGTTTTAGGACACTAACAATTATTGTCGTTATTGTGATAGATGCCAGAAGTTAGGTGCATTGTCTCGGAGACACATGATGCCCCTTAACCCCATCTTAGTCATTGAGATATTTGATTGTTGGGGGATTGATTTTATGGGACCTTTTCCACCTTCTTTTGGATATTTGTATATTTTGCTTATAGTGGATTATGTGTCCAAATGGGTAGAGGCTGTGGTGTACTGAAAGAATGACAACAACACTGTTTTCAGGTTCATCAAAGAACACATTTTATCCTGTTTCGGTACACCACGAGCCATTATTAGTGATCAGGGGACTCATTTCTGTATTCTCTCTTTTGAGGCTTTGATGCGCAGGTATGGAGTTCATCACAAGGTCGCCAATGCCTATCATCGGCAGACAAATGGCCAAGTCGAGCTGGCAAACCGAGAAGTGAAACAAATCTTGGAGAAGATGGTGAATCCGGATAGGAAGGATTGGTCCTTGCGCCTTCCTGATGCACTTTTTTGGGCTTATCGTACCGCTTATAAGACAATTCTCGGGATGTCTTCGTATCGGCTTATATATGGAAAAGTCTGTCATTTACCTGTTGAGTTAGAACATCACGCTTATTGGGCCGTAAAAAGCACTAACTTTGATCTCAATGATGCAGGTATTCAGCGGAAACTTCAGTTAGCTGAAATTGAGGAGTTGCGGAATTATTTCTATGACAATTCTCGAATATACAAGGCAAAGATGAAAGCGGCTCATGATAAGCAAATTCTGAGGAAACATTTCGAGCCTAATCAACGAGTCTATCTCTATGACTCACGACTTCATCTTCATCCTGGCAAGCTAAGATCGAGATGGACGGGCCCATTCATGGTAAAACAAGTCTTTTCCAATGGTTCCATAGAAATTGAAAATCAAAAAGATGGGAGAGTATTTAGAGTAAATGGGCAACGTTTGAGGCACTATGTGGTGCGGGTAGAGGTGCCAGAGGAGATCTCTCTGGTTGCCCCTGTCTACTTGATTTGATGTTCTCATCCCATGTGTTCCTTTCTCCCGTCGGTATGATTTTCTTATACTTTGGTGACTGTGAGGACATTGTCTATTTGAAATTGGTAAAGCTTCACCATGGTAATATCACTCTAATCCTCCTCTTTTCTTTTGCCTTCATTTGTCATGATTATTATTTTATACATTGAGGACAATGTTTGGTTTAGGCTTGGGGGCGTGGTTTATTAGATTTTTTGCCCAATTTTCAAGAATCTTTGAGCTTAAAACGTATTTTACAATTAAACCGAGTCATTTTTGTGTTCTACTCAATCTCCATTGACTACTTAGATGATTACGGTAGTTGTGTAAAATCTTTATGAAAATGCATTCGAAATCTGAACTCTTGGTGAATTAAAAAAAAAGAAAAGGTTTTGAGTCTTTTTAATTATAGAGAATATTTTTGTTGCCTTTAATTTTGAGAAAACACATACTAACACGTGTCACATAGTTATATTAGTAGAAAACATGATATTTGATATTATCATTATGTTAGATGTATTTCGTGAGACTTTTCAACTCGACTATTCATGCACTATAAGCCAAGTCAACATGATTTGAAATTGATTAGTGAGATATTGAACTAGAAAACCTTAGAATAATAGTGAAGACTTAACCCTTGTGAGTTTTGAGCCATTCTTTATTTCTTGAGGGTTATTAATTACACTATGATTTTTCTTGAGTCCGCATTATTTCGTTGATGATCTCATTATTCTTGATTTTCTTATTGATTGCTTTAAGAATGACATAAAAATTGAATCTTTACACTAGAACTTTTTGCTTTATTTAGTTGAGATGTCCTAGTACTAACTATAACTTATGACGTGATATAGGCATTTCTTTCTTTAAACCATTTTTTTTTAGCCTTTTAGCCTACCAAATAATAAATATCCATTTGCGGCCCTTTGAGCCTTTAATGAGTAATACCTCTATTATTTTATCCTTACCCAATTTTCTGAGAATGTATACGGTGAGATATAATTATGGAATGGGCAAATAGAAAGAGTTGAAAATAGATATTTTATCCTCCCTCGAAATAAAAGTGTTGGATTGTATCACCGAGGAAAAGCATACAAAAAAAAAGTAAAAAAAAAAGTTGAAAAAAAAAGTTGCAGAAGAAAATAATGAAGAAAAAGTTAATGGTGTACAACATTGATTTATTCTTCAATGCCCTATATGTTTATTCAAGGGTGTAGTCATTCTCAGGAAATTTTTGTATCCTTTTTGTCCATTATTGTTTGCCATAATCCAAGCCCCATTACAACCTGGTAAAGACCTAATTGATCTTAAGTGAAAGTTGGTTTAATAGATGTGGAGATTGAATAGGCAAGAACTATGGTGTTTGATTCAACATTCTCAAAAGTATCAATATTTCTGTCCATGAGATCATATTCATTTCACTTTTTGAAAAATTTTGTTTTTCATGATAATTATATGTGAGACGTTTGCATTTTCCATAGTACATTCTTTTTCTCACATATAAACTGAGTGCCCAATCTCTGAGTGTTTTTATTTCTGAGTGACATGAGAAAATTGTAATCGAAGCGTCATTTCTAAAGGTTATCTCGTCACATCTTTACTATGAGATGAAGAGTTATGTTGATAAGGCTTCTCACACACACTTCGAGTTGAGAATGATTATGAAATTTCTTTAACCTTTAGATACTATTAAATTATTGTACTCTATTGATGTATATTGTGACATTTTTAGTTTGTTGTTTTTCTTGAATTTTAAGCAATCAGAAAATTACTCTAAGGAAAATAAAGGGGAATGCCTATGTTTTCCATTATGTTTTTAGAAAATAGATTTTGCTTTATTGAGTAAGTAATGTTTGGGGGTAACAATTTTGGAAACCCTCACGAGACTATAACTCGTCCTCTAGAGGTTTAAAGTCTTGTTGCACGTTAAGGTAAGTGCAACCGTGATTCCTACGAAAGTGAGTTAGGATTTTATTCTTAATTTTGCTTTTCGAGGATTAGCAAAATGTAGGTTTGGGGGTATGTGATGTTCACATAATTATTACATAATATACCTCCTAATTTATATTTGTTAGTGTTTCGAATAGTGTATTTTAGTTTAATTATTTTATTTTTGTATTTTTTTAGGATTTGGAGTTTAAATGACAAAAGTGCATTACCATGGCGAATTTGAAAATTAATAGGCAAATTGACGAAATGGAGCGGGAGACACTCAAGCCAAAGAAAAATAATGAAATTAGTTTTGAATTAGTGGAACAAAGAAGTTATATGGATTAACATAGACAAACCAATTATTGATATAGAATTTAAAACAAAGAAATCAACCAACAAGGAGGATCCCTTTTGTTTACAATTAGGTATTGGGTTTTCAATTGGGCCCAATGAGGAGTTTTAGTTTAACAAATAAGGAGTTTCAATTGGACCCAATAAGGGTTTCCAATTGGGCCAATTTTCTTTTAACACAAAATACGGCAGCAGCATTTTTTTACAATTGGAGATTTGATTTCCAATTGGGGGTGGCCAATAGGAGGACTTTGTTTTCTTCTTAACAAGAAGAAACACGGCAGGAAGAGGAGAGTTTTGGCGCTGGAAAAAAATGCAGCACCAGCAACAGAGGGGATAGCAGGCGACGACGCAGCAATGTTGTCCAGAACGCAGCAGTGCAGCAGGGGACGCATCAGCAGGGAGTGTGCAAAAGCAAGGAGTGCGTCTCTAATCCACCACGCGCCGCCATGCCGATGAAGTTCCACACCGTTGTTGTTGTCATCACCTTCACCATGTGTCACTAAACTTCACGCAAGGTGAAGAGGTGAACTCCTAGATGTAACGCACTTAATTAGTAATTGATTCATTTTATGCTTTCACGATGAATAATGGTGTTTATGATTATCACTTTTATTTAATATAGGAATTTATGTTATTTTAGTAAAAAAATTCATCAATTTCTTCGTAGATTATTATTCCGGTGGTTGTCTTTTTCTTTTCCATATAAGTTTAGTCACGCTTTTCTTATGTGTGCAATTTTTAAGAATCAATTTATTCCGGTAGGTTAGTTATATGTGATCGTCTTTTATTATGTTATTGTCTCCGGATATATCGTAAATTTATGATATCACATATGACCAACCTTTGTGCTTTCTAGAAAAAAAGTAAAATCTAAAATCCATTTACATTAGGATATATTAATGCATTAAAGACTATTCTTCCGATTATGTTGTTTGGGATGTGAAACACGTAATCGAGTCATCATAGCGAATCAATATTAGTTGGCGCGTGAAATCTCGGGGGGATTCTTGGAACCTTGTGATTTTTCTAAGCTTAATTTTTATTAAACTAAATTCAATTTCTTATTTTAAAATTGCTAGAATTTCTTAAATTTAGTTTCGCGTACGTAGTTCTTCTACCTTGACCTTGTTTTGTAGATTGTTTTTCCTCGTGGGATCGACACCCCAATCTTTACTGCAATTGACCGCGTGTACTGTTTGGGCGTAATCAATAGTAGCACAACCTTTTCCAGAGAATCATAAAGATGGAGACAATAAGGTCTCGCAACAATAGAGATGTTGTGGAACCCTCGAATGCTCAAACTGGCTGAGTGCCGCCTGTTCCACTACCACACGGAAGGAACCTCCTCAGAAACCCACGCTGGTGGTAGCCACAACAAACCCAAGGGTGGATCTACTATCAGCCCGGATGCAACAAATCTTACAAGCATTGAAGATACTCAAATCCCTCAAGCAGAAATCAAATGAGACGTCAAGGGAGTACGTCACGTGCTTAAACCACAAGTTGAGCCTCATCAACAGTTGCAGCGATGAAACTGTCATCATAGCCTTCACTGAAAGTCTGAGGAATGGAAAGTTTTATAACTTATTTATTTTGGACCCCCCATCAAATATGGAAGACCTGCTAAAGGAAGCACAAAACTACATCGTTCTAGACGAGAAACTGACTGCCAATAAAAAGGCGGAATCCGAGAAGAAGCCCTATGTAACTAGGGATGAGAAAGAGGAGAAAATCAAGAAGCACTACAATGAAGTGTGTGTCCTGTACGGAATAAACTCGGAAATCGATCAGTCCAATCGGTATCGAAAAAGGTTGCTCCGCAAACTATGGACCAAGCCAGCCTGCGAGGACCAACGGATGCAGCACATTCACTCTCAGAGCCTAATCCTGGCCCTAACTTTCATAGACAGGGATCTCCAAGGCATTCGCACTTCGCATAATGATGCCATGGTGATATCGATCTCCATAGCAAACTAGGAAGTGATAAGGTCTTTAGTAGACACTGGAAGTTGTATGAATGTGTTGTTCCTGAGCATGTTTCGCAACATGCAAATGAAAGAAGAAAACCTAAGCCCCTTGACAAATCCCCTAGTCAGACTCAGGGAGGAAAAGTACATCACTATGGGGAGGATCAAATTAATAGTAGTGGCAAGAAAACCACGACTCCAAAAAATAATCCTTCAGGAGTTCATGGTGGTCAATGCACCATTCACCTACAACATCATCCTGGGCAGTCCCTGGCTTCACCAGATGGAAGCGACAGTCTCCACTTTACACCAGTATGTCAAGTACCTCGTCAATCAGATAGTAGGCACAATACAAGAAAATCAGCCGGCTGCTAGAGACTTCCACTACGCAACACTGAAGTGGCTCGACAACTGTCAACTACAGATTGATACCACGACTGACGTGCCCCTAAGCTCAAGTTCGGAGTCGAGCAAGGACTCTCCTCACCCTGACGAGGAGGCCCCTCTCAACCCAAAGGGAAGACCCAACATCGGAGAGCCCGAAGAGGAATCGGTGACGATGTATCTAGACAGCCCTAGTGATAGCAGAAACATCCAAATAGGCTCCCGCCTAAGCAAAGAGTTCCCGGAACAACTGATAACACTGTTGCGACAGAATCAAGACGTTTTCGCCTGGATGATGAGGGATATGGTTGGAATAGACCCCTCCATAATCACCCATCAACTAACTATAGACCCAACACGAAAACCAGTCAGAGAGAAGAAAAAACATGTGGCCCTCGAGAGGAACCAGATCATAAATGAATAAGCGCATAGGCTACTAAATGCCGACATGATCAAAGAGGCACGGTACCCAGATTGGCTGGAGAACACCGACCTGGTTAAAAAATGGAAAGTGCAGAGTCTGCATAGACTACACCGACTTGAACACGATGTGCTCGAAGGACAAATTTTTGCTTCCCCGCATCGATCAAATTATAGATGCCACGTCCGGACACAACCTCCTAAGTTTTATGGACGCTTACTCTAGATATAACCAGATACAGATGCACCCCCGGATCAAAAGAAAATGTCTTTCATAACCAAAAGAGGGATATATTGTAATCAAATGATGCCATTCAGCCTCAAGAATGCAGATGCAACATACCAACGACTAGTGAATCGGATGTTCGAAAATAAAATCGGAAGGAACATGGAGGTCTACATAGATGACATGAGGGTCAAGAGCCTCCATAGCCTAGATCACATATCTGATCTTGCCGAAGCATTTGGCTAACTCCACAAGTATCGGATAAAGCTGAACCCATAGAAATGCACATTTGGGGTCGAATCGGGCAAGTTCCTAGGTTACATAGTGAATCAGAGAGGAATAGAAGCAGATCCATGCTCTTCTAGGTATGAAGTCTCTGACCTCTAATCAGGGAAGGTCAGAGCCTAACCGGGAGGGTGGCAACACTTAATAGATTTATCTCCAAGTCATCAGACAAGTGCCTCCATTTCTTTAAGATTATCAAAGGAAGTAAGGCCTTCAACTGGGATGAAGAGTGTGAGCAGGCCTTCCAGAACCTAAAGGAATACATGAGAAATACCAAAATACTCTCAAAACCAACTCCGGGAGAGGCGTTTTATTTGTATCTAGCCGTCTTAGATCAAGCCGTCAGTTCAGCTCTTGTACAGAATGATAACGAGATACAGAGACTAGAGTAATATGCTAGAAAAACTTTTGTAGCCGAAGCAAACTATCCGGATCTAGAGAAGCTAGCTTTGGCGTTGGTCATCTCTTCAGGAAGCTGAGGCCCTACTTTTAGGCCCACTCTATCACAGCTCGGACCAAACACCCATTTCGCAAAGTACTGCACAAGCCAGAATTATCAGGTAGGATGGTTAAATGGTCGATGGAACTGGAACGGTTTGACATCAACTACGCTCCAAGAACGACCATCAAATATTTGTATATCTGAATGTCTTCTGCTGCAGGACATGTAGAATGAATTTTTGCATTTTACTATTCCAACTAAAGATAGTGTGTTCTCTGCTAAGAAGCAAAATAACATATCATCTACTGATGTATATGTAAATATTTGTTCGGATTTTTTTTTACAAGATCTCCCTTCATTTGTAAAGGTCTCTTCAGCTAAGTTTAGTTATTTACCTCATGAAGAATTTGATTGATCAGGACGGAGAACTTTGCGTACGTTCTACCTAATGAGGAGTCTCTTGCTGAAAATATAAAATACAATCAAGTGCTTTTTATATGTACATTGCATTTTTTTTTCTAAAAATCTAAAAAAACTAGGACGCCTCAGCTTCAATCCACTTTGTGGAATGGTCGGTTGCCATAATCATCATATTCTTCTATGCTAGAGATTGTAACTGATCAGAACTGTTAACTCTGTGTATGTTCTGCTTGCTGAGGAGTCTCTTGTTGGGGAACATGTTCTACTCTTGTCACTCATGTTCGTTTTATTCTCCTTCTGATTTGCATTCTTTAATGAAGGTTGACTATATTTCTCAGGTACATCTGGTGCCTTAGGATTATTTTTTTGGTCATCCCACAATGCATAGCGTTCAACTATGGCATAGATTTTTGCAAGAGTCTTACCCGATTTCATAGTCAATTCACCTTACAATCGATGATCTACGGGCAGACCCTTCTTGAAAGCTAAGGATGCAATTTAGTCATCACACACATTAATGGTCACCCTTTTTGCCTTATATCTTTTGATGAAGTGTCAAAGCGATTCATTTGAATTTTTTTTCATGTTGAAGAGGTGGTTAGCATGTTTTTTGATGGTTCGGTAGGATGAATACTCTTTTGTTAAGACAAGGGAGAGATTTCCAAAGTTTCTGATCGATTAGGGGGTCAAAGTGTGGAACCAATCTAGGGCTACTCCTTGTAAAGTCATAGCAAAAACTTTGCACATAAGTGGGTCATCATTTTTGTGCAGAGTCATGATATTTTGGAAATGTTTCAAGTGTTTTTTTAGGATAAAAAATCTCATTTGAAAGGGGTACATGTTTGTGTAGAAAATCTCGCCGATGGAAGAACCCTTTCAATGTTATATGTAATAGGTGAAGTGTTCACCAAGGCCACTTCTCTGCATAGAATATCATCTTGATTTCCATGAATTTTAAGTTTCTCAACTTCTCCTTGACCATTCGTGTCAAATCATCGCTCCCACGGGCCTGGTTGTATTGTGCTGATTGGCTATATGGTGGTTTCGATTTTGATTATCAGCGGTAGATGACTCCTATATCATGAGTTTTGTTGTGACTCACAAGCATGTGAATGAGGTAGAGTTTCAACAGGATTCACCTGAAAGCTCCTTTGGATTTGACGAGTCTCTAAATGTGATATTTGGGACAAATTAGTGTAGTGATCTAGATATGGTCCTCTACGTTGTTCTCATCCATCGTGATTTTTTTTTCTACTTTGACCACTTATATCTGACGTCATCTGTGACCTCAACCTTGCATGCACAGTTGCCTCGTTTGATGCCCAAGCCTAGAGTGCACATTTACTCATGGCCTTAATCTCGAATGAATTCTTTTAGAAGGATTATTTCCTTTTGACGGATGACTACTTCTATTCTCATGCACATGGTCTGCTGGCAGACAACAATGTGGTGCACCTACTACCAATCGCTATCGAAAACGGTTGAACCCATGGCAATGATGGCGGTCTGGTTCGGGCAGAGGACTGTATAACGTTAGTTTTGCTAATTTGGTTTTGAGTTCTCACCATTATGTTGAAAAACCTCTGAAAAAGTGTTAGTGAAGGAAAATTAAAATTGAATGAAAAAGAATTTTTTTTTATGAAAGGAAGAGAGTATGCAATGAGTTTGATTCAAGCTCTCATTGAAAACACCAATTTGTGGATGAAAATTTCCATCGAATCCCGTTGGTGATCACGCGAAGCAATCTGCATAAGATGAAAATTAATTCTTGACAGTGTGTGTCTACCATGGAGACTCCGATTCCAAACTTATAATAATGTCGTTAGGAAAGTATTCATTTCTCCGTGTTTTAAGAAAGAATTGTGAATCGAAAAAGTCTTACCCAAAAATAATTGTGTTTGGCTATTTATAAAGGCAGGAGGAGCCAAATGCTCGCAGATAAATTGTAGACGAGTGAGATACATGGCATGTCGGAAGCCAACTGCTAGAAGATGAGTGAGACACGTGGAAAGTCGGAAGCTAACAGCTCGTAGAAGAGTGAGACACGTGGTAGGTCGGGAGCCAATTGCTCGTAGAAGAGAGGGACACCATTTAATTCAATCTGGTGTCGCTCTCTCTTACTAAAATGTGCAAGCACCTACAAAAGCATGCATGCACACACAAAGATGACATAACCAAGGTTTCATTCCAATGACTGAGATGTCATATTTTTTGTGATATACATGGATGCAAATTTTCACCAAATCATGTGCTGATCGCGCAGAGTAATCTGCATAAGATAAAGAAAGATTCTTAACACCAGTGTGGTCTGTGGCATCCCTCCTTTGAGGGATCACACCAATAACCAACTTTGGGTCCTTTTGCTTTCACTTCCAAATCCTCTTCTGGAAGGCGGATTGGCAGAGCAAAGTTTCAACATGTGCTCCAGTCGGTCTTCACTCATGCCTTGCTTTGCACCAAGCTCAAATACTTGTAGTATGTTAACTTTTGTACTGGCCAATCCATCAGGCTTTGTAACAACATTTTTATATTCAATAAAGTCTGTTTTTCTAAATTCGCTTTTGTTGTATGCTCTGAATGATTGTGGGTCATATTGGCTTGTGCGAAACAATATTTTAATCTGTCAAAAAAGATGAGACATTTTAACTCTGAGTAGGGACAAAATTGATATGGTTTTGAAGGAGACGCGTGTGGTCTTGACTCAGCCTGTGTAGTTCTCTAGGTGAAATAACATGATTCCCCAATGATTGTGAAGTCACTAAAGAGTGATCTTCATGTTGGAGGGTCGTGCCTTACGGGTTGATTGCATATTTATTATGCACTGGCCTGTCAAAGTACTGCTACTTAGCTCTGTATAGTACTAGACTGAAAGAGAAATCGATTAATCTTCTTAGGACTAGATTCTGACCCATACTGTGACTCGTTGTTTAGGTGAGCCTTGGTGATCAGATGCGTTGAGTCGTCTGTGGACTTGACTCATTCGCATGCGTGCAGCCTTTGTTACTGAGGAGGACTAGGCTATCTCTAGAGTAGTGAGTCGTCCAGGACTGGACTCGCCTGCTTGCGACTGTTCGCAGACTGAGTCTGGTCTGCGCTAGAGTTCCTTGGTTCCTGAGGAGGACTAAGTCACTTATGCGGCAAGCTATCATCGTCTTGAAAAAACTAGGCTCGGTCATTTGTGCGCCATGGTAGTCTGATTCAGATTTTACTAACCTAAATTAATAGGCTAATTTAACCTGATTGTTATATCGCAAGGGCACGATTGTCTAACTGGTAGACAATGGCAAATACGGGTCAATCCCATGAGGATTGAAGACACAGTCGAAAACTAAAATCTATTAAAACTAATTTGAAAGGGGGTTACAATAATAAAAAAATTCTAAACTAATGGAAAGTAGAAAAAAAAACTAAAAATTGAGTTTGAGAATCAAAGAGAGAGATGCTAAGGCTTTCGAATCATCCATCAGGTTCATAAAATCATACTAATGTCAATTATCATCTCCTAGCAATGTAGTGTATTGATTTTAGCATAGATGCAAACCCCTAACATTAATTGTTTGTTTAAGGCACAACGAGTCACAGGTTTAACTAATACGATTAAAACATGCTTAAACATAAACATATAATAATTCTAACTACCATGGATGTATGACATACACTGTGAAAGTAATATGCATTTGTTCAAAAATCAATCCAATGTCAATGTATCGAAAAACAATAAAAACGAAAGTAAATTCCACTAAGCCTAAGGAATCATCTGTGCCTTAGTGTACGATTTAGAAACCCAAGGTGGAGATGATCACAGTGATGGCGAGGATGAACATCTCTTCCTCAATGAACGTAGTCTATGGTGGTACAGAATAAGTGATTGGGTGAAAATAGCCAGATGTTTTGAATATCAGGGAAGGGGAAGAGAGAGAAAAGGGTGATATGAGGAGGACTGATTTGCAGTAGCTGTCGGCAAACAGAGTAATAGAGAGGAGCGCCCTGTTTCTGTGCGCGATTTCTGCGCGTGGTGGTTGGAGTTGCTGGTTCTATTATGTGATGAGAGAGAGATCATGATGATGGTGGTTGCAAGGTTAGAGAAGAACAAGTGGTAGGGGAGAGATTTCAAGCAAGAGAGAGCGACGAGGGTGGCGAGATGTGGTTGTGAGGTTGACGAGGTGATAAGCGAGTGGTTGGTATGGACGTGTTCTTTGTTTCAGTGGTTGCATGAAAGAAAGGAGGAGGAAGGACAGTGCGAGATATAGTGTGTGTTGGCTCTGTTATGGTGAGAATAAGAGGAGACAGTAGGTGATGAAATCAGAGAAAAAAAAGAGTATGATGGAGCAGGTGAGAAGGTCAAGGATTGTTGCTGGTGAGGAGGTGGTTGGCGGTCCTTTAGCGAGCAAGAAGAATTATTGGCGAGAGGAAGATGTGATGGCTCGAGGAAGAAGGGGGAGTGAAAGAGAAATGTTAAAAGATAGATGCCTGAAAGAGAGAGAAAAATGTATGTCTGCTAGAGAAGATAGACTATGATGCAGTTGATATTCGCTCTCTGCTTGACCTTGACCTACTAACCTGCACAAGGAATGCACGTGAGACACGAACCACCGTTGTGGTGGCCAATGGCACTCTGATGCTAAAGTCAGACATGGATCTGAGGAAGGCTTAATGTTGTAAATAGAGAATTTGTAGTGTACCTTTGTTCACCAACCTCATGTCTTATTTATAATGTTGGAGTGTTGGTTTGACCAGGCCATAGGTGGCATAGTTTAGGGAAAAATATCTTATTGGAGATCTTTCTATAATTAGGAGTCACCTTGAGGAAGGAAATTTCCTTGTTAGACTTGTGCTCCTAGATACGCGGAAGATAGTTCCCAATTGGAGTGTTGTCCATGGATGGAAGTTTCCATGTACGACGTATACTCTGATATTTTCTTCTTAGTTGGAGACAGAGTACTACTGACTTGCCCGTCTGAAGCTGATCCCCGAGATACTTGCCTTAACAAGTCTTATGGGTATTTGGGAATGGTTGTGAGATGTGTGGGCTTAGCGGGATAGAGTAATTTGGGTCCGTCTGGTGAACTGCGCTACGCGGGCTTGAAGCCACTTGGGCCGAATCAGTGTAAGGCTGACGTTTGGGCATGTTATTCCTTGAGATCATCATCACACGTGTACAATGTAGAAGAGAAGACGTTTCAATGTATCATCAGATGCTCCTCTCGAGTTAGTTGGGAGTTTAGTCGGTCCACTAAATCTCTAAAAAGTAACTGTACCATCGTAATGATTGAACCCGAAGCATTGTCTCGAGCAACACATAACATTAACGGATACGCGACTGCTCAAGAAGAAGATGTACGGTTGATATTATATATAAATAGTCGTTGTTTCAGGGTAGATCTTTTTTGTTTCTTTTGTGGCATTTTCTTGTCTCTGCTTTGTGTTTTCTTTTGCGAAGTTTTATTTGTACTTTCCTTCAATGGCGGCTAACATCGAACTTACTCCCAGACAGGAGTTGTCTTATACTTTCCACAAGCTTTTTGAAGAGAGCTTGGGGTATGGAACCGAGTTAATTAGGCTTCAGGGTCTATACCATGTTCTCGAAGATTTGGAGCTCGTCCCTGTGTTCACTGCTCGGAATCCAACTATACCCCCTCAGGGGTATATAGGGTTGCACCGGGGCATGTTTGAATCCGGACTCCGGTTCCTAGTGCCAGACGACATTTTGCGTTTCCTCTTTTCCCTTCGCATGCCTCCCGTTTACTAGCTCTGAGCGGGTTTAAGATTTTGATTGTGATCCTCATTAGAGTGCATGATGCTGGCATTCGTTTGACTCTAGCGATAGTTCATCGTCTGACCGCCGTTCGATTTGATTCTAGAGATATTTGTGTGTTAAGCACCCCTGACTGCTTGCATCCAGTAGTGGATGACATTGAGCCTTGGAAAATTTTTTGGTTTCTGGCTTCAGCGAATTCCTCACGCTCCAGGTTTGTAGGACGTCAGGTCCCCAGATTCTTTCAGTTTGATTTTAGTAAGTTCTTTGTCGCTGTTTCACCATCCCTAATTTCGGGTATAACACTAACTTGATGTTTTGTTTCTTTTTTTAGGAAAGTTTGCGACTCTGATCCTCACTGAGGAGGAAGAACTGATAGAGAGGGAGTTTAATGAACTCCCACTGATGTCTGTTGAAAAGGTCATAATGCCTGACAATGTCGTTCGGGGCGGGCTGCTCAAATGTTCCCACAAGATCTTTGCTGCACCCAGTTCACCAACTAAAAAGGTCGGAGGTCGTCGTTCGAAGAAAAGGAGCCTGATTATGCCCAACCCTTCGAGGTTGGCTGAGTTGGAGGCGGACATGCCCCCTAATTTTCTTCCTAAGAGAAGGCGTCCCACAATCGTGCTGCTTCTTCTTCCGGGCCACCATCCTTGCAAGAGAAGGCGGCTATTGCGAGGCACAAATTATTTTTGTCTGTTCAGGAGGAGGTCCCAAGGGATCATATTTTCTCGCTGGATCTTGTTGTCCCCATGTTGACTTAGAGGGGTAGACACAACACAAGGGTCAATGTCGTGAGTCACCATGGGTCCCTGGCGAAGGCTCACGCTACTGAGTCACATGATTCTATTGTGCTTCATCTCGATGCTCGCAGGAGAGTGCTCGCTTTGGAGAAGGATTTCGTAGACTTGCGGATGTCATATTCTGATGCTCTCCACCGGATGGATTCTTTGACCGATCAACTACAGGACTCCAATGTTTCTGCGAACTTGGAGGTCATGCGGTCTGCAATGGCCACACTAAAACAGAATTGGTAGCCTAAAACCTCAACTAAAATCGACCTAGCTTCTACTCGGGTGGAACTGGTGCGGGCCCGTGCTGAGTTGAAGCGCTTATAAGGTGTTGTGATCAAGTGGTCGTCTGATCTGTAGGCTCAGATTGTGAGAGGAAGCGAGTAGAGAGTGAATAAGATGTATGACCAAATTGCCAGAGAGAGTGAATGGGCTGTTGCACGACGATAGCTGGCCAAGTGGTCTTCTTCGTAAGAGAACACTTATTGACGAAAAAGCGTTTGCACTATGCCGCATTGGTAGGCGCGGTGGATATTGGGGCTACGGGACGGAAGCTGCAGGTTTCGTTAGAAGTCATTCGGGGCAGGTTAGAACTCATGGAGCTTATTAGAGAATATCGCCTTGGTCTTGATCTCAACTTTGCCTATTACAAAATGATGTTTTTGATTTGCTTCTTCTTCCGTCATTAGGCGTAAGAGCGTTGATTGGGCTGTAATCAAATTCGGGGACCATGGTTTGTAAAATAGCAGGGGTCTCGTGGCAAGACATCAACATCAGTCGAAACTGACTAGGCTTCCACATTCCAAATCATCTACACCCTCAGAGCGAGCTACAAATTTGGGAGTTGAAAATTTGGCGGCCATGGTCTGTAAAATAGTAGTGGTCCCGTGGCAAGCCATAAACATGAGTCGGAGCTTATTAGGCTTCCACCTTCCAAATAATCAACACCTGCGCAGAACGACCTACAAATTTGGGTGTTAACTTAAAGTTGTCATTGTCAGTTGTCAATGACTAGGCTTACCTGATCGGGTTTGACGATCATTGTCTGTAGAAGAGCAATGATCCCTTGGCAAGTCGTCGTCATCAAGCGTGAGACTGACTAGACTTCCACTTCCTAAGCCATCGTCATCCGTGCACAGCAAACTAGGCGTCAAGCGCACCATAAGTCATCGTCATCAGTCGTGAACTAACTAAGCTTACTTGGTCAGGTTCAACGATCATTTTCTGTAGGAGAGCATGATCCCTTGGCGAGTCATCGTCATCAGGCGTGAGAGCGCTGACTAGAATCCCGCTTCCTAGGCCATTGTCATCCGCGCCAGCGGACTAGGTGTTGAGCGCACCAGAAGCCGATGTCATCAGTTGCGAACTGACTAAGCTTACATAGTCAGGTTCGGTGATCATTTTCTGTAGGAGAGTAATGATCCCTAGGCGAGTCGCCATCATCAAGCTTGAAAACGCTGACTAGACTCCCACTTCTGAGGACATCGTCATTTGTGCGCAGCGGACTAGGTGTCGGGCGCACTAGAAACTATCGTCATCAGTCGCGAACTGATTAAGCTCACCTGGCCAGGTTCGAGGATCATTATTTGTAGGAGAGCAATGATCACTTGGTGAGTAGTCATCATCAGGCGTGAGAGCGTTGACTAGACTCCCACTTCCTAGGCCATCGTCATCCATGCGCATTCGGACTAGTGTCGTGCGCACAAGAAGCCGTTGTCATTAGTCGCGAACTGACTAAGCTTACCTAGTTAGGTTTGACGATCATTGTCTATAGCAGAGTAATGATCCCATGACGAGTTATCGACATTAGGCGTGAGAGCGCTAACTAGACTCCCACTTCTTAGGACATCGTCATCTGTGCACAGTGGGCTAGGTGTCGGGCTGGATCTTTCAGATTTGGCTATGGCAGGATGATTGGATGTTGCATTCGTTGTAACGAACAACAATGGAAATTAAGTAAAAGAAAATATTTTTATTGATAATATTTTTTGCTGTGTTCTACACTCCACGGTCGTTTAAGTTTGTCGCCATTTATGTCTTCCAACCAGTATGTACCCGACCTGTTGACCTTGGTCACCCTGTAAGGCCCTTCCTAATTTGGGGACAACTTTCTAGCGATTGCTTCTTTTGTGTTCTGCTAGGTTTTTCTGAGTACCAAGTCTCCCACTCTAAGTTCGCGTGGCTTAACCTTCTTGTTGTAGTATTCTGCTATTCGTTGTTGTTAGATAGCTATCTTGGCAAGGGTTTAATCTCATTTTTCCTTGGGGAGGTCTAGTCCGATGTGCAAGGCTTTGCCATTTTCTTTTGCTCTGAAATCCTCCATTCGGAAGGTAGGCACTTCGAGTTCCACCAAAATCATAGCTTCATACCCATAGGCTAGAGCGAAGGGTGTTTCTCCGGTCGGGATCCTTTTGGTTGTCCGATACGCCCAGTGTATTCCTGGTAGCTCTGAAATCTATTTTCCCTTGGATGCATCAAGTTTTCTTTTTATTGCTTCCAAGATCGTTCGGTTAGTAACCTCTGCTTGGTCGTTGGCTAGTGGATGCCCTGGCTAGGAGAAATGGTGATTGATGTTCAACCTCTCACATAGTTTTTTAACCTTGCTACCTTTGAATTGAGTTCCGTTATCGCTGACCAATACTCTGGGGATGCCAAACCTGTAGATGATGGTTTCCCATGTGAACTTATTTATTTAGATTTGCCCTATCTTGGACCCATTTGGTGAAGTAGTCGATTGCTACAAGAAATAACTTTTTACTAGTTGATGATGGGAGTGTTCCAACGATGTCCATCCCCCATTGTGCGAATGGCCATGGACTAGTCATCAGTGTCAGCGGTTTGGTAGACATGTGCATGTACAGCGCGAACCTCTGACATTTTTTGCATTTACGGACAATATCTTTGGCGTCTGGTTGCATCATCGGCCAATAGTACTTGAGGGTTAGAGCTATGTGGGCAAGGGTTCTCCCACCCGGATGATTTCCACATATCCCGTCGTGGATCTTTCTCAGGACCTGATCTGCCTCGGAAGGAGACAAGCATCGGAGCAGGGGTCCAGTTGCTAAACTCATGTATAACTTGTCATTCAAGAGAATGCACTGCATTGCTCTGCTTCTGAGTTTTCTAGCTTCAACCTTCTCGGCCAGTAGGGCTCCGATTTTGATGTATTCGCTAATCGGAGTCATCCAACTCGACTTTGTGCTTGTGGCGCAAACATCGCTGGGCTCTTCTTCTTCAAGGTTTGATTGCTCTTGGTATTCGATGAGACCATTCGAGACTTCAGTAAAGGTTGAGGCTTCCTTGGCTAGCACATCAACTCTTTTAGTTTCGTCTCGGGGGCATTGTAAGAGCTCACATCTCTTGAACCCACTTATTGCACAGAGTACCTTTCTACGGTCAGCTATCATGCAGGAATCTTTGCTGTTGAATTATCCTTTGACCTGGTTGACTACCAGCCTTGAGTCGCTATATGCCGTTAGCTGATCTATCCCGACCCCTTTTGCTAGCTAGGCCAGACAGTAGGGCCTCATATTCGGCTTCGTTATTTGAGGTGGGAAAACCGAACCTGAAGGCTTTCTCGAGGGTGAAGCCGCTTGGGGAGTGGAGGGTAATTCTAGTTCTGTTTGCTTTTTTTGTTGATGACCCATCACAATGCAAGATCCATCCTTGATTGTCTGAATCTTGGGCTTGAAGGTCTGCTCTAGGTTCTTCTTCGCAGTTGAACTTGGCGATGAAGTCCACTAGCGCTTGAGCTTTGATAGCAGTTTTTGGGACATAACTTATGTCAAACTGCCCGAGTTCTATTGACCATTTCATCATTATGCCAGATTGCTCCGGTTTGTATAGTACTGTGCTGAATGGGTACTTGGTCAGAACTGTTATAGAGTTGGCCTGAAAATAAGGTTTCAATTCCTCGAGGATATGACCAGTGCCAAAGCTAATTTCTCCTGGTCTGGGAAATGTGCCTCCGCTTCCACGAAGGTCTTTTCGGCGTAGTACACTGGTCATTGGGTTCCTGGGTCATCGCGCACAAGGGTTGAATTAATGACATGCTTGGAGACTGACAACTATAAGTAGAGTGTTTATCCTGTTGTCGATTTTGAAAGCAGTTTGGTTTTCCCCATGTACTCCTTCAAATTCTGGAAGGCTTGCTTATATTCTTCATCCCATGTGAATCCTCTGCTTCCTTTCAGTATTTTTGAAAAAGGTAGGCATTTGTCAGATGATTTGGATATAAACCTGTTGAGTGTTGTTACCCTCCCAGTCAGGCTCTAAACATCTGTGATGTTGGCGGGGGGTTTCATCTTGAAAAGAACCAGAATTTGCATTGGATTAGCTTTGATTCCCCTTTGGTTCACTGTGTAACCTTGGAATTTCCCTGACTCGACTCCGAACTTACACTTTTGTGGGTTGAGTTTCATCTGATACCTTCGGAGTTGACTGAATGCTTAGGTGAGGTCTGCTATGTGGTCGGGGCTGTGGAGGTTCTTGACCAGCATATCATCTATCTAGACCTCCATGTTCTTGTCGATTTGTTCTTTGAAGATTCGGTTCACCAATCATTGATAGGTTGCACCCGCGTTCTTCAAGCTGAACGACATCACCCTGTACAAGTATATTCCTCTCTCAGTTATGAAAGATATATTCTTGATCTGGGGGTGCATTAATATCTAGTTGTAGCTTGAGTAGGCGTCCATAAAGCTCGAGGGTTGTCCTCGGATGTGGCGTCCATGATATGATCGAGGCGGGGAAGTGGGAAGTTGTCCTTTAGGCACGCTTTGTTCAAGTCCATGTAGTCTACACAAACTCTCCATTTCCCATTTTTCTTCCTTACCAGTATGGTGTTTGCGAGCCAGTCCGGGTATCGCACTTCCTTGATCATGTCCGTATTGGAACCGTTGTACCTTCTCGTTGATGATTTTATTTCTTTTAGGCGCCACAGGCTTTTTCTTCTACCGTATGGTTTTCCTCGTGGGGTCCACCTCTAGGCAATGAGTTATCACAGACGGGTTGATTCCCACCATGTGTTGCATGGTCCAGGCGAAGATGTCCTGGTTCTGTCGGAGTAGCTGCGTAGTAGCTTTGTCAGCTACTCCGTCAAATCTTTGCTTAAGCGAGAACCTACCTGAACGACCCTATTGTTTAGAGAGCTGTCGAGGTAAACCGTGACGGTTCCTTTCTTTGTTGGGTCTACCTTGGGGGCTCACTAGAGCTTCATCATCTTATATTGGTTGCTCTATCCCAACTTCTTTGGCAAGATTAAGAGACATTTTGACCGCGGGCTTAGTCGCCAGTTGAAAATTATCAGGCTATTGTGGGGTCACGTATTAGCATTTTCTGGCCGCTGCCTGGTCACCTCTTATGGTACCAACTGTTTGATTGACTGCGTACTTGATGCACTGGTGCAGAGTGGAAACTACAACTGCCATTTGGTGAAGCCTGGATCTCTCTAGAACAACATTATAGGTGGATGGTGCGTCGATCACTATAAACTCTTGAAATAGAATTTTTTGTATCAGTGGCTCTCCCGCGACTACTGTTAGTTGTATCTTTCCCGCCGGGTAGCATTTTTCACCGCTGAAGTCAATCATTGGTCGACTATCAGGTGTTAGGACCTCTTCCTTTAGCTGCAAGTTGCGAAACCTGCGAAGGAATAGAACGTTCAATGAGCTCCCCGTGTCCACCAAGGATCTCCTTACTTCCTAGCTTGCTAGGTAGATCGTGACTGCCAGAGCGTCATTATGTGTAAGCTGGACATCCCGGAGGTCTTTGTCTGTAAAGGCTAGTGATATGAGAGGATCATGGCTCCGAGCACGTAACATATGTCGGTCGCTGCAGATCGTTCGGACCCTCATCTCCCTGAGAGCTCTTTTTTTGGACATGTTTGATTGTTTGGATTTGGAATGTGCCCCATGGAGGACATATATCGTGTTTTCCGATTTGTCCCTTACTCTCTCATCGGAAAGGATGAAGGGTTTCTCCTCGAATTCGGCCTTTTTTTGGGCGGTTCGTTCCTCGTCTAGAATGATGTAACTTTGTGCTGCCTTTACCATGTCCACCATATTTGTCGCGGGTCCAAAGTTAGGAAGTTATAGAACTTTCTATATTGTGAGAAAAAATATGACTTGTTTTTCTCAGAACCATGCAACATTGTTTTTCTCAGAAAAATGGGGTAAGGATAAAATAATATGGGGTATTACTCCATAATTGGAGTAGGTAGTGGTAAATAGGGTTAGCAAAGAAAAGCTATTCAAAGGCTCAAACGGTTGCAAATAGATATTTATTACTAGATGGGCTAAAGGCTAGAGAACGGTTCAAAGAAAAAAATTGCATATGTCACTTCCTAAGCTCTAGTTGGTATTATGACATCTTAATTAAATAAACCAAGAAGTTCTAGTGTAATTATTCAATTTTAGTGTCATTATCAAAGCAATTATTAAGAGAAACAAGAATAATGAGATCATCAACGAGATAATGTAGACTCAAGAAAAATCTGAGTTTATTAAATAACCCTCAAGAAAAAAAAAATGGCTCAAAACTCACGAGGGTTAAGCCTCCACTATTATTCGAAGGCTTTCTAGTAAATATCTTACTCATCAACTTCAAATTATGCTAACTTGGGTTATAGTGCAATAATAATTGAGTTGAAAATCTCATGAAATATATTTAACTTAAAAATAATACCAAACCTTATGTCTTCCTTTTAATATATCAATGTGACAAATGATAGCATGTATTTTCTCAAATTTAAAAGCATATTTTCTTCATTATAAAGGAACATTCTAGATTTTGAATGCATTTTCATATCAAAAATTTCACAATTACCATAATCATATTCAATGGAGATTGAGTAGAATACAATAATTAACACGTAAAGTTGTGAAATACATTTCAGTTCAAAATTTTGAAAAATGCATAAAAATTCATAAACCCTACCCCCAAACCTAAACCAAACATTGTTCTCAATGTATAAAAAGAATAATCATGACAAATGTAGGAAAAAGAAAAAAAGATAGTTAGAGTGATATTACCATGGTAAAGTTTTTACCAATTTCAAAGAGATCATCCACCAATGAAAGCTCAAAAAACATAAGAACTGTGGACGTATCATGAGAAATTGATAAAACACATACATGACACAAAATAAATGAGCAAAAAAAAATACATGTACTAGCTTTAAGTCAAAATTGTTACGGAGGAAACGAGTATGACTGAAATGCAACTAGAAAGAACTTGAAAATCAATCCAGACTAATCATAATGACACGACTGCAGTTGGGCTGCCTCGCTTGTTTTAACGTCTTCAGCCCGATTAAACACATAGAGTACCATAAGGTCGTGGATGACAGACAAATAATTCCTCATCTGAATACATGGGATTCTGTAATAACAACACATCAACCTCGAGTTCTGATGTAAGCAACTCTAAGAATGGTTTAAGACGCTGACCATTGACTTTAAAGCACGACCATCCTTAGGATCAACAATCTCAACAGCTCCATGTGAAAACACTGTTTTCACATTATAAGGTCCAGACCATCGAGATTGCAATTTGCCAGGAAAGAAACGCAACCGATAATTAAATAACAAAACCTTTTGAAAAAATTAAAACGACTTGTGAAGAATGGATTTATCATAAAACACCTTCATTTGTTCTTTGTAGATTTTAGCACTTTTATATGCATCATTCCTAATCTCTTCTAACTCATTAAGTTGAAGCTTACGATGTGATCCAGCCTTATCTATATCAAAATTAAAGGTTTTGATAGCCCAATAAGCACGATGTTCCAATTCAACAGGCAAAAAACACGCCTTACCAAAAACAAGTCTATATGGAGACATTCCAAGCATGGTTTTAAACGTTGCCCAAAGAGCGTTATTTAGACGTTGTGACCAATCCTTATAGTCTGGTCGAACTGTTTTCTCTAAAATGTGTTTAATTTTTTGTTTGGAAATTTCAACTTGCCCATTTGTTTGTGGATGATATGGAGTACCAACTTTATGAGTGATGGAGTATTTCTTAACTAGCAGTTCAAACGGTTTATTAGAAAAATGAGAACCACCATCTCTTATAACAGCACGCGGAGTACCAAAACGAGAAAATATTATCTTTTAAAAATTTGACCACAACCTTGTGTCATTTTTTTACAAGGTATCGCTTCTACCCATTTGAAAACATAATCAACAACTACAAGAATGTAAAGATAACTAAACGATGGAGGGAAAGGTACCATAAAGTCATTACCCCGATCCGAAAAGAGAAAAACGTTATGACTTAGAAGGCGATTTGGGGTTTGAAGGGCTATTTTGTCTAATTTTTTTTTGGTTTATTTAGTCTGTCAGATTGATCTCGCGGAGTACCAAAAATAGAAAAACACTGAGACACCCATTCTAGGGCTACACGTCACTTTCCCTGGGTTTCCCATGGCGGCTTCACCAGCCGACCATGGATTCCCTCCCTTCGGGGAAGGCGAAACCTCGGGCGAGGTAACTAAACCCGTTCCATGCTCGTTCTTGCAAGCTTTGGGAGTGGTGAAGAAAGTTGTCATTGACAGAGAACCGTTAGAAGGAACTCGTTTTCGAAAAGAAGGCAATCCTGCCATCTCATTTACAAAAATGGACGTTGCCCGCCTTGATAGATATGCTAAAAAGTTTATCATGGTTCTTAAGTTTTCTAGCTTTCGGCCTTTTTTGGAAGCCATCCATGAAACTATTCACAAGTCTTGGGGGGTCAATGGAGACTTTACAATGGGATTGCTTGATCCTAGACATGTGATTGTGCGATTTCAGTCAGAAGAAGAAGTGAACAAAGCCTTGTCACGTGACTCATTCTTGATCTGTGGAATGAGGTTTAAAGCCTTTCATTGGCATCAAGGTTTCAGTCTAAAGGCTAATCCGGTACGGGTTCTTCTCTGGATTGATCTACCAAGCCTTCCGCTTCGATACTTTCACCTTGTGTTTCTTGAGGAGGTAGGAGGTTCCATTGGCACCTTTTTTATGTATAGAAGAGAGCACCCAATGCTATACTAAGCCTAGGTAATGGACACGACCTGTGGTCCTAGAGTGCTAACTCTGCATCACGCCAGGCATTCCTTGTTTGAGAGACATCCTCATCTGCCTTCTGTTTTGTCCTCCATATCCTCTGCGCAAGGCAGATTGGCGAGACAATGAATCAGTCTCGTACCTACAGCCTATTGCTTACTTTGGGTACTTTTGCTTTCATTTTCAAATCCTTATCTGAAGACAAATTAGCGAAGCAAAGTCTTGACGTGCATTTAAGCGGATTCATACTCACGCCGAACTTAGATACTTGTAGTGTGTAAAATTTTGTACTAATCAGTCGGGCAAGCTTTGTAACAACTTTCTTCGTAATCAATAAAGTATGTTTCATTTTTTGAATGAATCTGTATCATATAGGCTTGTGCGAACAAATCTCATATACTAAAAAACAAAAACAAAAAACAAAGGAAATCAAAATAGTAAGATAATTTGACTCTGAGTGGGGACTAAGATAATCTGGCCCTGAAGGTGAGGCGCATGATTCTTGCTTAGATTGTGTAGCTCCGTTGGCGAAGTGTCAAGTTCACCAATTCTAGCGAAACTACTAAAAAGTGAATTTCGTGCGGGTGGGTCGTTCCTCGCTGGTTACCAACTTTAGGGTATGCGCTTGTTTACTGAAGTATTGTTACTTAGCTTTGTATTGGACTGTCTGGTGTCTCCAATGTTGAGTTCTGGTTCTCCGTATTCAAGCTTTGATTGTCGGAGCTTTGTCTCAGTTCTGGTTCTTTTCTGGGCTCGGTGTCTGATATGTCTGTCCCACGGGTCTGAGTTGTAATTGCTAACAATCGAGTTGTTTCAGCACTGCATAGTAGCAATCTCTCGGTAAAGGTTGATCTCCTCGAATAGTCCCACTTCAATTCTCCCCAATTCTTAATGGAGTTGAGGACGTCGAATAGACTAGAGTTGAGAGAAATAACGGATTTAGAGCCAAAATATTTGGAGGCTTTATCTTGCTTTGCGTGGCCAGAGTCGGGCTTTCTATCATTGTGCTTCCACTTTCTGTTGTCGTCTTCCTATTTCTTCCCCCCTTCTTGTTTCTGGAACCAGAGGGTTTATTTTCAGACTCCGCCTTCTTCTTGGCGGCCCACATCTCATCGAGAGTGATATATTTCTGGGCACTCTTCAGCAAGTTTGCCTTATCAGTTGGAGGTTCTAGAGTGACGAAGTCGTAGAACTTGCCGCTTCTCAAACCTGAGGTAAAGGTTGTGATAGCTGCAACTGCGGTGTCGTTACTGCAGTCGTCGATGAGGCCCGCTCACCTTGAAGCATGTGACATATTCCCTCAATGTCTCGCTCGACTTCTATTTGAGGGTGAGCATGTAATATGGGCTCTTTCTGATCCGCTGGCTACCGACAAAGCGTGTGAGAACCGTTGTTGCCAGTGTTCGAAATTAGTCGATGGATTACAGAGGTAGGCTGTGGAACCAATTCTGCATTGACTTCTTCAGGTTGGTAGGGAATGACCAACACATTACTGCTTCGACCCTTTTTTGAACGCCATTACATGCTGAAAATGGTGTAAATGATTAGACGTGTTTGTTGTCCCATCGTAGAACTCCTGCTTTGGCGGAGTGAATTTCTCTGGCAGTGGCTCATTCAAGATGTGATCCATGAATGAGGGACGGTGAGGTTGAATAGTATGTCAAGATTGGTGACCCTAGCCAGAGGGGGTTCTGTGAGGCGTGTTTGTCGCCCCTAAACGTTGGGTTTTCGTTGGCTGCTCCTACGCCTCTGGTTCACTGAGAGCCCACGGGAGCGGCATGGCTATCCTAAACGTGTTTTCTGGTGTCTTTCAGGGACGGGGCTCTTCGCTGCTCCTGGTCTCTTTTTGTGGGTAGAGGGTTCCACTGTGTGAGCATCTCTACCGCTAGGGTTGACAATAGATCCACCCTAGGGTCCGTCGTGTTACTGCCAACGCAGGGGTCCGAGGTTGTTCCATCCGCGGTGCTGCTAGGGCTGGTGGTGTTCCTCCAGTTCGAGCGATCGAGGGCTCAGGGATGTCTCTGTTGTTGTGAGATTTCGTGGTCACCATCTGTGAGACCCTGGAGTGGGCGGACCTGAGGGTGAGGGTGAGGGTTGGAGCCCAACAGGCCCAATAGGCCCGAGAGAGGTTGGACGAGCTACAAAGGGGGACATAGTCCCACATCGCCTGGGTGCGGGATGATGATGTGCTATATATGTGCGAGGTTGGATCCCCATAGTAAAAGGCCTTTTAAAGCCGTGCGGGCCGGTTGGGCCCAAAGCGGACAATATCTTACTGTGTGGATCGGGTCGTTACAGAATGGTATCAGAGCCTGACCCAGCCGAAAGTGTGCCACGTGGAGGTGGGCCCTCGGGCAACGTGGACGTTGTGCCTGTGTGGCCAACGAGGACGTTGGGCTTTAAGGGGGGTGGACTGTGAGACCCGGGAGTGGGCGGACCTGAGGGTGAGGGTGAGGGTTGGAGCCCAACAGGCCCAATAGGCCCGAGAGAGGTTGGACGAGCTACAAAGGGGGACATAGTCCCACATCGCCCGGGTGCGGGATGGTGATGTGCTATATATGTGTGAGGTTGGATCCCCATAGTAAAAGGCCTTTTAAAGCCGTGCGGGCCAGTTGGGCCCAAATCGGACAATATCTTACTGTGTGGATTGGGTCGTTACACCATCTCTTTGCACTGTGAGGAAGGGTGATATCACAGTTTTTAAAGAAACTTCATTGTTCCACAAAGATGGCCTCAAACTGATGTAGTCGAATCATGTTCTCCTTGACCTTGACCTTAACCTGCATAGGGAACACACGTGAGCCAAAGGCCACCATTTTAGCGGCAGGTGGCACTCCGATGCTTAAGTCATACAAGGCTTAAAGCTGTAAATTAGGTTTTGTAGCGTACTTTGTTCATCAACCATGTCTCTTTTTTATAATGCGAGAGTCCTCGATCGGCTAAGCCTTTTGAGGTATAGTTTAGGGAAATAGATATTGCTGGAGATTTTTTCCTAGTTGGGAGTCGTCCATGTAGGATAGTTTTCATACATGACCTATGCTCCTAAATCTGCGGGAGAGGTTTCCCTTTTGGAGTGTTGTCCATGCAAGGGAGTTTCCATGCACGACTTATATTTTTGTATTTGTTTCCTAGTTGAAACCAATGTATTGCTGGTCTGCCCGTCTTGGGTCGATCCTCCAGAAACTTGCCTGATTAGGCCTTACGGGTATTGGGCTTGACCATGTGACTTGTGGGCCTAGTAGGGCACTGTAATTCAGGTCCAACCTTCTGGATTCTACCAAAGTGGGCTTAGTGTTGTCTAAGCTTTGCCAGATTGGGTGGGCAATCAGGCTCACTTAGATCTGCTGACAGGATTATCATGATGAGTGTACGACACGGATTAGAGGACAGTTTGGTGTATCATCACTATTGAACCACTAACTGTCATTTTTTTTATGGTGGTCAATGGTTTGAACATGTTCTTGGACCTTGTAGTTATGACTAACTAACGTATGTATATTATATATATCATTACTTTTATAAATCTACATTAAGGTAGCCCCCGAGTGCAGTTGTAAATGCCTCTTGGTCGTTGAAAGTACTGGCATACCCTTTTGTGAGTTAAAGTGTATACAACACTTTACAAAACAAATTTGTAATTCAAACATTTATTAAAGGGATTTTTGTCATTCTCTATTTCCTTTTACTTAAGCTGATTCTTAAGCTTGAGGTTGAAAATTTCTAAAGGTCAATGCATGAGACCAATTTGATGGTTATTTGAGAGAAGACAATGACTTTTCTACACCACCACTTTTGTTGAAACACATCACCACCCTATTATTCTTTTTGTGTTGAAGCACACCACCAATATTAAGCCATCTCTCACTATTGTTCCTCTTCTTGTCCATCTACTCTTCTCTCTTCACAACAATGACAGAGCAACACCGCCCCGCCATCGTTGGTCGCACCACCACGCCACAACTGCTGGCCTACCACCCCGCCACCACCTTTCCTTTCTTACTCTTTTTTTTTCTCCACCACCGACGACAACCCCCCCCCCCCCCCCCGCTTTCCTTTCCTTTTCTTCATTTCTTCCTCTCTTTTTTTGCCCCCCATTCACACAAATATACTTGAGGGAAAAACAAGAAATAGAGGAGAAGACGAGAAGAAGAAGAAGAGACAAATAGAAAAAAATGAGGTAGGGACGAGGTGGTGCCACCGGCGGTGAAGAAGAAAAGAAAAGGGAAGAGAAAACGAAGTGAGGAAAATAAGAAGAACATAAGAGAAAAAAACCCAGAGGAGATGAAAGGTGTGACCTACCGGAGGGCGAGAGGGGCGATGCGTTGCGGTGGTGTTGGTGGTGGATGGGCGAGGTGGTGTCGTTCCTTGAGAGAGAAAAAGAGAGAAAAAAGGTGGTGTTGGATTTGCTTATATTTGTGGTGTTCTTTAGTAGGTGGTAGCGTGCTTTAAAAAGGTGGTGGTGTGCTTTAGAAAGTAGGGGTGGTGTGTGCTTCAGCAAAAGTGGTGGAATTAATAAGTGAAAATTAAAATGTTAGAGAATTTAACTGGTAATTTTTACTGAAGAAAATGAATTTATAAGTTTTACCATATGTCAAGGGGGTCAATTACTTTGGGAAAAATGTGAAATGAGAAATATAAGAGGATAATTTTTTTTTGGAAAGGATGTGTTTTCTTTAATCCCTTAACCCCTCCCACCCCAAATGTCGCTGGCGGGTTCGAAAGATAAACCTATGATTACGTCTACGCCTACCGCTGAGCTGGTACCCCATTGGCAGATAGGAAATGTTAGGGCAAGTTTGATTTAGGAAATCACTCCGCATATAAAATGTAGTATTCCTTGATGCTTGGACCCATGAACCATGTGGCTTTGTTAGAGAAGATGGAAAATATCATAGTAGTTTTGTTATGATACCCTTATACCAAATCATGTGCTAATATCAAAAGCATGTACATAAAGTAGAGTTTGAGGGGAATTTTCAGACATACCAAATGTGTGCATTGCGGTCAGGCACTGTTATAGACTTCAATTTTGTTATAAGTAGTAGATATTTCATTTTAAAGTCTTTAATTATTTGTATTCAAGGATTGTGATTGCGTATTTTGAGTTAATTTCGATCTTCTGATTGTAAGAAATATTTCGATGTGTAAAGAACAAGTAAAAATTTTGAGAATGCATGAAATATATGAATTTCGCGAGTATACGAAATATGTAAAAAAATAAGATGTAATTAAATAAAATCTATTAAACACATTACATGAAGCCTAAATACCAGGAAATGAAACAAACATGAAATCAATATTGATGTAGTCGTTTTCCGCTCCCTACTTTGACCTAGTTCCTGCTGACCTGCACAAGTATCGCACGTGAGCCATAGACCACCGTTGATGTGGTCGATGGCACTCTGATGCTAAAGTCAGATAAGGATCTGAGGAAGGTGTAATTTGTAACAGGGAATTTGTAGCATACCTTAGCATACCAACCTCATGTCTTATTTATAGTGCAAAAAGTTTTGGTTCTACCAGGCCATCGTAGGAGTAGTTTAGGAAGGAGATATTCGTGGAGATCCTTCTCTAATTAGGAGTCGTGCTGTACGAGGGAAGTTTCTAGTTAGCCCCATGCTCCTAGATACGCAAGAGATAGTTTCCAATCCAAGAGCAATCCGTAGAAAGAAGTTTCCCCGTGTTGAGTGTACTCTTATATTTGCTTCCTGGTTTGAAGCAGAGAGCAGTTGTAGTTGCCTATCTGAAACTGATCCTCGAGATACTTGCCTTAATTGGACTTATGGGTATTGAGGATAGTTGTAAGACGCATGGGCCTAGCATGCTGTGAGAATTCGGCTCTGCCTGGCGGACTGAGTTGAGCAGGCTTAGTATTGCTTGGGCCGGATCAGTGTTGGGTGGATGCTAGGGCCTGTATTTCCTCGAGATCATCATGACAATGTGTGGCTTAGAGGTGTGACCGTTTTTATGTATCATCAGTTACTCCCCCCAAGTTAGTGGGGCATGAAATTGGTCTACTAACTCTTTGAAGAGACAACTATATCGTCGTGATGATTGAACTCAAAGCGTTTGTCTCGAGCGGTGCATGATATTAATGGATACGCGACTGCTCAAGGAGGGAAAGTGCGGTTTGCTTTCCTTATAAATATTTACCGTCTTGAGGAGGATTTCCCATTGTTATATGCGCTATCTTTTTGAGCCATAGTATTTGTTTTTTATTCTAATGGCTGACAACGTTAAACTTTCTTCCAATGATCCGTTATAACTTGATTGTATCAATTTCTTCTAAGGTAGTATGGTCGACGAGACTGACTTGATAAGGCGGCATAGTTTGAACCGCTTCCTGGGAGATTTGCAGATCGTTATCGCGTTTGGAGTTTTAGGTCCGACTGTACCTCCTCATGGGTTCATAGGTTAGCACTGAGGCATGTTCAAGTCCGGGTTCCGATTTCCAGTGCCAGACGATGTTTGGCGCTTCTTTATCCATTTTCGTATGCCTCCCACTCAAATTGTGCTAAGCGGGTTTAAGATACTACTCGCAATTCTCTTGAGGGCTCACGATGTTGACCTCCATTTGACTTTGTCGGTGATCCACCACCTGAACAAGGCTCGATTGGATTCTAGGGGTATCTGTGTGTTGAAATGTCCTTCTTATCTATGACTAGCGGAGGACAACGCTGAATCTTGGGAGAAGCAATGGTTTTTGGCTTCGACGAATTCTGGTTACTTCAAGCTCGGAAGTCGTAGAGTGTCTCGATACTTTCATTTTGATCTTGGTGAGTCTCTTTGTTGTCGGTGCATGTATATTTTTGTATGTTTCTTCTGCAATATTGGCTCTAACATTCTAACATTGTCCCTTTGTTTCAGAGAGGTTTGTTATTCCGTCTCTCAGTGAGGAAGAAAAAAACAGATAGAGAGGGAGTTTCTCAAGCTCCCTATGACTTTCGTTGAGGAGGTCATAATGTCAGGCAATGTCGCACGCTGCGAGCTGCTGCGGTGTTCTCAATGTGCTCGCCCCGTGTCAAGTTCACTAGCTGAGGGGGTGGTAGCTCGTCGTACGAGAAAGAAAAGTCTGACCTTGCCCAGCCCTTCTGGGCTTGCCAAATTGGAGGCAAATGTACCTCCCATCGTTGTTCCGAGAAAGAGGCAAACTTCTGTTAGGGTGACTTCTCCCCTTAGTATGTCCCGGTCTGCACAAGCGACACCCTTGGGGGATCGTGGCCTTTCTCCATATGCTCCGGCTTCCCTTGTTGACTTAGCGGGGGAAGAAGTTGGGCTGCGTGTTGAGGTTTCGTGTCATCGTGGTCTTGGGACAGTTACTCGTGCCCTAGAGTCATACAGTTCTGTCTCACTGCACCCCGAAGCCCGTGGGAGGGTTCATGTTTTGGAGAAGGCCTTTGCGGATCTGCGGTGTCATATTCGTATGCTCTCTATTGAGCGGACTCCTTGGATGATCAATTGCAGGATTCTGGCACTGTCACGAACCGCGAGGGCGTGGAGGCCATGACCTTTATTATCGAAGCAGAGCTTGCTAGTATGAGAGTTCAGCTGAGGGTCGCCGAGTCCGACATGGCATCGACTTGTGCCGAATTGAGGCAGACCAGGGCCGAACTAGAGCTCCTGGATGTTGTTGTGGATAGGTCATTTTCTGAATGGGAGACTCAGGAAGCCGAAAGGAAGCGGGCAGAGGAAGAATGGGTCGTTGAAACGCAGTAGCTGGAAGCCACAGTTGATGAGGGGCTTTGTTGCGTTCTGGAGGCAAAACTGTTGCTGGCGAAGGAGCCTCGAACTATGAGGCTCTGTTGGGCGCGGTGGACTTTGACGTGTCAGGCAGGAGGCCGTTAATCTCGTCCGAGGTCATTCGGGGTAGACTGGAGCTCCTGGAGCTGATTAGAGGAGAGCATCCCGGTATCGACCTTGATTTCGCTCGCTACAAGAGGGTTGCTTTCGGGTCGATCAATCGAGCGGAGGGCTTTGGCACGGTGAGGCTTACTGATGAGGAGGATGCTTCTCCTTAGAGTGATTGTAACGTCCTTTCTTGGACGGATAATAAATAGATATGTTTTTTGAATAAATATAATGTTTTACGCCGCATTATCGTGATCAGTGTAGTTGCTTTGTTGACCGTAGAGTATGCAATGCTAGGCGGAATGCCAGTCTTCATTAGTCAAAATATTATGCTACTTTGGGTTGCTCTTGTGACAGATTAGGGGTTAACCAACAGAAGTCATGATTGGTCAGTGGTTGACCAAGCTGCTTCAGCCATTGTCTGTAATGACTTCCTAAGCATTGGCAGACTAGTGCTAACTTATGCTCCTTTTCCTTTGGCCGTTGTGATTCGCGCGGAGCGGATTAGGCTTTTGTACCAGAGGTCGTCGTTATCAATCGAGGACTAATTGAGTTTTTCTGGCAAATTTGGTGCTCATTGTCTGCATTGAGAGCAGTGATCCTTGGGCGAGTCGTCACCATAAGCGGACAAACACTAACTAGACTCCCACTTCCTCAGCCGTCGTGATCCGCGAGGAGTGGATTAGGCTTTGGGCACCAGAAGCCGTCGTTACTAGTCGCAAACTGACTAGGCTTACTTGGTAAGTTCGACGATCATTGTCTATATTGAGAGCAATGATCCCTTGGTGAGTCGTTGTCATTAGCAGACAAACACTGATTAGATTCCCACTTCCTCAGCTGTCATGATCCACTGAAGTGGATTAGGCTTTGGGCACCAGAAGTCGGCGTCATCAGACGCAAACTGATTAGGCTTGCCTGGTTAATTCGGCGATCATTGTTTGCATTGAGAGTAATGATCCCTTGGCGAGTCGTCATCATCTGCGGGCAAGCGCTAACTAGAGTCCCATTTCCTCTGCCATCGTGATCCGTGCAAAGCAGATTAGGTTTTGAGCACCCGAAGTCGCCGTCATCAGTAGTGAACTGATTAGGCTTACCTGGTAAGTTCGGTGATCATTGTCTACATTGAAAGCAATGATCCCTTGGCAAGTCCTCGTTATCAGCGGACAAGCATTGACTGGACTCCAACTTCCTCAGCCGTCATGATCCGCGCGAAGCAGATTATGCTTTGGGAGCCAGAAGTCGTCGTCATCATTCGCGAATTGACTTGGCTTACCTGGTAAGTTCAGCAATCATTGTCTGTATTGAGAGCAACGATCCCTTGGCGAGTCCTCGTCATCAGCGAGCAAGCGCTGACTAGACTCCCACTTCCTCAGCCATCATGATCCGCGCGGAGTGGTTAGGCTTTGGGCACCAAAAGCCGTCGTCACCAGTCGCAAACTGACTGAGCTTACCTCATAAGTTCGACGATCATTGTCTGTATTGATAGCAATGATCCCTTGGCGAGTCGTTGTCATCAGCGGACAAGCGCTGACTAGATTCCCACTTCCTCAGCCGTCATGAAACATCGAAGCGATTTAAGCTTTGGGCACCGAAGCGACATCGTTATTTGAAGCGGGAAAGCCGAATCTAACTGCATTTTCGAGGGTGAAGCCACAGGGGGAGTGGAGTGTGATCCCTGTTTTGCTTGCCCTACCAGTTGAAGATCCGTCGCAACGCAAACTCCATGTTTGGACATCTGATTCCGAGAGCTGGCAGTCTACCTTCGGCTCCTCTCAGATGGTAAACTCAACAATGAAATTTGCTAATGCCTGTTCTTTGATGGCGGTTCTTGGAGCGTAATTTATATCAAAGTATCAGCTTTACTGACCATTTTACCATCCTACCAGATAGCTCGGGTTTATGCAATATCGAGTGAAGTGGATGCTTGGTCAGGACCGTTATGGAGTGGGTCTGAAAATAGGGGCTCAATTTTCTGGAGGCTACGACCAGCGCCAGAGCCAGCTTTTCCAGGTCTGGATAATGTGTTTTTGTTTCATTAAGGTTTTGCTTGTGTAGTATACTGGTCTCTGGGTCCCTCGGTCATCTCGTACGAGGGTTGAACTGACAGCGTGTTTGGAAACAGACAAGTACAAGTAGAGTGTTTCTCCTATCGCAGGCATCGAGAGTAGCTATGGGCTTCGTATGTATGCTTTCAGGCTCTAAAAGGCTTGTTTGCACTTGTCGTCCCATGAAAATCCTTTGCTTCCTCTTAGTATCTTAAAGAATGGGAGGCATTTGTCAGACGACTTAGATATGAATTTGTTGAGTGTTGCTACCCTCCTAGTCAGGCTCTAAATGTCTCTGACATTGGCCGGGGCTTTCATGTCGAGAAGGGCTTGAATCTGTTTTGTGTCGGTCTCAATTCCCCTTTTGTTCACTATATAGCCTAGGAATTTCCCAGACTCGACTTCGAATGTACACTTTTGTGGGTTGAGTTTCATCCGGTATTTCCTTAGTTGATTGAATGCTTTAGCGAGATCTTATATGTGGTCGGGGCTACGAAGGCTCTTGACCAGCATGTCGTCTATGTATACTTCCATATTTCTACCGCTCTGTTCTTTGAACATTCGGTTGACCAATCATTGGTAAGTAGCGCTTGCATTCTTCAAGCTGAATGGCATCACCCTATAGCAGTAAATTCCTCTTTCCGTCACGAAAGAGGTTTTGTCTAGATCTGGGGGGTGCATCAATATTTTATTGTAGCCTGAATAGACGTCCGTGAAGCTGAGTAGGTTGTGCCCCGAAGTGGCGTCTACGATCTGATCGATGCGTGGGAGTGGGAAGTTGTCTTTTGGGAAAGTTTTGTTTAGGTCGGTGTAGTCTACACACACTCTACATTTTTCATTTTTTTTACGAGAACAGTGTTTGCCAACCGGTCGGGGTATCGTACTTCCTTTATCATGCCCACGTCGAGTAAACGTTGTACCTCTTCGTTTATGATCGCGTTTCTTTCGGGCGCCACAGGTCTTT
The DNA here is from genome assembly GCA_963556465.1 of Berberis vulgaris. Classification (NCBI taxonomy): domain Eukaryota; kingdom Viridiplantae; phylum Streptophyta; class Magnoliopsida; order Ranunculales; family Berberidaceae; genus Berberis; species Berberis vulgaris. Next base: position 59,984,843 of record OY747128.1, read on the forward strand.
TCTTCTGTCTAACGATTTTCTTTGAGGGGTCCACCTCACGGTGATGGGTGATAATTGACGGATCGATCCCCACCATGTCCCGTATGGTCAAGGCAAATATGTTTTGGTTACACTGTAGCAGCTCCGTAAGTTGCTCTGCCGCTGCCTTGCTCAGGCGGGAATTGATCTGAATGGCCCTGCTATTTTGTGGGCTGTCGAGGTAGATCGTAACGGTCTTTTCCTCTGGCTGTCCGGCATTGGGCCTGTCCTTGAGGGCTTACTGGTGCCTCGTTATCTAGTGTCGGTTGTTCTTCTTCTACGCTTCGGGTTGAACTTAGAATTGTCTTAGCCGCTGGGTTAGCTGCTTGTTAAGAATTGCCAAGTGGCAAGGCCGTCATATATTGACATTCCCTGGCAGCAAATTGATTTCCTCTCAATGTACCGACCAACCGGTTCGTTATATACTTGACCCACTGATGTAGGGTGGAGACCACCGCTTCCATCTGGTATATCAAGGGTCTCCCGAAGACCGCGTTGTATGCCGACGGTTTATCAATCACTACAAACTCTTGAAACAGAGTTTTTTGAGTTGGCTGCTCTCCCGTGTTATTGTCAGTTGTATCTTTCCTACGGGGAACTTTTTTTTCCACTGAAGTTGATCACTGGACGACTGTCTTGGGTCAACACTACCTCATCGAGTTGCATGCTGCGGAGCGTACGGAGGAACAGGACGTTCATCGAGCTCCCAGTATCTACCAAGGACCTTCTTATCTCCCATCCTGCCGGGGAAAGTATCACCACCAGGGCATCATTGTGCAGGAGTTGTATGCTCTGGAGATCTCTCTCTGTAAATACTAGCAATGTCGATGGGCCTTTCTTCCAATCATGCTACATTGGTTGCTCGCTACGTATCGTTAGAATCCTCATACCTCGTAAAGCCCTTTTCTTGGACCTGTTGGATAGTTCGAACTCAGAATGTGCTCCATAAAGCACATGTATTTCGTTGACTGATGGCTCCTCGGGTTTGATTCTTCCTCGGATGATGAAGCCATGTGTTTCCTTTGCCGGGTTAGTCGTGCTTGTCGAAGGATCCAGCGTCGGAAGGTTGTAGAACTTTCCTTTTGGTAGCCTGTCGATGAAAGCCAAAACAGCTAGTGCGAGTGCGCCAACTTGGTGCTCATGCATTACCCACGCCATGGAGGGTGGTGAAGCAGCGTTAGGTTGAGTACTAAACGTTTCTCCAAACTCTTCGTTATCGTCGGATCTGGAAATCACCATCTCTCTGAAATAGGGAGTTGATGTCAGTGAATAAGCTAGGAACTTTGTCGTCCCCACGGACGGCGCCAAACTGATGCATCCATTTTTTGCTCCTTGGTTTGACATAGTTCCTATTGACCTGCAAAAGTAATGCACGTGAGCCACGGACCACCGTTGTGGTGGCCGCTGGCACTCCGATGCTAAAGTCAGACAGGAATCTGAGGAAGGTGTAATGTTGTAATAGGAAATTTGTAGCGTACCTTAGCTTACTTATAGTGCAAAGAGTCCTGGTTCTACCACGCCATCGTAGGCGTAGTTTAGAAATGAGATCTTCGTGGAGATCCTTCTCTAATTAGGAGTCGTGTTGTAGGAGAGAAGTTCTTTGTTAGCCCCATGCTCCTAGATACGTGGGAGATAGTTCTCAATCCAATAGCAATCCGTAAAAGGTAGTTTCCCTGTGTAGAGTGTACTCTGATATTTGCTTCCTGGTTGGAAGCGGAGAGCAGCTATAGTTACCCGTTCGAAGCTGATCCTCGAGATACTTACCTTAGTTGGACTTATGGGTATTGAGGATAGATGTGAGATGTGCGGACCTAGCATGTTGTGAGAGTTCGGGTCTGCCTGACGGACTGAGTTGAGCGGGCTTAGAACCGCTTGGGCCGGATTAGTGTTGGGCTAATACTAGGGCCCATCTTTCCTCGAGATCATCATGACACGTGTGGCTTAGAGGTGTGACCGTTTTTATGTATCATCAAATATATAATTAGAAAATCATGAAGTGGTTTCAAAAATCAATATATAAGTAGAAGCAATGATAATTAGAAAATTAGGAGGTGATTTCAAAAATCAATAAATAATTAGAAGAAATGATATTAGAAAAAAAAATGAAATTTACAAAAAAAAAACCTCGAAATTTTCCAAAAAAAAAAACCCTCGAAACAATGTAATTTTGGTAATCGGTTTTTGTATTTTCACGAATAAATGAAATTTACAAAAAACAAATTCTGAAATTTACGCAAAAAATCGAAATTTTTCAAGACAACCCTCGAAAAAATGTAATTATTTCTTTCGCCATTTTTTTTGAAATTTCAAAAAAATTAAATTATTTCCAAAATTTCCCATGATTTCGCAAAATACATTCCTTGTTTCTATTTCAACACTATTTTTTAATTTGTTCTTGAAAGATTTAAATAATTGATTTTTGTATTTTAAGAATATTTGATAATTTAACTCTGATTTATATATGTTAAATTAAAATTGAATAATAACATATATTATATTTATTTTGCACTATGTACTTTTGATTTGATTTTTTATTATTTTTATTATTAAAGATCTAAGTTTATTTTTCATTTTTATTGTTTCATTATTTTATTTAGAAATTACACAATATATATAGGGACTAAAACATGTGTTCAAGGTTGTATGCAGACCAGTGCCTACCATGGAGATGTATATGGCATTAAGGCATACATGTTCATGTCAAATCAATGCATCCGAAAAATGCATGCTTATGTTGGCTTTAACGCCTCCCATAACCAACTTGCACATGGACGTAAAAAAAAATATTCCATAGTGTTAATCCTCAAAATTTCATTTAAGACTAATTAACAAAAATCATAGTTTATGTGCAAGTTGGCAGAAATTTGTAGGAGTGATGGTCATGTCAAGCTAAATTTCTAACTGTTAAAAAGGAGCAACGAAAGCATAGTTCATGTGTAATTGGTCAGGACTTGTCCTTGATGTAGCCTTGCGTGTGCAACACTATTTTGCGTGGTTGACTTGGTTAAAATCCAACCAACCCATAGCCTTTTCTAGCAATTGTTTAGGATGAAATGTCAAATCTTTTGAGCTTTGGGCTTTCAATTGGAGCACGAAAATTTATCCTCAAAACTCATATTAGGCTTATGAGCTTGCACATTGAAAATGCTCTAGTATACCATTTTCTCCTAGCTTACTATTTAAATGCTCTTATTATCTTCCCCATGGAATTCTGTAGAACAACGACACCATTTTAAATGGCTGAGACAAAATTATCAGGACACATTTTTAGAGACTGGGACACATATTACAATCATGTTGATTGTCAATAAGTTGGGCGGCTCAGTCAGCGTGTTGATGCATAAATGTGCACATGGGATGATATCGCGAGGAGGCACATTTGTGCAAGGTTAATAGACGAGGGTTGGAAGGTTTTTTTCGATTAATCCAAGTGAAGAATACATTCTGACTCTAGTGGGGGTGAATAAGTATGGATGATTGATCACTATATGTAGATAAGCAATGATGCATGGCGTAGGTGCGAACACTGGCCATGCATGAGAATAGGGAGTGCACCAGCAATGTCCATCCTTACTTGTATGTTTTACTATGAATGATTTTATTCAATGACATTGACCATAAGATAGTTGTCATGTGGGTCTTGTAAGGATATAATGACTATAATGTATAGAATAGTAGGGAATGGGCAATCCTAATTGTACCTATTCCAGTAACAGTTTTAAAATTTCCCTAAATGCTTAACATTGACATTAGAGGAAGCTATCTCCTCAACCCATTGGGAATGTTTTGTGAGACGATTGAGAGGGATGGATGACTCACTAGACACACATGTTGACATAAGCTGAGCGTGAGACATATTGGCTTAGCGATCACAACTATCCTCAATACTTGTAAGCCCTACTAAGGCAAGTATCTCGAGGATTTGCTTTAGACAGGCAATTACAACAGCTCTCTACTTCCAACTAGGAAGCAAATACTATAGTAGATATCACGTAGGGAAACTTCCTCTTACAAATTACCCATTGATAGGGAACTATCTCTCATGTATCTAGGAGCACAAGGCTAACAGAGAACTTCCCTTCTACAATACGACTCCTAATTAGAGAAGGATCTCCACGAAGATCTCCTTCCTAAACTACGCTATCGATGACCGGATCGAACCAGGACTCCTACATTATAAATAAGACATGAGGCTGATAAGCTAAGGTACGCTACAAATTCCCGGTTTACAGCATTACACCTTCCTCAGATCCCTGTCTGATTTTAGCATCGGAGTGTCATCAGCCACCACAACAGTAGTCCACCCTCGACGGAGCAAATAGCGCGCAGACGTCAAACCAATGTTCCCGAAACAGGGGTAGCACCGATGAACCCCGAATCAGGTCTAAGATCCCAGTTTATACGTCAAGCTTTGTCAACGATAAAATTGCTCAGATCGATGAAACAAAACACTGAAGGCATACCTGACCCGTTTTAGCAATGAGTTAATCACCGTCAACGTATGCGACGACCCAACGTCATCTCAGCCTTCATCAACGGTCTGGGGAGTGGAAAGTTCTACAACTTCCGGACTCTGGACCCACCGGCCAACATGACAGATCTGGCAAGGGAAATGCAGAGCTACAACGCCATAGAAGATGAATGAACAACCGGAGCAAAACCAGGCCCAGGGAGGAATCGCCCGACGGGTTATGCATAGTTCATGGAGTCCACTCCGAGTCCCAACTGTCGAACGGAGTCAGGAAGAAGGCACTCCGAGGTATGTAGATCCAAGTGACACACGACGAACAGCTGGTGCCATACCCTCAGAAGCGTGACAACCGCGTGCCGCTAGCATGTACGAAAAAAGACCTCTAGGGCATACAACTCCCGCACAATGACGCCCCGGTGGTGACCATCTCCTTTGCAAGCTGGGAAGTAAGGAAGTCCTTGGTTGATACCGGGAGCTCATTGAACGTCATGTTTCTCCGCACGTTCCATGGCATGCAATTAAAGCAGAAGGTGTTAACCCTTAATAATCGTCCAATGATCGACTTCAGTGACGAAACATGACTCCCCGTGGGAAAGATACAGCTGAGGGTAACGGCGGGAGAAAAGTCAACTCAAAAAACTGTGTTTCAAGAGTCCGTAGTGATCGATGCACCTTCGACATACAACGCAGTTCTGGGGAGGCCCTGGATACATCATATGGGAGCGGCGGTCTCCACTTTGCACCGGTGCATCAAATATCTGGTGAACCAAGCAGTCAGCAATCTAAAGGGCGATCAGATAATCGTCAGGGATTGCCAGTACATGACAACACTGACACCTAACGATTCTCAGTCGGCGGCTAGCCCCGCAACTAAGATGACTCTCTGTTCCACCTGAGACGTAGGAGGAGAACAATCAATCCCAGATGTCGAGGCTCCAGTAAGCCATCGAGGTAGGCCTAACCGGAGGAATAAGCCATTATGGTCTACCTCGACAGTCCCCTCAACAACAAGGTTGTCCAGATCGGTTCCCGCTTGAGCAAAGAGTTGGTAAGGCAACTCACGGAGCTGCTACAATGTAACCAGAACATCTTCGCATGGACCATGCGAGACATGGTGGGGATCGACCCATCAATAATCACCTATCGCCTAGAGGTTGACCCCATGAGGAAAATTGTTAGGCAGAAGAAGAGGCTCGTCGCGCCTGAGAGAATCACGATCATAAACGAGAAGGTACAACGTTTACTCAACGCGGACATGATAAAGGAAGAACGATGCCTCGACTGGCTGACGAATATCGTTCTTGTAAAAAAAAATCGGGAAATTGGAAAGTATGTGTGGACTACACGGACTTGAACAAAGCTTGCCCGAAAGACAACTTCCCACTCCCCCGCATCGATCAGATCGTGGTCGCCACATCCAGACACATCTTACTCAGCTTCATGGACACCTATTCGAGCTACAATCAAATATTAATGCACCCCCAGATAGAAGGAAAACCTCTTTTGTAACGGAAAGGGGGATATACTGCTATAGGGTAATACCATTCGGCTTAAAGAATGCAGGGGCTACGTACCAACGACTGGTCAACCATTTGTTCAAATATCAAATCGGCGGGAAGATGGAGGTCTACATAGACGATATGCTGGTCAAGATCCTCCTCAGCCCCGATCACATACAAGACCCTTCCGAAGCGTTAAACCAACTCAAGAAATTCCATATGAAGCTCAACCCACAAAAATGCACGTTTGGAGTTGAGTCTGGAAAATTCCTAGGATATATAGTAAACAAGATGGGAATCAAAGCTGACCCAAAGCAGATTCAGGCCCTTCTCGACATGAAAGCCCCGACCAACATCATAAACGTTCAGAGTTTGATTGGGAGGGTAGCAGTTCTCAACATATGTATATAAAAGTCGCCCGACAAATGCCTCCATTTCTTTAAGATACTACGAGGAAGCAAATGATTATCTTGGAACGAAGAGTGTGAACAAGCCTTTTAGAGCTTGAAAGCATACATGGGGAGTCCGGAGCTACTCTCAAAATCAGTGAAAAGGGAAAAACTTTACTTGTACTTGTCTTTTTCCAAGCACACCATCAGCTTGGCCCTCGTACGAGACTATCGAGGGACCCAAAGACCAGTGTATTACACCAGTAAAACCTTCGTTGAAGTGGAGGCACACTATCCGGACATGGTGAAGCTAGCCCTGGCACTGGTCGTGTCCTACAGAAAATCAAGGCCCTATTTTCAAGCCCATTTTATAACGGTCCTAACCAAGCATCCGCTCCGCTCGGTATTACATAAACCCAAGCTATTCGGTAGGTTGGTAAAATGGTTAGTGAAGCTCGGGCAGTTTGACATAAACTACGCTCCAAGAACAACCATAAAAGCCCAGACGCTGTCAGACTTCATTGCTGAGTTCACAAGTGGAAAAGAGCCGAAGACAGATCACCAGGCTTCTGAATTGAAAGTCCAAGCATGGATCTTGTGCTGCGACGGGTCCTCAACTGGGAAGGCAAACAGAGACAGAATCATGCTCCACTCCCCCAGCGGCTTCACCTTAGAAAAAACAGTCAGATTTGGCTTCCCAACTTCAAACAACGAGGCCGAGTACAAAGCCCTTCTGTCCGGTCTAAAGCTAGCGTTAGGGATCGGTATAGATCGCCTAACGGCATACAACGACTCAAAACTGGAAGTCAACCAGGTCAAAGGGGATTTCAACAGTAAAAACCCCTGCATGATAGCCTACCGCGATAAGGCACTTGGCATAATGGGCAAGTTTGAGAAGTGCGTACTCAATCAATGCCTCCGAGACGACAATAAAATAGCTGATGCGCTAGCCAGAGAAGCCTCAGCCTCTAACAAAATCTTAAGCAGCCTCATCAAATACCAAGAGCGATCGAGCCTCGACGAAGAAGAGCCTAGAAATATCTACATTGTAGATGCGTAACAAATTTGATGACTGCGATAATCAAATACATTGCGACCGGAGCCCTGCCAATCGAGAAGGCCGATCAAGGATACTCAAAAATAGAGCAGCAAGGTACACTCTCCTAAACATCAAATAGTACAAGAGACAGGGCCTTGGTACGATGTCTGCCACCTTTAGAGGTGAGTCAGGTCCTGGGAAAGATCCACATTGGTATATGCGGGAATCATCCGGGCAGAAGAACCCTCGCCCACAAAGTGTTAACTCTGGGATACTATTGGGCGACCATGTAGCAAAATGCCAAAGATAATGTCCGCAAGTGCGACAAATGTCATATGTTCACGCCATACACACATATGCCTTTCTAGCCACTGACCCCGATGACTAGTCCATGGCCATTCGCACAATGGAAAATGGACATCATCAGACTACTACCAGCATCAGCCTATAAAAAGTTTCTTCTTGTAGTCGTCGACTACGTCACCAAGTGGGTCGAGGCCAAGCCCCTATCCAAAATAGGGCAGGTCCAGATAAAAAAATTCATATGGGCCACCATCGTCTGTAGATTTGGCATCCCCAGAGTATTGGTCTACGACAAGAGAACTTAGTTTAAAGGTATCAAGGTTAAAAAACTGTGCAAGAAGTTTTAATATTGATCACCACTTCTTCTCGCCAAGGCACCCCAAGCCAACGACCAGGCAGAGGTTACCAACCGAACAATCCTCGAGGCTATCAAAAGAAAGCTTGATGCAGCCAAGGGAAAATGGGTTTTAGAGCTACCAAGAAAACTCTGGGTTCATTGGACAACCAAGAAAAGTCCCATCGGAGAGATACCTTTTGCCCTAGCATATGGGTCAGAAGCTATGGTCCTGGTAGAACTTGAGGTGCTAACCTTCTGAGAGGAAGACTTTAGATCGGAAGTCAATGATGAAGCTTTATGCGTTGGGCTAGATCTCCTCGAAGAAAAGTGGAAGCAAGCCTCCGCCAAGATAGCCGCCTACCAACAACGAATGGCGCAATACTACAACAAGAAAGTCAAGCCACAAAACTTCAAGGTGGGGGATTGGGTACTCAGGAAAGCTAAATCCAAACTGGGAAGGACCATACAGAGTTGTCAAGGTCAACAGGTCAGGAACGTACTGGCTGGCAGACGATGACGGGCTTAAACGACCATGGAATGTAGAACATCTCAAAAAAGATTATCAATAAAATATTTGCTTTTACAAAAACTTCCACTGTTGTCCGTTACAACCCTCGAAAAACTTGGCTATGTCTAGACTCTAATATCCACCCAACGCCTTGTCTGCTACGTGCGGACCACGATGGGCGAGGAAGTGGGAGTCTAGTCAGCGCTTGTCTACTAATGACGATGACTCGCCAAGGGATCTTTGCTCTCCAACAGACAATGATCGCCAAGTTTACAAGGCAAGCTTAGTCAATTCGCAACTGATGACGATGGCTTTTAGTACCCAACGCCTGGTCCGCTATGCCCGGACCATGACGGCCGAGGAAGTGGGAGTCTAGTCAGCGTTTGTCCGCTGATGATGACGACTCGCTAAGGGATCATTGCTCTCCAATAGACAATGATCGTTGAACTTACCAGGCAAGCTTAGTTAGTTCGCGATTGATGACGATGGCTTCTGGTGCCCAACGCTTAGTCCATTACACGCGGACCACGATGGGTGAGGATGTGGAAGTCTAGTCAGTGCTTGTCTATTGATGACGTCGACTCGCCAAGGGATCATTGCTCTCCAACAGACAATGATCACCGAACTTACCAGGCAAGCTTAGTCAGTTCGCGACTGATGACGATGGCTTCTAATGCTCAACGCCTAGTCCGCTGTGCGAGGACCACGACGGCCGAGGAAGTGGGAGTCTAGTTAGAGTTTGTCCGCAGAGACGACAACTCACCAAGGGATCATTGCTCTCATACAGACAATGATCGCAGAACTTACCAGGGAAGCTTAGTCAGTTAACGACTGATGACAATGGCTTCCGGTGCCCAACGCCTAGTTCGCTGCGCAGGCCACGTCGGCCGAGAAAGTGGGAGTCTAGTCAGCGCTTGTCCGCTGATGACGATGACTCTCCAAGGGATCATTGCTTTCCAACAGTCAATTATTTCCAAACTTGCCAGGTAGGCTTAATCAGTCCACAACTTATGGTGATGGCTTCTAGCACCCAGCGCCTAGCATACCGTGCATGGACTATAACGGCTAAGGAAGCAAGAGTCTAGTCGGTGCTTGACTGTTGATGACGACGACTCTTCAAATGATCAGCGCACCCGAAAGATAACTAGCTTTAGGGCACTTCAACACAGTCGGCACGCTTAGGCAGCAACGGCTCATCGACAAACAAAAACAGCCAAAGGCAACTGATGCACTTTGACTGACAAAACTGAGTTCTCTACCCAGTAGTCCAAATTCTACGATCTACAAAGCATCTAAAGAAAGCTCGACATTACAAAACAAAATAATACTTTCATCGAAAAGATATAATTTTTTTTTCTGTCCTGGGAAGGACGTTAGAACTATGTTAAGGAAAAATAGCCTCCTCGTTAACTAGTCCTGCGGAGCAAGAACACTCCCCTCGAGAAATTAATCCAACAGCAGCCCTCCTATAGCGAGCAAAATCAAGGTTGACTCCAGGATGCTCCTCTTTGATCAGCTCTAGAAGCTCCAACTTGCCCCGAATGACCTCCGACAAGGTTAACGGCCTCCTTCCTAACATGTCAAAATCCACCACACCTACCAAAAAAACATAATGCGAACGTTCCTCTGACAACAAGAGTTCTGCCTCATGAGTGCGGCGAAGCCCCACGTCAATTGCAAACTCCAGCTGCCATCGCTCGACGACCCATTCCATCTCCGTCCACCTCCTTTCGATTTCTTGGGCCTCCTGGTCAGACGACCATCTGTCCACGACCGGATCCAGACGCTCCAATTCAGCCCTAGTCCGTCCCAGTTCATCACGGGTCGACGCCAAATTAGACTTTGCTGCCCTCAATTAAGATCTCACGCCTGCAAACACCTCTTCAGTGGTAAAAACCGTAGCCCTCATAGCCCCTAAGTTCGCTGCAATACCAGAACTCTGCAGCTGACCGATCAAGGAGTCCACCTGATAGAGGGTCTCTGAGTACGACGCCTGCAGGTCCGCAAAGGCTTTTTCCAAAGCAAGAACTGGCTCACGGGCTTCGGGATGCAAGGCGACAGGATTGTGCGGCTCAAGGGCATGAACGACCATTTTCGGACCATAGTGACACGAAGCATCAACATGTGGTCTAATGTCCTCCCCTCTAAGTCAATAGTGGAAGTGGCAACATCAAGAAGCAAGCGACGACCCCTTGTGGTCGCCGCCTGTGTAGAGCGTGACAGCCCAAGGGGAGAAGCCGCACCGTCAGAGGGTTGCCTCTTCCTTGGGACAACAACAGAAGGCACATTCACCTCCAATTCGGTAATCCTAGTCGGGCTAGGCATGGCCAGACTTCTCTTCCTGGAATGACAAAGAACGGCCCCTTCAGATGGTGAACCCGGCACGACGTGGGCGCCATGATAACACCTCAGCAACCCGCTGCGCACAACGTTACCTGGCATTACGACCTCCTCGATGGATGCTAAAAGGAGCTTGAGGAATTCCCTCTCTATCCGCATCTCCTTCTCATTAAGAGACGAAACAACAAACTTCCCTGAAATTGAGGAGTGACATCAAAACCAATGTCACATTAGGAATATAAAAATATATGAGCCAGCAAAACAAATCACGGATATCAAATTGGAAGTATCGAGAAACTCTACAACTCCCAAGCTTGAAGTAGGAAGAATCCACATAATCCAAGAACCAATGCTTCTCCCAAGGCTCGATTCATCCGCCTCCAAGCGCAAGCAGACAGAGCAGTTCAATATGTAGAGACCCCTAGGGTCAACCGGAGCAACGGTCATGTGATGAATCACCGTCGTGCTCAAACAGATACCAACATCATGTGCCTTCAGGAGAATTGCGAGCAAAATCTTGAACCCGCTCGGAACCATCGGAGCGGGGAGCATGCAAAAAGAAAGAAACGCCAGCCATCATCTGGCACATGAAATCAAGGTTCAAATTCAAACATGCCTCGGTGCAGAGTTATATACCCTTGAGGGGGTGTAATGGGAGCCAAATCCCCAAACGCGAGAACGATTTCCAAATCTCCCGGAATATAGTACAAACTGCGAAGTCTGACTAATTCATTTTCATCAACCAGACTACCCTCGAAGAACATGAGGAAAGTGAAGGACAACATGTCCTTGGAAGAAAGTTCCACATTATTTTCCATTGATAGAAATAACAAATCAAACTTTACAGCAGCACTATCGTTCAAAAGAACAACGCAGATAAGAATGAGAAATCCTCCTCGAAGCAGCGGATATTTATATGGAAGACAAATCGCACCTTCCCTTCTTGAGCAATCACGTACCCATTAATGTTATGCGCCACTCAAGACAAGTGCTTCGAGTTCAATTATCACGACGGTACAGTTGCTTTTTCAAAAGAGTAAGTGGATCGACTAAGCACCCCACTTACTCGGGGGGAGTAGTTTATGATACACCAAAATGGTCACGTCCCTGATCCATACACGTGTCATGATGATCTCAAGGAATTACATGCCCCAACGTCAGTCCAACACTGATCCGGCCCATGCAACTATCCGCTAAACCGACCCGAACTCTTATGGTTCGCTAAGCCCACGTGTCTTACAACTATCCTTGATACCCGTAAGACCTACTAAGGCAATTATCTCGAGGATCAGCTTCAGACAGGCAACTACAACAAATTTCTTATTTACAACATTACACATTCCTCAGATCCTCTTCTGACTTTAGCATCAGAGTGCCATCGGCCACCACAACGGTAGTCTGTGGCTCATGTGCGTTACTTGTACAGGTCAGCAAGACTAGGTCAAAGCAGAGAGCGGAAAATGACTGCATCAATTGGCATACACTACTTTTGACTTTATCGAAAAAATGAAAGCGTTAGAAATCGTGTGGCAAAGGTCTCCACAAATTTTGGAGGCAAATAGCGAAAAATAATTGCATGTTACTTTGACATGAAGTATCATGTTCCTAATGACAAATTAGTGTCTATTCTTTTCACTTATGAGATTGCCAACAATGTTAGGACTTATGCACCAATTGGTTATCTTGGATGGAGCAAAGTGCCTCTGGACGATAAGAAGAGAATGTGAGAGAAACTATTGGTAATTTTAATTTCAGCTCAATTCATTCATGATTATAATTATTGCAAATACTCATTCATTGTTGTGCATATTTGATGTTAATTACTGTTTGAGTTGGACATGTCTAATCCCATGGTTCTTGAATATGTCGATCAGAAGATTTGAAAATTATATTCAGTATTCAAGTGGAGGCTGCATCAAACTTCCTGAAATGTGGAACACATGAGAACAGACATGCTACTATGCCCAAATCTGATATATGAATGGGAGGCTAAAAAGTCACTAGTAGTGGTGGTGTAATCTTCATGCATCTGAAGACTTTTAGGTATATGTTTCAAACATAATTGATGTATTGGTATTTTATTTTTATACTTTCTATGTCTCGTGCAAATTTTAAAATGCAGGAGATTTCCTAAACCAATACTACAAATTGACAACAGCAAAAATATCATTACAAGTGAGGTGAAAAGCCATGTTTTTAGCGCGCTAAGAAATCCCACAAGGTATTAAAGACTATGCTAATTATTATTGTTTTTACTATTATTTTATGCATTGTTATTTGTTATTATAGTAAGTTGAGAAGAATGGTGCACGATTGTCTGTGATCATGGGGAATTCTCTACAAAGAAAAGAATGGCCAATGGATCAATGACACTTATATTTGTCAGTACTACTCATTTTTTGATTTAATCATTCTTGACCTTTAACTGTTTGGTCATATATATACTTGCAATTAAATACTATTGATGCGTCCAAAAATCCTCCTCTTGTGAGTTTGACCAGCAAAACAAGTGTTAGACTGCCAAGGACCACCTTTTTGGTGGTCGTAGGCACTCTGATGATTCAGTCAGCAACTCTGTCGGAAAAAGGAAGTAAATATCGACAAAACTCAATTAAAGTTGCATAACTTTGTCGAATGTTACCTTTACCTTTTATAATGGTTGCAGTTAATTTTTTGTGTGACTTAAGCATGTGAGGCGCAATGGAAGAAAATGTTTCTCATGACAGACTCTTCTTTAATGGAGATGCGTCCGTGGAGGTGTAACTCCCTCCACGACTCTTTTTTTGTGCGATGTTCCTTTTGTTTATGAAAGAACTCGTGTCGGGCCTGGATTTGGGATCTGATTTATTCGGGCCTGGATTCGGGCTCTGTTTATGTCTTCTCATTGGCAGACCTTGTCTGGGACTCTGTAATTGTTTTATTCTGTTTGGGCTCTCTGAGCTTGCCCAATAGATTCGACGTTATATCTTTATGATGGATGCTATCAGCCACATTCACGACCGTGACGATTGGTCCATTTTGATATATCATCATCTACTCCCCCTTTAGTTTGTGGGTATGCTGATGTGGCCACTAACTTCGTGAAGGTTTGCCTTTAAATTTCATCATTACCTTTTATTTAATGTTGTCAGTAACTTTCCACAGCTTGGTGTCTTGATTTTTTATTTGCCTGTTCATTTTTAGCACATTTTTTGGATTTCGCGAAGCCATCTTATCTCACACGTTGTCCCATGAGTCGTCCCTTCATTGCTCGGTTCTATTAAAGAATATGTGACGAATTCGTTTTCCCTCTTTATGCTATCTTTGAGATTAGGGTTTGTTCATTCATTCATTTTCTTCATTTTCATTGCTTAGTTGTTCTTCAACAATGTTCGTTGTTGATAAACTAAGTGGTAAGTCGCTAACTCTGTTTGAGGCTCATTATTCTCCCAATAGAGCTTATCAGGCGACACTGGACAATCTTCGTTCTGATTATAATCTCCCGCCCTACCTCGAGATTATCATGCTTGGACAGGATGATAGTCCTTGTAATCCAAAGGTTGGATACATCGCATTGTATTCGTGCATGTTTTCTTTTGGATTTTGGTTCCCAGTAACAGAGCTATTCTGGGAGTATTTGAATTTCTTAGGCATTCCTCTTGCCCAAATGGGTCCTAATGGTTGGAAGGTGATGGTTTCTTCTAACGCGAGAGCTGTTTTATCCGGCATCCCTTTGACTGTGAAGGTTTTTCATTCGGTGGTTGGTCTGTTGGTGAACATGGATATTTGTTTCCTCCGTTCTCGAGTTTGTTTTGAGAAACTTAGTGATGACATCCATGATTGGTCACGGTCTTGGTTTTATGCTTCTGTGAACTCCGGCTACTTCCAATTGGGAGGTCGTTTGATTTTTTGATCATTTCGAGTTCCCAATAAACGAAAGAATCTTCATTTAGCTGCTGAGGAGTAGAGGATTAGTGACCAATTTTCGAAGCTTCATCGTTTTCCTGTGGAGACATTTTTAAGGGTATCTTGGAGCATAGTGGTTTGTACACTATGAATGAAGCAGAACGAGCTTTATTTACTGAGTCTCGTGCTGAAGCCTTTATTGCTTGTGTTGGCGTTAGTGATGCTAGCATTGATTGGAAAGTGAGTTCGAATCCGCATGTTATGGATCTCAATGCTCCCATTAATATCACAATCCCTGCTTCAAGAAAAAAGGTTGCAAGGTTTATGAGTTCGTCAAGGTGATTGTCGATAGATCTTGATCGAGTTTTGAGGAAGAAACGACTTTCTACTCGTGGTTCTGTTCGGGTTGTGTCCCGTCCAAATCCTATTCAGGATATTACGGGGGTTGCCTCTCGCCCAAGTCCTTCCCACGATGATGTTGCAAAAGGAGATTGCGAATCTTTTGAGGAGGCTGAGGAGCTGAGGCTTGCGTTGAAAATGAGTAAAAGGGAACTACTCATCCATTGGATGATAATGAAAAGAATCTCATTTCTGCTTATGATGTCTTGGACATTGCTAAGTTGTCTAATGATGATCCCCGGTTTATCAATGAAAAAATTCTTCAGCTAGCGGTGGAGAAGTCTAAAGACATTGGTGGTGGTCAGAGTTTCAAGGTTCACTCTCCTTCTCCTTCTATTGATGTCAGCGAAGCAGCCGGGTTCTTTGTTTTTTCTCCTGTCCATCAGGGTTATGCTCCTGCCGTTACTACTAGTCTATTCTTGCCACTGACGCTTTTCAATGGGAGGGTAAAAATGGTTTTTTCATTGTTATTGTTATTCCTTCTTCCCTTCTGGCTATCAGGGGTGGTTCTTCAGTGCTTTCGGATCCTAGTGTTCTTCATCCATGGGTTGGTTGGACTGAGCCTGGCCCAAAGGATATCCGTACCAAGTCGGATGGCAAGTTATACTGGTTCACTCAGCTTGACATGCATGACGGTGCACGCATGTTGGTAAATGAGTGGCACAAGTAATTAGTAGAAAGGCTTTGATGCCCTTTCTAGATCCATTTGATCACATCGCTCATGGTCTTGAGCAGATAATGGACGGGATGAATCATCACGCCTATGCGAGGGTGATGGGCTCGGTCTATTGAGCTGGTCGTGATAAGGTGGCTTCATTGGAGAAGAGGTTGGCGACACTGTTGCTGGTGTTTTCTCATGTTCTTTCTTAATTTGACATGTTGAAAGCACAAGGCGCAATCGGAGAAAACTGCAGGGGCTACTCGAAAGTCGTTGATTGCGGCCAAAGGTATGCGGGATAAATCTGGTGTTGAGCTTGATTATTTGAAAGCCAAGTTTGGAGGGGGTTCGTCTACGTGATGTGGAAAAAGAGTTTTCCACTTAGAAAACATCTTTTGATGAAACTTCTTGTGCTGAAGTGGAGCAATCTGTTGTGTGATACCACTGAGAGGTGGGTGGAACATATAACTGTTGCGCTTGATGATGTCAAGGCATATACTTCTAGTATGCTTTCCACCGCTGAGGGGCAGCTTGTCGTGGCAAAAAATGAACTCATTGTTGCCAAGGATAGGCTCCATATTGTCGAAGCTGAAGATTGGAAGTGAGTTGTTGACGGACGGATTGAACTTTTTGACTATATCGAGGGGCTCGGCAAGGATTTTTCCAGGTACCACCACTTGGTTGGTGAAGCTTTCAAGGACGACGATGTTGATGAATCTGCTCTAGTAGTTGAGGAACCATTGCTTCTTCTACCCTCGAGCGCCCCAAAGTCATTACTATCTCCCTCGCCTGAAGAGAGTCCTTCCCTTATTCCCGTGAGTGATGATCCTGCAGTTTCCTCTGTTTCTTCCCATACTTCTTTATCTCCTTCTCCGGATGTAACAGAGTAGTATTATCAATAAAAATGAACTTTTGTTGTTTCTTTTCCTTTCAGTTCGGTTGTAGTTGTCATGGATTTTGGTTTGAATTCTTTTGTAGCTTCTTTCGTGTTTTGGCTCGTCATTCATCTAATGGTGGGGGCGTTGTCCTTTCTGATTTGTTGCAAAGAGTTGCTTTTGCTTGTACTTCCTCGAATCATGTTGATTTGTTCCTCTAATTTTGTCTTTGTTGATTCGATGTGTTTGTCAACTCCAAGTTCTTGTGTTAAGTCAACTTGTTTGTTGAGCATTAACTTTGTTAACTCGACATCTTGGTCGATTCTAAGTTTCTGTGTTAAGTTGACTTGTTTGTTCAACTTTTACTTCGCTAACTCGACGTTCAGTCGACTCGAAGTTTTCGTGTTGAGTCGACTCTGGTGTCCAACTTTTACTTCGTTAACTTGGCATCCCGGTTGACTCAAAGTTCTTCCATTAACTCGACATCTCGGTCGACTCAAAGTTTTGTATTGAGTTGACTCGGATGTCCAACCTTTACTTCGTTAACTCGACATCTCGCTCGACTCGAAGTTTTTGTGTTAAGTTGACTCGGGTGTCCAACCTTTACTTCGTTAACTCGACATCTCGGTTGACTCGAAGTTTTGTGTTAAGTTGAGTCAGGTGTCTAACCTTTACTTAGTTAACTCGACATCTCGGTCTACTCGAAGTTTTTGTGTTAAATTGACTCGGGTGTCCAACCTTTACTTCGTTAACTCGACATCTCGGTCGACTCAAAGTTTTTGTGTTAATTTGACTCGGGTGTCCAACCTTTACTTCGTGGTTGAGTAGACCAAAAGTTTACATGTATCAGACTTTTGTCGTGATTTCTTGTTACTAGATACGTCGATTGCTTTATATATCTAATTCTTTGACGTATCTATTCTGTTGTCCTTGCAAAAAATGCGGGTTCTGAATACGTAATCTTATTGATATTTCCTTTTTGATGTTTTCACCAGCCTTAACTGTTAAAGCATTTAGGCTGGTCCGTAGTACGATTTGTTTTATTTTTTTTGCTCGATGTTGGTCTTCGTATTAGGGATTGAAGTTTTTGTTGCTTTGTTTTTCTTTGCTTGATGATGATCCTCGTATGTCGTATGTCGTATGTACTATATTGACTGGCAGACTCAATGTGCTTTTCTATTCGATGGCTGACAGTTTGGCTTGTTTGATCATGTTCACGTCATCACCAAACTGTTTGATCGTGTTTTCGTCAACAATAAATTGTCCGATCGTAATTATGTCAACACCAAACTGTCCAATCATGCTCACATCAGCACCGAATTGTCCAATCATGCTCACATCAGCACCAATATTTCTAATCATGCCAATGTTGGCTCCATGTTTTGTGTCAACCATCGAGGTTCGGTTGAGTTTGTTGCTGTCAGTTTGGTCATTAGTGATTCTGGTCGAGCTTGCATCCATCGGTAAGATCTTTTGAATATGCAAACCTCTCCATGTTTTGTGCATTCGTGAAATGGCTTGTCTGGTTTCGTTAATACTCTTGTTCTGATATAAATCAGCTCGAGTGGGAAATTTTCTTGACCGCTTCTTTTATTAGGTTGTGTTTTGCTTCCTCCGGCTATGCAGTGTAAGGCGTATATTAGCTCTCTGGGTTGTTCTTTCGATCCCGCAACATTATCTGCTTTCTCCTTCCATGTGAGCTGTTTATCTGGCATTCCGTTGAATTTGTCGAGTCGTCCTTTCTGAACCCAATGCTCGATTTCATCTTTTAGATTGTAGCAGTCTTCGGTATCATGCCCATGATCCTTATGGAAGGAACAATATTTGCTTTTGTTTTTTTCTTCCGGGTCTCCTCTCATCCTAAGCGGCCAATTGACGTTATCCCATTTCACTATGTGCTTCAGTATATTTGCTCGACTTATTTTTAGGGTTGTATATGGCTTGTATGTGTTCTTCATCACACTCGTTACTCGCTCTTGTCGAAGCCGCGCTGGTTGCAGCTTCTTGGATTCTTGTTGTTTCGAATCACTCCTTCCGCATTTCCGATGTTTCTTCGATTGGTTGCTACCCCTCGTTGCCCGTCATCCTGTCTTCTTTCTTCATTTCTTTCCCATTTTCTTAAAAGACTTTCTCTTTCTTGGTTATTTTCCTCCTGGCCACCTTCCTCTCTTCAAGGGAGATGTGTTTTGTGTTATTTTCAGCAGGACTGCCATGCCTTTTGGAGGCTCCACATTAAGAGCATCAAAGAAGGGGCCTTTTTTCAGTCTGGCAACAAAGGTTGCAGCGGATGTGTCATATTCATTGGTAAAACGAGTGACATATTTCCGTATTATCTCTTCGGGCTTCTGCCTGATATGCATGAGGTAGTGTGGTCATTTCCTCATCCGCTAGTTTTCGATGAATTTGGTGATAAAAGTGGTGGCTAAAGCTTGGAAGGAGTCTATTGACCTCGATGGTAGGTTGTTGAACCAATTCATTGCTGTGGATGTGAAGTTAGTCGGGAATGTCCTGCACAAGATCGACTCCGTTGTTTCCTTCAGGGCCATCATGAAATGTCTCAGGTGATTAGTTGGGTAGTGTCGTCATATACTTTGAGCTTTGGTAGAGTGAACTTTTTCGACATTATCGTTTTCATGAGGGCGTCAGAGAATGGCGACTTTGCTAACTCGTATAATATGTTGGGATCCATGACTCCTGTCCTAAACAGGATTTCAATAAGCATCCCATCACATAGTTGAGTCTTTCCTTGAGGGAGCTCGTTGCTTTCGAAGTTTCTCTGTTGGGGTTCTGCTGGGATTCCGTTACTTTTTTGAGTTTGGTTGGTGGAGCTTTGTTGTGAAAGTGCCTGAACATGATCAACTCGCTGAATGCGCTCTTGGGTGATTTTCTCCAGCATTTTTATCATGTAACTCATCTAGGCCATTAGCAGTTCTACCCGGAGTTTCGTGGCAGTGTCGCCAGATGTTTGGGTTGTATGGGCGGTTGCATGCTGTGGATCTGGATTCTCGAGCGCCATCAGTCTGATGATCCAGGCTGCCTCATGTTCATGAGTTGTTTGTGATGCATTGTTGCTAGTGGGAGAGTTGTCACGATCACCACTGGGTTGAGGATCTGTGGAGTGTCATTTGTTTTGAAGGCTTGTTGATCTTTTATTAGATTATGGTGAGCTTTGTCACTGTGGATCTTGTTTTTAGAAAGCAAACTCGTCATTTCCCACAGATGGTGCCAAGCTGATGCATCCAAAAATCGTTCTCGTGTCAGTTTGA
Source organism: Berberis vulgaris (assembly GCA_963556465.1). Classification (NCBI taxonomy): domain Eukaryota; kingdom Viridiplantae; phylum Streptophyta; class Magnoliopsida; order Ranunculales; family Berberidaceae; genus Berberis; species Berberis vulgaris. The sequence goes on from OY747128.1 coordinate 60,004,830, forward strand.
CATGCAAAATAAGTGTTAGATTGCCAAGGACTGCTTTTTGGTTGCTAAAGGCACTTCGATGCTAAGTCTGTAACTCTGTTGGAAAAAGGAAATAAATCTGGACAAAACTCGATTAAAGCTGCATACCTGTGTTGAATGTTCCCTTTACCTTTTATAATGGTTGCGGTTAATTCTCTGTGTGACTTAAGCATGTGAGGTGTAATGGAAGGAGATGTTTCTCATAACAGTTTCATCCTCAATGGAGATGCGTTCGTGGAGGCGTAAATCCCTCCACGACTCTTTTTTGGTGCAATGTTTTTCTTCCTTATGAGAGAACTCGTGTCGAGCTTGGATTTGGGTTATGATTCGTTCGAACCTAGATTCGGGCTCTGTTTATGTTTTCTCATTGACAGGCCTTGTCTTGGCCTTTGTAATTGGTTTTATTCCTCTTGAGCTCTATGAGCTGACCCAATAGATTAGACGCTATATCCTTGTTATGGATGTTTTCTGCCACGTGTACGACTGTGATGATCAGTCTATTTTGATGTATCATCAACTATAATATACAATTGTAGGATGGTATGAGCAAAATGAGAGATGAGCTTAATAGGATGATATGAGCAAAATGCAAGATGGCCTTAAAGGATGAGTTGATCGAAGAAGCACCTGAGGACATTCCATCTAATTCCATACAAGTCCTATTGGAGGGTGAGTTTGAAAAAATGGGTGGAAAACTAGGGAGGAAAGGAAAATTTATTTGTCGTGTAGTAGTTTTTCCACGTATGGAATCCTCTAGCTCAAACTTTCCCTCATCTCAGGCTTCTAGTCATCAATTAATGAGATTCAAAATCAAGTCAAGCTATTAACAACAGGTTTCCTTAGCATACAAAAAGAGAATCAGCTATTAAAGGAATAATTGAAGTCGAATAAGCAACTGAATGCACAATTGTAGGTATTTATACTTTATCATTTTCTTTTATCCGTAGTATTGGTATTACTTGAGTTGATAAAAAGTATTAAACCACAGTCCAAATTTTGCGTTATATTCAATTTGTCTAGTTCTTTTCCTGCATTAATAGGAGGGTCAAAACTTACAAAGAGATTCTCACTGAACAAAATAAAGATTAAAACTAATATATTAGTCCTCACCAGTTCACTAGCTAGGTTAGCATGATTTTTTTTTCTTGAATGGCACCTATGAATAAAAAAGATTTTTCTTGAAAGTCACCTACGAACCTCCACCATTATTTAGTCAAATTACACCAATCACATCCGAGAACAAATGCTAAAACCAAATATAGCACTGACTCGTGCGTTGGTACAACCTGAAGAAAATGTGTTGTTGCGAAGCAGAGCATGAAAAGACTTTGTTCTGCTGCAACGAAACAACAAAAGAGCAATTCTGCTGTAGCGAAACAAATCAACTCCCTGCCCTGTAATTACAGAAATAAACTTCCCTGTCACCATGGGCGGACCTACTAAGGGGCGAGGGGGGGCAGATGCCCCCCCTCAACTTTTAAAATATTTTTAGTATATATATTTTAGTCTTAAAAAATCGATTATATAATGTAGAATACAATATGATAATTGTTTATGAAAATATTCAAACATATCTTTGTTGGTGTAGTGGTTGGAGGTTTATCATTTTTAGTAAAGGACCCGAGTTCGATACTCTTCGAGTGCATTATTTATTTTATTTTCAATGCAATTTTATTAGTAATTGCAAACATTAAAAAATGTTTAGTTTAATAAAAATTTATTAACATTAAAGAAATGAATTATTTTTCACAAATGATATTAAACCCCTAACAAAAAAATATTTAAAATAATAACGATAGAATTCAATGAAAATATATACAATTAGCCAACTCGTATAAAATTTGAGCCTCATATAAACTATTTTTTCTTTGAAATTGTATTATGATCATATTAGATTCGCAAATTTCAAATTTTTTTTAGCTTCACCTAGAACTTATCCTAATTATTTTGTGATTCTCAATTCTAGACAACTAGACTTTATAGCCACTTTTTGGTCAGGTTTTAAGTTTTTTACATTTCTATCCCTTCTATAGATAATGTTTGTGGTTGTATTTTAAAGAGAATGGGTAAAGGTGTAAAAATGCTCTAGCCTGGCTAAAAAATGCCTTTAAAGTCTGGCTTCCTAGACAAACTCTTTTGTGATATTAGTTATATATTCTAGTTATTATGTTTGTTTGCTCTTTGCTAAGATTATCAATAGTGACCTTATTTTGACTTAAAATTGACTACACTTGAATCCAATTTGATATATACATTGTATTTTTTATAGTTGAATTTTTTTATTAGTTACTAGCTTCGGTAAAAAAAAAATGGTTTTACCATTAATAACTACTATTAACAACTAATAAGTATTTTCCATTTCGCCCCCCCTCGACTAAAATCCTGGGTCCACCCCTGCCTGTCACGAATGTTTTTGTTCATCTCATTGGACCCAAAAGAGAACCATTACATGTTGTCCCTCTTCACCAGCCAGAATAACCAAAAACACCCTGATTCAAAACCTGCAACAATACTCTGTACCATTTGCTGTTGCAGAGCAGTATCACATTCTAGTGTAAAAACAGAGCATTGCTCTGATGACACAGGAGAAAAAACATTGCACAGCCCATCAACATTACACATGCAGCTCCTACCACAACGCAAACCTGTACCATCTTTGCCACCAGACATCGCCATTGCCAACAATACACTACACCATTATTGGCAATTTGTAACCATAATTAGCATCATATTTTTAGTGATACTCATTGTATTATATTGTATCATGTATTTTCTGTTACTATTCAAAATTGTGACATTATTAAATTGTCATGTGATATGTACGTGTAAAACAAAGTGTTACTGATTCGGAGAAAAACTCTTAAAACACTCACGTTAGACTCCAAACTCTCGGTGTTTAGAGTTTTCATTTGATAAAAAACTCTTTCTTCTCTCATTTGATAAAAAACTTCAAAACTTCATTGGGAGAAAACTCTTTCTTCTCTCATTTGATAAAAAACTTCAAACTCTTAGTAGCATCTAGAGCATTCGAGCATCCAGAGTATTCGAGCATCCAGAGTATTCGATAAACTTCCTGTTGCAAAATCAATGTTTAATCGTTTGGTATCCAGAGTATTCGAGCATCCAGAGTGGAATCCGATTTGAAAACGCTCAGCAATGAAAGGTATTCTATTTTCGATGAAAGGCATCTCCAAAAACGCACAGTAGAACAATTTTTTCGATGAAAGGCATCTTCATCTTCACATTTGTCGCAGATTGAGTCACTCGTCTGCAATCAACTTCACATTTGAGCAATCGATGGCTCTCTAATCGATCTCAAAAACAATTTAGGGTTAACAAGGTGATTTCTAATCTCTATTCTTCTTCACATTTGTACAATCGATGGCTCTCTAATCTTCTCCATCTCTCTAATCGATCTCAGAAACAAGCGATCTCATAAATCGACTCTCAGAGTAATCGATTTCTAATCTACTCCAGCTCTCCAATCGATCTCGCACTTTATCTTCTCCAATTGTTCTCTCTTATTTGTGGAAACCCTAGCTTTTGCTAGAAGTTGAAGGTGAGTTTTCTTCTCATTTGATTGGCTGGACTCATCATTTGAAGGTGAGTTCCCATTGATAGAACAAGTCACTGATATGTTATGAAGTTTGCCTGTATATGCATTTCTGTTGGTTCTGAACTTCTATATATACCATCCCAAATTTATACTATATTTATGCTCTGAATTTGAAATGAACTTTAATATCCATGGTTAATTTGAAAGTTCATTTCAAATGCTCTGTTTTCCCCCATTTTGATGATATTGGATGCTAATGTTCTGTGTTTTCTTACATTTGAAGTGAAATGAAGTGTTTCTACTTCCTCCTACTACTATTTTGATCTCATTGTTGTATAGTTTGATGAAGTCTTTGAGAATAGATGAGGTTTACAAAGAAAATGAAATTCAGAAAACGATCCTAGAATACTTGTGTGTGTTTGGTTTTGATTGATCTTAGTCTAGTCTGCATTTGTGCTTTTATTTTACTTTGAATGGGTATTTTCTTTGAAAGTGATTTGTTATTGTTGTTTGTTTACTGGGAGGATGGAATGGAAGGGTGACTCGAGGTTAATTTAGAGATGAGTTTCTCATGGAAATATATCTTGCAATCTAGCTTTTATAACAATAAACAAATAGCTTGTGGCGGTCTTATGTAGAGGACATAAAATAGTTTTAATAGTTGTGGCATTAAACCATAATGATGAAATGGTTTGATAACCTGGTCTTCATTCTCTGTAAGACCCTGTTTTAGGCTGCTAGGAGTTCATGTTTTGTAATGTACATAGTGGGGCTTGGTATATAAATGTGTTTGTAGTGTTCATTTAATCATGTGTTTGTAGTGTTCTTAACTACATATGAAATGTAAGTGGGTCCTATGACGCAAAATAGAAATTGAATCCTTTAATCCCCTTCTTAATCAAGGATTTCAAAATCTATTTGAAATGTATTTGAGACATAGGATTTAATGCCTTATGGAAGAGTTCTCAGGGTTTATTGAGTTATGTAATAATTTCCTCTATTTGTGATGTTAATGTACTGGTTGGGGCAGCCTAATCCCCCTCCGAACCGGAGTGTTTCTCTAAATGATAAAATTACATCTTTTGCATTGACGTCAGAACTAAAATAAAATTACATCTTTTGCTCATCAATGCAGGTTCTGCGCCAAAAAACAACATCCATGAAGCAGGATTATATAGAAATGACAACTACTGTAAGCCAGTGTGAAATCACTCAAAGTCTCAATTTGCTTGCTGTATCTCTTCACTGCTGTAACATGATATGTAACTGCTAACTACGTCTGTTATGGATGTGATATTCCCATTATTTGTGATGAGCCTTTCGCCTTGTTTATTCCATCTTGCTGAAGTGCTTACTCTAGTTACTAAAGCTTTGTCGCATGGAACATGACTACATGTTGCGTATAATGTTAAAATGAGGTCCACTGTTTACAAACTTTTCAGTGTGTTACTATTAAAATTGCAAACTGCATATTACTTTTTTCCTCTTCCGACAGTTGGTATTTGAAGTGCTTTTGGGTTGTGATAGAACGGTTTTTGGATGAACATGTAACTGATGTGCATTTCATGTATACTGAATCAAACTGTCTCTGAATTGAAAGACTTTGTAAGGAAGCTCAATTCATTACCAAAAATCAGTGTAAGTCTATCCTCTGATGTATCCGTTAATTTGGTTCAAGTAGCCTCATGAATCTTATGCTGCACCTTCCGCTTAATTTGTCACAGAGGCACATAAATCTTGCTCAGCACTTGTCTACATTTACATCAAAGCCTTCATTCCTTGGACGACTTGACATGGAGCACCTGGTTGTAGAGGGGGAGAGTTATGACATGTGAGTTGAATCATACTTCTAGCTGCACTTTTGGTAACATAGTATTATGTAAGATGGATTTCTTGCCTTTATAAGAAATTCCTAATGGAATGAGTGCATCATTCTTTTCATTAAATAAGAAAGTTTTTTCATTGACGCAGATGCTTTGAGTACATTGAAGAAATGATCCATAAGCAGGAACCTATTGTCAATGTGTTAAGGCTGCTGATACTGTTCTCTGTCACAAATTCAGGATTGACCAAGAAACACTTCGATTATTTGAGGTAAGATTTGCTCAATTACAAAAATCTATGTACTGCCTTATGTTTTTTCCTCTAGTCATTTGACATAATTGCTCAAGATGTGGATTTATTTTTTATTTTATTCTTGTGGTTTTCTTTCCTATTTTCCTTTAATCATATTAAACTCTATTGATTTTTCCTTTTTGATATAGGTCAAAGAGTTATTTTGGGAAGTACTTAAAGTGTTTTTTCACAATGTCGAGAATTTGCAAGGGCTACTATATCCAGGTCAGTGTGTCTTTATTTGTTCTCACTATCCGTTATCCAATATCAAACCTGAAGATTCTTTGTTCTCTCTCATTTGATCATCCCGTTGCATAAAACTCTTCATCCATAAAACTTGTGCTAGTCAGCTAGTTTGTGTGTGCCTGATAAGCTAGGTTGATTACTTTTCCAGTTTTTGTCAAGGGCGAGTCAGTCACTCTATAGCTGCAGATCCTAATCACAGGGACTGGATTAAAAGCCAACCCTGGTTTATAAACTCAGACCCGAGGTTATCAACCACTAAACTTCAAATTTTATTTAGAGGATAAACTGAAAAATGGAGTGAACAGAGCATATCAGTCATGCTCATTTTATTGCACTCGGCAAATGCATTCAACATTTTTCTCATTCATAAACTTTTTCAAAACACACAACCACAACAGTAACCTGCTTGAGGACTCGCATACCCTGTTACCAGCTTTTCCTTCAGATAATTATTGGAAGCACAATTATCTGAAGATGAGCACCTAAATAATATGTCATCACTCATCTAACATAAGACACTACCTCATTAACAAGCTAGAGATGCGGAATACACCTTGTTAACTCATTTGAAGTCTTTAACACTGTAAGCAACCCCCTCTCACTCTTAAAAAATGATGGTTCTGCTGCCAAGTGACCTTGGTCTTAGATGATGGAGCTGGAGCAAGTTATTACCCAAGTGTACTCATGGGGTCACTCTAGTAGGATGGTCAGTTTTGACAATGATGGACGTGTTAACCTAGGTGGAAACTGTGAGACATGTGGGATTATTCCACACCTAAGTTGAAGTCTGTCATGCATCTTGGATATAAAGTGTATTACCCCAACGGGAAATTCTAATTGGCGAGGAAACGGGCGAGAGAGGACAAACTCTACCCCAACTTATGTGCAGACATAAATATGACTTTTGCATCAATTCCCCAAAGCCCCAATATTTGAGTATTAAAATTGAATACTGCTTCCCTGTATATCTCAATTACAAGCATGCCAAAGGGAAATCTTCCTGCTTTCATCAAACGAAACCAGAGACTCGTACCAAAAACAGGCCAAGTAGAAAAAACATTTACCCCATATGACGAGAATAAGTAACCTAGTCCAATAGATAACCCAAAAACATTGCCCTACCTTCCCTTCATCTGGAAAGGAGAGGCCACAATAACTCATCCCAAATACCCAGAATGAAACCCCACACAGGCTAAATGACACATCACATCCAGGACAACCACAATGATTTTAATCTGGAAAATGCTTTGGACGTAGTCCTACCTGATGTTGTTTGTCTCTTCAGTCATTATTTTCCAGATATAGTTAATACAATTACTTTATCCAAATGGGACTACCGGAAAAATTAGGTTCAAATTGTATTTATACTCTTGAAAACGCTTTGGACATAATCTTACTTGATGTCACAAGAACACTATTTGTTCATTCTATCACTGTTTCCCAAATACAGTGAATGCATTTGGTTGATCCAAACACACTTACATGACCAGATTTTCCTAGAAATAAACTAATTCCTGTGAAATTTTCGAATTTCAAAATTGGATGCTTAGTAAATTTAAGAAATGTATGACAAAACCAGATGATTAACCACCTGTCCAAGGAAAACGCTCTTCAGATTAAGTCATTGATTTCAAGAAGGATGATTATTGTTGGTTTGCAATGTTATCCTTTTAACAAAATCTGCATTAATAATTGAAAAGGAAACAGAAGCACAATGTGCAGTCACTACAGAAATAGACAACATAGGATACAGTATGCAATGGAGTTCAGATTAAGTCATTGATTTCAAGAAGGATGATCTTAGTCTAGTCTGCATTTGTGCACTCTATTTCATATTTAGCATTTTGATTGAGCTTTATTTTACTTTATTTGCAGGGAATAATGCACAAGGACCTAGGAATTCAGAGTATGCAATGGAGAATGTTCAATATGAGTCTATCAGAGCATTTCACTAACACTGCATGAACATCTTTGGATTGTCTGGATGTTGGTGACCAGACCTGATTGTACTTTTGATTTTGTTATTGCAATGACTATCTTACTGTTTTCATATGAGCAGTTACGTTGAAAGAACCTGTAAATTTTGTTGATGTTGGTCTTGTTATTGTAATGACTAAGTTGATTCTAAGATTTTGCAAGAATCATGTAGTGACGGTATTTTCAATAGTATAATTTATTATGTGATGCTAATTTGTACAATTGCTTCATCTAACAAAAATCAGCATCATGCACTATGTGATTCTCTTTACAATTAGTATCATCTTTGTTGAGATGCAAATTTGTAAAGTTGAATCATTTAGTAAAAATTAGTATCATTAGCCAAATGATACTAATTTTAAGTATGTGATTCTGTTTTACAATTAGTATCATCTTTGTTGAGATGCAAATTTGTAAAGTTGAATCATTTAATAAAAAATAGTATCATTAGCCAAATGATACTAATTTTAAGTAGTATCACTTTCAACATGATTCTAAATTTAGGATCACCAAGAATAGTATCATTTGATAGGTGATTCTAATATTTTCAGCTACACTTCAAAACAGTTACAAAAACACTGTTTTGGTGTAGTGATACTTTATGCATTTCATTTAACGAAATGGAACACAACCCTTTGCGTACATTTTCTCTCTCTGATAACGCCCCATGCATTAGTGCATAGAATCATTTTCGTGTTCATGTAAAACCATACCAGTATGCAAAACAGAACCTTTGCACAAATTCACTCACCAATGAAAATTGTGCCTTGGCATAAAGATAATGCTTCTTGTGTGGTTTTACATTTTCTCTTTGTTTGATCACTTTCATCAGAAGTGAATCAAACCAACAAAACAGAACTCTCTTATCCTCCATGTCATTGGTTCCAAGAAATATTGTATATCTCTAGTATTAATGTTAGAAATTTGGGATGTATTATGTGAGCCCTGGAGTTTAAAATCCATGGAAATGTAGGTTACCTTGCCAACTACCAGACTGCTAATGTTCTTAAGTCAAATGAAAATGAATCTGCATTGATGTGATACAGGCTGTATCATAAGTTCAAAAAGTGCAGCTCTACTACCTCGGAATCTGCAGGGTGTCTATAATATCATGTCACAAAAGTTTCCCCAACTTATCCATCCTTTGGAAAGTGTTTGAAGAAGCTTAGGCACTAGAATATGCTTCATTAGCATTTTCACCATCATTTAGCTTTAATATAAAATCCCCCCTTGAGCAGAAATGAACAGTTGAATGGCGGGGTTTACATTTTGTTTCCGTTATTAGCAAAATAACATTTGTAGTTTCCTTTTACATCTTTACCTTATTCTTAGAAAAATAAATTTATTGACACTTATTACTTTCTAATGCGAAATGCAAGCTTTTTTGGCAACTACATTACAAGATTGTACCAACAGTAGTTCCTCCCACCACGATCTAAGCAGTTCTAATGGTAGTGGCGTACATCCAAAAAGTCCTTATTTTGATGAGCTTGGTGACCATGATGGTGATGATGATGAATGATTCAAGGAGGTTGTGGATATGAATAGATGTTGAAGAGTCAAGGAGCTTAGTTTTACTACATTAGACTTCGTTTTTGTTTGGATGTCAACATGACGCCACTTGATATCATTATAAGACTTTCGTAGACTTGTTTGAGGATGACACACACACATATATATGTTTTTTTTTACCCTTCACCTTCCGCACCCCTTGCCGCCACCCGAGTTTGAACCCGTGACGTGTGATAGCATCTGCCACACCTTTACCAACTCAGCCGGTACACCTTTGGCCACATATATGTACATATACATGTGTGTGTGTGTGATGATACACCAAAACGATCCCAGCTCTACGTTGTACACGTGTTATGATGATTTTGAGAAAAGAGAGGCCCCAACGTCAGCCCAACACTAATCCGGTCTAAGCGGTTCTAAACCCGCCCAATGCAGTCTGCCAAATGGACCTGAATTCTTACAGCCTGCTAGGCCCACGTGTTTCACAGCTATCATCAATACTTGTAAGCCCTGCTAAAGGCAAGTATCTTGAGGATCAGCTTCGGATGGGCAACTACATCAGCTATTCACTTCGAACTAGGAAGCGGATTCCAGAGTATGTCACATAAGGAAACTTTTACCTATAGAACACTCTCGGAATGGAAACTATCTCCCGTGTATCTAGGAGCACATGGCTAACAAAGAAACTTCCCTTCATAGCACGACTCCTAATTACAGAGGGATCTCCATGCAGATCTTCTTCCCTAAACTACGCCATCGATGGCCTGGTCGAACCAGGACTCTTGCACTATAAATAAGACATGAGGTTGGTAAGCTAAGGTACGCTACAAATTCCTTGTTTCCAGCATTACACATTCCTCAAATGCCTGTCTGACTTTAGCATCGGAGTGTCATCGATTACCAAAATGGTGGTCTGTGGCTCACGTGCGTTCCTTGTGCAGGTCAACAGGTTTACAGGTCAAGGTCAAAGCAAGGAACGAAAAATGACTAAATCAGTTTGACGTCGTCCGTGGGGACGACAAAGTTCCTATGCTTTTACTAGCATTATCTCTCCTCGGGCTATGAAGAGATGGTGACCACCTGATCATGCAACAATGGAGAACAAGGGGACACGTCAAATGCCCAACTGACGTTATACCACCGCTCTCAGCGATGCTGGTGGCACACAGGCCACAGACTCACGCCCCCGCACCAGCCACGACGATGGACCCCAGGATAGATTTGTTGTTGCCTCAGATACAACAAATCTCCAAAGTCGTGAAGGCTTTCATACAACAAAACCCTCCATCCACCAATGGAGATCAGGAACAACGTAGGCCTCCATCTCCGAAAGACAACAGAAAACAATCACAAGAGAGTCAAGCCTCTGCTAATTCCCGTTGGACCAGAGGAAGTTGCACAGCTAACGCGGAACCAACTCTCCGGGCAGAGAGACTCGGCCCACATAACCCCTTCCGCAATGGGGCACACAACCCATACGTGATGTACGATCTCTCTGTTTCGTCGCTCGTGGACCGTATTATGAACGAAACCCTTCCAAAGAGGTTTACGCCTCCGAAACTCGACTTCTACGACAGGACCACCGACCCATTCGACCACCTACACCATTACTATAACGTAATGGCACTCAAAGAAGGATCTGAGTTGGTCATGTGCAGAACCTTCCCCACCAGCCTGAAAAAATCAGCACGAACATGGTTTCACAGCCTCCCGCTGAAGTCGATCGATTCATTCAAGGCACTGGCTAAGGAGTTCCTGACATGTTTTATAGGAAGTCATTGCCTCAGGAAAGGCCCACACTACATACTCTCTCTCAAATAAAGATCTAATGAAACACTCAAAGAGTATGTCACACGCTACAATGACGAGTTGACACTAATCGATGGCTGCAGCGACGACACAGCCGTGACGGCTTTTACCGCGGGCCTGAAGGAAGGAAAGCTTTATGAAAGTCTCACCCTGGAACCCCTTTTGGATATGACGGAGCTCCTCAAAAGCGCTCAGAGGTACATCACCTTAGAGCAGTTGAAAACTGTGAAAAGGAAAACAGAAGGAGATAAGAGACCCTCTGCTCCTAAAGACATGAAGGAGGGAAGAAGGCGTGAAGATGAAGAAAGAGGCAAGCGAAAGCGCAATGACAATAGGTCAGACCCTGGTAGAGCCAGGCCAGAGAAAACATCCAACTACATTGGATTTTGAGCCGTGACCCCCCTCAATTCTAGCCTGTCGGACATCTTGAATTCCATAAAAAACTAGAAATATCTGAAGTGGCCCCCAAAGCAGCGGGGAGACCCTCCAAGCATGACAACAACAAGTACTGCTCGTACCACAAGGAGGGTGGCCATGATACCAACAACTGCAAAAGTCTAAGGTATGAGATTGAATATTGGATCTACAAGGGCAAGCTACAAGAATTTATAAGCACTGAGAAGCAACAAAAACGGTCCAGGGACTGAGGAGAGTGAGTCAAGAAAATAAATAAGGAGACCCTGGGCATAATCTATGTCCTTCATGGAGTCGGACTGGATGAAGACCGGTCGAACGGGTCCCGTAAGCGAACTCTACTGGATATGCGAGCACAACACGCTGATGAGGATAGACGTGTTTGCTACTCGAGGGTGCAAAATCCAATTCCCACCTTAACCTTTACGGACAAATACCTTGAAGGAGTCCGAGCACACCACAATGACACCTTAGTCATCTCGGTCCCCATTGCGAAATGGGAAGGAAAAAGAGTTCTAGTAGACACAGGGAGCTCACTCAACGTCTCATTCTACAATGTGTTCTGTAGTATGGACCTCAAGGAGGAAAACCTGACTTCCTCGGACTACCTGCTAATCGGATTCAACGGAAAAAAATGCTTCCCGATCGGGAAGATAAGGTTAGCAGTAGTGGGAGAAGAGCCACAACTCAGAAAGGTTTTGTTTCTAGACTTCATGGTAGTAGATGTGCCGTCTAGCTACAACCTTATCTTGGGAAGACCATGGCTCCACCAAATGGAGGCAGTAGTCTCCACCCTTCACCAGTGTGTCAAGTACATTGCTAACCACTCTGAAGGAACGATACGTAGAAACCAACCTATGGTACGAGGCTGTCATTATGCCTCATTAAAGCAAATAGAATGTTCCCAAATCCAACTGGATCCTACAGCACAACCTGAAACGGAGTCAGATCCTGTGACTGTGGACGCACAACTCCATTCGCACAAGATCCCAATAGTGATGGCTAGTTTCAGAAACGGGGAACAACCAAGCAGCACAAAAACGATATGCTCCTCAACCCAACATAACGGAAAAGTCAATCCAGAAGGGAGTACAACCCCTGACATTCCTTTGGCATGGAGTTTAACTCCCACTCGAAGTTTACTCTTCAGTAGCCTCACTGACATCAGCGACGCTCAACAATCCACTGGAAGTGTCAACGATCCAACAAGGGCCATGCGAATTGATGCAGGAGGATCTGAGTCAGATGATTTTGAGTTGTCAAATAACACGTTGTTGGCACTGAGATACCTTGAGTTGGCAGATCAGCGCAAAGATGGCAGGAAATCGTGATCTTTTCCTAATTGAGACAATTTTGGGTGCGTTTCGGTATTTTGGCCATAACTTTGGCTACAAGTATCATAATCGCACATATGACCCCAATTCGAAAAGCTCTTTTCGGTGTGCACGTTGTTTCTATCAAGCTATGCTCGGTGCACATCTTTTCAAGGCCAAAATATATTGTTTCCCCTTCCGAATCTACAATTTTAGTAATTTTTTTTCCTTTTATGGTAATATTTCATTCATCGTCAGGAAGTGATTTTGAACCCGATTTAGCCCAGATTTTTGGCAGATTATTTTTTTTATTACGTATTTTTTTAGCATGATTATTGGGATTTTTCTATTTTTGGTAAAATTCTAATAATAACGAAATTTAGCTATAAAGCTCGGCTTGTGGGTTGATTTTAGACATACTTTTGATTTGAATAATTTTAATTGAACATCAGAGGTGTTTCTCTGTTGTTTGGGCGAATCCCTCGTGTTCTTTTCCCTCTGAGTTAACTGTTGAACTACCCTGCAGAATAATCACTATTCTGTCCGGTGTCACGAATTCACTTCAAGGCCAAGTCGGCTTCTCTCCGCCAACAGTTAGTCTATTTCAGTTGTTAATTTTCCTTTCCATAGTCAAGGTAGAGTTTTAGTTCTTAGAAACTTATGTGGTTTGCAATCATTTGAGAAATAAAGAAAGAATTACACAAACACACTCTATTGATTACTGGAAAAATGTAACAACGGGCGCCCTGAGGTGGATACAAAAGACTACATACTCCAAGCATTTGAATCTGATACGATACAAAGACTCACTTAAACATTCCAACGACAAAGAGAGTAAAGGAACTCCCGGTAAACTTCACCTGACTCCTTCCCAAGATTAAGGACAAAGGTCAAGAAGGGGCTGAGAGTACGAAACAACAACTCGACAAAGACAACACAGACCTTGCAACGAGTTGCAGACTTCCTCAAACAGCTTCCGGTCTAACCGAGGAGGCAGATAAGGAAGGCCGCGAGCGACGAAGCGGTCAAGGTTTCATAGTGCTGCCAAGCGAGGACACTTTTTCCAAGCGCGATACTCGGGGTGACTGAGATATACCACCTCCGAAAGCATCACGCATCTACCAACAATTCGATCAACCCTAAGCTAGCATCAGGAACCGCATACATGCGGGCATAACAACATAAGGTAACTCCGAAGCGCAAGCGAATAAATGACAGACTCATCCCTTGGGAATGAGTATATTCTTCTCCGCAGTATGAAAAAAAATCACGGAATCTCAACGAAACAACTACGTGATCACCTAGAACAGGTGACCACGCATAACAACAATTCTCGTCGTGCCCGATCGGTGCAAATGTCAAAACATTCGAAGACTCTAATGATGGAGATCTCTCTTCAGCCTTTGGAAAACCCAAAGCATCATCTTCAAATGAGAACATTACAGGAGATACGCTCTGCAGAAGATGGTGCCTACAACTATGGAGAAACACCATTATATAGACATAATGGTTCACCAAACGGGCGCCTCAGCATTAACTGTCAGCATTGAATAATGTATGGAAAATGAGGAGACGATGGTTCCCAAAGATACTGCGCATGCCTATGTTCGTCCAATCCACGGGGTTGCATCCAACCCCATTAATTGAGGGGGAGTAACCGATACTCAATCGTTTCACAATCCATGCCATACACGTGCTACCATGCGATCTACACGGTACACATAGCATCTTGCGTACAGAGAACCCCGCTTACACCTGCATACCGCCAGATGATCCAAGGTACTTCTTCATAACTCATTTGCATAACGCACCCCACTTGCGAACACAGGCTCGCACACCCGCTGTTGGTGGGGCCCCTACTTGGCCAGGTAAGCTTAGTCAACTTTGGCTGACGACGACGACTTCTAGTTCACCCCGACACCTAGTCTGCCTAGTGTGGATGTCGATGTCTTGGGAAGTGGGAGTCCAATCAGCGCTATCACGCCTGATGACAATGACTTAGCAGGGACTGTTGCCCACTTCACAGACAACGGCCGGCGAACCCGATCAGGTAAGCCTAGCTGGTGACGACTGGCAATGACAACTTCTTATCAAAGCCCAGACTTGTAGCCCCCACTTCGTGGGTGTAGATGGTCTGGAAGGTGGGAGCCTAGTTAGTCCAAAACTGATTTTGACTGCTTGCCACAGGACCACTACTCTTCTACAGACCATGGTCGCCAAATTATCAACCCTAAACTTGTAGCCCCCATTGCGCGGGCGTAGATAGTTTAGAAAGTGGGAGCCTAGTCAATCCCGAGCTGATTCCGACGGCTTGCCATGGAACCACCACTCTTCTACAGACCATGGTCGCCGAAAACTCTCAAATTTGTAGCTCGATGTGCACAGGTGTACATGATTTGGAAGGTGGGAGACTAGTCAGTCCCGAACTGATTTCGACGGCTTGCCACGGGACCACAAATCTTCAACCTGGTCACTGAATGCCCTCATCTCAAACTTGTAGCCTACTACGTACGGGTGTAGATGTTTGTAAGGTGGGAGGCTAGTAAGTCCCGAACTGATGTCGACGCCTCGCCACGAGATCATCGCTCTTCAACAGACCATGATGGCTGAATCGTCACTCCCCAAACCTTTAGTCCACCATTCTCGGACATAGATGGTACAGAAGGTGGGAGCCCTAGACTGTTTGCCACGTGACTCAAAGATAAATCACAACTTAAACAACGTCTTTACGCTCACAGCTCAAACAATGTCTTCAAACTCACAGCTTAAACAACGTGTTCACGCTCACAGCTCAAACAACGTCTTCACACTCACAGCTCAAACAATATCTTCACGCTCACAGCTAAAACAACGTCTTCACGCTGACAGGTCAAACAACGTCTTCATGCTCATAGCTCAAACAACATCTTCATGCTCACACGGGTTGGCATTCTATTACCAGCTAAGGACGTTCATGCCGACCCACAAATCGTCCCACCAACGCACGAGTGAGTGCTACGTGGAATGCCGGCCCGAGTTTATGAAACCTGACTTGAAACAAGCATTCCAATTACAACGCTTGTGCTCGACTACCACAGTTCACTCATGCTAGTAACCGCGATCGACAGTCGGATAGACAAAATAAGCCCCCAACAGTTTACCTTGAGAATTGGCCACAGCTGGGCAGCGCAGTCCACTCCTCAACCATTTGCGAAACGTCCACTATTGGACATGACTACGCAACAGTGACTCTGAGTCACTCCCAACGCAAATGATCAAACTCTCAATAGCAGACAGACCACTTGACTTCCTATTGATCAAACCAGCCTATGCCAAAGTAAAACGAAAAACCCACAATAGGGATAGCGAGTACAAAACGGATATAGAGCATATTCAACGTAAACTTGTTCTCATTAAACAGTTGAAACAAAAAAGGTGCAAATGTACAAAGTTCACTCCTTATCAGAAGGGGGTACAGAAACAGAAGAGCTAAGCTTGACAGAGGAGGAAATAGGAGTCGCACCCTTATGCATCGCAGTCTGAGCATTCTGGTCTGGATCACACTCTTCGTCTGACGACGCAAAGGCCACTGACAAGTCTACATACAACTTCTTCTTATAGTGATCAAGGTTCCATTCTAGATGCTTCTCCATCATCAGCGCCATCAGCTCCAATCTACCATGTACAACCCAGCGAAATTCGCACTTGCCTTGTTCCTGGAAGAGCTATTCCTCGCGCGCCTTCCCGTCAGCAAGTTCACGCTCCAACAACTCCAACTTTCCTGTCAGCGCAACAACCTGAGATTGCTCCATAGTCAAACTGCTCTTCACAACACTAAGCTCATGTTTCTCCAATTCGAGCTGGTACTTGGCGTTCCTCGCATCCCGAGCATTGAACTCCACATCGGACTCCAATTGTTGTTTCTGAACAGCCCAATCAGCCCCTTCAAGGCATTCTCCTCTACAAGGGACCTCAGTTTAGAACGTGCCTCAGTCGCAACATCCTGCGCAACCTTCAGATCACGGTGGGCCAGATCCAACTCCTACTGAAATTTGTCTTTCACGGTCCTTGCCTCTGCTAGGTTAGACTCAAGGGCGTCCAGACGAACCCTCTGAGCCTCAACATCAATAGACGAACATTCCAACCACCTCTCCTCGGCTTGCTTCCTCAGCAGCTCAATCTCATAAAACGCGTCAGAATACAACGTCTGCATGTGTGAAAAGACAAGCTTTATGGTGTACACCCTCCCATGGGCCGCCTCGACTTCCGTCCCAGCAACGACCACCTGGCTCAAGTGAGACATTCCCAGCATAAGTTTTTTTAAACCCTTATCCATACGCCCTTCTAGCATATCCTCCTCGGGTTTTGGAACGTGATCCATCAGCCAGCTATGACGCCTACTTATATGCTTCTTCGAAGCATAGTCCACATCAACCTCCCGGTGCCAAACCTAAGTGCTCATCTTTAATAAGTCTGGTGCAAACAGACTTATCCACGCATCCGTATGATGCTCTCCAAGATGAGGGATCACGCCAGCACCACCTTTTGTAGTCACCACTCACTACTAAAAAAATCCCCTTTTGCGACGAATCGTAGCGCGACGAGGGAAGTTTTGTCGCTCAAAATTATCATGGCGCGACGACATATTTAATATTGTCACGCAAGTACAAAAAATTGGTAACTACTTAACGCGACGAGCGGTTTCGTCGCGTCATAACCTCTGTCGTGACGCAGTTAAAGCCTTCGTCGCATACCTAATATGCGACAACGTGTCGTCGCTTAAAACCAAATATTTTGTCACCCTAAAATACCTAGGGCTATGTGTCAACCACTTTAAACGACCAACTTTAATATCCTCTGGCGACACACTATTTCGTCGCCTAAATATAGCTTACGCGACGCACCAGAAGCCTTTGTCGCCTAAAATGTAAGCGACAAAGTATTGTCGCTTAAACCCAAATACTTTGTCGCCCTAACATACCTATTGCTATGTGTCGGCCACTTTGAACAACTTCCTAGGGCGACAAACTTTGTCATCGCCTAAAGATATCTTACGCGACAAAGCGGAAAGCTTCGTCGCCTAAAGTATTCACAACAAAGATACATCCTAGGGCGACGAATGTCATCATCGCCTACAGATAGTTAACGCGATGAATAGGAACCCTTCGTCGCATCAAGTATTCACAACAAAGATTTGTTGCTTAAAGAGAGTCGGTTCATCGCCTAACACATCCTAGGGCGACAAACTTTGTCGTCGCCTGAAGATATCTTATGCGACGAATTGGAAAGCTTCGTCGCCTAAAGTCTTACATCCTAGGGTGACAAACGTCGTCGTCGCCTAAAGATAGCATACGCGACGAATAGGAACCCTTCGTCGCATCAAGTATTCACAACAAAGATTCGTCGCTTAAAGAGAGCTGGTTCATCGCCTAAAACATCCTAGGGCGACAAACTTTGTCGTCGCCTGAAGATATCTTACGCGACGAATTGGAAAGCTTCGTCGCCTAAAGTCTTACATCCTAGGGCAACAAATGTCGTCGTCGCCTAAAGATAGCGTACGAGACGAATAGGAACCCTTCGTCGCATCAAGTACTCACAACAAAGATTCGTCGCTTAAAGAGAGCCGGTTCATCGCCTAAAACATCCTAGGGCGACAAACTTTGTTGTCGCCTGAAGATAACTGTAGCGACGAATTGGAAAGCTTCGTCGCATAAAGTCTTCCCAACAAAGATTCGTCGCTTAAAGCGAGCAGGTTCGTCGCACAAGCTCTAACCTATTCATCTTCTCCACGAATTAGAATAATCATGTCCGCGTTTTTCACTATTTTCTCCTCTCATTTTATTCTTTTTCTCTGCTCGATTGATTTCTCTCACTATATACTCCAAGCTTCCAGGACTTAATTAGGCTTCGTCTTCTCTTTGTGTCGCCGGCGCCGGCCACACCTCCAATCTTCTCTCTCTTTCACTTGGAAAACGGTGAGGCTGCTCTCAAGGCTTCTTTCGGAGCCTTTTTCTTTGTCACCGGCAGCCGACGCCTTAGTGTGAGATGGCTCAGTAGGATTTAGAGGAAGATGAGGAAGCAAGTTGCAACAGACCCTCCAACACCTTGAGATATGGCATGGAGCAAAACGGGGAACAATGCGGACTGTGAGAAACTTGGCTTGTGCCACCACGACCACTATTGGTCTGCCCACCAATGGGACGATCGGCTTCCAAAACCTCAAGTGGATCCTCATTGCAACTAGCAGAAGCCGCCATTGCAACTAGCATCATTTGCTCGCTCAGAGCTTCCGCCTGCGCGACACTAAGATTCGTTATATCTTCAACACAAACTAACCGCAAGTAGTCCTTCTCCCAGCCAGATACATCGGCCCCCGCCCTATTAGGCCAATCAGACTCACGCTCTTCACTTACTGGAGCAGAATATTTTGAAGACGACCCAGTCCTAACGCGAGACTTCTTCAAACTCACAAAAGAGGCAAGCATCTCAGACGGCTACTCCATGTTAGACAAGTCAGAAGCCTTGGCTCCTGCGACTTTCCTTTTCCTAGAAGGGCCCCCACCTTTTGACTTAACTCATGACGATCGGTAAATAATGGGAGCCACATGCCAATTGTCCCATAACTTACTGCGAATAAAGTTGGAAACACATATGACATCCACCACATTCTGCGTGGGCAATCCGCAGAACGTCTCTATAGTGTTTCACTCCTGTGGGGTAAGAGGAGTAGTGGGAAACCGTCTTGGGAAGAAGCGCGAGCAACGATTAGCATACAATCAAGTGAAACTAAGTCGGAATAGAGAATTGTACTTACGAAGTGGCTTGAACTCTCGTTCGAGCGGGCGACCCTTGAATTGGAAGTACTTTGAATCCGCAGGAGCCAATAAGCAATACTTTTGCCTGAACTTGAAGTCATCTAGCATATTCACAAAGCAAGCCGGCAACGACATTTTACAGACAGCGTTGTTTTTCAATCGAGAAGAAGTCAACAACTGGATCACTTGCAGAGTCACACGGACACCAACTTCCTTCGCCCTAATCAAAATGAAAAGAATGATATTGTACACATTAGGCCCCAACTGGGTCGGGGGAATTCCAAGGAAGTCCAAGAAGTTCCAAATCACATCCAAAACGGGAAAACGAACTTCGATTTGGAGCATCCCGCGATGCAAACAGATGAACCCCGCTAGTGGCAACATTGGCGTCTTCTCATCCTTCAGAGCATATAATGGCAGGTCCTCAGGAATCTTGAACTTTGTACGGATTTCAGCAAGGCCCGATTCAGAAAGCAACTTGTCTTCGAAAATCTCAAGGCCATTGGCAAGAGTTGCGTCATCAAGAAGATTTTGGTAAGCCATGAAGAAGATGAAATTTTTTTCTAATCAGAAGATGATTACAACAATATCTCTAAAAACAAGAAAATGGAAGAGTTAGTCTCCACACAAAGGATGACCTAAATAGGGATAGGATTCCCGCCTCTTCTCAACCGAACCGACACACGTTCAATTAATAAAGCGCGCGGCTCAAGCAACGATTCAGACTCAATCATCATGAGCGGCGTATCATTTCAAGAAATGACTTAGCGAACCGATGTGATAGCTCACAAACTCAGAGGGAGTAGTTGATGATATACCAAAATGGTCCCAGCTCTATGCCGTACACGTGTCATGATGATCTCGAGAAAAGATAGGCCCCAACGTCAGCCCAACACCGATCCGACCCAAGCAGTTCTAAACCTGCCTAATGCAGTCCACCAAACGGACCCGAATTCTTACAGCTTGCTAAGCCCACGTGTCTCACAACTATCCTCAATACCCGTAAGCCCTGCTAAAGGCAAGTATCTCGAGGATTAGCTTCGGATGGCAACTACAACAGCTATTCATTTCCAACTAGGAAGCAGATTCCATAGTATATGTCACATAAGGAGACTTCTACCTATAGACCACTCTCGAAATGGGAACTATCTCCCGCATATCTAGGAGCACATGGCTAACATGGAAACTTCCCTCCATAGCACGACTCCTAATTAAATAAGGATCTCCATGCAGATCTTCTTCCCTAAACTACGCCATCGATGGCCCGGTTGAACCAGGACTCATGCACTATAAATAAGACATGAGGTTGGTAAGAGAATGTACGCTACAAATTCCCTGTTTACAACATTATATCTTCCACAGATCCATGTCTGACTTTAGCATACATATATGTATTTACATATATATTATGTTCGGTTATGTAACTTCGTATATGCAATGAAAGAATGCAATATTTTGTGATGAATGAAAATCTTACTATTTTGATTTTAGATTGTGCATTACACAAAAAATTTATGTGGTCCAATTTAAGAATATGTGCTAGTAGACAACTACAATAAATGGGTACAGAATGAGTCGTCACAAATATAATGAAAGTGTGAGGAAAAATTCGGCACAGGTAGATATTTTTAATGTATGAACCGTAAAAAATTGTTCCTCGCATATAAGTTACATAAGTGAGAGGAAAGATTCATCACAGAAAGTTCACAGGTAGTTATTTTTAATGTATGAAATCACCATCGTGACAAACTGCGATTAATCACAAAAAGTCACTGTATGTGACTTCTGTCTTTCATCACATATACAATTGTAGAGTGATGAAATATTCATCACCCATGTTGCAATTGTATAACCGTGTTAAGTTTATGTGAGGAACCACTTGCCATGTAAGCTAACTATCTGTGATGGATAAGGAATTAGTCACATAATATTTTCCTTAACTCGCCTTATGTGACGAACATTGTGACGACTGAAACTCCTCACCGTTGATAAAAATGACGAATATACATGTTTCAGTGAGGATAAATGTTCTTCACCAAAGCCCAATTTTTTTTGTAGTGCCCCAAAAGGAGAAAATTCGTTTACTTTCGCTGAATTTAGACCAATTAGCCTGTGTAATGTGATCTATAAGATTATTAACAAAATTCTTTGTACCAAGTTTGCAATAATACTTCCGGATATTATTTCACATAAACAGAGGGGGCTTTTGTTAAAGGGAGATTAGTTTTAGATAATATTGGTTTGGGTCAAGATGTGATGAGATCACTTGGGAAGAAGATTCATAGGGAAATGTGATTTTTAAGTTGGATATGGAGAAAGCGTATGACAGATTGGAATGGAACTTCTTATTGACATTGTGCAAAGGTTTGGATTTGATAACAGGTTCTGCTTAGCAATTTCTAATTGTATTACAAAATGCATCTTTTCGGTATTGATGCAAGGAAGGTATGAAGGGCAGTTCTCGATTTCTAGAGGCTTAGGCAAGGAAATCCTTTGTCACCGTTGTTATTTGTGATTGTTGCAGAAGTTTTAAGCAGGGGGCTGGTAAGAGCTTTTAATGCGGAGGAAATTAGTTATTTCTATACCCTTGGGGCATGTCCGCCTCTGACACATCTATTGTACGCGGATGATATATTAATTTTCGTAAATGGAAAAAAGAAGTCAATTGAGGATTGTATGAATTTTCTTGATAGATATTATGTTGCATCAAGTAAGAAGGTTAATGTAAATAAAAGCTCTTTTATGACGGATGAGAACACGGATTTGGGAAAAGTCATCCGAATAAAGCAATGGACGGGATTTCAGTATAAATTCTTACCAATTAAATACCTGGGAATGCCAATCTCTCTGGGACATTGTAAGATAAGTTACTTTGGGGAATTGGTGAGGAAGATGCAAAACGAAATTCAGGGATGGAAGGCGAGGATACTTTCTCTTGGGGGTAGACTTATTTTGGTCATACATGTCTTGCAGCTACACATGTGCTAGTTAAGGTGATTGAGTCCATGCAAAAAATAATCTCAAATTTATTTTGGAGCAACCATGAGGGCAAACATAAGAGACATTGGGTGGCTTGGATAAAATTAAGTATGTCGATTGATGAGGGTGGCTTAGGGGTTTGTGAATGTGATGATGTGATTAAGGCTTTTTGAATGAAATCACTGTGGAACCAAGCGTACAAATTCTCTTTGGGCGGTGTTCTTGAGAATGAAGTATTTTCAAAAGGATATGCCTTTAAGCCAGCAAGTTCCTAAAACAGTCTCCATTCATGAAAGCTCTTTTCGATATTCGGGGGAGATTTTCTGATTTTATTACATGGAAGATTGGTAAAGGAAATGTTGATTTCTTTGAAGAGCAATGGTCCATGGCTTACAAATTTGAATGTATTGGATGGGTCGCATACTGTAACGTATGGCCGAGTCTTGAAACCGTGAGAAGAGAGAATTTTGTTTCTCTTGGGCTAGTTTTGCTGAATAGAGCTTTAGATTTTTATGAACGACGATTACAGGATGATCCGGGAGAACCTGACAGCAGAATTTGGATGCCATGTAATGATGGGAAAATTTTGGTTGGTGATGTGGTCGAGATCCTTAGAAGGAAAGGGATTGAGGATAGAGTTTTCAAGTTGATTTGGCATCCTCTTATTCCCCACCAAAATTTTCATTTTAGTTTGGAAAATTTTGAAACATGTCTTGCCAGTGGATGGTGAGTTAAGATATTGGGTTTAGTTTAGCCTCTAAATGTACACTACACCAATTTGGCATATTTGTAACAACTCCTAAAACAGTAACACTTTTGAGATGTTACAATCCACCAAACAATTTCAAATCAAAACTAAATTTAGTCAAAATAATGAAAAACAGTTACACAAAAAAAGTGATGCAATAAATTAGATCACCATGAATAGTATCATTTGTAGGACCATACTATTTATGGTGATACAATTATTGTATCACTTTGTTTGTGAAAATATGTAAAATTACTTTGTGGATTATTATAGCTCAAAAGTGTTACTGTTTTAGGGGTTGTTACAAAAATGTTAATTTGGTGTAGTGGTAACTGCTGTAGATTGCCATATTTTTTAGACTATGAAACATTTTTTTGTGGATAGTGGCAAAGAATGTTTGGGCACTTTGAAATTATCTTTGAAGTTCATGCCAAAAACCTCTCGAGGTCTATTCCCTGATTAAGGCATGGTTTATGAAAGTGGACATAAGCACACAGTCAGGTAAGTTTCACTAATTTCGTCATCTTGGGCCAACACTGGACCAAAGCTTTTCCCAAATCCCAACAACTATCTCTCCAAGATGCATAACCCTGTAGCTTAGTTGCAACCACACGTACAACTTTAATACCCAAAAGCAACTTATAGTCCAAACCCTTTGATAGGTCATTAGGAAGGAACAACTAATTGGATATCTGCAAGAGGTTGGAAACGTTCCAAACATGGAATGAAATACAATCCAAAATATCCACTGGTCGTACATCATTTAAATCCTCATTTCCATAGCCATTCCCTTTGATTGGGAGGACCAAAATCGCCTTATTACGGTCAATCATAGAATTACTTTTTATTTTCATAAACTCTGGTCTGTAATGGTACATGATTGTTATCTTCAGTGGCAGTGGCAAGTAACATCAATATCAACAACATAAAAACTAGAAAATATCATCACCATCAACAACATCAAAATGATAAAGCATGGCTGGTGAATAATGTCATTCCCATTTGATGAAGTGTAAAAACTTGGGGCACTGCACAATGCTTGGGGCGGAATTACCTCTACTGAAAATCTTCCCGCTCTGAGGAATCTATCGCATAGGCACAGGTCGTCTCTGAGACAGTCAGTTGATGGGTGTTTGGGTTATGCAGATCCATATGGGGTCTGATCCTAAATCGATTCTACTCCTTTTCTTATCTGAAGAGAAGCTGAATTATGAGCCTATTGCATTGTGGAATTGTTAATTGTTTCAGGTTTTGCCTAATGCCATGTGAGTATTCAAAACTAGGCAGCAACGATTCCACAGCGATGGTTATGGTGGCTTTGCGTTGACGTGGATCCAATTTCAATACCAAATCTTCTTTGGGTACAGTTTCAGGCTTTTTGTCAACAAGATGTTATTGATGTCCTCACCCAAATCACAACTCAAATTAACATCAACGATTCAAAATTAATGCAACCACTCCTTTCTTCTTGTTATCCTCTTTATAAAAGACATTGTTACAAATCCTGAGTTTGGATAACTTCCCTCCAAATTAATAGTGGGTGATTTTGCGGCCTCACATCGCAACATTTTGTGAATAACCTCAAGATTTAAATAAGAGAGATCATCTCATTCTTCCTCACATTTGGTGATTTCTCTAGATCAGATCAGGTGTAAAGCCATTTCTCTAAGGCCTCATTTGGTTCTTCGATGGAATGAGAATGGGAATGGTAATGGTAATGGGAATGAGAATGGGAATGGTAATGGTAATGAGAATGTGTATGTTTGGTGTACCTATGAATCACAATGGTAATAGCATATGACATTGTTTGGTATGTGAATATATGGTAGGAATGGAATGAGAATGAATTGTATATTTATCGATATGCCCTTGATTATTATAACAATGGATTTTATGCCATCTACTATATTATATAAAGGAAATTATATACAAATTAAAATTTGGAGCACCATAAATAGAAATGCAACTGTATTACATAATAATTCCAACAAATAATAAAAACAATGGCATATACAGAAAAATATAACCATAAAATACATGCATTCAAGTGGTATATAACCATCAAAGTACTCATATGGCCCATAAGACCTGATAATAGCAAAATATATACAAGGTTACACAACCATAGACATTGTTTGGTTGGATTAAAAGTTTCAACAAAATAGCCAAAAAAGAACTATTCCTTCTAGTTCACATTATGTCCCCTTAATCACGAGAGATGATCCTTTTCACATACCCTGCCCTTGCATTTGGTGCAAGACAGAAGAAGTACTCAACTCGGGTAGTATCGGACCCCAGTTTCAATGCAGCTTCCTCTTTTTCCTCATCGGCCAGTCCTTCCAAGCTTTCTAATTCTGTAAAGAACGGTTTCCTCTCCTCAATAAGCAACTTGTTTGTCCCCATTGTCTGACTTAGCTCATGAGTAGCCTTTTGAATTTCAGTTCCAAAGGTCTTTGCCACTTCACGTAGAGCCAATATGACATGAGATTCATCTGGACTTCTCTTTCTCTTCTTGTACCGAGAAGTCCCCTCAGTTGGAGTGCCTTTCTCTTCCTTGCCTGGGGTAACATCAGCAGTATCAAAGTGAGACATATTAGCATGTGAACTAGCCATTTTAGTAGCCGAAATAGACATTTCAGCATTAGAGAATACATGTATGTATGGTCCATGGGAAGACATTTCCATGTCACTGAACCAATCCACTGTTGGATTATTATAATCTGTAGTAGTCTGATCATTCCTTTCACGAGTAGCTTCATCTACTATTTCAGCGGGGTCTTGTGCATATCCTCCATCCACACGATCCTTGCCAAATATAGTGCACAATGCATCAAAATGTTCTAGCCTTTTGTTTCTAAACCTAGCAGCCCTCTTATGACTCTGCATATCCATATCAGTGAAATTAATATAAGATAAATACAAATTAAAAGTAACAGAAAACACCAAAACAACAAATCGTACCTTCACATACTCATCCCACACAACATTTTCAGCAACCACACATTTACGCACAGAATCCCACCCAAATCCACTTGAGCATGAACCATAAACCATATCGTACATAACGCAAAAGTTCTTTTTCATGGTCCTCAGTCTGGACTCAATGTGTGGCTTACTCTTT
The DNA here is from genome assembly GCA_963556465.1 of Berberis vulgaris. Taxonomy (NCBI): domain Eukaryota; kingdom Viridiplantae; phylum Streptophyta; class Magnoliopsida; order Ranunculales; family Berberidaceae; genus Berberis; species Berberis vulgaris. Next base: position 60,031,435 of record OY747128.1, read on the forward strand.
ATGCCAGCATCAGCGATTACAACATGAATTGCTTGCTCTAAAGCAGTCAGATATCCTGGTTTGAAGCCATTATCTGCATTCAGTGTGCCTTTGTTGTACAATTTCAGAAGAGCAACAACCAATACATCATCCTCTACGTCGGTCCATTTATGTTTCTCATATTGAGACATCCCTACAACTTTTTTTATACAAAGGATACATAATCCAGATTGGTTCTGTAAACTGAAATTTTAATACAATATACAATATTCATACACAAAATTAAATATACAACAATCATAAACAAAATACACACATATTTCAATATAATAAGTCAAAGTAAACTGAAATTTAAAATTAATAAGATCATTTTCAAACTATGACGGAGCTCCCCTTTCATTCTCATACATCTCTTGTGCCAACTGCAACCTCCAATCACTCCATGCATCACTAACTTCTATTGTTGTAATTGGTTCATGGGCTTGCACATACTCGTTATCAACATCCTCACCTCCTACAACATTCTCCAAATGATCATAACACATTTGTTTCCTTATGAGATTATGTAGAAGACAACATGCTATGATTATGCGATTATGTGTCCTAACTGGGTGAAATGATGGACTCCTCAATATACCCCACTGCATTTTCAGCAAACCGAAACATCGTTCAATGACATTTCTAGCAGATGAGTGCTTGTAATTGAATAACTCTTTTGGAGTGGTTGGTTGATGTCCTTTTCTCCAATCATTTAGATGATATCTCTGACCTCTAAAAGGTGCTAAGAACCCCTCACAGTTGGTGTACCCCGCATCAACAAGGTAATAACAACCTATATGACAGATTCATAATTTTAGTAAAGGAAATATTATATGAATATGCTGAATTATTTCACTTTTGATGAAAAATAACACAAGCTCACCATGTGGAACTCTCAAACCATGTGGTCTACTAATTGCATCACGAAGTATCCTCCCATCAGCAGCAGAACCCCCCTAACCAGGTAACACATAAATAAATTGCATATCTTGTGTGCCATCTAAAGCGCCAAGACTCTTATCCAGATATGAGTGTCAGCTACCAGGACTCTTATCCAGATATGAGTGCCATCTAAAGCGCCAAGACAATTCTACAACATGTATAACAGTTATGTTTAAACCAACTAAAACATATCTTACTTTTTTCTTAGATATATGACATAAAGAAATTACCTTGAACCATTTACATCGCTCATCATGAGAGTCATTAGGCACAGGTTCAGACCTTTTTAACAATTCTTCATGTAAGAACATGAGGCTTGTCAACATCTTGTTGAACGACCTACTAATAGTTTCTCCCAATCGCATGAACCTAAATATAATTACTCGGTTCTTCACATGATGGGCAAGGATGTGTAAAAATATAGCAACTTGTTCTGGGATATCCATATACTTGGTTGGTTTTAGCCCACTTATGGTTTCTATCATGGAACACAAATTTTCAAAGGTAGACCTATCCATCCTTAGTTGTACAATTCAAGTTTAAAAGGATTATTCTCTATTATAAGATTCTTCACAAAAACCTTATCTTATTTTTTAAGTTTCATAGCCATTACACCTTACTCCTTGTCTCACACTTCCCCATATGTATAGAACAGAAACAAAGACTGTTAAGTAGTAAACTCTCACCGCATACACATCAATAGGTTGTGCTATTGGAAAGTCTAATAAAATTGAAATGAAAATAGGAGGTGGGCAGCCAAATGCTTTGAACATGTACAGATGTGCAGCAAGGCTTTTGATTCCATAAGGTGGGGTGTTTGAGAATGATTACATGCACAAGTGATGGGTTTATTTAAGAGAGATGCTCTCATAAGCATTTAGAAATCAAGTAATACCCATTGGGATAGTCTCATACACAGAGATATAGAAAGGTGGTTCCATGGATTAATGCATTGAATTTTTCACTATATAAATATTAACATAAGTATAGCACTAGCAAGTGCCATATAGTTTAAAAAAAAAAAAAATAAAGAGAGAGAGAGAGAGTAAAACAAAACACATAAAAGGTTATAGTTTTTTCAGGTAAATTTTGAAACAATCTCTTTGTTCCTGGATATTTTCAAATGTCTTTTTCTGTCTGAATTAGGGAATGTGACTTAAAGTGGGATTTGTAAAAAGATTCTTTTATGAGTGGATTATTTGTTTTCTTTAGAAAGGTCCATTTGAGATGCTATGAGATACCAATCCTTTTTTTTTTAAGTGAAATTCTAATGGACTTTGATAATGAACATTATTGTGTAGATGCACACTCACATACACATGCAAATGCACTCTCAATAAACAACATTAAATAAGTATTTTTGAAAAAGGATTTCAACAGATCTAGTTAAATATTGCATGTTTAGGCAAGGAAAGATTTGTGGATCAAGGCCTGATTGTATAAATTTTATAATTCAATTAGTAAGTTTTCATATTATTAGGTGTATTGCGCAGGTGAGAATTTAAGGAGGAGAATTAGCAAAACTACAAATCCAGATGGGAAAGAAGGGGTCTCAATTATTGGAAGCACGCAATGAACGTTTATTGGCAAAAATCACCCAGGTCAGTTCAAAGCCCCACCATATGGATTTTACTTTAGACAACCTACCTTTCATTTTTGCAGATTCCAATGTTGAGAAAACAACAAAACAAACAGAGAGACATTAAGAATGTAAAGAGACAGTGAATTGAAGAAAATGAACAGAGATAGTGTGAATTGATGCAATTTGTGGTGTTAATTCAACATAGACACCATACTATCAAAATAGGTTGCAGTCACAATCTTTTCTCCTAATCTAATGGATGGTTTGAAGAGGAAGGAGATGGTTTTGAAGAGACTTACCTGAATCAATGGATGTAGATGTGTTGTTCTTCCCTCTACAACTAGCCGTTCAAGCTCAAGAGGTGAGGAAGAATATGAGGTCGAATAGGGTTTTGTTGAGCAAGGAGGGTAAAAAAGTCTTTTCAAGTTGCATTGACCATTACCATGGGGAATGTAATCTCCATTCATAGGGGTTGGGGTTGGAATGGCTATTACATTGAAATCTGTAATACTCATTTCCATTACATCACTTTTTTGCCCAACCAAACATTGGTTTGCATTGGACCATTGTATTGACCATTACAATTACAATGGTCAATGCCCAACCAAACACACCCTAAACATTTTATCCTTGCTGTGATGACTTGAGACCCCCTAAGCAATATCTTTTCCAACATGTTGATTGACAAAGCTTAAATAACTCAAACTTAATGAAACTTCCAAACTGATTACAAATTTAAGCTCAAGTCTATTTAAACACAACGATGCCCTAATCCTTATCATACTTGTACTTTAATAGGGACCGACCCCAACATAAAGCTTAATGAATAATCTATAAACAATGCTATGACAAGTTTTCTGCAGCTTCTGCCTAATGGACACAAGTAAAGCGAGGAAAATACATCCCTAATAAATTCGATCGAATGAATCATAAAAACCATTGTAAAATGCTCAATTCTAATTGAAATATTGAGAAATCAAAAGAATTGTCAAACTAAATTGGGGAAAGTGAAAAAACCTTCTAGAAGGGATAGAGATTGTCATTGGTTTACTTTTTTAGGTTATTTTTCATTTGGCTTCCATTAGTTTATAGCTATTCCTTTTTTTATCTCCATTAATTTTTTAATTCTAGTCTAACACCCATAACTATGTATTCAACTACTTGACTAACAAATTTCATCCCATTTTTTTAAAAAGACAAATTTACCCCTCCATGTGAAAAAACGGATTTTTTTTCTTTTTTAACAAATTCCATCTCTCTCTTTGGTTCTCACCAACCCACCCTCTCTCTTTCTATCTTTTTTGATATCTCTTTGTCTTTTTCAATTCCTTCCAACCAGCCCTTTCTCTTTTTTTTTTTTTTTTTTTTTTTAATTTCTTTCACTTTTTTTTATTCCCACCAACTAACCTCTTTCTTTTTTTCTCTCCTTTTTAATCTCTCTCATTTTAAGTCACCCTTACACACACAGAGCAATAGAGTGAGAACATGGTTAGTTGGCAATGAAGATACCAGTTGATTATAATCTTTAAGCTCCCCAATCTTGTTCGCTTGAATCTTACCCGAGATAACTTCTCCGGACCCATTTTGTCGGAATTCAATAACTTGACGAGATTGGGCACTTTGTACTTGGAGAGCAACCAGTTGAGTGGGTCGATTCCGAAGCTCAATCTACCCAATCTAGTTCAGTTCATTGTTCTGTTCAACGGATTGAATGGGTCGGTCACGAATAAGCTTCGGTTGATGAAAGCCGATGCTTCATCAAATTTGGAAGAATTTGTTTTGATGTTTAATAATTTTTCATTTGGAAGCTCATATGAATTTCATGAAGTGGAGGGTTTCATTATTTTTGTGTAAAATTGGAATTTTCGAATCAAATTCTATGAATTGAGCAAGTTCAATATTGGCAAGTCGAGATGAATTGAAAACTCGTTTGTACGAAAATATCCATTTCTTATGATCCTTGTTTTGAAATTTTGATTGCTGGTCGTGCTCAGCAGCAAGGCAAAGTCATTAATAAATGGTCATCTTAAGGGGAGGGGCACGATTGGCAATATTTTTCGAGTTTGAATCACCCAATCTTAGTCGTCCCACGAAGGCTGGAGCAGATCTGAGCCATTGTTTTATGAGGCGGCTAGGTTTCGTGAGGAACATCTAGGGCGTCGTTTTGTGCCGCCGGCGCTAGGCCGCCGATCTGTTGGGTCGTCCTTCTTGGTCGCCTTGGTCGTCTCTGCCTGGGCGATTACTCTGCCTTGACGGACTGACATTGCTTGGCTGGACGATTCCTGTTGCATTGCTTCCTAGATTGTTTTGCTACCTGTTGCAGTGCTTGGCCTGTTTTGCTTGGCTGAATCTGACCGCCGCGCCATCCGACTGGTGACTGAATCTTGGTCTCCTAAAGGGCTGGCGAGATCACTTTTGTTTGCAACATGACGGCTCCCCTAGCCGTCAACACTTCCTTCCCCCCGTTGGGGGGCACGGAACCACCGGAAGAGGCTCCAAAGCTCTCTTTCGCCCAAATAATAGGAAAAATCCTGGTGGGTGATGTTAAGGAGACCCATGTGGAGGGAACGAGATTCTGGAAAGAAAGTGAGCCAGCCATTGGGCTCACGGCATCTGATGAATCCCGTGGGGAGGCTTTCATGGAACAACACGTGATAGTTTTAAAGTTCTCTAGCTACCGGCCAACATTGGTCGATATTCGAGATTCCATTCATCAAACTTGGGGGATTCTAGGTGACTTCTCTCTAGGTCTTCTTGATCAACGGCACGTTCTCGTCCGGCTTCAGTCTAAGGTGGAAGCAAAGAAAGTATTGTCCAGGGACTCGTTCTTGATCCGAGGAGTGCGCTTCAAAGCCTTTCGCTGGCATGATGGTTTCAGTCTAAAAGCCGATCCGGTCTCGGTTCCTCTGTGGGTAGAGTTGCCTAACCTGCCTTTGCATTTATTTCATCCTCCTCTTTTAAAAGCTATTGTGAATTCTTTTGGTGGTTTCTTACGAATGGATGACCATACTCGTTGTTTATCACGTCCGGGTTCTGCCCGTGTTTGCGTGGAGATGACGTTGGCAGAAAAGTTACCAAATAGGATATGGATTGATAGGTCAAAAAATAGGGGTTTCTGGCAAAAAATTGAATACCCGAGTTTCAAATACTGTGACTATTGCTTTTTGCTAGGACATCATGAAGAATTCTGCAGGAAAAAACTAGGTCTCAAGGGACATGTGAAAACATCCCAAGTGGGGAAAGAAGCGAAACATGAGAAACATACGGGGGAGACCAAGGTTATCAAGCAGCAGTATGTTCAAGTAGCCAAAAAAAACCAAAATGCAAAATCTGGTGTGGGCACGAGTGGTGCAAAAAATAATAGGGGCGAGGAGATCAAGGAGGGCTTGAATACGGCGAAGTTAGTGAACAAAGAACCGGTAAAGGTGGAGATGTCAAACAAATTTGAGACCCTTATAGAGAATATCGATGTAGATGAGGACGCTTCGGCAGATAAGCAACTGATGGGTAAGAACATGGCTCATGCCCATGCCGAGGTTAGGCCAGAATCTACGGAGGAATGCCTCCTGGCGGCGGGGTACACAATTACGGAGATTGCCAATGTTATTGAAAATCAAGAACAGCCGGTACAACAACAGGATGAGGTCAATTCAGGGGCGCAGCGTAGTCGCCTCGACGACACGAACAAAAACAATAAAAACAGCTTGTTTCAACCTATTCGTGCGACAGCGTCGCCAGGTGAGACACGTGACTCAAATGGCGAGGGTCAAGTGGGGCAAGCTGATTCAGGAACGCAGCCAGCTGAAACTGCAATGAAGGAGCAATTGTGGCGCTCTGTTCTGCCCCAGCCAGAGCTCTTCTCGTCCCAGCTTTCGCCCCGGCCTATGCCCTGTATCGAAACAGGGGATCCTGATTCGCCCCAGCCTGTGCCCTGTATCAAAACAGGGGAACCTGTTTCGTCACAGCCTGCCCAATGCACCACATCAGGGGACGAGTTACCCCCGGCAGAGCTTGATTCTCTCGCAGAACTCGCTCCCGTAATTGGAGTGGTTTCTAATATAGTTGCTCCTAGATCAGATTCTCCTGCGCCGCAGACCATGATGACTATATTGACACAGGAAACAGGGGCTGGAACGGCGAAACTGACAATGCTGGAACAGTTGACAGCAAAAAATGTTATGCTAACACAACCCGCGACCATTTCAGTCCCCGTGGCAGTCGGGGACGACCAGGAAGGGAGGGTTTTGTTTGATGTCGCTATCCAGCTGGTGAAGGAGAACCGAGCTTTGCGAAAAAAGAAAAAAAATGAATATCAATACATTTGAAAGTGCCACAGACGATAGTGACGAGGCTGCGTCGGATTTGGAGTTAATGCTGGAATCACAAGCTATCAAGGATTTAGAGTTGGGGGCGCAGTCCGATGAGGATCTTCAGAACAAAGTCAAGTTGGTGGTACCTCCGGGCAATCGTTGTAAGACTAAGAGGGGTAAATCTTCCTCCCGAGTTTAAGATGATGGAAAATTTTATGTTTTGGAATGCTCATGGGGTTGGTAATAAGGCCACGAGAAGTAGATTAAAAATATGGTTGTGGAACATAAAGTCAGAATTCTTATGATTGCGGAGCCTATGATTGATGCTAGTAGATACATGGAGATTGGCAACAAACTCCATCTTGGTGGATTTGTTTCGAATGATGCGATTGGCGACAAGATTTGGATTCTTTGGGATAACTCTCTTGCCCTTTCGGTGGTGGATATGTCGGATCAGATCATTCATTGCCAGGTAACGGACTCTACTTCCAGAATTTTTCTAATTTCTTTTGTTTATGCTAAATGCTCTGTCGATGAAAGAAGGGATATCTGGTTAAATATGGCCACTTTTGCTGCAAATCATGATATTCCTTGGATGGTCGGAGGCGATTTTAATACTTATTTGCATTCGGGCGAAAAAGTAGGGGGAGCTGAGCCGTCCCTGGCTAGCATGTCACATTTCTCTGACTGTATTGAACATAGTGGCCTAATTGATTGTGGATTCTCAAGGCCTCGACTCACTTGGTGTAATAACAGGCGAGGCAGTGAGCGTATTTGGGCCAGGCTTGATAGGATCTTTGTTAATTCAGCTTGGTTGACAGATTTGGGTAGTCCAAAAGTGGAACATCTCAACAGAACTTTCTCAGATCATTCCCCGCTATTGGCTTCCATGCCCACTCAATCAAAAATCGGTTTTGCCCCTTTACGATTCCTTAATATGTGGACTACCCACCCTGAGTTTCTTGATCTGGTTAAGGACAAGTGGTTGACTGACATGGGTACCATGAGACCCATTGATAGAGTGGATGCCAAACTTAAAATGACCCGGTGAGCTCTATATAGTGGAATAGGACAGTATTTGGCAATGTGTTTAGCAGAATCCGAGCTTTAGAAGATGAAATGCAATAGTGGGAAACAACTCTTTTGGCGGGTTTTGCAAATATCAGCAACAATGATCTAAATGTTGACGCTAACTGGGATGTCAATGCTGTTTGTAATTTACATCGTTGTCAGGCAGAGTACAAATTAGCTCTCAAACAGGAGGAGCTTTACTGGATTCAGAAATCAGGTGAAAAAGAGTTTAAGGAGGGGGATGCTTGCACCAAATACTTTTTTGCCTCCACCAAGTCCAAACAAAAGCGACGAGCCATCAATCAGATTACCTTACCGTGCGGTAGGATTATTTCGGAACCTGGTGAGATTCTTGACAAAGCTAATGAGTTTTTTGCTAATTTGCTGTCTTCTCAAGAAACTTGTATGGTGGATACGGATTTGTTAAATTGTATTCCGAAGTTGATGAGTCCTGGTCAGTGCGACACTTTGGTCAAAAGACCTTCTTTGGAGGAAGTGAGAAATGTTGTTTTTGACATATCCAAAAATAGTGCGCCAGGTCCGGATGGCTTTACTGTTGATTTCTTTCAGTTTTGTTGGGAGGTTTTGAGTATAGATATTTGGGAAGCAGCTATACAATTTTTTGAAGGGGAGGCGATGTCGGCTTCTTTTTCGTCTAATTTCATGGCTTTGATCCCTAAAGTTGAGAATCCAGGTTTCTTTTCTGAATTTCGCCCAATAAGTCTGTGTAATGTGATTTATAAGATTTTCAGTAAAGTTCTCTGCAATAGACTGGTAGATCTCTTGCCAGTGTTAATTTCTCAGGAGCAGGGGGCTTTTGTTAAAGGCAGGTTCATTGGTGAAAATATTGGCCTGACGCAGGAATTGATTAGAGACATTAACAGGAAGGTATTTGGAGGCAATGTGGTGCTGAAAATTGATATAGAGAAAGCATATGATCGAATGGAATGGAACTTTTTGTTCGCAGTGCTTCAAAAATTTGGCTTTACTGGTAGAATCTGTCATGTCATCTCCAACTGTATTACTTCTTGTGGGTTTTCGATTCTGCTGCAGGGAGCCTACAAAGGTTTTTTCAGACCCACTAGGGGTTTAAGGCAAGGCGATCCTCTTTCTCCGTTTCTTTTTATTATTGCCTCCGAAGTGTTGAGTAGGGGATTTTAAGAAGTTTTTGATAAAGGAAAAATTGGGTATTATTATACACCCAGGAATTGCAATCCTATTTCTCACCTCCTGTATGCAGATGACATCCTCATTTTCCTAAATGGAAGAAAATCCTCAATTATGGGTTGCATGGGTTTCTTGCAACGTTACTGTAAGACCTCGGGGCAGAAAATAAACGAGAGCAAAAGTTCTTTTATTTTGGACGACAAGGCAGTCGCGGAGAGAATTGTGATGTTAAAAAGTTGCACAGGTTTCCAGTTTAAACATGCTCCTTTGACATATTTGGGCGGGCCAGTGTTCCAAGGGAGAGTTAAAATTTCTTATTTTGAAGATTTGATAGCTAAAATTCAAGCTCGTATTCAGAGATGGAAGGCTAAATTGTTATCTCCGGGAGGACGATTAATCTTGATTAAACATGTCCTTAGTTCGATTCCAATTTATATTCTTAGTACCATGTGTGTACCTAGGAAAGTTTTATCACGGATTAATAACCTGTTGGCGGATCTCTTTTGGGGGGATTGTTAAGGAAGACTGAAGAAAAAATGAGTGTCATGGGATAACATCTGTTTCCCACAGGATGAAGGAGGTTTGGGAGTTAGAGACTTGTCGGTTGTGATGAAGGCTTTTCGAATTAAGGCTCTTTGGAGACTAATTACTTCAGACTCTTTATGGGCTACTTTTATGAGGAGCAAATACTGGTTACATGGAGTTGCGTTGAATAGCCAACTTGTGAAAGATGGGTCTTCACCTTTTTTTAAAGAGGTCATGCTGGGAAAATCTTTTATTTTGAGTAATTCGCTTTGGCGTATTGGCATGGAGAATATCAGTTTTTTTGAGGAAAATTGGAACACGGTAGTTTCTTTCAAGAGGTCGGCGGCTTTGGTTAGTCAAGGTTTTTGGCCTTCAGTTAGCGAGGTGCTTTCAACAAATTTTGAATTGGTCCATCCAGATCTCAGAAGCTTGGCGCGTACTCTTTTTGCAGACAGATTACGTGGTGAGGAATATGGTGAGGACACGTGTGTATGGGTACCTAACCCGAATGGGCTCTTTTCCCTTCAGTCTTCTTATGAAATGCTACGGAGACATGGGAAGTTCAATGCACTAAGTAGGACGATTTGGCACGACATTCTTCCATCCAGAATATCAGTTTTTGTTTGGAAATTACTCCGTAGAGGGGTGCCAGTGGATGGGGAATTATACAGAAGCGGTTTGAGTCTAGCCTCTAGATGTCGCTGTTGCAGCTCGCCAAAGAGCGAAGCTTTGAATCATCTTTTTCTGGATGGAGAATTGGCGGTGCGGGTGTGGAGACATTTTGAACGGATTTTTGACGTGCACATAAGGAGACCAGTAGAAATCTCCACGGTGCTTGTTATTTGGTTCAAAAGAGCCAAACGAAATTCGCAAGCAGGTGTGTTATTCTTTCTTACTCCTATGTTCATTTTATGGGAAATTTGGAAACAGAGGTGCAAATGTGTATATGAAAATGCTTCCCCAAATCCTGCCTTTGTGATTTTGAACATTAGGCGTAATCTGCGATTGGCAAATAATTTTATAATTCCCAAGCAAGTTAGCAGTCACAAGGCACCATTACGGGCTTTGGGGTTGCATGTGATCCCAGTTCAAAGGAAGCTAGTTAGAATTGTTTTTTGGCATCCCCCTCCGGTAGATTTTGTTGCTCTCAATGTGGATGGATCCTCCCGTAAGAACAAGGCGTCTGGCGGTGTGATCATCAGAGACTCTAGGGGTGTCTGTATTGTGGGAAAACAACTTTTCTTCGGTGCATGATCCAACAATAAAGCGGAAATTTTGGCTCTAGCTGAGGGCCTCCGCCTTTGTCTCGCATTGGGTTCAAAAAGGTGGTAATTCAAACGGACTCAGAACTTGTTTGTGGTTGGTTTAAGGAAATTTTGAAAATCCCTTGGCACTTGGAGAATACTGTGAAGGAAATTAAGTTGTTGGGGACGACAATGACGTTAGATTGCCAACATATTTATAGGGAGGCCAACGCGGTGGCGGATGCGTTAGCGAATAGAGCACAACGAGACTATAGGACTGTCTCTTTTCAATGGGAATGATTTTCCTAGGTGAGTGGCAGGCTTGATTGTGCTTGACAGAATGCATACGACGTACATTCGCCATGGGGAGGAGTAGAGGCAGATCTACTTGGCTCTGGAACGGATGCGAGGAACATGCAGGGGCAGTCTGCGGTGTCAAGATAGTGGGGCTGGTTATGCTGGAATTTTTGCATCTTGCTGCCAGGGTGCGCAGCACTCTGGTTTTGGTAATGCAGGGGTATTAAACTTTTGCAGGGGACGCAGGCGCGAGGCTCACTCGGTGCTCAGGTATGGGGTTTTTCTCTCGGCGAGGTGCACCCTGCCTTGGTTTCGGACATAAGACCTCTTTTGGACTTGTGTCGGCTGGAGCTGCAGAGACGGGCATTGGCACAGTTGCGAGGTTGCAGGCAGGGGCATTTTCTGTGGTGTCGCGACAGCGTCTCTGCAAGGGCGAGCCTGGCTTGCGGGATGCAGCAAATTCATGCTGCCTGGATGCTTCAAGCATTGGCACAGAAACAAATAGGGTGCGGTTTGAGGACTCTGTTTCGGCTCTGTGCGAAACAGAGTTTGGGTTGCTGTTTTGGTGGGACTAGGCATTGCTCTATGCGGGACAGAGTGCGAGGTTATATTTTGCTGTGCGGTGGACTTGCTGATGTTGCAAGAGAGTGTCGGGTGATTGGCTTTGTGCTGCTTGAAAGCATTGTGTTGGCAATTTGTTTCCCTTATAGGTTATAAATTGCTATCTGCAAGTTTATTTACATTTGGTGCAAATGTGGCGAGAAGCTGGATTTTTGGCAAGGCTTGATGAGTAAGTTTGAGGTCGGACATTGTTTTGACTATTGATTTTGTCATTTGGATAGGCATTTGGTCTAGTTTTTTGTTGCTTGGCTATTTATACGGGTAAAGTCGTAATGTACCCCCGTTTAGTTTGTAAATCATTTTTTTGATAAGTAATAAAGGTCTGACATCCAATAGCTGCCCCTCCCCACCGGAGGTTTAATCTAAAAAAAAAAAAAAGTCATTAATAAATAATAGTGGAACAAGTATCCATGTGAGAATATGCAAAGTTAAATTGATGTGTGCTTCTTGTTTTTTCGTGACAAGATTTTACAGTTTCATCTGGTGCTTCTTAGAGCTACTATAGTTTTGATGAGAAACTATTTGTTTATGACTATATGCCCATGGGAGTAAAAAAAAAGGTATTCATTCGGTTTGGAAAATCACGTGGCGTAGGGGTAAGTTTGTCTTTTCAAAAAAATGGGATAAAATTTGTTAATTAAAATAATTTAATACTAAGTCATGGGTGTTAGACTGAAATACATTAATTAATGAAGGCCAATACAAAACCCTAATTTTTTTTCCTAGAATAGCTATAAGCTAATGGGGAAATAACCCTAATTTGTTTTCCTAGAATCTAGACAATACAAAACCCTACTTTTCATGAAAGTCTAGTTGTTAGTGAGAGACTTGCTCATCACGATCTTAAAGTTTTGAAACTCAAAATCCAGCTGTGCTAAATTAAGCAAACAAAATCCATTCAATATCATCCAATTTATATAGACAAGAAAGGAAGGAGGATTTCAAATCTAAATGATATATTTTTCATCTGAGTTGTTGGTGACGTGAGTCAAGGGCTTGAATCTCAAGAACTTACTTGCCCCATCACAATGATATTTGGTCGATTTAAATTGTCACAGCATTTTGAAAAAAAAAAGGTGGTGGTGAAAGAGAGCTCAAATGCGTTTCCCACACTGCCTTGAGTTCATAGTACATGATGAATTGGAAAGAATATATAAACTAAAAGATACGAATTAGAAATAATCTCCTAATACAAAGTAAAACCTAGCCTTTTAACTGAAATGCACATGCTACATGAATCTATAAAGACACCAGTGCATTCAAACAAGCATCGCAAACATCCAATGGTCCACGTTGCAACAACCACATCAGAAGTCCATCCTAAATATGTACTTCATTTATGGAGGCTTAGCCATTTAAGAATGAATCACCTACACCTTGATGTATAATTCAATTTTTACATACTAAAATTGTAGACCCTCGCATATATTATATAAGTAACAAATTAACCCTTAAATAAGGTTGTGGCATGTTCTTTACTTAGGGTGTAGAGTTCAAATCTCTACACCTGGGTGTAGACAATCCGTACTTGCCATTTAACTCCAGCTTACTTGTTAAACACTAGTGTAATACCCGTGCCGTTGGCACTACTACAGAGTACATCGTACTTTAACGGAATTATCGAATAATTGAAATTGGGTTTTTCTTTCATTTATTAAAAAAACACTTACAATGAATGAGTACAAAGAGTAAATTTAAAAAAAGTAAAGAGATTTGAAAACCACCACAATGTTTGAGATAAGTTCAACAGAGTAAAGAGATTTCAACAGATATATGACAAAGAGTTCAGTCAAGGAAATAGTAGTTTGAACACAATGTTCAACACAACAAAAATGTCATCAAGCTCATGCTTCCACGGTTAAAACAAACACATTCAAACGATAAACCAAAACGGTTAAAACAAAATCTCATGCTCCACATAGGAAAAATCTCACATAAGAAAGTATCACATCAACCAAAATTGGAAATACCCATATATTTGGAAATACCAAAAAATTATAAAAGAGGAATTTGAATCGTACCTTGAGCTTATTTTCTTTGGTTGCTCTTCGAGTGTTCATGAATGAGTACCACCACCACCACAATGTTTGAGAGTTGCTGGGAGTTGCATGTAGAATGGGTTGTAAGCCTTCAAAGCCCTCAGCTCTTGTACCTCCTTCTGCAACCTCCTGTTCTCCTCTGTCAGTGTTCTTCAAGTACTCACAGTCCACCTCTGTTTGCTTCAAATTTGTTCTGAAAATACAAAATTTGAAACACCCATTAAAAGAGATTGACGAAGGTTTGAAAAAACAAATAAAAAAGGCACCTTGGAGAGTTTGAGATTCAGCTGTTTTGCTAATTCAAGCTTTTGTTTCTGAGATTTCAAACAAATGACAAATGGGATTAGAGAAATTCACACCAAATCAAATAAACATCATAAATTTTTAGTTATCGTTTTTAGATTTACTTACTGGGTTGAGAGTATTGTGTTCTTTGAAGATTGATCTTTGGAGAGCACACACCCTAGATTGATCTTTGGAGAGTTTGAGCTTCTTCATCATCATCACTTGCTCTAGAAGAAGCTCTCTCTCTGGATCCATTTCAACACCCAAAGGTTCAGAGTCTCTACTTCATCCACTTATGTGAATCGAGAAATCCATCTGGCAAGATGAAATAGTGCTGTTTGGAGAGCACACACCACACCCATCTTCAACCTCCTCATTTGAAGGCAACCGATTCACATCAAACCCCCCTACAAAGATATTACCCAAACCAAAAATTAGCAAATAAGTAAATAAAAATAAGCAAAGAGCATTCACAAAATGATTTCAAAATGTCAAGGCAATCGAAAAATCACCGAAGCATAATTTCAAAATTGCGTAAATCATCACCGAATCGAAGAATGAAATCAACAAAAAATAAGAAGAAGAAGAGATCAACAAAATAAGAAGAAAAAAAAAGAAAAAAAAATTGTTTTGCTTTGCTGAAAGCAGGAAAAACAGATCTGAAGAAGAATAAGAAGAAGGGTCTTACCTGGAAGGATCTGAACTCATTTCTTGTTCTTCTTCTCAAACTTCTTCTTCTTCTTCTTCTTACCAGACTCAACAGTAGGAGGGACGGAAAGATCTTCTACTTCAGTGGCGATGGTGGCTGTGCTTTCGGCGCTTGGAAGCGGCTCCGTCTTCGGGAGAGTTTGAGCAGTTCGGAGGCTTTAAAGAAACCCTAGAAAAAACCCTAGAAAAAAAAGAAACCCTAGAAAAAAAAAAGAAGAAGAAGAAGAAGAAGAGGAGATGTAAAGACTTCTTCTTTGGTCCTTCTTCTTCTCTGCTTCGAGAAAGGAGAGAGTTTGGGTGGGAGGGGTTTGGGTAGAGGAAGAGAGGGGAAAGGAGAGGGAGAGGAAAGCATCGGGTTTTGTTGTTTTTCACTTAACTTCTGCCAATAACATAAAAATGCCACGTAGGACATACAGACTCATAACACTGTTCATGAACAGTAAAAAAACCTATCTGAAATGTAAGGAAGATGTTTTTCAAGATAATTATGTAGGTACTAGAACTGAAACTACCTAATATCTAATGAATTGAAAATTCAGAATAAAGGCGGTGGTTTCCCTTCAAATCACACAATTATTTTTATTTACTACCACCTAAAAAGCAGCCTTGACAGTCAGAATTAAAAAGTCCAAATCTAAAATTATGATAACCTATCATGTATGTATTACTAGGTTAAAAATATTGCAAAGCGTTATTTGTGCCGAAGATAGGTGAAGAGACATACATTCGGGTACATCAGTTATTGTCGATACCGCGATCTGCACCAGCACCACCTTGTCAACTCAACTGGCTCCTCAAGGAATTTTTCAAATGCTAATGTTTTTGAGTTGTTCTACATGGTCAAGAAATGAGCGAGGAAATGAGCGAGGGGAGTGAGGTGGCGGGGTGGGGACCGTTCACTTCCCTCGGGATGCACGCGCCAAAAAAGATGGCACACATCCCGAGGGAGGTGAACGGTCCCCACCCCGCCACCTCCCTCCCCTCGCTCATTTCCTCGCCCAGTTCCTCGACATTTAGAATTTCTGAATATTTTTTGAGGAATCCCTTTTATCATGTCAAGGCGATCCACACCTAGCATCACCTGGCCAATATAGAAATAAAATAAAAAATTGACCAAAGTCAAAGAAAGAAATTCCATATAAGTAGAAATCAAAGCTATTTGATCATTCCAATTGTAAACCATTGGATTATCTTGTTTGTGCACTTCTAATCCTTTGTCATAATGGATAAAGAAATTACAGACAATGGGTTTTTTTTTTATACGGAGGAAATGTGAAGTGTGTGGTCACTTGCTATAATGATATTTACATTACAGACAATATATACAGTAAAAAAATATAGAAAATTGTATAGAAAAACATGTAGAATAAGGGGATAAGGAATAGAATTAAGACAATACAGAGCAAAAAGGTAGATAGCCAAAGAGACACTACACCACAAATCTTCATTTATAGCATGCCAAAAATGCTATAACTTGATAAGATAGCGTTATCAGACACGCTGTGTCAGCCGACGCTATTAAAAGTCTGGCCCTATGATAACGTCATTAGACACGCTGTGCTCTTTTAATAGCGTTTGAAACGTTGTTGTAACATTTTTCATAGCTTTTAAAAAATGTTGTTACATATTTTTATACAGCTTTTTTATAGTGCTATAAAATTAGTTAACCACAACACTTTAACAGTGTTATTAAAAGTGTACACCAATTTTTTTTTTTTTTTAACCATTTGTTTTTAGCTATGTTGGTATCATTTGCAATGTTCTACCTGCTATTAAAAGTGCAACAGTAAATAGAATCCAATCATGTAAGAAAATCTCATTTCTTGATAATCATACTAATTCAATACATGGTAGAAACATAAGTACAATGCCAAACAAAATAAGTCTCATTAGTTCTTACATAACATGTACACATAGTACGAAAACATCATTTCTTCAAAGTAAATAAAATCTTCTTTCCCGTCACTTTCTTCTTCGTCATATTCATCTTCCTCATCATCACCTGCCATATAAACATAAAGATATATCAAAAATCTTGCAAGACAAAAGCACCATGCAATATATATTCACAACGCCAAATTCAAAGCTATAACCTTTTTATCACAAGGTATACCAATTGAATAATTTTTTTGTCACAAGGTAGGTACAAACCTCTCCACAGATAGATTTTAAAATAGTTCACTTATGCACCTTTTTATGAATATTTGTACAGTAGGTGGTTCTTGCACACATCTAGTGTTCATCTTCAAACTATAGCCCATATAAGCAATTAGCATAATGTTATAACAAGAATAAACAAAATTACAAAGATCGCAAGAACCTGGTGATAGCAAGACAAAGATGCACAATAACTTTTACAAGGGACAACCAAATCGAAATTGAATAAATCATTTCCATCAATAAGATAAGGAAAACTTACTCACCCTTGGAAAAAATGTTGGGTTAACAGGTGCAGTTGTGGTTTTTGAGGGCCATCCCAGCAATTGATACACTATTTTACACATGATGAACACTATTCTGGGGCAAAGTTTCTTCATATCACTAATTATACTTGAAAAATCAATCATGACAATATAGGCTACAAATGATGGATATGTGAGAAAGTCACAGGCACTATTACAAGCAATATGGTAGAGTGATAAAGAATCAGTTTGGATGAAGCAATTTGCAACTCATTATAAACCAGGAGATCCACATTAGGATGAAAGATAACTCAAAATATTATATGAGGGCATCATGAGAACACAAATCATAAGTGATTAAACTAATACCTTTAGTAATCCTTCAAACCAAGGGATAAATATTTGATAGCTATGCCCAAGTGATTAAACTAGGACACATACCCTCAGTTCTCATGGGTTAGCAGCAGAGCCTTGTTTTGTGCTTTGCAATGAGGTTTTCATTATCAATGCATCTTGCCTCAGGTACCACATGAGTTCTCATAACTTTCATAATCCTCTCACTTTAAAACATCGAAAACATGACCAAGTGTGAGGGTTCATGCACACGCCAATAAGCAAGACAAAGGAATAGAAGTTTCACCATTTGCTCAGTTTGAGCCCACATCACATACTGACATATGTGAAGTCATTAGTTTCCCCATCAGCTATGATTGAAGATTGTGATGACTTCATGTGGGGAACCGGAAGACACAAAAGCATCAAAGACCCGACATTCAGTACCAACTTTAGCAAGCCAATCAGAACATGTTTACAATGCCCTTTTCAAACATTGAGATCATAAGCATTACATTTATGTAAGACATAGTTACCTCCTTAAAACTAATGTTTTCTAGCGAGCTTTAGCATTAAGGTAAACAAAAACTTCTTTGATTATTTTATATTACTCATTGTTACAAATAAGATCTTGTCATTTGCCAAAACCATTCCTTAGCAACAAGCTTAAGCACTTGAATTTGCTTTCAACAATTAACAAATATTCACGTAAGCCACCATTGCATTACATATTCGTCGAGAAAATATAGATAGCATTAACAATGCATTCTTCCCTTAAAGGGGATTCCCCAATGATCAGTAACCTCTGTATCAATGAAAATATTAACTGGTAATCCCCAATGATTTTCTAGTTATGTATAGTTACTAAATCTTCAATGGTCATGGAGAAAGTAGCGTACCATAGCCTTGGCTGCTTGAACTACGCCAAATTTTGGTCAAGATGAGTCTGTGTGGATGCATACCTTGACATCAGTTATAGTGTCAGAACTCATTGTCGCTTGGGTCAATAGTGGACTAACTCCTTAATGTTTGACATTGTAGCTAAGGCACAGATTAAGAATGGACACCTTATATTGTAGTTTGTATGTATGCGATGACATTCCTTCAACCAACTTCTGGGCAAACTTGATGCATTAGGATCCCCTCCTTGTTTTATATTATGGTCTTCA
Organism: Berberis vulgaris; assembly: GCA_963556465.1. Taxonomy (NCBI): domain Eukaryota; kingdom Viridiplantae; phylum Streptophyta; class Magnoliopsida; order Ranunculales; family Berberidaceae; genus Berberis; species Berberis vulgaris. The sequence goes on from OY747128.1 coordinate 60,050,148, forward strand.
CATAACCATGGTGTCAGAAAGCACCATGCTGAGTGTTATTGTCCTTCTATGTTACTCATCACAAATTTCTGCTTTTTGTGAGAGTTAACCTATTCAGTTGGGTTCCCTCATTTTCATGGATTTTCCTTTTAATAGTTTCCATGTAGCGACAGCTCTTGGTTCCCATGAGATCCTCTTTCTTCTCAACTTATTGAGTCTGGGAAAACTAGTTAATTCTCCTCATAGCTGTAAACTCAAACTAAATGATCCTGGGAATTGGTTATTTCTTTCAGATTCCACGAGACTTTTAGTGTAATCTCTTTTCGTAGATTGCATTGCCTTGGCCTCCACCTTGGGTGATGAAGAATTTCATTGTCGAATACTTGATGGAATTGTATGAACCCCTTCAGGCAGTCAAATAACACTTCACCTAAAGAAACAATGCAAAATTATAATCAAAACGAATCCCACAGACTCCTATATAGTACAACTTTAGATGTACTGGGTCAAAACTTCTAGTTTAATTACATATAGATAACAACTTGGTATTCATACATTATTAGTTGAGAGGGAAGGAATAAAATGAATAAGTAAGACAAAAGGCAAGACATGGAATCAAACTCGATTACCTTTATGAAGAAGGAAGTCAGTCCCAAATGCATAATTGTTATTGGTGCACTTGTTTAAACTCACTCCATGGAACCCATATTGTTATCTTTCAAGATAAGTGAACTGATGCAATCTCTCTGGCAAAGAAACCAGGCTCATAAACAATGCGATAGAGGTAGTCAAGATGACTTGACAATGATAAACCAAATACAGAAAGAACAGAGTTGTGTCAGTGTTCTTAGAAGAATATCAAGTCACTGAAGGACTTGAAAGCAAGCAACTTGAGCTCCTAAGGAACTCTTGCAAATAAGTCCATTTAGAGGACATGCTAGTTCACTTGAACATTTTTTTCTATGATCCAAGATGGCCCATGTCAAACATGAACTAAGTGAACCAGTCCTAGACAGGTCCAAGCTGAAATACAATAAAAAAATTGATGAAAAAATGATACACTACTTTATTTGCATCATAACACAATTTTACAAATTTCCTAGAAAGGAAAGCATGATTAAGTTACTTGATGAACACAATGTATTACAACAATCCTCTTTTGTTTTCAAATACGTGGTAACACCACATTAGGTCTTAGAGATTTTAAAATGTGGCTGCATGTGTGTGTCAATGTGTCTGACATGGCTGCAAACCTTTGAGCATCTCCAGTAGTAGGTATAAAAGTAGTAATAGCCCTTTACACAAAATGGAGTTTTCATGCTACATTATTTATTTATGAATAAAAGGTGAGTAACTTACCAAAGATATAATCACTCCCAAAACCAATATTGGAAGACAAAAAATTTGATCATTTTGTCCAATCTTGCTAAACACTTGAAAACAAAATGTTGCGGGGCCTGCTATTAGGAGTGATGATAGAAACACTGAAGCTACATTTGGACCAAAAATCAATTCTCCCACTGCAAAATAATATATGCCAATAGTTGACTGAGTTTCATCATTATTGTTTTATATACAGAATACTTATTATCTATATTATCAAAGTAAGTGTTGAACTCCCAAAAATGATGTTATTGATTTAGAGGGATTATTTAAGGCATTTCGAGATTAAAAACAACAGACTGACTTTGTTGTAAAACAATAAAGTTGGGCTTCCAAAACTGAAAGATAAATCAACGATTAAATTTGCAAAAAAGATCCAACAATGGAACATCCCAAATAAAGTATCTCCTCTGTAAACCAAAAATAAATCGTTTCATAGCTATTTGATAATATCATGTTCATTTTATAGAACAATTGGAGCTCCAATAACACGATTACAAACCAATATCATTGATCAATGTTGGGAATAAATATCACAGTAAAACATAGAACCCTAACTTCAAATTTTCACACCAAATCAAAATCATTGATCTCCATTGCTGTCACAAACCGATTACAATCGAAAACATCAGATGATACTGAACAAAAAAAAATGCAAACTAAGCAAAACAAAACCCTAAAAAGTTTAAGAAAACTTAAAGAGGTCAGGGAAACTCTTCCAATCAAAACATGTTTGGTAATCTAAATATCAGCAATTGAATTGTGATAAAGAAATCAAATAGAAGAAGAAGCAAAATAAAACAATCTAAACCTCCTAGAAATTGAATAGAGACGAGAAGAATGAAGGAAAAATATTGATTACCAGAGGGTTTCGCTAAGAGATCAAGCTTTACTCTTCGACCAACCACGCTTTGAGCTGCCAGGTGATGTTCCTTTTCTCTTCCAATTAGTTAGACAGAGAAAGAAAAATATCAAAATTTGGGGAAGCCCTAGAAAGCTTGCGGAAGGAAGGGACGACTAATCCAGCTTCTTCTTATCTTTTTTTGTCTTCTTCTTCTTCTTCTTTCTCCCTGTGTCCTCCCTCTCCCATGTGTCATCTCTTTCTCTCTCCCTCGATCTCTCTTTGTATCTCGATCTCTCTCCAGGGATATCTCTCTCTCCCTCCATCTCCTTCTGTCCCTAGATCTGTCTTTCAATCTCTTTATCTCCCTGTGTAGCTTTTGGTTTGAAAGATGAGTGAAATATTTGGGCGAGAGGGAGAAATGAGAGGGTCAGGGCGCTAGATGAAATTTTTGGTCGAGCGCCAAAAGGCCCGCCAATTTTAGATAGCTTTTTTACTACTTCAAAGTCATTAAAATTTGACTTTTCATAGTACAACTGTAAAAAATGCTTTTAAAAAATGCTATCAATGAGGATGTGCGGTGTAGTGAGAATCTAGTAATACATGATGATACAAAGAAAATAACTAGCCAGAGAGAGAAAAGTTGAATATAAATCGAAGAAATTAAAATCTCTATCATTTTGTACATGTAATATCTAGAAAAACTGAAGGAAAATAATAACAATAAAAATAAAAATTCCATTCAAAACATGGTAGCTCGAGCACTAACTGATCATTATGGCTCTAATGGTTATCGGTCTTATTCTATTATGTTCATATGAATGTCACCCTAATGCAATGGTTATTATTAGTAAGTGTCATGGGCCTATCCTTAATTGTTGGACTGCTAGAAAACATTTTCTAATTTTCTTTCACATAAAAAAGATATCGACCCCAAAATTGAAAAACCAACTATTATGCGTAGGTGGAGCCAGGGGCAGAGCTACGATTGCAGATAAAGGGAGGCAAAAAAATAGATCACAGATAATTTAATTCTTAAAATAAATAGATAAATATGATTAAAACAAAGTTTCAAAAGTAGTACAAGAGAAACATATTTTATGTGTCAATGTTGTTGCACATTGAATTTTAGTAGAAACTCTCTGCGAGTTCTCATGTTCTAGTAATGTTGTATAATCACTTCATCACCGATTCCATTTAATGTATTTTTTTCAACATATGTAATCAAACTATTTGCCTCCATTGATATCTCCCATCTAATTACGTAATTGATTATTGATAATATTCATAGCAAAAAAAGCTCTCTCGACATTGGCACTTGCAACTGGTATTATTATTATTATTATTATTATTATTATTATTATTATTATTATTTATTTGTATATATATCTCAGATACATAGATCGAAACTTTAAACCAAAATTACATGTTAATTGACGCGAGGAATGTTAGATGTAAACAACCATAGTTTTGGAGGCACAGACCCCTAAGACTGACATATTTTCTCAACTCTCATAGTAGGTGTGGCAAAACAATTCATCAGCATTTACCAACCACTTCATTGACAACCCTTGTGATAGAAATGGCGATATGTACTTATTCATTTTTGTATTCCAACAACAACAACAACAACAACAACAAGAGCAACCATGACGGCAGTATCAGCTTCCACTGCAAAGCTTACATTAGTTTCATCCTCACAGAAACAATTATCATGAGTCCCTTTTCGGTCTTCAAATATTTGGATGTCCACCACCTATTTGATGAAATCTCCCTTCCAATCCCTTTCAATATCCTCTTACTCTTTACCACCCATATCCCCTTTCGCGCCACCACCGATTCAACCCCAACCCCCGCTACCACCTTCCACGACCTCTGTTACATCTTTGGCGACAACATTGATATTGACCAAATCATCCCAGTTGAATACCTCACCCTTGTCCCTTCCAAACCCGACGAGTATCGCAAGCTCGGCTCTTTCTACTTCCCACACCCCCTGGAATATGGCATGGTGCCTGACTTTCATAGCTTGCCCAATCCTGATTTCGGTCTGAGCCCCGCTACCTTGTCGTCCCATAGGTGCTCCAGAAGACCCATATTTGACCCGAAAGATAGAGACACACATGCAATGGTGGGTTTGATTTGAAGAGAAGCTTTGAACGAATGAATGAAGAGGGTTCAAGGGTTTTTATAGAAACTTGGAGAATGAGACAAAGAGAGAGAGAAAGGGACGGATAATAAGATAAGATTTCATTATTGGCTTAGCTTGGCTTGTTTTTTCAGATAGCTATTTTAGCCGATGATTCCTTGTTTGTGAAGGAGAGAAAAGAGAAGAGAGGGGGAAGAAGAGGAGAGAGATTATTGAGAGAGTGAAAGAGTTTGTGAGGGAGAGAAAACAAAAAGTGGGAGAAGAGAGTGATTACAGATAGTGAGAGTGAAAGGGGTTGTGAGGGTGGGTTTGATGGTAGTTAAAAAGAAAAAAAAAAATTTAATTCGATTTGGAAAATTGAACAGGGGTAAGTTTGTTATTTTTTTAAATATTGGATAAAATCTGTTAGTCAAAGTGATTGAATATACGGTCATGATTTTTAAACTAAGAATACAAAAACTAATGGAGGTAAAAAAAAAATAGCAATAAATTAATGAGGATCGAAAGGAAAACAACATTTCGCTGATTTTCAAGATAAAATAGGATATTTTGTTAGCTAAAACACCACCTGAAATCCAAATATAATGAGAGAAAATTTTGTCAGGGATGAAAAAGCACAATTATGAGATGAAAATGCTTAGTGGGGACCAAATGTATTATTTATTTTAGGGGTTTTTATGCGGGAGGATCTTGATTTATTTTGTTTTGCTAGTAACTGCAAGGAATGGGTATGCATTTGCATTTGCATTGCATTTGGGAAAATTCTAGGGGTCAAGGGAGGGAACGAGGGAGGGAGCGAGGGATGGGTGGTAGCCACCCATCCGCCCCGAGATAAGTGTCATCGCGCATCTCCAATCCGATGTGCTTATCTCGAGGCGGATGGGTGGTTACCACCCATCCCTCGCCCCTTTCCCTCGCTCCCTCCCTCGCTCTGTAGCAAAGCTCTTGCATTTGATTAAGAGAGTTGAGAGTCTCCTCACGGTTTGTTGACATGTAAGTTGAGGGAGAAACCAACTCTGAGTCTGGTTGTTCAGGTCGTCTTGGCCGGAAAGAAAGGCCTAAAGAAAAACAATAATCAATCACATGTCATCGTCATCAACTTTCTTCTACCAACTATTACCATCATCATAAATAACTATTTTCTAAGGATTAATGTTGAACACAAATAAGGAAAGAAAAGTATAAGATGGGTGAAAAAATCTAATTGTCGAGGGAAATGGCGATGAAAACAGCGAGGGACCCCACAGGGGGGAGGGGGAGCCATCCATTCCCCCTCGGGATGGGTGTTTTCAACTCTCGAGATGCGTGCATTGAAAAGTCAAACGCGCATCCCGAAGGGATGGACGGCTTCCCCTCCCCCCTGTGGGGTCCCTCGATGTTTTCCTCGCTGCTTTCCTCGACAATTAGACGGGTTCAAGATGGGTGGATGATGGAGTAGTAACTTTTAGTCTGACAAGCAGTTGGCATCCACCCCCACCCATTCCACATTGTGCAAGGAAAGGGGAGAATGTCCAACTATCCTTTTGGTCTATGATTTTTCCCTAATCCAGTTTGGAAAGGTAAACAAGCTTTTGTTTTGGTTCAATATCTTTTTTTGTTGTTTGACCTAGCTATATGGGTAGGTTTTTACTAAAATATATTGTACACATTTATTTATTTATTCTATTACTTTTTTTTAATTAAACCTCCACTATGAAGGGGCGCCTGTGGAATGCCAAACATGTACTACTAGTCCAAAATGGATGAAAAATACACTGGAGATGTATTACGACTTTACCTGAGACAAAAGCAAATAAACAAAAACCAGTTCTATTTTGGCAACCTAACATATGTAGTATCATGAGCGACGATGATTAAGGTTGTCCTTAATTCAATACCGATCTACACAATGCAAACTTCCTTCCTTCCCTACGCCATTTTTACCAAAATGGATAACCTGGCTCGCAACTTTTCGTAGAATGGCACGACGGACAGCAACGCAAAACATATGTATACTTGGGATCATATTTCACAGCTTAGGACTCCCTGAGGCCTCAACATTCCTTCAAATAAGATTATGGTTTTAATGGCAAAGAACATGTGGCAAGTTATCTCATCCCCACACAACAATCGTGCTCTGCAACTCCGAGCTCTTTATTTCACCAATAAGAGCATCTTCCAAATCTCAAAGGCTCCATCCTTAGCCACCTTCGCATGGAGCGGAAATCTTATAGCGCTGGCTAGAATAAAAAATCATATGCTATGCCAAGTGAGGTCCGGAACTGAGATTGACCTCTTAAAGGACTTTTGGGTTAAACCGGGCCTTGTGTTGGCTGATTGTTTTCCCAATTCTATAGCTCCTAATTGGCCTATCACCATCCAGGACTTGTGGTACACCAACTCAAGACATAACCCTCAATGGAATGTGGACGTCCTCAATTCTCTCTTCCCAGCTTTGGTAGCTAGAGATATTCAACATATTTTGATTCATCATTCGGATAGCCTGAACCAGCTGATTTGGCTCTTTGACAAAAAAAGGCATTTTCTCAGTTAAAAGTGCAACCAAGGCTTTCACAAATAAACAATCTGAATGCTCCACTTCGCACAATTCCTCACCCGCATTTGAGGCCAAGTTGCTCAAACAGATGTGGAGAGTAAAGGCTCATCTTTCTCCCCTGTTCCTTCTTTGGAAGATTGGCCAAAACACTCTTCCGACCATGACAAATCTTGCCAGACTTCACACACCCATTGAGGATAGATGTACTTTTACAATAATCACACTGAGGATGTCTTACATTTGTTCTTCTTTTGCTCGGTCATCACTCTTCTTTGGAAAGTCTCTCCAGTCCCAATTGATTGGCTCAACGTTAACTTTGGTAGGCCCATTACTACTCTCATTTTCAATTTTATGTGGGACACAACCAAAGCCCATTCCACAGCCAGAGAGGAAACATTATCTAAATTTACAGCAATGGTCCACACCATTTGGCAAACCCGCAACCACTGTATTTTCAAAAAGTCCAACTTTTGTACTCAAATGTTTATTCTCTCCTTTTACTGTACTTGGAGTGCCTGGAAACATCTATGGTTTACCACAAAACACATCCCCTTTGATACATGACCAATACTCATAATGGTAGACCAATCGTCGTCCACCACATCATTGAGAAAGTTATCACCGATAAGTGACAGAATCAGTCTGACACTAGGGATGCTCCCTTTGCTTTTATGGTTCCTCGCACTGAGATGAAAACCACTAGACAGTAATTAATATAAACCCAACTTCTTTCAGACGGACATCATAGAATCAATTCTAGATCCACACTCGATGCATTCCTGATATCTTGGACTTGTATACAATTATTGTCACTTATGATGCAAGTTTCTTTGCCTCATCTCAGCAGGGAGCAATAGGTGTTTTTGCAACCAATGTCCATGGTGAGGAGCTGGCTCGGGTAGCTTGTCCAATTGCAGGAAAATTAGTGGACAACACTATAGCAGAATGCCATGTAGCAGAAGCAGCTTTGTTACTCATATAGATGAGGCAGTGGCAAACATGAATTCTATTGGGAGACTCAGGGATGCTTATCTAAATTATGCAATCACTGGGACCCTAGGACGGCCATGAGCTGGTCGTGGTGGCCTCTAATCAGTAATATTAGGCGTTTGCTTACTCTGCATAGGTTTTGGTTTTGCAACATTATTAATAGTCCTCAACTGTGAGGCTCACGATATGGCTATAGCAATAGGACATCAGCACTGGATTCACAATTATTAATATATATGTTTTATGCTTTTAATAAAAAAAAACATATGTTGTACGAGTCTAATCTAATCTCAGCAAGGCAAACTTTGAGCATCATGTAACTTCAAAACCCAACGGCGTTGACTTAACTCTTTGTGTTTGACAACTCAAATTCATTTGTTTGATAAAGTGGATTGTTGAGATTCATTAGGGTTGGGGTTTATGTAAATTGTTGGATGGGTTGTATGGGAATAAATAAAATAATATCTCCAAATATTCGGAATAAGTAATTCAAATTTTTTAAGAGTGGTTTTGGAGGGATTTTTGGAAGATATTGATGAAAAATGCTAGTGATAAATTTGGGTGTCAAATAGAAATTAAAATGGGATTGGATAAGTAAAAAAAGGTGATTTTGTGCTCAAAACATTGTAAGGGTCAGTAAGGAGTATTTAAAATTGGGTTGGTTGTTAGGTTTTGTCTTACTTACTTGAATCTCTTTGTACATAATTTTTTTGATTGTTCATCGACATGTAAATTAATGGTGGAATTGTCTCGAATTCCCGCATTTCTCAATTCTTGTAAAATTTATGACAATAATTAAATTCAAGATAAGTATAGGCAGTTAATTAATGGTTTTTTTTTTTTAGTTTGGCTCTTATTGGTTTATATACAATTGAGTTTAGCCATCATTTTAAATTTTAATTGAGTCCAACCTTCATTTTCTAACAGATCCATTATGTCAACGATGTTGACTGTTCAATATTAATTTAATGACTAATTTACCCACTTTGAATGCATGTACCTTGCATGTGCAAAATCAACAAAATTCACCAAAATGTATCCAATGGTCTAGAGATATTATGTTAATCTCGAGGTCATCCTCCTAATGCCAAATTAAAGTAATAAAAAACCTTAAAATTGTACCCATATCCTCCACCTCTTCATTCTCCTGCAAAACCACCGTCCCTAATCCATCCACCCTTCTCCTCCTTGTCATTGCTCTTTTTCCCTCCCACCACCATCAAATGTACTCACTCACCTCTACCCTAATCTTTGTCATTGCTCACAAATGTTCCCTTCCTTTCATTCCATGAATTCGTTATAATTTCCCCATCTTTGAATTTAAAACCTCCACCTTACAATCAATTAAACATTATCTTCCCATGTTTTCAGATTTTATAGAAATAGAGAGATCCCAAATACTTGATTCCTTCTTTATCCACCAACGCAATCCACCTTATTCCCCGTAGCTTCATCCAAAACCAAACCAAAAACCCCCCAAATTAAATAACTTTACAAATGGATTTCAAATAAAAGCAACAACACTACAACACAAATGGTCATTAATAGCATACGACCATAGCATTTTTTCATAAAGTGCTATGAAAAGTCAAAACTTAATTTGTTCAATGATTTGTAAAATGCTATAAAATTTTGTAAAATGCTATAAAAAGTTATAAAATGCTATCAATGGCCAAAATGATTTGTGCATTTGTAAAATGCTATGAAAGGGTATGTAGGCAGGAGTTGCAATTCGCAAGGCGCCAAGAAGCCCGCTCGAATCGAAAAAAAAAGAAGCAAAACAAAGAAGAAGGAAGGAAGGAAGTTCCTCTCCTTCTCTGTCTCCCTCTCTAACTGCTCTCATCTCCCTATCCCTTTCCGTTCTGCTCTCCCTCTCCGATCGCTCTCCCTCTCCGTTCTGTTGTCCCTCTCCGTTCTGTTTCTCCCTCTCCAACGTGCTCTACTTCTCGCCGTACGTGCTCTCGCTCTCTGTTTCAGGTCGGTATCTGATTCTCAACACACTCACTCTCTCCTGCTTTGCTTTCACCGCAAACCCTAACGATTTTTAATTTGTATCAGTTTATGAAGTAATTTGTATCAGTTTTGAAGTAATTGTCGAAGTCTTTGAAGGTTTTGAAGGATTAGTCTTTGTATTAGTTTTGGTCGATTGAAGGATCAATTTTTCAGATAGGTAATTCTGGAATTGTAATTTTTTTCTTTTTCCTCTTTGATTTCCTTATTAGAGTATTAATTTGGTTGAGTTATGTTGTTCTTCATTTTGAGTTGTGTTGTTATTAAATTTAGGACTTTTGTATTCATCAGATTCATAACCTTGTTATTCAATTTTAATTGGGTCATAATTTTACAGACCTTATTGACCTCAAATCATGTTGTTCCTACTTATTTTGCAGTAATTTCTTTGGGTATTCTGGGGATATATCACAAAGTAAAGTATAGTTGGGTATTCTGGGGATCTTTGGCTGTTGGGGGTGATTTCATTGTCATTAGATCTATTGAAGAAAGAAAATGGGTGAGGGCTAGACGATATAGAAGGAGGCAGTTTGTGGAATTCATTAGTGAATATAATCTTTGTGACTTTGTTTTTAAAGGGGGGTCTTTTACTCGGTGCAATAATCAAAGACAACCCTATATGTCTAGGATTGATAGATTTCTACCTAGCAATGATTGAGTGGATCACTTTCCTGATCTTAGTGAATTTCCACTTGAAAAGGGAGGGTCTGATCACCATTCCATTTGTCTCAAACCCAATATCTCCCTCTTTGGTCCTAGACATTCATGATTATTGGGTCTCTTTTGACATCCAAGGCAGGAAAGGTTTTGTTCTCTGGAAGAAACTCAAAATGTTTAAATCTTTCTTGAAAGAGTAGAGCAAGGAAGTGTTTGGGAAGCTTCACTCTCTCACTGAAAATGCTCAAGCTAGTCTTCACACCCTTGATTTGACGGAGGAGGATAGAGACTTGACTAATACTGAGTTCGCTCAAAGAATTGAACTCAAAACTCACTACAAAAAAAAAGCCCTTTAATAGCGGTTCAAAAACGCTATGGTAGGATACCATAGCATTTTAGTAAACGCTATGTCTGCTGGCGCTATAATAGACCCTGGGTCTATTATAGCGGTTTAAAACCGCTATAGAAAGTTAGCCTGTTATAGCGTTTTAAAAACGCTATAGTAGAGTCTATGATAGCGTTTTAAAAATGCTATAAAAGGCCAGCTTTCTATAGCGTTTTTTAAAATGCTATGCTAGAGTCTACCATAGCGTTTTAAAATGCTATGCTAGAGTCTATGATAGCGTTTTAAAAACGCTATGGTAAGTATACATAGCAAAAAAAAATTTTTTTTTTTTTTTTTTTTTTGGCTATCAAATGACGTTTTATTTCTAAAAAATAAAAATTTAAATATGCCAAACTTAAACATTTCCATGAATAGAGGCAAATCAATAAATGGATTGAAAAATCAGTAGTATTATTGTTCCTACAAGTAACACATCAATTGTTTACATACTTGTGTTCCAATCAACTCAAAAGTACATGGGTATTGCAAGCAAGTCTTTACTGGACAAACATTTTTTGAAACGTGAATGTTAAGCTAAGTTCAAGTACATTACATAAACTTGATAAATGACAAGAAATAACACAAAATAAAAACATAGCTGTGTATCTAGGTCGGGAGTGATGAGGTTTGGCTTCTCAATCTAGCACTGTCCCCTTGTAAGCTCTTTATGAAAGAGCCACTCTTAGTCAATTCACGAAGTGGCTTGTCTGTGAACCTAATCAGGTTGTAAGCAAATCCTCCAAGAATTGCACCAGCAAATGGTCCAACCATGTATACCCATATTCCTTTGTAATTGTTCATGATAATGGCAGGTCCTAGAGTCCTTGCAGGGTTCATAGATGCTCCAGAAACCGGTCTGCATTGGCAAACAACATATTTTTTCGTTCATGACAATTCAGTCTTTGAAACTTGTAGTTGTGAAAAACAATTATTTTTCTTTCTCTAGAGTATAGTCGATTACCCAGCAACAAAGACGTCTAATGTTATGGTCATTCCAACAGCAAGGCCTGCTAGCTCTCCTATCTGCAAACAAACAATAATCAAATAACTGTTATATTATTGAGATGAGGCATTTGCTTAAGGACATCCATACCCTATCTGATATTGACATCTATACCATTTATAAAGTTGAAAATTTATGTATCCAAGGTCCATATGGCAAAAAACTAGTTTAGAAAGTTGGAAATTAGGATCAGAAGTTTAAGGATTCAATTTTATCCATTTATTACTTTTATCAGTCTCACCATATGATTGCAATCAGATGGGGATGATCAATTAGGCAACAACTTTAAAAGTAATTTCCCACTTTCTCTCTTTGGAAGCAGAGTCAAGTCTTGTATTGAAGTGCTTTTCATCCACATTCTACAAATGTTAGAATAAATACTCTCTTGATTGTATTTATAACAACAAGTGGCCTTGAAATGGAACAGAAAACAAAGAGTGTTTAAACAATCAATAAGAGATAGTGTCATACCTAGGGATGGCAACGGGGCGGATTGGGGCGGATTTGGACAAATCCATCCCCGCCCCGCTGGAGATCACGGGTATTTAAATCCGCCCCGAAAATCCGTTTACCATAATTTGTAAAAACCATCCCCGAACCGGACGGATTGGCGGATATCCGCCCCGCCCCAAATACCCGAAAAAAAAAAAAAAACAGATTTCTCATAATTTCATTCTCAAATATCGAAAAAAAACCTATCGAACAAATCATTCCAGATTCTCAACAACAAATTACAAATATCGAACAAAAAACCATACAAAAATTACAAATTACAAATATACCAAATTTCTCAACAAAATTACAAATTACAAAGATTTCTTACAAAAAAAAAAAAAATTCGATCTCTGATATATTACACAAAAAAAAAAAAAAAAAAAAAAAACGATCTGATATCTGAGATATCTTTCTGAGTTCAGATCAGAGATCAGATGAGATCGGATCAGATAGATCAGATCAGATTTGATCTTAGATCAGATCAGATTTGATCTTAGATCTCAGATCAGATGTGATCTCAGATCAGAGATCAGATTTGATCTCAGATAGATCAGATCAGATTTAGATCAGATCTCGGATCAGATTTAGATCAGATCTCGGATCAAATTTGATCAGATCTAAGATCTGGATCTGGATGATCTGGATCTAAGATCAGATCGTAGATCTTATTGCCAAGATCAGAGAAGGACTAGGAGAAGGAGAGAAGGAGAAGGGGCGACGAGCTGTGAGAGAGATCAGAGAAGAAGAGGTGGACTAGCTTCGCCTTCGGCCCTTCGCTGTGAGAGAGAAGAAGAGGCGGACGGCCTCCGCCTGGACCGCCTTCGCTGTGAGCCTGTGAGAGAGAAGAAGTGACAGTGAGAGAGGAGAGAAGAGGCGGACGACGAGGGAATGAGGGAGACGCCTTCGCTCGAATCGCTCTTCGCCTCCTCGGCCCGTGTTCTCTGTGAGGGAGGGAATGAAGGTGTTCTCTGTGAGGGAGGGAGTGAGGGAGAGGAATGGGTTGTTGTAACGAGGGAGAGGAGAGGGTATTGTTGGTATTGTTTGAGGGATCAAGGGTTTAATCCCTTTATATAGGGGAAGGGTATTGTTGTAATGTTACTTAACAAACGGATAAACGGATATCCGCGGGGCGGATATGGCCAAATCCGTATCCGCCCCGAATAGTGAACGGATATTTTTTGGATACCCAAAATCACCCGAAAACCCATTCAACCATATCCAAAACCGCCCCAAACGGATTGGGTGGGGCGGATATCCGTGAAAATCCGCCCCATTGCCATCCCTAGTCATACCGCTCTGCTATCTGTTGCAACACCGGACACGACGAACATCAGCAGAAATGTTGTGAAGAACTCCAAGATTAGAGACCTAACTGGTGGTCCTACTGGTACTGTTCCAAAGAAATCTTCACTTTTCACATCAAACACAAGGCACAATGTTCCACTAGCAAGAATCGATCCCACACACTGGGCTATGATATAAGGTACAACCTGCACAACGAAGGCCATAACAAACATCATTTCAAATCACTTTGAATAAAAAAAAGTTGGTTTTATGCAAATAATGGCAGCCAGTTCAATGATCTTGTATCTCAATCACTGACTTAATAATGTATGTACTCACCTCCTTATATGGGAACTGTCGAAAAATGGCCATGGTGATGGTGACTTAATAATCTAACCATCTCCCATCACTCCTCTGTCTGCATACCCTCCACTCCCCACCAAATTATCTGACACCCATCAAACAAAAAAAAATCAAAACTTTACTGAAACAAACCCTCATGAGAAATGGTGTTTTCTTCATTTTGTCAAACAAGACTAAAAATCACAAATGGGTTATTGTTATTTATGATAAAAATCATAACTTTAACACTAACAAGACTCAAATAGGTTTAGGTTTAGGATTTTGCAATTAGGGTTTTTACAGGAGGCGGAGTCATTAAGTGAGGCTATAGCAGAAAAACATAGTAAGGCTAAGGCTAAACTCTTAGTTATGTGTGCACATTGCTCAGATCAAGTGCGAAAACTGAGTAATATAGCAGACACTATGATTTGTTGACTGTTAACAGGCACGTGAATACAGTTCATGGATATGTAATAGGGTTCGTTGAAAATCGAAATTAGGGGAGTTCGATGTAACACATAAAAGTAAGAGAATAAGAAAGGATAAACTACTCAGCAGAAAAATAAAAACAACATTTTTCTTATGCTAATATTGTCATCTTTATGAGAATAATATAGAACACGGATCCAAATTTGAAAGGCAAGCCTACATGATACAACCCTCTTTATAGTCCATGGTACCACCTATGTATTGAATCACTGTGTTTCAGGCTAAGGTTGCATGCAAAAAAGGGGGTACGTATCGGTGCCTTCTAAAAAGTAAGGATTTTTAACTAGGACTTACGATGATTTAACTCATAAATTAAAAAACAAAACTTGCCTTATGGACTACTGTAATCCTTCTTTCAGCATCATTGAGCTGAACCGCAATCCCTTCTTCAACTTTTAAGAGAAGCTTTTGGTGCATTAAATCTGAAATAAGAGAATCAACAAAGTAGATGAGAACCAAATGCCCTAACAAGAATTATGTAAATATATAGATTTCATTGGAATCATTTCATTTGCAACAGAAGCTCGGATAGTGGTCAAGGATACATCCCCTGATAGACTAGTTTAAAGTAGAAATTGAGCAAGTGAAGTGATTAAGCAATAGCCAATGTGGCCCACATGCTGTGAAGCCTCATCTGGTATCTCTATGCCAAACTTTTTTACTTGGTTGTACCTGAACTAAGGTTAACACATGTAATTACTTGATTCATGTCCTTCATCTCTGCTCCACTTTCCCTCCTCTCCCTTCTCACCCTTAGCAGTAAATATAAAGACATTAAACATGAAGTGTAATGCGCAAAAAAATATAACTTTACAGTAGCCTTACCAAGACTTGATCCACGTAGTCAAGTCGATCAGGATGGACACGCAAAGTAAATGTCAAGAGAGACACATAGAGAGTAATAAACCCAACAACAGGCATGTCAACCTGTGCTTCGATGACCTGCCACAGAAATAATCCATATTGACTTTGATATGGCATTTAAATTAATAAATGAGCAATCAACAAATTTCAAACAGGAAAACATAACCTTTCAGTTGATTGATAGAATAAGAACTAATCCGGCAATTATTTCAACATATAATAAAAATAAAATTTTCCAAAGAAATTGGTTAAATGGGGCAAGGGAACTATGCCACAGTGACATAAATAAATGTTGTTGCCGAACAATTAGGAGACATCTCTAAAACACCAAAGTTTAGTCCAAAACGTGGAATCATCCATTCAGATTACCACATCTACCATGATTTAACATTTTGGTCATTTCAGACAAACAGTAGTTTAAAAGCAACTCAAAAATTGCCAGATAAAATAAATTGATTTCTTATTTTGAATGGACACATTTAAACTGAATTGTAGCAAGTATTAAGTTAGTTTTACAGAAAATAAAAAAATAAATAAAAATTAATGTTCCTGATTGAACTTCTACTGAAATATTTAAACATTTACTTTTATCGATAATTAGCAACAGTAAAAATCGCCTATTAGTTGAACAAAAATTGCTTAATACCATAAACTCTTTAAAGATAGATATCGGTTTCTAGAATAGAAAAGTAATAGATGTTAGTAACTAAAGGCATGGATTCAAAGTCACGACACAGCTAGGTCCATTGGCTACTCTTCATCAGAGGGAACCCCCTTAAATATAAGCATATTATGGAAAATGTGAGACTAGTGAACTTTCTCTTATTTTTAGATTTCTTTATCTAGTCTATTCTTCATCATCGTTTAAAATATAAGCACTCTTATATTAAATAGCATTAAAGTCAAGCCTGAATACACTGATCATCATTATGGAAACTAGCAACGGGCCTTGCGCATTACATTAAAATCGTTAACACCAGCTACCACAACACGGCGATGTAACAATTTCCTGACCAAACATTAACACGTGTTTTTGTGAACTTTGTATCATATGAAACACTCTACAGCTCGCCTAAAAAATTGTTTCCAGCTTTTTTTTCAATATCCTCGATAATTTTTCTGCTTAAAGTTCAACAATCTTAGACTTAGAACTTAAAAAGAATAGACTAGATAAACAACTTCCGCGTAAGTTCATCATAGTTACCTTCCCAATAGCATTGCTCAATTTGGCGAAAGCCTCTACTTGCAAGAATTCAGGTAGTACCTGCAGCGTAAGGCTGTCAGAAATGAAGTACCAAATCTCGAAAAAATTATATATGGATTTTTATGATTATTACCTCTGCACTTGAAGAAGTATAGTTTAATAGTCTATCCATTAATTGTGATAACACTGTCTTGATATCCACCATCGCCTGAGAAACGAAAGACACATGAAAAGATCTATAAGAAGATATATGTTAAATTGATTGCGAACGTAAGATATTACTTGGGCTCAAAAAAATAAAATGCTGGAACAAAATCTAAAAAGAAAGTTTATATATATATATATAAACTGTACAGGAAGAAGAATTGCCTCTTGTTCACTCGGATCTTTGGGGACCAGTCCCTGATTCAAATAATGGATTCCGCTTATATATATATATATATATATACCAGCCTAATTCCAACTAATTCCAGCCCAATTACATAAATACCAAGTACTAATTTATGCTATCACCATTTAGGCCTTGATTGCCATCATGCCATGTATCCTTCTTTCTTTCTTCAAGACTCAAGGAAATAAGGACTACCAAACGTCAGTGTTCTCAAGTAATGAGAAAGGTTAAAAATATGGTCCTGACTAAGAAGTGAAAAGCTTGCACATAATCCATTAAATCAGTTGCAAACCACCAAAAAAGGAAAAGGATGCACAAAGCAAGGGTTCGATGAAACAATAACACTAAAGGAGGGTTAAAAAGGGGTGGTACAATAAGATAAGGTGCGGCAAAATATAGGATCATTAAGAATAAGAAAACTGAAAAAAAATTCTCAATCTGTACGCTCAATCGCTGCTAAGGCTCACTGCATTCTTAAAGTTGTCAAAGTGGGTTGCCCTATGGAAATAAGAAGATCACTAGGCATTGAGATTCAGGTGAACTTCTCCATTGCCCTCTCAAAATCTCTCACTGGAAAGAAGTCAAAGAAACGTTTAGGTCCTTTAACTTTACAAAGAAATGGTTGAGAGAGACTTCTAGTTCTAGCCCTTTATTGAGTTCGCCTTTGGGAATATAATTGCTTTTGCTTCTTTGAAGGCTATCTTAACTTCTTCACCTTTGGAAATTTCTCTTCAATTACATACAGTGATCCTATAATTAAAAGTAAATAAAGTGTGAAAAATTACATTTTTGAAACATCAAAACAGAGAGACGTGCCATTAGTTAGGAACACCTGGCATGCCAACTAATTCCGAATAAGAAACAAACAACATCATGTTGTTGTGTCACTCACCTGAAGTTGAGGGCAAGCACCTAACAATGTCTCAAGGGTTTGCAAATGGTACTCATCTGGAAAGTCTTGGATTATGCAATCCATCAGTAATATTGTGCAAGCTCATCTTTACAATTGACAACCTGTTCAAAACAGTTGACATGAAAACTAGAGTAGCATGCTAGGATGCAGGTATCCTCAACAGAAACTTAAATAATATGAACATTAAAGAATACCTGTTCCAGTACTCTAGGGAGCACAGTATCTTTGTACATGTCAAGGTCAACACCCTCTATCTGACTGAGAACATCCAAATTCAAGTAGTAATCATCTAGAATTTCTGGAGCATCCAATTTGGGCTAGCATAGTAGCATACATGAGCTTAGAAACAAAAGGAGATGATAAACAAACTACACAATCAAGATGACAAAAGCTACAACCCATAACAAATATTGATAGCATTTGTGCTTGGGTTTAACATATTTCAACTCATATCCTGTAGGAATATATTTGCAGCTAACATATCCAAACTAAGGGCGAATCAAAAGAATAAATCCAAGGAGAAAACCTGACAAGAATCCTCCAATATGGGCTGAACTGTCTATGTTAGGGAGAAGACCAATAGCCAAATTGAGAGCAATCACGAGAAGGAGAGTAGAAAGTGCTGCACACTGAACCGAGACAGTAAAAAAAAATTTATTTTTATCAAGCCAGTAAGTCCGAAAATCATGAGATATAGAAGAATAGGCCCCAAAGTATCTAAGGGGAGTAAAATGAATACATGATAGGTTATGAATGTTATCTAAACATTAAATTAATATTTGAAGATAACATATTTGCATCAGATGTATCATGTTATGTGACAAACCACAACAACAACAAGAGAGAGATTAGGGAAAAATTTATCAACTATCATCACAGAAGGTAACTGAAACTAACAATTTTCATCTTCTAATCAACCACTCGGCCCTTTAATGACAGCCTTTAAGGTATTCAAGAGTGCCACAATAACTCGATGGAGAAACACAAGAGAGAAAAATATTATCTTTAACCTCTCAAATCTTGTGTTTGTCTCTCTCAACTTGTCACGGATCAACTCAAAACTCTAGAACACTTTAAATTGGTTTCGAAAAAAGAATGAGGCAATTCTAACATCATCAAAACATGAATGTTACATATGATGTATAAACTGCTATTAAGTACACAAGCCTTGACAGCTTAATTGACTATGACCACTACTACAAAATTTCTGTTGGAAATAAAGCATTCCCCGAAAGAAAAAAATCCTAGACAAAGCTGCCAAGTGGACAAGTCAAAACGGAACCTCAATTTCAAAAGTTTAAATGGAACTTGATTGATTAGTTCATGAACATCTTCTTTTGATGTAGCTTTCACAATAAGGTGGTTGAACATATAGATTAGTTTTTGCAAATAGAGCAATAGTCATAGGATCATGCACCATGTTTTGATTTGAAAACATTATTTCCCTTTGCCTGTTAGCTTCAACAAATGAGCTAAACCCAATCAGGATCACTAAGGTAGGGATACATGTTAGCTTCAACAAATGAGCTAAACCCAATCAGGATCACTAAGGTATGGATACATGCAAACATGCATTCACTACATATTAATTTAGTTAGAGAGGCTTACTTGATCCTGCAGGTGTAAACAGATGGAGTCTTTCAACTCCTCTAACTGTGAGTATAATATTGGATGTGTCTAAAAACCAACATCATCTACATTTTGCAAAAGTTTTCAGACACGCACACACACAAAAAAAGGGCCTTTAGTCATGAATCTGACCAATAATATTGGAAAGGAAAGATTGAAATTTAAAAGTATCTAAGCAGACAATAGCATATTAGATTCACATCACATCCATATCAAAACATTAAATTTTACGGCATTCTAATGTTGTAGCTAACAATACCTGTACTTAGTTCAGGGTAATTTCCATTACCCAAAAGCCTAAGCATGGCTGACATCCGCCCCTTTCCAAATGTGCATACCATTGACACCAAAGAAACCTAAATATTATACACAACCATCAGTTACCACGAAATATTCAAAAAGATAACCAATTTCAACCAAAGCATCCAGTCTTACTGAAGTTCCTCCTCAACAGGTAGTACTCCTTCACCTTCAATCCACTCTCAAGAAGTTGCATCCACTTGTCACCTCGATGGTGACATAGCAAGAAATCTTCTCATTACACCCAATTCTGAAAAAAAAATTGTTAACACAAAAAAAAAAATCAAAGGGTAAAAAACCCCATCCACCAAATCAATGTAAAATCAAAATGAACAAAAAACATAAAAGAGAGAAACCCTTTTTGTTTGTTAGATACATACCTTTGGAGAAAACTAGGGTTTGTCCACTCAACAACTCCAACACCTACAAATAAAAATCAGTGAAAAACGATGGGGGTTTGGGAGGAAAAGATGTGCAATGGGGTTTAGGGGGTAAGAGAGAGATAGACTTAGTATACATACCTTGGAGGCCTTGGTGAGACGATCTCTGCTCTTGCCGACGGAGATGTTGAGGACGAGCTTCTGCACTTAGATCTCTATTTCTCGATCTCTCGATTTCTCTCACCCTCACTCTTTCCCTCTCCCTGGATCTCTCTCACTCTCGCTTGAGCGGCGTGCCTTTGGTTTGAAGAAAAGCGGCGTGCCTTTGGATTGAAGAAGAGCGGCATCCCTCTCCCTGGATCTCTCTCTCGCTCAATTCCTCTCTCCCTCACTCTTTCACTCTCGCTCTTGATTTCTCTCACTCTCCCTAGATTTCTCTCTCCCTCACTCTCGCTTGTAGAGTGGCATACCTTTGGAGAAGAAAAATGCCTCTCCGATCTGCTGCGATTGATGGGGGAGGAGAGCGAGACTGAGGGAGAAAGACGTAGATGTTGAAGTGGAATCGAGCGAGGCTTTTGAGAAGCAATTCGTGCATTTCTTTTTTCACTTCCCGCGAGGCTTTTGAGAAGCAATTCGCGCTTCTTTTTTCACTTCCCGCGCGGCTTTTGGTCTATAGCGGTTCCAATTTTAATTGGCTTTGATGAATTCGGTCACTTATAGCGGTTTTCACAAAAACGCTATAAACTAATGCTATCAATGAACACTTTTCTTGTAGTGACTGAAATTAACAAGCTTCTTATGAGAAATTTGTTATGGAGGAGGGCAAGGGCAAAGTGGGGTAGATTTGGTAATTATTGTTCCAATTATTTCACAAGATGGCAAATTATAAAAGAATCTCCAATTCTATCTCACGCCTTCAAATTGAGGGAGAGACTATTGTGAATCAGAAACTTATCTCTTATCATATTCTTTAATTTTTATAAAGATCTTCATACTTAGATTATGTTTGGAGACCTATTATTGATCTGGCTTTGTTCAACACTCTGGATGTTGTGTCCACTTCCTCTTTGTAATCATGTGATTCTTCCCCTTGCAAACCTAGAAGTTGATGTGGCATTTGATCTTTTCCTAGTGATTTATTCCATACAGGTTGGGATTTTATGAAAGAGGATATTATGGGGGTGGTAGAAGATTTCAACAACAGCTCTTTCCTTGAATGGACACTGAATACTACTCTCATATCTCTGATTCCCAAAGTGAAAGAGCCTTCGTTAATTGTGGATTTTAGACCTATCAGTCTTTTGAATTCCATTTATAAAACCATCTCCAAGGTTTCGTCTTGTAGGCTCAATTATGTTCTTTGAAAAATTATCTATCCTTTTCATTTTGCTGGAATTTGTGATAGGCAACTCATTGATGGGGTTTTGATTGCCATTGAGATTATTGATTTTAGAATAAGAGACCAAAAAGCCAGGTCTGATCTGATGTTCAAAGTTGACTTTGTCTCTTTGAGTTATCAAAAAATCTCTGTCTGCCTTTGGTTTTGGAGATAAATGGAATGCTTGGTTCCACACTCTTGTTTCTACAGCTTATTTCTCCATTGCTATCCTCAGCTCTCCAGCCGACAATTTCAAATCTAGTAGAAGGATTAGACAAGGAGATCCTCTTTCTCCCCTTGTATCTTTGGATGCTGAAGGGCTATATGCTTTAATCTATCGGGTTTAAAAAAATGTGGGTCTCATTCATGGTTTCCAGGTTTATAGCACCTCCCTATCCATTGCCTTGTTGCAATATGTGGATGATACTGTGATCTTTATTGGTGCCTGCATTGAAAATGTTTTGGTTATGAGTGACTCGTTGCTATGGTTTATAGTAATTTTGGGGCTGAAGGTGAAATTTTTCTAAATCTGTAGATCAATTAACATTGTTCCAGACATCAATGCCTAGGCATCTATTCTGGGTTTGTAGAACTGGTATCTCCCTTGCTCTTATTTGGGCCTTCCCCTTGGTGCCCAGTTTAGGTGTATTAAGGTATGGGATGAGGTTGTACAAAATACTGAAAACATGTTTGAGTAACTGGAAGAATAAATACATCGTCAAGGCGGGTAGAGCTACTCTCCTTCAAAACAATTGCCTCTATTCTTGTTCATACGATGTCTTTGTGTGTCATTCTTGTTTCAGTTGCCAACCAAGTCGAGAAATGCATGAGAAGGTTCCGTTGGGGTTTTTTTTTCCGAATTTTAAGAACCACTAAGGTATACCAACCAAAATCTAGATGGGGTTGGGCCTTAACACTGCTCCCCTGTTGAAGTGGATTTGGAGCTTTGGAACTGAAAATGAGGCACTGTGGAGACAAGTATTGTAGAGTAAAATTCCTGCATTTTTCTTGAAATTTCTTAGGGTTCTATGTTTCCTTCTCATTCTGATATCTGGGTGTTCTTGTTGTTTTGCAGGTGTTAAAGGAAGAGTCTTGTTTGGTGTGAAATTCTCCATTTTTACAAGTTTCAGGTTTGTTTTGACCTTTGGAGTTTTTGCTCCTCTTTAAGCTCACATTATCTTTTGCATATTTGCCCTTTAGCGCAATTATGAAGAGATAATTTCTTTGTATGTCTTTGTAACATATTGTCATTGAAAATACAAAAGCTGTGGGTTTTGAAGGATAAATCTTTGGACTTAGTTTTGCCGTAGAGAGGTAGAAAGTTAGTTCTGCAAACACTTCTTAAGGTTTGGATAAACTTCAACCTCATTTCCCTTTTGAATGTAATGTTTGAAACTAAAATTTTGAATTTGAACTTATGGTGTATGACCCGAAAATTTGCTAAATCACTGAAGTGTACCAGTATTCACTGTTGAGTCCTACTTGTTTCATCCCCTTTATTTGAAGGCAACATCACCAAAATAATTTCAGGAATACATGTTCCTGACTTGGACATATTATCTGTATGGTATTTCGTCGGTGCTTTGTATCCATTCGATATAATCACCACGACAACTGCTTAAGCTCATCAATAAAATTTTAGAGTCCCTTTCTTCATACCATGTGGAAAATGTAGTGCTTGTTTCAAAGAAAAATTATAAATTTATTGGAAATTTGCATTCTGAAAACATAAATGGATGGATAATCAACATATTTCATGATTTTCCATATTTTTTTTAATTTAATCTTACAACTTAAAGCTCATTGTTGTGACATTTTAGTATTTAATCTCACAACTCAAAATCTCATCATTCCGACAACTACAACAATGCTATTACCACCACCACGAAAATATCACCCCTAGCATATCACCGAATTTTTTGTGATGAGATGATATACTTTAGTGAGTACGCCTTACTATCACACACCCATGAACTGCCTTAATTCTCTGGCGTGTGCTGCAATAAAGTAGCTTTCTAGTTTGTGATCAAGCTACTGAGGAGTAGTGGCTACTTTTTAACATTTGGTATCAAATACGGCCAAGCACTCCATCGAAGGTTCTACAGTCGGAGGGGTGGCCTAGAGGTTGGAATAAAATAGTTAGGTAGTATGGTAGGGGAATAGTAGTAAGTTGTTGAATATGGTTGAGAAGTGTCACGGAATTTTGTCCTAGTTACTATGATTAACTTTCAGCTGCATGGCATTGCGAGCTTTTGATGGAGTATTGGTTGGTTCTTAATGTAGATATCGAGAAACCAACATATTTTACTCAATCAACACTACAACACAAGTGCTTATTAATAGCACATGCACATAGTGTTTTTTAGACTTGTGCTATCAAAAACCAAGTTTAATTTCGTTACCCTTTTAAAACGCCAAGGAAAATAGTGAGCGGGAGAGCGATATTTATTTATTTAGGCTCTGGAGCCAATTTTTGTACCTCATTAATTTATTTATGCAGACATACATACCATATTAACACTCTGAATCCAAAACAAACAACAGAACATGAACATGGCCATATTAACACTCTGCAAGTGATCCTTTAAGAAAAATAAAATGCACACACACACACAGTCAACAAGTGATCAGTAGGAGATAGGTGTAAATTTCTTTAGGTCAATTATATATGCATGGAAATGATATTGCAAAGGGAATACTATTCAAAAGATATGTAAATTGTGTTATTTGAGTAATACACTTTATTTATTCTTTCAAAGATGTTGTTTTGATTCATTTTCTTGGTTGATCTAGTTATAGTATTTAGGTCACTGTCATGTATGCAAGGAAATGATGTCGTAGCGGGTATCATTCAAAAGTTTCTAACATATATTATGAACGCAATATAATTACGATTTCTTTGAAAATATGACATTCACTACTACACAACAATTGCTCATTACTAGCATATGACAATAACATTTTTTCACTTAGTGCTATGAAAATGCCAAAATTTGTCCAATTTGAACCCCTTCATCACATTTATGCTGTAGCATTGTCTGATTTTAATTTCTGTCTTTACGTTTAACATTTATGCTGCCAGTTTGTAATGCTTTCAGAACGGATATGAATATGTATTTAGTATGAAATTGGACTTCCCTTCAAGTATTGCTTATATATATATATATATATATATATATATATATATATATATGAAACTTTCAATTACCCCATGAAGATTTAAGTAGTTATTTGTTTGAATTTTAGAATTTTTTCTGTTGAGTACTACAAGAAAATATGATGCTGGATAAAGGTTGGGTGGGTCTACACAGGTACAAATTTAGTTGTGCGTAGTTAGATATTTATTATAGAATTAGAAATATCAGAGGTCTTAGAGCAAAAGATTTTTCTTGCCTTTTTTGTCATAGAGCTAATCCTGAGTACGAGAAAGGAGCATGGAATTTTGTGAAAATGGTTACAAACAACTTGGGAAATCCTAAATTGATATTATGCCCTTGCATAGATTGTCGCAATGTAGAGCATCAGTGTGGCAGTACTGTTGTTAAACATTTGGTTACAAGGGGAATGGATGCGAAGTACAGACAAAGTAAAGATTGGTATGAGCATGGGGAGAAGATAATTATGAATGACAATTTTCCTGAAAAAATGTGGAACGACGAGACATATAACTTATATAGAGCTGCCCACTTTTTTGATGAAGAATATATGAAGCCTACTCAGTTGGTTAATGAAGACTACATTGAGCCTACTAAATACATACATACTGATGATTTTATAGCAAAACTAAAAGATGTAGAAACCCCTTTGTACCCGAACTGTTCAAATTATAACAAACTATCAGCCATTGTAGCTTTATATCGACTTAAAACTCAAAGTAGATGGTCTGATAAAAGTTTTAGTGAGCTTCTTGAGACATTGGCAGGCATGCTTCCACAGGACAATGTACTTTTGAAGTCGTTTTACTCGGTTAAAAAGTTTCTCAAGTCATATGAGATTGGTTATGAAAAGATTCATGCTTGTGAGAATGATTGCAGTCTTTTTAGAAAAGAGTACAAGGA
Source organism: Berberis vulgaris (assembly GCA_963556465.1). Lineage (NCBI taxonomy): Eukaryota > Viridiplantae > Streptophyta > Magnoliopsida > Ranunculales > Berberidaceae > Berberis > Berberis vulgaris. The sequence continues at coordinate 60,075,808 of OY747128.1, forward strand.
CTTGGACAATTGTCCTAAATGTGGTGCTTCAAGATGGAAGAAAAATAAGAGGACCAAAGATATTAGAAAAGGTATTCCAGTTAAAGTTTTGAGGTACTTTCCTATAATTTCAAGATGCAAAAGGATGTTTAGGTCTGAAAAAATGGCTGCAGATTTAAGGTGGGATTTCAATAATAAAAGCACAGATGGAAAAATGCGGCACCCTGTTGATTCTGTAACATGGGAATTGGTTAATGATAAATGGGAATCATTTGCAGCTGATCCACGCAATCTCAGACTTGGTCTTTCTACTGATGGTTTTAAACCTTTTTCCATGTTAAGCTCTAAATACAGTTGTTGGCCAGTGATGCTAGTTAACTACAATTTGCCTCTTGCGTTGTGCATGAAGAAAGAGAATATCATGTTAACGCTATTGATTCCGGGTCCAAAGCAACCTGGAAATGACATAGACATCTACTTACAGCAACTTATAGAAGACTTGCAACATTTGTGGCACAATGGAGTGGAGGCATATGATGCGTTTGGTGGAAATATTTTTTAATCTCATAGCACTTTTGCTATGGACCATAAGTGATTTTCCAGCATATGGAAACCTCGCTGGATGCTGTACAAAAGGTAGAAAGGCATGTCCTCTTTGTGGCAAAAATACGCACTACAGATGGTTAACGCACAGTAAGAAATTTGCATACATGGGTCATAGGAAATTTCTGTCACCTACACATGAATATCGAGGAAATAAGGTTTGGTTTGATAACAATGTGGAACATGGACGGAAGCCTAGAATCTTGTCTGGTCGGAACATTTCTATTGCTCTTAAGAATTTTCCAAATGATTTTGGAAAATGTCATAGCAAAAAAAGAAAAAGAAATGATAATGCTAAAGATGTTGATGCTGATGATAATGGTGATGACGATATTGATGGCAATGACGATGATGACGATCATGATGAGCTATCAAGGTGGAAGAAAAGGTCAATCTTTTTCGATTTACCATATTGGGAGGTTAGTTTTTATGTCATTAATCGCTTAGTTTTTTTTATATTCAGTAATGGTCTAAAAAAATAAGTATTAATGGTTACGTTCATGTTTTTGTAGGAACTTCCATTACGTCATAATTTAGACGTAATGCATGTCGAAAAAAATGTTTGTGAAAGCATTATAGGCACAATGTTGCATTGTGGAAAGTCAAAAGATGGGGTTAATGCTCGTAAGGACTTACATGATATGCAAATACAGAAGGACCTGCATCCACAACCTCATGGAAGCAGAACATACCTTCCACCTGCTCCATGGACATTTTCAAGGTCTGAAAAGAAGAATATTTGCAAGAGATTATATGACTTCAAGGGAGCTGATGACTATTGTTCAAACATTGGGAGGTGTGTATCTTGTGAGGAATGCAAGGTCATTGGCCTGAAGTCCCATGATTATCATGTTCTAATGCAACAGTTGTTGTCGGTTGCTTTACGAGGATTACTTCCAAAAGGGCCTAGAAATGCAGTACTTCGGTTATGTTCATTCTTCAATAGGTTGTGTCATCGTGTTATAGATAGAGAGAAATTAGAAATATTGGAGGAAGACGTCATTGAAACTGTGTGCATGCTTGAAAGGTTTTTTCCACCTTCTTTTTATGATATTATGGTACACTTAACGGTTCATCTAGGAAGAGAAGCTAGATTATGTGGACCTGTTCATTTTCGTTGGATGTATCCCTTTGAGAGGTAAGGAATTGTTTCTTTTTTTTAGTCTGAATAGTTCTGTTTGAACCTTAATATGTTGAATAACTTATAAGTTATTTATGTACAGATATATGAAAACACTAAAAGATTACGTTAAGAATCCTGCACGGCCAGAGGGGTGTATCGCTGAATCATATCTTGCAGAAGAGTGCATAAGTTTTTGTTGTGAATTTTTGAAAAAAACAATACAAGTGGAGGAAAAAGAAGTTTTCAATAATGATTTTGCAAATGAAGTTATTTTGGAAGGCCGTCCAATTTCTAGAGCCACATCGATCACACTAAGAAATAGAGAAAAAAAAATTGCACAACAAGTTGTGTTGATGAATACAGCGGTAGTGGATCCATATTTAGAGTAAGTAAAATGAAATTCAAAGATGTTAGATCTCTATCGATACACCATAACCATTTTACTTATTCAGTTTTCTCTCCTACTAGCATGCACTTGGAGGTTTTACAAGAATCAAACAAACGTCTTACACGCGATGCAACCTTACATTGGAATAAACATACTGAAAAATTTGCAGAATGGATAAAAAATAAGGTTCGATTAAATCTTCCAGGTTTTTATTACCTTAGTTTGTGTTTAATTTTATAACTACTTACTTTTTATCTCTTCATTTAATTTCTGCACTTTAACAGATTCCTATTGATTCAAAAGATGACTCGGACACATTGAAATGGATTGCATATGGTCCATGGAATAGTGCATTGTCTTTTTCTGGGTATATTATCAACGGGCAGCGTTTACACACAAAAGATTTCGACCGGGAAACCCAAAATAGTGGGATTATTTATGAGGCAACCAACATGTGTAGGGCAAGAGCAAAAGATACTGCACAAGTGTTTGATTGGGTTACTTACTATGGAGTATTGACGGATATAATATTACCAGACTATCATGTATTCTACGTTCCGGTTTTTAGGTGTCATTGGGCAAACAAAGGTAATGGTGTTAAAGTTGAAGATGGATTAACCCTCGTGAACCTCCATCAAAGTCAAGTATCATTTGCAAGAGATCCATATATTTTAGCATCTCAAGCAAAACAAGTATTTTATTCAAGAGAAGATGATTTTTCTAATTGGTATGTTGTAATGAAAGCACCACCAAGAGGTTTCCATGGGTTAGAGGCCGATGACGAAAGTGCAAAAGGGTCAATACCACTAGAAGTTGACATGGACATTGAGGAGTCTAGTGGTGAAGTTAGATATGTGAGGGAGAATTGTGAAGGCATATTTGTGTAATAAATGTTCTTAACCTTCATCTTTATTGTGAGGGCATATTTGTGTAATATATGTTCATAACCTTCATCTTTATTTAGCTTGTGCTTTGGCTGCTTTATCAAAAGTGTCTTTATTTTTATATATTAGTTACACATATTTTGTATGTTGTCTATTTTTTTTTCTTTTCATTATATGATTAAGCTTATAAATGCATTACATATACTAAAATGATAAAAAAAAAATTCTTAAACAGGTGAACAACAATGGTTGCTGAAGCCAAGAAGAACGACATATCTCACAAAAGGAAACGTGCTTTGATACCCACAAAAACATCCAAGGTCTCAGAAGGAACGGATAAGAATGTATCAGAATCTCCAGAAGCATGTCAACAGACTTTGACCCAACAACATGAGAGTCGTGAACCTAATCTCCAACATATATAACCATCGGCCTCCAAAGAAGTCGTCGAAAAAGATGCACAAGAAGCACAAGAGTCAATTGCAGACCCGATGGGAGTTAAGAAAGCTAGGGGTCCAACCAAAATGAGAGATATTGATGTAGAGGCTGCAAGTCGAGTTCATGTTGAATTTACTGATAAAGGTGAACCATGTGGAGCGGGGTCAATTAGTTTGTCTTCTTTTTTAGGCCCACTTGTACGAGAGCACGTACCTGTAACATTATGCGATTGGAGGAAGCTTGGTAATGTCATAAAAGTAATCTTGTGGAGATCAATTCAAGTATTATGAACTCTTACAATTCAATGACATGTACATTTAAGTATACACAAGTTGTGATAGAACTCTTACAGGAAAATTACCAGTATTGAGTTACTTAGTGATAATTTTATATAAACTCCAGGCAAGATTCGACTTGGATACAGAATGGCAAAAGGCTATCGTATTTAAATCGATGGGATGTATATGGAGTGCCTCAAAATCACGGTTAGTCAGCCAAATACAAGAAGCAACTAATGATGAAGAAAGATTTGAGCTTCAGCCTAAAAACATTCAAAGTGGAGCAGAGTGGATAAAGTTCATCAAGACAAAAACTAGTCCAACATTTAAGGTATGTTTTAAAACTAGTTGTAATATTATAATATATGGTAAAACATTATAATTCAGTTAAAATCATGCTAAAGTAATACAATTTCAGGCTGTAAGTGATAAGTATAAAGCAATCAGGCATAAGCAAATCCCACACACATGCTGCCGAAAAGGATTGGCTCGATTAGCAGAAGATATGGTGATACATATTTCATATTCATATGCATTCTTATGTTGTGGTCAAAATAATTTTGTAGGTCCAATTACTAATTTTTCAGAACCTGATATCAATTTCTTTTTCTTATAGAAAAAGAATAGTACCGAGCCATCTTCTGTTTCTAGGGTTAAAGTATGGATTAAGTCGCGCACCTGAAAAGACGGTAAACCAGTAAATACAGGAGTTTCCGAAACCATTGTGAGTGAAATGTTATTTGTAATGTTGAATTATGTGTAATTTTGTATAGTTTCTGAAACCATACACTATGATATGATATGTGTTGAATTATATAGGAGAAACTAATCGAAGCTGAAAGTGATTCACCATCTAACTCGACAACAAATGTGACCGAAGATGCTCTTTCCAAAGTCTTAGGAAATGAAAAACCTGGACGACTAAGAGGAATGGGAAGAGGAATGACCATCAGCAAATTGACATTCCTTCAAACTAAGGACAAACAAGTGGCGGGGATACAAGAACAACAAACTCTCATGCACGACAAGATCCAACATTTGGAGAAATTGGTGAACACATTATTGAAAAACAAGGCAAGTTTGATACATGTTGTGATCAGTGATTAAGTAAAATTCATGCTTAGTCGTTGAATTTTTTTTTATTAACTATTTGATGTGTTGTTAGATCGAGCAAAGTGGAGAATAAGACAAAACATCTGCAGTGGTACGACAATTAGTTTCAAAATTGTGGCATTACTCTTCAATCTAAACTTGCTTCAATTGTAATGTTTGTATTGATTAATTACAGAGTGTCAACACGAAGTCACTAGAGAAATGCCAATTGTTAGATTGGAGTGGAACAAAGGAAATCGTTGCTGAAGGACATTTGATATCAAGGGATCCTAATGCTCTTGTCAATAAAATTCCTATGGGTCCTAATGCAATCAAAGTCTGTGTTGATATCCCAACTAAACCAGATGCTTTCCTATGGAGGCCTACATCTAGTATGACTTGTATAGAACAAGCTCAAGGTAAATCGATAGCATGGCCTGCCGAGAGAGTTATTTTGCAACTTGATCAAGATTCAGTTCAACAAGATAATATTGACACGCCTTTGGTAAGATAATTATTTATTGCTTTGGTATTTATACCATGTATTTGTGTACCTTAAATAGTTGTATTCTTGTGTATATGATTCCTATTTTTTATACATTCTTTCTTTATAGAGCAAGTACAACAATTCAACGAACAAGTGCACGTTGTTTGATTGGAGTGGAAAAGATGAAATAGTGGCAGAAGGACGTTGGCATTCGAGTGATCCAAAAACGCTGATCAATGATATTCCTCTTAGACCTAATGCCATGATTGTTTGGGTAGATATTTCAAAAAATCATGACGCATTTTTATGGAGGCCAACATCTAATATGACATGCATTAAAGATGTCGTTGGTTCTATTATAGCTTGGCCGATAGACAAAGTTGTTTTGGAAAAAGTACCTGAAAATCAGGAAGTCGAAAATGCATCATATCATTTGGTAAGTTAAATGTGATTGGCATACACTAATGCATAATTGAAGTAAATATATATATCTTCAGGAATCTATTAGTAAAGTGATTACTCAGTTTAATGTATTTGTCCTGTTTGACTTGTTGTTAGAGTGTGAACATGGGCTCAAAGAAAAACTGCAAGTTGTTGGATGTTAGTGGTTCGGGACAAGTAGTTGCTGAAGAACGTTGGTTTTCAAGTGATCCAAATCAGGTTGTTCATCACATTCCCTTGGGTCCTAATGCTATTAAAGTTTGGGTAGATAGTCCAAAAGTTCCTACTGCATCTCTTTGGAGGCCTACATCTGAGCTGGAATTTATTGAAGATGCCATCGGTACTACAGTAGCATGGCCAGCAGACAAAGTTGTTATGATTTAGAGCTTCAGTAAGCATTGATCGAGACTTGTAATATATATTAGAATGCATGAATGAATATCTCTCTTGGTTTTGAATTCCTGAATATATGCTTGAACTACTACCAATTTTGTAGATCCACTTGTATTCATGCATATGTACGTATGTTATATGAATGTTAATGTTGTAATGTTACTATGTAATGTTGTTACCGGTGTTGTTAATGCTGCACATGTAATATTGTTGTTATTGTTGTAATGATGTTGCGTAATGTTGTAATGCTGTTGTTGCGTAATGCTGTAATGTTGTAGAATACTGTTAAATGTTAGTTTATGTATTGCATAATAAGATGTTTCACTGCTTCAGATGTTAATCGATTTTGCATTTTAGGGAGTTGTATTCATCTAAATAGGTTTTTAGGGAGTTTTGAAAGATAGATATGAAGAGATTGGTTGGAATAATATGAGAAGATTTCTCCAAAATGTTTAGAGTGTTTTATTAAGCGCTTAACTTCAAAGGATGATGAGAGAGACAAATTGCAAAAGGAAATCAGGACACCATCTGAAGATTGGAGACTGAAAAATCAGCAGTTGGAATCACAGGTTCACTTTTACTATTTAGATTTTTTACCTTTCAAATGCATTTGGTCATTTTGGCACTGATTAGTCCTGATGTTCAAGTACTTACAATTGGGTATGCTTGCATGGGTATGTAGCTGTTGAATATGCTTGCATGGGTATGTTGAAGCTTTTCTACTTCAGCTTCAATTTGAGTATGAAATTCAGGACTAAATCAACCAATGATCGGAGGCAGGTATTGAGGTATGCTTCAAATTTAGTATAAATGCAGCTCCGGAGTCAGGTATTGAGGTATGGTTAATGTCAGAATGTCATGATTAACCTGTTTTACTTGGGGTACAGCTGAATGGTAGGCATAGTGAACTCCATTTTATTTCACTTCTGAGTTTCTTTTTTTCTTCACCATTCAATTTTTAATAGAAAGCTTTCGTTTCTGTAGGAAGCTATGGAGGTAATGGTTGCTTGCGCTGCCATGGCAATGTTAAATAAAGGTGATCAAGATAAAGAACACAAAGAGGATGATCCCAAATCTTCGGAAACCTCATGGGATAGTTTTCCTGCACAGGTAAACTAAAATTCTGACTCTGTCGTTACGTGTTGCATGTTGCTGCAGTGAGGTTCTTTGCAAATTATAGTAGAGGAACATAATATTGTTTATGCTCTGTTTTTGTGCCTTCTGTAACATGGACTGATGTTTGGTTCATGCAGCTATTTGGCATGGTAATCTTGATACTTGGAGCAGCTTTTATACTGTTTCTTGGAGCTGCTATTTGGAGCATCTTCTGGGTAATTGCAATGCCTCACAATAGAATTTTTTTTGTCAATTATTTACTATTACAGCAAAAAATGACAATTATTTGACAGTACAGCTTACTCATGCGCTCGAAAACTGGCAAAGGAAGTTCAAGCAAATCTAGAACCCAGGTTCCCTAGTTGGGTGAACACTATGTCCAAAACACATGTTGGTTGTCGATTTAAGTTGGTAACCTCAATTTCTATACACATTATGAGTTAACATTGCAACACTGGGAACATTAATTTCTCATTGTTTCTTCATTAACAATATTTTGTTTTACCTTGTGTTGTAGGGAATACCTGAACATATTTGCAATTCCCACTTCCCAAGAGTAACATTGTGATTGATTTGGTCGACGAGTATCAGGTTGAATACCAAGTTCAGTATTCAGTGAAAGAGATGGCTTTGATTCGTGGATGGAAACATGGATCAACTATTTAGTCAATTATCGAGTCCATCTGTTTTTTCAGGGTATGAGCCAGCTTGAACTCGAAGATGAGGTTCAAGATGATTTAAAACGTACTGTCGAGAGCTAGCTTGAATACTTGGAGATGAGGGGATGTTGGGATGTGAAACTCGACGATAAGTTCCTGTAGGAACTCTGGGTTGAAGGTGATGGGGCTCTTTATAGTGGACTGTTATGGAAGGAATAACTGGGAGGAGGATTTCTATGATGATTCAGATTCTTCAGGTTACTTGGCTTGGACTTCATAGCAAGTCAAGCAGCTGATTGCACTGAAGAAAGCTCTGATGGAGCTTGGGATGTATTTGTTACAATGGAAGAAAGCTCTGATGAAGCCTGAGTGCAGATTGGAGCCTGAGTGCCTGAGAGCTTGAGTGCAGATTGGAGCTTCTGTATGGGATGTATTTGTTACAATGGAAGTGGATTTGTGTGATTCATCTTTCACATGTTCTGATATAAAGAGATTGTTTCATATGTTGTGCTCAGCCAAGGTCAGCGACCTAACATGATTGTTAACTCTGTTTACTACATCTGTATTGCTAGTTATCTCCTTGCTATCACTTTTACTTTGTTTGGAACTTCTATATGCTCCAGTGAAGTAAATGTCACAACAAAAGTTGTGTTTTTATTCAGGTGAACTTAAGTGAACCTCTGTATGCTCTAATGTGTTTTTATGGAAGTGAAGTGAACTTCTGTGTTTTTATGCAGGTGTTTTTATGGAAGTGAAGTGAAGTGAAGTGAACTTCTGTGTTTTTATGCAGGTGAACTTAAGTGATAGTGAAGTTGTGTTTTTATGTAAATGTCACAACAGAAGTTCTGTATGCTCTAGTGAAGTGAACTTGTGTTTTTATGCAGGTTTGATAACATTGCTATCAGACATGATTGCAGACTCATCAAAATAGCTTCATTGAGTCCGAAAATTTTGAAGGATTAATGGTGCAGAGAAGCTGGATACAGTGACTCCGAAAGCTGAAATTTCAGGTCAGTTCACTTCACTTGCCAAACTTGTTTCAACTATTTGTTGTAAATGTCATTTTAACCGAAGTTGTGATCTTTGTATACGGATGAAGAAGTGAATGATTGCCCAATTGAGAAGGTTCGTCTAACAACCTGATTCTCATGAACTTGAAAAATTTATCCATTTGTTTGTTATCCATTTCTATTCTTGTGTATTGTGCTTGTACTAAATACCATTTGTTTGTTATACAACAAAAGGTCTTTGACTCCCCCCTGCTTTATTTCTCCACAAACCCACCCTTGTCTGTCTATCATTATCTGAGTCTCAGGTTGAATTCTCTCCATTTTTTAGAAGAATCTGTTGTTGAGAAGGATCTCAAGATCCAGTCGAAATCTGTTCTTGAGAAGGATCTCTCCGTTTTGCATTATCTCTTGTATTAAATTTTCACAAGTTTATTTTATGATCAATGACCCTAACATTTAAATTTTGTTCTTATTTCCTCCAGGCAAGACTCTTTGTGCAAGAATTGTAAAAGACCTGGACATTTTGCCCGAGAATGTCCCAATGAGGCTGCTTGCAACAACTGTGGACTTCCTGGGTAAGCTTTACTTCGTTCATATGGACTTGTTTTGATCTTTGAAGACTGGATTTGGCTTTTTTATTTTTTTATTATTATTTTTTTAATATTGATTTTGTCATAATTATCTTTTGAAGGTCTTGTTTGTGCCTTGAAACTTAAATAACATAAAATTCGTGTTTTAAAATATGTGCTTTAATTTTTTTTATTCTTGTCATATATGATTCATTTTCTTAGTCTAGTCTAGGATAATGGATTTATTGGGGATTTTTATTGCACTTTTTAGTTTTATTTAAAATTTAATTTTGATTAGAGGTTTATGTTGAGATGTTGTACTCTGTGAGCATTAGTGACATCAAATCCCTCCTTTGGCACTGAGGTTACACTTTGGAAGTGTTAAGTGGTGTTTCTTTCCACTTGTGTTTGATAAATGGGGATAGCATTTTCAATATGTAACTCTATTTTTTTTGTATTCCTTGTGATCTGCGCAGCCACTTCTGGCTTCAACTTATTTGATTGTGTATTGAGGGTGTCAATGTTTCAATAAGAGGGGACCTTAATGATGTGAAAAATAGATGACGAGTCTGATAACATCCATTCTAAAACTTGATGTTAAATGAGGCATTTGTCTGAGAGGTATCCCCTGCCACGTGTATTGATCATTTGTCCCCTAGTCGCCACTAACCATCCCTGTGGGCTAATGTTATGTTTGTTGTCTTGTTCATGGTTTTTTCTTCCGTTCGCTTCAACTTTTTTGGTGTTGTTCTATGCCTGGTTAGAAGCTTGCATCTATGAATTATTATTCCATATTCTTCGATCTAAAAGTTTTGGAAACATAATACAATTGTACTTTGAATTGATGATTATGCAATTTCATATCTCAAGTCATGTATAGCGAAATGTAAAAATCTCACTTACAGCAATGTTTTGTATTGACTACTAGCAATGTAATTAGCGTATTATCCAGAAAAGACTGCTACTTCCTCTACTAATATAAATGATCATATTCTAGGCACATCGCTTCTGAGTGCAATGCTAAGACTATGTGTTGGAACTGCAAGGAATCTGGGCACATGGCAAGTGAGTGCAGCAATGATCCAATATGCCATGTGTGTGGCAAAGTAGGCCACTTGGCTCGTGACTGCTCAGGCTCGGGCCAGCCTCTCTACGATGCAAGACTATGTTGTAACTGCTATAAATGAGCCCCCTTACATTACTGTTGATTGCACTAATGAGAAGGCTTGTAACAACTGCCGTAAGACGGGTCACCTGGCTCGTGAATGCCCAAATGATCATGTCTGCAACGTATGCAATTTTTATGGACAACATGTTGCCCGCCAGTGTCCAAAGGCAACTCCACACCTTGCATCTGAGATTTGTCGCAGTTGTGGTCATCCAGGGCACATCAGTCGTGACTGTGTGGCCATTATCATCTGCCACAACTGTGGTGGGCGAGGGGACCAAGCTTATGAGTGCCCTTTAGGGCAGATGTTTGATCGGTGTCTCCGTAGGTATTAATCTGTTGTTGCATGTCAGGAAGTCAGAATGCTAGAAGCCTGGCAGATCTTTGTATTATCAAATGAATTTGGGTTGTGTTGATGAATACTTTTATTAATATCTATTATGCACTCTTAGTAGTTAGTTACTCCCCTTCCTGTTTTCGAGAGTTAGTGTGCACCATGAATGGTTTTGTATTGGTACATTTTCGAGCTATTATTCAAACTTGCTGTCAATAAAATGTATTCCATAATCTTGTGTCTTGATCTACTATCCTTTTTAAGTTTCCAGATTACCTTTTTAAGTTTCCAGATTACGGTGAACTAGCTCTACTACAAGAAAAATGTTGATTAATAGCATTTCAAAAATGCTATGGTAGGTAGATTATTTATAGCGTTTCATAAACGCTATGGTATAGTATACAATAGCATTTCAGAAACGCTATGGTATAGTCTACAATATCATTTTTGAAACGATATAAACCATACCATAGCGTTTCAGAAACGCTATGGTATAGTATACAATAGTGTTTTAGAAACGCTATTGTAAACTATACCATAGCATTTCATAAACGCTATGGTATAGTTTACAATAGCGTTTCTAAAACACTACTGTATACTATACCATAGCGTTTCTGAAACGCTATAAATAATCTACCTACCATAAAAAAATGCTATAATAGCCCATGCTTCTATTATAGCTCCGATAGACATAGCGTTTACTAAAATGTTATGGTATCCTACCATAGCGTTTTTGAAATGCTATTAATCAACATTTTTCTTGTAGTGCAACCACCCTTTTAGTTTTACCAAACTGGGTATTTCAGGAAACTTTGCTTTTGGGTTTTACACCAAAGCTTCTTCTTCTTCTCCATATATTATGGAGGGTGAGACTATGGGGTTCAGGAAATTAGAATCCAAAGATGTTTGGAATTGGGGGTTGTTGTGAGAGTTGTTCAGATGGCTTGTGCCCTCTGTCAAAGAGTTCAAGGCAGCTTAGTTTCGAAGGAGGGTGATCAGGTAAAGTCTAACGATTATGATTCTCCTGTTACTGTTGCAGGTAATTTATCAATTTCATCCTATAGGTATTTGGTTTTCAGGTTTGGGTTCGAATTATCTGAATTGAGAGAATTCATAGATAATGGGTGTGTCTCGATATGGTGAGAATGTGAAGGGCGTGGGTGTAATGGAGATGAAGATGGGGAGATTAGGGAGGAGGTGAGTGAGTGGTGGTGGGAAGAGAGTGAGTAACTACAAGAAATCTATCTTTTACCAACAAAATTATTGCTACGAAAATTGATTTCCTTGTTAATATTGTAGCATTGTCAACGAATAAAAAATTTCCTTGAAAAATCCATAAACTTGTTACTGTTTTCCAACAAAATATATTTTGTAGGAAACATTCATTGTTAAATAGGTGGCGGAAAACATTCCCTCCAAACCCAATTTATTGCCAAATTGATTTAACAACGAAGTTATTTTTATGGGCACAAAATACTTTTTCCTTGGTAATTATGGCATCATCTGGAATGAAATATTTTGTTGCTAAAGAAGACTAATTTTAACAACAAGTCACTTTCCTTGTTAACGAATATTAAATCTTATTCATCTCTCTTTACTAATGAAATATGTTTTCCTAGACAATAATCACATTATTAGTAATGATTCGGTTCGTTGATAATGATTGATAATTTTTTCCATTAGGATTTTTCTTGTTAAAGCTCATTTATTAATTTATAGCAACAAAGTAATATTTCGTTGAGAATTGTCACACTATTGGCAACGTTTTTTATTTTGTTGGAAACAATATCTTTTTTAATGAAATTTTTGTAGCTATGAAATAAGATTTTGTTGGTAATTATAACCTTGTTCGTAACAAATTGTTTTCTAAGTAAAAAGTGATAATTATTTTCATGAAAATTTGTTTCTCATTAAAGCCCACTAACTATTTTATAGCGACAAGTCATTATTTTGTTAGAAATTGTATACTCGCTACACAATTTTTATTTTCCTTTTTAATATGTTGCTATTTCTAACAAAAATAAATTTTATTGAAAAAACCATAGAGTTGTCACTTTTAGTAACAAAATCTTTTTTGTTGGCAACTTTTCTTTGTAAAAAGGTGGCGAAAAATATTCATTCCAAAACCAATTTTCCGCAACCATTATTTAGCAACAAAATATTTCTATTTCAACGAAATTTTAGTTTGTTAGTTATAATGACGTCATTTACAATAAATTATTTCATTGCTAATAAATATTAATATTATTGACAAACATTTTCTTATTAAATGCACTATAACACTTGTTCGTGTTTCTTCAACAATGAAACTATATTTTCTATAGTTAACTACTACGTTATTGCAACGATTTATTTGGTTACATTTAATGAATTTTTTTCATGAAATTTATTTATATTTAAAGCTCCTAGCTTCTTTATAGTGGAAAAATATCAATTCGTTGAAATTTTTTATTAGTAGCATTGATTTTATTTCATCTAAAAAATCAAATAAAATTTATTTAACAATACAACATTATTTTATTGTTAATTATAATATTAATGGTAACAATTTATTTTGTTGCTAAATATTGATAAAATTTCCATGAACTTTTTTCTTATTAAGGCTTGTTTTCTTAGTTACAACAATTTTATTTTATTTCATTGGGGATATAACCAATTTCAATAACATATAGCATTGAAATGCTACTACTATTTTGTTGCTAATTATAATGGTGTTACTGTGAATTTTTTTTTCATTGCTAAAAGTGGTAGACATTTAACATAAACCTTATAATCGTGAAAATATTTAGTTCTAATTTATAGTGATGAAATATTATATATTGGTCTCTATTATATACATAGCAATGATTTTTTTATTGCAAAAAATGAGTAATCTGATTTAATATGCTATAAAGTTGCTTCACACAACATAATTACTCAAATAGCTCAATTGGTAAATATAAAGTGGGGTCTTATCATCAAGAATGGTGTCCTTAGAGATTGGGACGAGAATGATCGTTTTAATATATAATTTTTTTATTGAAAATAATTTCCTTGGTAATTGTTAACAGTACCTATGCCAACTTTCATTGATATACATTCATTTTAAAAACAAAAAAGTTCTATGATAAAGGTAGTTACATTTTCTCACGACAATTTTCCTTGAAGATTCTAAGTTTTTTCGGGAAACAAATTCATAGGTAAAAGTTTTCTTGCAACAAAACAATTTGTTGGTAAAACTATCTGATTTTTACCAACGAATTTCCTTGGTAGTTGTCAGTATTACCAACACCGTGTTTCCTTGATTTATCAATTGTTTTACCAACAAAAATGTAATTCCTTGGTAAAAACCTTTAGCTACGGGGATGCCTCCACGAACCCAATAACGAATTTTTTCCTTGTTAAAAGTTTTTTCTAACAAAATTTTGATTTTTGTCAAGGAAATTTTTTCTTGAAAAATGCCTTAATTGTTGTAGTATAATGACAAGGACGAGAAGGGTGGATGGATTGGGGACGGTGTTTTGCAGAGAATGAAGAGGGAAGAAGATTGGTAAAATTTAAGGTTTTTATTTCTCAATTTGGCAGTAGAGGCTGACCTCGAGATTAATATATCTAAGCCATTGGATGCATTTTTGTTAAGTTTGCACATGCATTCAAGGTGGGTAAATTAGTCATTAAATCAATATTAAATAGTCAACATGGTTGACCTAATGGATCTGGTAGAAAATGATGGTTATAGTCAATTAAAATTTAAAATGAGGGCTAAACTCAATTAGATATAAACTAATGAAGGCCAAACTTTAAAAAACATTTAATTAATTTTAAGCACAACTAGAGACTAAAAAGACCTTGGTGGGGCGTAAAAATCAATGTTTTGGGTACTTATCACACCACCCCCGAACAACCCTTTGCTATCTCTCTAGCAAAGAGGGGGAAAATGCTCACAAAACAATTTTTTAATTGTTCCTAAACTTCACAAAGAAATCTAGGCCACTTTCGATGGTATGACTCGATTGCATTTACAACACGCAACAACGCTTTGAACCTCTAGCATGACACTAAATGAAGAGTTTTAGCGCCTCCTGATGGTTAACCAGAATGAACACCCACAAACATGGTTTTTTTTAATGAAAAAATTAGTGTTTCCTCTATTTCTCTCCGAGAATATCATTGTTATTCAATCACATAGAAGACAATAGACATGTAGTTAGTTACTAAAATGGGCACATTATGACTGAGCAACTTTGGAACATGGTATGTGTGAATAACCAACAACATGCAATTTTCTGTCGAAGTAAGGTAAATCTTAATCTACCTTTGGAAAACACGTCTTGACTTCAAAATTCACTAGTTAATCTCTCTTAAATGACCACTCTAAGATTGGTTAAATATTTTCTCTCTTGCATGTGAGGAAAAAAGTAAGTGTGATAATTCAAACACTTCACATGCACATAAGAGAAAACAAACATGAAAAAGAATAATAATCTCATGAAAGGAATGTTGATAACTTGTGAAAATGTTGAGTTACCCACCATTACGCATTCTCATCTACTTTCTGCTTCTTACCATACCTTACCATAGGGTTAATTAGGACTTCTAGGAATAAACCTGGCATGATTTTATTTTTATTTTTTGAGGAGGAAGAGTGGGATAGATGGCAAGTAAATAAATGTTTCTAAAAAGATAGGGTCTTCAAGCAGCTTAATAGGGAACTCATCAATCAGTTCATTATATTTTCCTTTCTACTTCACAACTTTTGTTTTCCAATGTTTTTTCATCTGAAATACCTTGGATCTTGGATATTCACTTTGCACTCATTTTTTTCTTCATAAAACTTCTTAACACTTTCTTGAAAATGGACAACTTATTTTTTATTTATTTATTTATTTTTGTTATGTCTAATAACCCAAGACACAAACTCACATTGGTTTTTATGGAATGGTTGGTAAAGCAGTTTTGAAAAGATATTAATGGAGAAGAGATGCCTAATTTACCTTCTAAGGATTGGTAATGGTAATAAGTCTCTAATAGATTACAAGACCTGTGTTTCTTTTAACTCGAAAAAGATGTCATCCTCAGTGATCAACCAAAAACAAGAATAACATGACTTCACAATAAGTTGAAGTCGGTTCCAATAAATTTGAGTCATCATGCCACTCAAAGTTGTGCAAAAGCCCACTTAATAAATGAAAGGTCTGATAGATCGCAAGGTTGAAGTCTCCACTATTATTCCTTTAGATTCTCGGGAAGTTACTTACTTCTCTATGCCAAACTACATTTGTGGCCATTGTGCAAAAAATTATGTATGTTCCTAAATGCTCGAATGCAATGTTTACTCTAGTAATAAACTTCCAACATTTCATCGTCTAAATATAGTGAACCAAGTAATCCAATCTCATCATTGCTAGGTTTACTCTATTAATAAACTTCCAACATTTGTTTGCCTAAATGTAGTGAATCAAGTAATCCAATCTCATCATAGCTAGGATACCACAATACTTTGTTCTTTTTAGAAAAATATTTTCAAAGGAGGTATAAATTTTGATAAATCTCCTCACCCAAACAAATAAAACAATATCCCCAGTGTTGAAAAAAGTAAAATGAAAGAAAAAATTGAAACTTATTACCTCAGGTGATTTGTTGAACATCTGTATCGTCTCTGCAAATGAAAAAGATCGAGTTAGTAGGGGTGATGCATTAACAACAAGTCTACATCACCTCCAAAAAGGCTTTGGTGATACTTTTTTTTTGTTAATGAATGAATGCATAAACTGACTTGGTTATCTCCTAGTAGCACTAAGTTTAATGTCATTAGCAGAACTCAATGGGGGTGGTAAACACCATCCCCACACAGGCTTAGTGGAATAGGAATGTGTGAGCTTGACTAATCCTCATAATTAGGATCGATTAACTTAATGGTTTTTAGCTATCCTTGTGGGAAGTTCATGGTGCGGCTTTAGCCGTTGTATATTTAATTGAAAGAAAGTGCCATTTTTAGGGTTTTCTGCGGTGATGACACCATAGTCTTTAACATCACGAATAATGAATCGACCAGACCAACAAATTTTTAACTTTCCTGGAAAGAAGTGAAAACGACAATTGTGGAGTAGGACTTTCTTACCAAGATGGAACTCTTTCTCATGATATTTTTGTCATGTATCCACTTCGTTTTATCCTTGTATTTCTTGGATAAGTTTTAGACTCTTTATAGCCCAATAAACTCTATGTTGGAGTTCAACAAAAATGTGACAAGGTTTACCAAAGGCCAATCCATAGGGAGAGATCCCTAAAAGAGTTTTGAATGGAGTTCGATATGCCCACATGGCATCCAAAATGAGTAAAGACCAATCATTCCGATTAAGATTAATAGCCTTTTCGATGATGTTTTTGAGTTGACAATTTCATACTTCAACTTGACCGCTTGTTCGAGAATGGTAGGTGATGCGTCCAAATCCATCCTTGTCAATTCTTGACCTGCAGAACTAGTGTTCTAAAAATCGCTAGGCAGTAAGCGGGCACCGAGCAGGGAATTAGAGCCCAGAAGACTAGGCGGAGCCTAAGGGGGACCTAGGCTATTTTATTTATTTATTTTATAATTTATAAAAGTTAAGCATAATAGCATATAAATTACTTCAAATTCAATGCCAAGATACATATGCAAAATGAAAAAAACAGAGTCTTAATTTTTTTTTTCAAACTAGAAATTAAAAAAAAAAATTCACCCACCCAAGCGACTGCCTAGACAGATTTTTAGAGCATTGTTCAAACTTCAACTCAATTTTCTTAATCATTGGAGACTGTGGTTCAATGTTAGCATCATCCTGACTCCCTATATAGATTTTCTCCATCTTGGAATAATGAGTTAACCCTTTGAGGCTAAGGAATTTCTACATCATAATCGTAATCAGGTTCGTTTTCTTGTGGCTCATTGAATGATGCCAAAAAAATGACATTAATGTCGTTGCATATTTTCGACTTCAATCAAAGAAATATCTGTTGTTTTTATTTATTTTTTTTACTTCAACCTGCAATACACTTCAACAATGCACAGTGGAAGTAGGGGTTATCGACTACTTCACATGGATTAGAAGACAAATCTGATTTTTAATTTAAAGAATAAAGAGAATAATAAAATAATAGATGGTGAAAATAAACTAAAAGTTAAAGAAGAAAGATAAACAATTGAAAAAGTGAAACAAAGATAAAACTTACTTCTTCAATGGAATTAAACTGTAGTATATGCAGTTCTCTACCAAGTAAAAATATAAAGCTAAGAACTACAACTAAAAAAACTCTCTAAAAAAAACTATCAAATAAAAACTCTCCCTTTTGAATTTCATGTATGGGGTTTTTATAAGTAAAAAGGGTTTGAATGAAATAAGGAAACATGATTAAGTGAAACAAGGAAACATGGTTTGAGTTAAACAATGAAACATGGTTGAATGAAACAAGGAATGGTTGAGTGAAACAAGGAATGGTGTTGGAGTTCAATAAGGAAACATGTCTTGTAGATATTTTTTTATGATAAAGTTGGCCATGTGGACGTCCAAATCTTCATGTTGATTTTCTCGAGATCTGTAGTTGTTGTTGCTTTGTGGGCTTGACTTCATAGGTCTTGGGATTGAAATTTTTTTAATCCTTATGAATGCATTTGAACTCACATTGAGCCTTCTAGTTGTTGAATTTAGCCTTATTGTGACACTTTATACATGATTTGAGATTTGTGCTTGAATTCCTACAAAATGCACAAAATACACGTAATGAGATATTTTTATTTGATAACTGGACTTAACAATTATATATTTAGGGGTGTAAAAATCGATGTTTTGGGTGCTTATCACACTACCCCCAAACAACCTTTTGCTAGTAATCTAGCAAAGAACAACGAAAATAAAAATAAGAACACAAAACAAATTTTTTTTATTCGACTTAAACTTCTCAAAGAAATCAATGCCACTTTCCCTGGTATGACTCAATTGCATTTACAATATGCAACAATGCCTTGAACGCCTAGCATGACACTAAAGGAGGAGTTTTAGCCTCCTGAGGGTTATTCAGGATGACACCCACAAACATTTTTTTATATGAAACAAAATTGTTGTGTGACCTATTTTTCTCAGAGAATGTCCCTGTTATTCAACCACATAGAAGACAAAAGACATTTGTAACTTCTTACTAAAGTGCACATTACAAGTGAGCAACTTTGGAACAAGGTGTGTGTGTGAATAACCAACAAATGCAACTTTTCGTGTCAAAGTAACATACATCCTAATCCACCTTTGGAATAGTCGTTTTGACTTCAAAACTCACCAGTTAATCTCTTTGAAATGATCACTCTGAGTTTGGGTAAAATATTTTCTCTTTTGCATGTGAGGAAAAGAGGAAATGCTAAAATTCAAACTTCTCACATGCTCATAAGAATAAACGGACATGAAAGAGAATAATAGTCTCATGGAAGGAATGTTGATCACTTGCAAGAATGTCGAGTTACCCACCATAGCGTCTTTTCATCTACTCTCCACTTCTTACCATACTTTACCATAGGGTTAATTATGACTTCTCTAAAATAAAAATGAATCTGGCTTTTTTTTTTTTTTTTCTTCAGAACCTTTTTTTTTTTTTTTTTAAGTACCTTGGACTTTGGATTTTCACTTTGCAATCCCCTTTTTCTTCATAAATCTTCCTAACATTTTTCAGAAACATAAAGGGAAAATGAGTTTTTTTATATATATATATAATAAACCAAGACAAATGCTCACATTGGTATTGGATGAAATGTTTAGGAAGATGGTTTTGAGAAGGTTCAGATGGACAAGAGATGCCTAATTTACCTTCTAAGGTTTGGTAATGGTTATAATTCTCAAATAGGCTAAAAAACTTATGTTTCTCTTAACTCGAAAAAGATGTCATCCTCAGTGACCAACAAAACAGAAGAATAATGAGGCTTCACAACAAGTTAATGTCCAATAAAATTTTAAGTCATCATATGACCCGGAGTTGTGTAAAAACACTATGAATAAAATGAAAGGTCTGATAGCTCAAAAGGTTAAAGTCTCCACTATTATTCCTCTAGATTCTCAGGAAGTAACTTACTTCTGTATTCCAAACTACATCTGTGGTCATTGTGCAAAAATGTATTTGTTCCTGAATGCTCAAATGCAATATTTAGTCTAGTAATAAACTTCCAACATCTCTTTGCCTAAATGTAATGAATCAAGTAATCAAATCTTATCAAAGCTAGGATACCACACCATTTTTTTTATTTTTTTTTAGAATTTTTTTTTTTCAAAAGAGGTATGAATTTTGATAAATCTCCCCACCCCCAAACAAATAGAATATTGTCCCCAGTGTTAAACAAATGAAATGAAAATGAGAAATAAAAATTAGAACTTATTACCTCAGGTGATTTGTTGAACATCTGTATCGTCCCTGCAATGAAAAAAAGTGAGTTGGTGGGGGTTATGTATTATTAAAATACATCACCCCCAACACAGGAATTGGCGATATTATTTAAAAAAATTATTATTATTATTATTATTATTTTATGAATGAATGAATGCATAAACGGACTGGGTTGTCTCCCAGTAGCGCTAAGTTTAATGCTTTGCTGGACGTAATGAGGGTGGTGGATACCACCCCCAAACAGGCTTAGTGGAGTAGAAATTTGTAGGCATGACTAATCCTCATCGTTATGATCAATCAACTGAATGATTTCCACTGACTTTGTGGGAAGTTCATGGTATGGCTTCAGTCGCTGTCCATTTACTTGAAAGAGACTACCATTTGTAGGGTTTTCTACGGTGATGGCATCGTAGTCTTTAACATCACGTACCATGAATGGACCAGACCAACGAGTTTTTAGCGTACGTGGAAAGAGGTGAAGACGAGAGTTGTAGAGTAAGACTTTCTAACCAAGATAGAACTCTTTTCTCATGATGCTTTTGTCATGTATCCACTTCATTTTATCTTTGTAGTTCTTGGATAAGTCATAAGCATCATACCTCAATTCTTCTAACTCATCGAGCTGAAGTTTCCATTTTTTACCAGCCATATCGAGGTCAAAGTTTAGACTCTTTATAGCCCAATAAGCTCTATGTTGGAGTTCGTCAGGAAGGTGACAAGGTTTACCAAAGACCGCCAATCTATAGGAAGACATCCCTAAAGGAGTGTTTACTGCAATTTGGTATGCCCATAAGGCATCCAAAAGACGCAAAGACCAATCTTTCCGATTTGGATTAATAGTCTTTTCGAGGATATTCTTGATTTGACGATTTGAGACTTCAACTTGACCGCTTGTTTGAGGATGGTAGGAAATGACAACTTTGTGAGTAACCCCATACTTTTTAACAAGATGCTCAAAGACGCGGTTATAGAAATGCTTACCCCCATCACTAATGATACCCTTGGGGGTGCCAAATCTACTAAAGATAAACTCCCTTATGAATGAAATAACAATCTTGTGATCATTGGTCTTAGTGGCAATGGCCTCTATCCATTTAGAAACGTAATCCACTACAAGAAAGATGTATTGATACCCATGGGAGGATGGAAACGGTCCCATAAAATCGATGCCCCAAACATAAAAAACTTCAACCACTAGAATAGGATTCAGAGGCATCATGTGTTGACAAGTTATTCGCCCAAGTGGTTGACATCGATGAGAGGCATTACAATACTCATGGGCATCTCGAAAAAGGGTAGGCCAATAAAAACCTGATTGGAGAACCTTCTCAACAATTTTCTTAGAACTAAAATGCCCATCACAAGCCTGATCATGGCAAAATGAGAGAATGCTCAATTGTTCAACTTCTGGAACACATCTTCTAATAAGTTGGTTAGGGCAGTATTTGTACAAATATGGCTCATCCCAAGAATAATACTTGACCCTAGACAAAAACTTGTCACAATCTGGCTTAGACCAGTATGAAGGGAGTTCCTCAGTTGCTAAAAATTTGATAATGTCAACATACTAAAGAAGCTCTTGCTCTACCAAGAGAAGTTGTTCATTTGGGAAGTTCTCTTAAATGGGAAAACTACTAGTAGATGACTGTGATGTTAGCCTAGACAAGTGGTCGGCGACTGCATTTTTTGTGCCTAACTTATCTCGTACTTCAATATCAAATTCTTGAAGCAAAAGAACCCATCGGATCAGACGAGGTTTGGTGTCCTTCTTATTGAGAAGGTGTCTAAAGGCTGCATGGTCAGTTTACATTATGAATTTAGCTCCAATGAGATAGGAACAAAATTTATCTAATGCAAAAACAATGTCTAACATCTCTTTCTCCGTGGTTGAGTAATTGACATGAGGAAGTTTGTTAACTTTCTGACCCAAAACTGCACCTAAAGCGTAGTCAGAGGCATCACACATAATCTCAAAAGGTAGCACCCAATCAGGAGCTCGGATGATAGGAGCTGAAACTAGTTCAGATTTAAGATGCAGAAATGCAGATATGCACTTGTCGTAAAAAAAAAAAGGGGAACATCCTTGGCTAAGAGATTGCTCAAAGGCATGCAATCTTTGAGAAATCTTTAATGAAGCTGCGATAAAATCCAGCATGTCGCAAGAAATATCGCACATCTTTAACAGATTTTGGAATCGAAAGAGATGAAATGACATCAATCTTAGCGTTGTCCACTTCAATGCCTTTTGGAGAGATAACGAGCCCAAGAACAACTCCCTGCTTCACCATGAAGTGACACTTTTCCCAATTTAGAACAAGACATTTTTCTTCGCAACGCTATAAGAAAAGTGAGTGGTGATGTATGCATTGGTCAAAAGATGAGCTGAATACTGGAAAATCATCCATAAAAATCTCAAGAACGTTGTCCACCATATCACTGAATATGCTAGACATGCATATTTGAAATGTCGCGGGTGCATAGCATAGCCCAAAAGGCATGCGACAATAAGCGTAGGTTCAAAAAGGACAAGTGAATGTGGTTTTCTTTTGATCCTCTTGTTCTCATTTTCAACAACTGTAATTCCTGACTTCTTAGGAACCACATGGACTGGTCTAACCCATTGGCTATCAGAGATAGCATAGATGATGTTTGCATTCAGGAGTTTCAAAACTTTTTCTTTTACGACATCTTTCAAAATGGGATTTAGACGTCGCTGGGGCTTTCTGGAGGTTTTGGTTTCATCTTCCAAATAAATATGATGCTCACAGACAATAGGGTCAACACCCTTGATGTCATGAATATTCCAAGCAATGGCTGACTTGTGAGCTTTAAGGACCTCCAACAACTTTTCACTGTGTTCCTTAGTGAGATCTAAGGCAATAATCACTGGATAACTCTCTGCAGGACCGAGAAATGCATATCTCAATTCATTTGGTAAAGGCTTAAGTTCTATAGTGATTTCTAAGTGCTTGTTGATGAGTCACTATCTTGTGACTGTCCTATGAACGAAGATGAGGAATACAACTCTTCCTCATATTGATAATGTGATAATGGCTCAGATTCAGGTATATGCATTATGGGCACGTTATCCAACATATTGTTGACTTCTTCAATAGCCTCGTCCATATCTAGGTTCATACCAAAGTGTGAGAGACAACGAAACAATACGTCATTTGGTGACGATTGAGCCATAGACTCAAAAGATTAAATCATACACACTTCTTCTTCCTCCTCCTCAATCATATCGAGATCATCTCTCCTTTGCAAGGCCTTAAAAATATTATTCCCAAAGGAAACAGACATGCTACCGCTTCTACAATTGATGTTGGCCTCCGCAATTGCTAAGAAGGGTCGCCCTAAGATGACATGAATTTGATTATTTGGGCTCGAGCTAGTGTCTAAGATGATGAAATCAACTGGATAATAGAAATCTGTAACTTGAACAGTGTCATCCAGAACTACTCCTCTAGGGTATTATTTTGACTCATTTGCTAGCTTAAGAACTACCTTTGTTGGTTGCATCTCCTTTAACCCAAGTTCTAAATATATATGATAAGGTAAAAGATTCACATTCGCTCCTAAGTCGATCAAAGCACGACTTTCAAAGTCTTTTCCACTGAAACATGGTATAGTAGGGGTTCCTAGATCCCTGTACTTAACTACTCCAGTTTGTTGAATAAGCAATGTGGCATTGCTTACAAGGCATGTAGTTTCAGGTACTTTTGTTTTTCTCTTTTTAGTACACATGTCCTTGAATTTTTTTGCATAGATTGGTACTTGCTGGATAGTAGACAAAAGAGGGATGTTGATGTGTGCTCGTTTAAAAATCTCTAGTATTTCTTGAGATTGCTTATCTTTTTTGGTACCTAAAAGGGCTTTGGGAAAAGGTTCCTTAGGTATATACTTTCTTAGCTCTACGGGAAGCTGAGAGGGTGAGTTTAAACTAGTTTGAGAAGAACCTTTAGCGTTCTCAATTAGTTTAGGAACGTTCTCTTTGGAAATCTCATCAATTATCTTGGGTTGTTCTATGTCATTATCAATTGCTCGGCCAGAACGAAGGGTGGTGACAACTTTAACTTCTCATGTGAATCAACACTACTACCAATTTCATTAACATGGGCTTGGGGAGCACCTTTTGGATTAGGGATGGGTTGACTGGGGAATGTTCCTTTTTCCCTTTCCACCCTCAACTGCTGCAACTGTTGTTGAAGCTGGTGGATGGCTTGGGAATTAGCAGCATTAGTTGTCATTAATTGGTGCATCATATCCTCCAATGATGGTTTTGGAGGTGGTAAAGGAGCAACATATTGAGTTTTAGGTACCAAGTCCCGAAAGTTGCTAAGTTGAGATTGACCATAAGAATTATGAGGGACATGTACCATAGAAAGGTTCACAGGCTAATTTGCCGGTACGAAAAAGGTCCTCCCTGTGGTGGATATTGATTATGTTGCAACTGGTTAGATTGAAGTCCATATTGAACCTGTCTGGGATAAGTGCGTGAGTTGTGGGCTTGTCCACTAGGTTGCCTAGGGTGTTGAAACCCAGGATAATTTCCTGAACTTTTGGTGGTTGTTCATAAAAGTCACCACCATAGGAAAAGTTAGAGTGATGTCGATTTGCAGATGTGTATGTTTGACTAAATGTGTTTGATTTACGTTCATTGTTAAATACACACACCTCCTCTAGAGGTTCATTGCCACCTGAAGTTAAAGGACAATCAGAATCTATATGATCTCTTTTGAGGCAAAAGTTACAAGGCTTATAAGTCTGCTCTTTGGCTTTAGAGGTAGACTTTGTCACAATAGATTTTATTTCCTTAGCAAAGTCCTTTAGGAAGGTTTTGATGTTTGGTTCGGGATCTTCCTTTGGTACAAATAGACATGATTTTCTAGAATAACTAGGTTTCAAGTGTCTATGGGCAGTCCATTCTCGAGAATCATTAGCAAGTTCACTTAGAAAGGAATCAGCATCAGTATCAGTTTTACGCATGAATTTCCCTTGATGCATGGATTCGATCATATTTCTAGATTCGACAACCAATCCATTATAGAAAATCTGCACTAGCACTCGTTTTTCAAAGCCATGATGGGGGCACTTGATGAGTAAATCTTGAAAGCGGTCCCATGGTTCATAAAAAAGTTCATCATGTGTTTGAGTAAACTCCTCAATGTCTCTTCTAATTTCTAGGGTCTTTCTTATTGAGAAGTACTTCGCTAGAAACTTTCTAACTAAATCCTCCCATGATTTAATGGAACTGGCAGGGATAAAATTTAGCCATGAGGTTGCCCGATCATCAAGAGAGAAAGGAAACAAGCGAAGTCTGACATTTTCTTCATCTATGTTTTGGTTCTTAAAAGTACTACAAACTTCAAGAAACTTTCCAAGATGGACATATGGGCTTTCTCGATCATGCCCATGAAACTTCGGCAACATATTAATAATAGCTGGTCTAATTTCAAATTGAGCTGTCATGATAGGGGGCAGCTCAATGCATCTGTGGACATTAGCAGCAAAGGGAACATTGTATTCCCAAATTGGATGTTCTTCCATTGTAGTGTTGATTGGAGAGTGAGGGGACGCAGGTGGAGATGACTGTGGTGAAGAAGCAAAAAGTGGATTAGGGTGGCTAGAAAAATTTTGGGTATGAACCAAGCGTTTGTTGGGTTGTTCCCAAACTTTCATAAAAGGAAAAAAAATGGATTGGAAAGATGACAGTGACAAAGCACAAGATCAAGTATCCCTAGACAATTGCTAAGAAGACATACACAAGCAAAAATCACTTCTGAACCACACAAATGCCAAATCTAAGCAAACAATGTTTTAATGGGATTTTATCTTGTTAATCTATGAGGGACACGATTGATTGAAACTAGCGGGCATTACGTTGTTATCTATTATTGTCTGATTAGATAGGGTGCTAACAGATGATCCTAAAAGCTTGTATCCAACAGTACAAAGTCCAAAATCAGGAGGTCAAAGTTACGCTTGCAAGAAGCCGAATTAAAGCACAAGTGACAGGAGATCACGTGGTCTAATTAAGAACTGTACCTGTGCTACCGCTCTGTAGACCGATTGATATGAAAACGATGCGTGTCAAATACGTACTTAGGGTGTGTGTTCCTAGCCAAAACGGTTAGTTACACTACGTCCTTCTGCGGTCTGCAGCTTACTAATGACTTGGCGTACCGGGTGAGTGACCCATGTGCCAGTGGCCTCTCGGAGTTCATTGAATGATTAAACCCAACGTCACGTTTTGCTTTAGTCAACACAAAATTCAGCAGAATAACCTAGGTCTTAGTTGTCCTATGAACACCGTTCTAATTGGCTCTAATCTTAGTTGATTTTATTATGTGCCTTGGTTTCACACAGCTGGAGTGATGAGGTGGGTGATGAAATTCTACCAGTTCCAAAACCAGGGCTAGGTTTGCCCTCTCTATTTATGGTAGTTTATTAACGTAAGCAACCACACAATTCGTTAAGATGTAGAAACATAAACAAACACCAAGCAATGTCCAATTGATTTTCACTTAGCACCCAAGCCACTAAAAGAATGTGTCTGAAAGAGATACTAACTTGTGAGCTCGGACACAAGGTCTCGACCGTGGGAGTAGAGAGAAGTGTTATTTGAGAGCTACTCCTCCTAGGTTCAAGCAATTGCTCTCTTTCCCACAACACCACTGATTGTCCGCTACAAAAAAATTAGCCCTTTTTCAAAAAACAATTTTTTTTTAATTTTATTTCTGACTTCGATTGCTATCTAAATAAATAAGAATACAATCAAACAATTACACATGCAAAGATGTTTAATGGTCTTGGTCAAGAAGTCAGAATTTTTTTTTTTTTTTGAAATGAATTAATTCTAACCTAAAACTAACAATCAACTTAATGCTAAAATAATGCCTAACTATTACAAGTTGCATTCGACCATTCAAGGCATATTAAAAAGAAGTTAATAAAGAATAAACTCTATTCCTCACTAAAAACTACAAACAAAAAATATAAAATATAAAAGGTCTTCAAGCAAGTCTTAGGCAATATCTTAGCTTTATCACACGCTTTTTCAAACGAATTTGTTCAATAGGCAATCGACATCAAAATAATCTGAAAAAATTACAGAAATTCAGGGGAGTGTCACGAAATTTGTTGTAAAATGTTCACGTTAAATAGACGATGTTTGAGCCGTCTGCTACTGTGTTGTTTCTGTTATATGCTGAAAATTACCCAAAAACGCATAAAGATGACAAAAAAATTAAAGAAAAGGGAAAAAGAATTAAAGAAAATAAAAATCTTCTCTATTGTCTCCAAAGTTGTATCTTCGATAATCTCTTCCTTCATTTGATTGATGCCAAAAACCGACATTAATGTCGTTGCATGATTTTCGACATCAATCAAAGAAATATCTATTGTTTTTATTTATTTATTTTCTTCAACCTGCAATACACTTCAACAATGCACAGTGGAAGTAGGGGTTATCGACTACTTCACGTGGATTAGAAGACAAATTTGATTTTTAATTTAAAGAATAAAGAGAAGAGTAAAATAATTGATGGTGAAAATAAACTAAAAGTTAAAGAAGAAAGATGAACAATTGAAAAAAAGAAACAAAGATAAAACTTACTTCTTCAATTGAATTAAATAGTAGTACATGCACTTCTCTACCAAGTAAAAATATAAAGCCAAGAACTACAACTAAAAAAACTTTCTAAAAACAACTATCAAAGAAAAACTCTCCATTATGAACTCCATGTATGGGGTTTTATAGGTAAAAATGGTTTGAGTGAAATAAGGAAACATGGTTGAGTGAAATAAGAAAACATGGTTGAGTGAAACAAGGAAATATGATTTGAGTTAAATAATGAATGGTTGAATGAAACAATGAGTGGTTGAGTGAAACAATGAATGGTGTTGGAGTTGAATAAGGAAACATGTCTTGTAGATATTTTTAATGATAGAGTTGGCTATGTGGACGTCCAAATCTTCATATTGATTTTCTCGAGATTCGTAGTTGTTGTTGCTTTGTGGGCTTAACTTCATGGGTCTTGGGATTGAAATTTTTTAATCCTTATGAATGCATTTGAACTCCCATTTAGCCTTATTGTATCACTTTATGCATGATTTGAGATTTGTGCTTGAATTCCTACAAAATGTACAAAATCCACGTAATGAGATATTTTTATTTGATTTGGACTTAACAATTGTATATTTAGGGGTGTAAAAATTGATGTTTTGGGTGCTTATCAATCATCATCATTCGAAGACTCCCCATCATCTTCCAATACATCTTGTGGATCAATTTCATCAATATTAACACTATTCACCACCTTCATATACCTATTTCCTCTCCTTGGCATAGTTAGTACTTCAACAACAGATGATGGTGGTGAAGGAGTGACTTGAACTGATGGTATTGGTGGAGTTTGTTCAACATCACATGGTGGAGTTTGTTCAGCACCACATGGTGCATTTTGTTCAACATCACATGGTAAAGGTGATGGTGGAGTGGCTTGAACTGATGGTGGTGGTGGTGGTGGTGGCTGAACAACAGATGGAGGATGTGATGTTTGAACTGATGGTGGTGGTGGTGTTGGCTAAACAACAAATGGTGGTGATGGTAGTGGTATTGTACCACCATTACTCACTGTTTCTGTCATTTTTGTATTTGTCTTTTTAATTTTTCTCTTTGCCATGGACTTGGCAATTGCTGATGAATTGCAACTTTCTCTAATATCTTCTATTCTTTGTCTTGGAGATTGCACACTTGAAAACACCCCAATAATAGCAAATTGTACACTTGGAGATGTGTTCAAAATACTTAATTTTCTAACTTCTCCTTGCATTTTCCCTTAAGTCCCTTGGAAACTGGTCTTCTCCTATCTTTGCAAATAGTGTAGTCTAAACCTGCATTGCCCTCCTTGATGTAGTATTCATAAAATCCTTGGAGGGCATGTCTGATGATTGCCAACCTTGAGTATGTCATTCAACTTCCTCTTGCATGATTTGATCATCTTAAGGTTGTTAAACATATGTTTCTTCCCCATGTCCACATTAATTGGTGATGTGGGCTGAGGTTGGGAAGGATTAGGTTGTGAAGCCTCAAACACTACTGGTTGTGGAACTTTATTTGTTGGGGTTTTAACATCTAATGAAGTGGATAACATCTTATTGATTTCAACAATTTCTAGGAAAATGTGAAAACAAGCCTTGTTCATCAGCTTTACAATCACACCACATCTCAGTGAATTGCTTGTCACTCTCAAGAGACATCATTTTCTTATTTTTCACCCAATAAAATTAAAACACACAACTATTCAAGTCAAGATCTAACTTAAGTACACATGTAGACGGTTCCACGACACTAGCAACTTCTGCTTCAAGCCTCAACGTGTCAATAAACACCTCATTCTTGTACTCTTCATGACTTCCATAATCCCACCGGTTAAAAATCCTTCAACCACCATCATAATGAATTCTAATATTCCTCCTACCTTCAAGCTTCTTGGACCTACATTAAATACAAATGAAAGCATACTTCAGTAACTTCACTAACTATTCAATATGAATAAAATGACTAACTTCAGTTATATGCAAACATGACGTGTTTTTGTAAGTTCATTAACTCTACTTGCCAAGTACATTAAGCATCAGTGTAGTATCGTGTTGTTATAATAGTATTCATATCCATATTTTCATACGTATCAACTTACTATATTTTGACATGAACAACTTACTCTATTCTCCAAAACAACAAATACTCTTACAGACATATAGTCTTTAAACAAATGTTGTTAAGACAACATCTTACAGATGTAACATTTTTTTTATCCTAAACACATACAAGATATTGACTTAGATTATTTTCCCTAAAAAAAATTGACACACTGAAACCCTAATCAGAGACAACCTACTCAATCCATCGTCTACTTAAAAAGATAGTAACAAAAACACTGAAATGAGAAAGAACATAGCAAAATAAGTCTTCATACACATAATTTTGGCCAAATCCGATCCATAAATAAATCCAATTGATTTCTTGTTATTCTACCACGAAAACCAACAAAGCAAAATAACCATATATATGCACAAACATATATGTTCTCTAACAAATTAATCCTAGCCGTCCATCTCGTACCATATTTCATTTGGGTGTTCACTTTATTTTCAATGGTTATTTTGGGTCAAATAGGTTGTTTCGTGTCATAATGTGCCAGGTTTAACATGTAATTTTTTAGTTAACATATATCATTTCTGGTTGGGTTGGGTCGAGTCGAGTAACATATATCCCAGGCCCCTAGAAGAGTTGATCTTGGGTGGGCTTAACTGACTTATGAAACATGGAAGGCAGGTAAAGTTGCCCCTGTTTTTGGTCTTTCCTTGGTCACCATAACAGACAGAAGATGCAAACAAAACAAAACGAGTTGGTAGGGTGGCTCAATGTCGTCAGTCACGTTTGGCTCAGTTCTGCTCCTGCCACTGCTTCTCTCATCGTCGTTTTCAACCCCCGTAGAGAGTGGTAGTATCTTCTTCTCATCGTCATCATTGTTGGCCCAATGTCGAACCCTAATCTCACTCTCTCACTCTCTCATGAACCGAGTCGCACAACTCAGAGCATCAAGAGGCGATTACTCTGGATCGGAGCGAGCACGAAGGATCGCTGAGAAGCTGGAAGGAGGGAGATTAGGTGTTTGGGGGGGAGGAGGAGGAATTTGGTCTATGAGTTGGGACTATATCAGGAACTACGCATGGAGAGAAGTGAGTTGGATGGAGATGTCTAGGGCGGTTTCTGATATCAACCAGTTATTAAACTATCTGAACGAGTTGACTCGGTTGGAATCGGACAGAGATAGGGCTGCCTGGGTGGTTCGTAATTACCACCATGTGTTGGGGTTATTTAACTCGCTCCTAGGGAGGCTCCTTAAAGTGTTCGTCAAAGCGGTATGTTCTTCTTCTTTTTTTTTTGTTCTGAAATATCAAAATGCAGACTTCTATGTATTATTTGTAATTTCATTTCAGGGTCCGTTGAGGGAGTTGATAGTGAGCTTGCAGAGAGAGGCGGAAGGAGGGTTGTTGAGGGACTGCCTTGAATTGGGAACGAATGACTTGAAAGGTTTAATTCAAATCGTTAAGGATATTGGCTTGCAATTCGCTGCTACAAATGCTAACCAATATCATCAACATTCTGAACTCTAAAAACACTAAGAAGTAGAAATAGAAGAAGAAACAAATATAGGTATATGTTTCGCCTCACCTCGCCTTGCAACAACCTACTAGTTTACTCTTATCTTGTATTTACTTTCCTCAATCCTTTGACTAATATATGCTACTTGATGTTGTAAACAATGCTCTGCTAATTTCAACATTTTACTGTTTAACTACTTTTACATGTTTTTATTTTTTATTAACTTCTAATTTCAATTAGGATTTTGACAAAATTACTGCACACAAAAAAAAAATAAAATAAAAAAATTTGATGGAAATATCCATTTGAACTTTGAACCCCACAGTGGTTACACTTTTTGGGGTTGATCAAGCCCTAATGACGAGTTTGATCCATTTGTTAAATCTTTCCAAGGGCATTGAACCAAACTGCACTTGATTTTTCCATAATAAGTTTGGCTCAACACATGATGACTTCACTGAAAATTATAATATACCTTAGCCTTTCATAGCCAGCCTATATAGTCGCTAAAGCAATGAAGGGAGCCACTTTTTCCATTCCCAACCGTTCAATGCTCTTTTCCAATCTAAAATTCCAGTCCCCACTGTCGTCCCTTGATTGATATCCTAAAAATGGAACTAAACACATCTTGTAATGGTCTATCTAGCACGCCCACTGAAAATTCTTATCCCACCAAGAAATCATCCAAGGGGATTACTTTGGCACCCTTGGCCATGGGAATAATTTGGAAAATTCTTTGCCTAAAACCTGTTCCTGATGGCGAATTCCCTGAGTAATCATTTCGGTTCATGACTAACATCGAAAATTTTGAGTTCAAACAAAAATTATAATAAATAGGAGCATTGCAGAACTTTCAAAATTCAAACAGTGAGACTAAATAAACTTGCATCTTCACTTCCAAGAAATACAAGATGATGTGTAGCACTAGCAGCCCATGTTCTAGTGTTCCATCAAGACCATCAGCTGGGAACAAATCAAACCCTTCCTTTACAGTTTGCATTTGCTAGCTAACTTTTGTATATTATCTGTCATATGGCTGAAGTAGCTTATGCTTACGAAACTGTCAATGTCAATCTAGCACAGGCAGGACCAATCTGCAAACCATTTGGTCATCTGGAAATGATCCCATTTTTCATGAGAAAACAAACACCAAATGGATAGTTCACTACTGTTCTGGAAATGGCTGTCAACCCTCAACATTGTTTCCTTTCAATTGAATTAAAATTAGGGATGGTAGTGAGGCGGTTTTTAGCGGATATCTGCTCCGCCCCAAACTCTTTGGGGCGGATTGGGTCTACTTTAATGGTTTTTGGGACGATTTTGGGGCTCAAAACTGAATTTGTTATTGTTACGGGGCGGATACGAATTTGGCCATATTTGCCCCACGGATATCTGTTTATATTTTTATAATACTAAAATACCCTTTTTAGAAAGAAACTCAAATCCTAAACTACTCTCCAAATCTCATTTTCACGTTTCATTCTTCGCCTATCTTCCTCACAAACACTTGCTTCAGCCAATGGTGTTATGGCCTAGTCGTTAGCTCTGTGTGGGTTTGTCCCCCACGTCCTAGCTTCGAATCCCACCTGCGGCATGGTTAATTTTTAATGGGTGTTGACCTATAGGTCGCCCAGTTGATAAGTTATGGGATCCTTAAAAACTCAGCTCGCCTTCCAAAAAAAAAATACTTGCTTCACACAAATCTCTCAGGAAGAAGAAGACTCTGGCGAAGGAGCATTGTACTATAACGACTAAGCCTGTTCCCCCGCCACCCACCACAACTTCAAAGAGTTCATTCAAAGTTTCAGAACAATTAGATCTACACTTACAGAGAAGCAATCAGATCTACGCTTACAAAGAAGCAATCATCCACAATCAGATCTGTTTACAAAAAAGCACTCATCCACAACCCCAACAAAGAACGTCCTGCACGACCCACTCAACACTAATTCATCTTTGTCCAAAGTCTTGAACGCTCAAGCCCGATCCACCGTCATTGACCTACAATAAATTGCATCCCTGCCCAAGCTCTTGAACGCCCCGACCAGATTCGTCTGATTGGGTGTTAAAGAGAAGGTCGTTGAGGCCATTCTTCAAACACTTGGCGGGTGTTGTGTTGGGGAGACGAGAAAGAGAGAAAGAGAGAGATGTATTTGTTCTGTGTGAATGACGAATCAAAGACAAAAGGAATGTAGATGGAGTTGACCAGTGACTTTCCATCAAAGCAGTGAAGGATCGACCATCTACTTGAAGCTTCTCTGAAATCCCCATGATGATGATGTATCTTGTTAACAGGGAAAATCAATAGAGGGGTTTTGCCCTTTTTCTTCATTGTTTTTTTTTTTTTTTTTTTTTAATTTAAAAAAAAAATGTTTAACCGGGGCGGGGCGAGGCGGATATCTGCTATCCGTGATGGGGTGGGGATGGTTTTAATGCAAAAATTTAATCGGTTATTCGGGGCGGATTCAGGGATCCGCGATCCCTGGCAGGGCGGGGATGGATTTGCCCCAAATCTGCCCCGTTGCCATCCCTAATTAAAATGTTATTATTTCGAGTAATTTTTTTCACCCACTTGTTATGAGGTTGCCCGTTGCTCTCATGTATTTGTTGTCCATGCAATTGTCTAGAGACATAAAATACAAATAGCCCCAAGTAGATGAAACATGCAAGGGATCAGACACCAATTTAAGATCACCATATTAAGGGTTCCAGGGGCCTAGTATCAGCCCCAAGTTTAAAGTTCGTTTGTCAAGAGACGTAGAATACAAATAGCCACAAGTAGATGAAACATGCAAGGGATCACGCCAATTTAAGATCACCATACTAAGGCTTCCAGGGGTCTAGTATCAGCTCCAAGTTTAAAGTTCTTTAATTCTTCTTTTTGATTTATAGTTTTACATGCATATGCATAATAGCAACAGTCCTTTTAAAAACTTTATGACATAAGAACAACATTTCTTCTTGCATAACAAAAACAATTTTGTCTTCATCTGCATAAATTATTGCAGCTTTTTGAATAACTATAAATCACACTTCTTTAGAACTGTGCCACATTGATTATAATTATAGAAATAAGAATACAACTACATTATAGTCACCGATAAAGCAACAAGATGATCATTGCATGATTCTGTAGTCCATCCTTAGAGCTGAGCCAAACGGCGAATATCAATTGGGTAAGCATCGGATGACTTCTGAGCACTGTATGATCTTCTTGCTACGATCACATTGGCAGCCTCTGTTGGATGGAATGCATCCCAGAATAAATACTGATTCCTGTTTCGACATGGAGTTTGGTAAGGCAGACAAGTAATTTGGCCATTGTTCCTGCCCACCCCACAGCATCCTGCATTTGTGACTGTGAATCCTGCAATTGACATAACATGTATATAATTAGGTCACTGTGACTATCTACTCGCCTCTCTAGTTCATCTACCAGTATGTTAGATGCGTTTGGTAATGTACCAAAAGCTGCGGGACTCTTTATTAGGTCATCAAAAATCCCGTAGGCATCAATATAGATGAATTTTGCTCCAGGTAGATTATTGTTAAAATCATCCACAATTGCCTTAACCCTGTCGTTGAAAAGTCGATTTGCACTATTGATTCTCTCAACACATTGGCGACCATTAATGCTGTTTTGCGCCAATGCATTTGGACTACAACCTATCTGGCCAATACCAACCAAGGCCACCTTCCTTGCTCCATAGTTGTATAAAGTCTGTGAACACAATAAAAAGAAAAAGGAAATAAAAAAAAATTGCAATGGGGAACAATGAGAGAAAAACTAAAATTTGTAATATTATGTCAGGGATAGAAGAAATAGTTATGTACCCGTAGCTGTTGAGAGTATTGTTGAGCAAGAACATCTGCGTATTGCACTGGAGTGTAGCTACGACTAGTGGAGTAAATGGTGGGCATGAAGTAGTTATTAAGGTAATCATTACTACCTAACCCAACTGAATATATGCACTTGCTCAAGTAATTTGCAGCAGTGTCTTCGTCCCCAAGTATATTTACCACTTGTGAAACTGTTGTCTGATAATTGTTCAGTTGCCCATTGAAACTGATCCTAGCACCCTTTAAAAGCCCAACAACCACAAATGTAAGCCTTTATGTTAATACATCATTTAGCGGTTCAAATATTTACAGAAAAATGGTGTTATATATACCAGTTGCTGGCCTGTTTCGTCCCTAATTCCAGCTGCGGCTGATGCGTAATTGACTCCCCTGAGTATGTCTCGGCCTCTAATGTCCGTATAAGGTGGAATGTAATTGGTAAAACCCAAGAGTTGAGCTGCATCAAATAAGTAAATTTGCTTTGATTACTCACAGTTTAACAAATTTCCAAGCTTTAATTTTGGGTTGATCTGAAATCATTTTTAGTTGGAATGATTTGCAAGGTAGGAGGTGAATCTCACTGACATGGCAATAGCATACATACACTGAGATCAGTCTACGATCCACCTCATTTTATCTCTAAATTTAGGTTCCGCTTGGTACACTGTAAAATAATGCATTTTGAAAATTGATGCATATGCATTAATTTGCATTGCATTGATTTGCAATGCATTACTTTACAAACACTTGGTAGTAATTAAAGAAAATCAAAGCAAATTGGAAAAGTGATTGTGGTGATGGTGATTGCAAATGTGTGCGATAATGGGGGTGGTGGCAATGATGGTGGTTGATCGAATGGAGGTGGTTGTGGTTGTTAAGCTATAGTGGTTCTGTGAATATAATGGTGGGGGTGGTAGTTGCAGCAGAGGTGGTGATGGTGGTGATGGTTGTGGTGTCTATGGTGGTTGCAGCAGTGATAGTAATGATGGTGGCGGTGGTGGTGATTATGCTATAGTTGTGGTGGTGGTTGTGTTATGGTAGTTGTGGTGGCGGCGACGATGATTATGGTGGTACTAGTGAAGTTGGTGGTGGTTGTGCCGAGTATGGTATGGTAGTGGTGATCGTAGAGGTGGCGGCGGTGGTGGTTATGTTATGGTGGTTGAGATGGTGGCGGCGGTGGTAGTAGTGGCGGTGGCTATGGTGGTTGTGATGTTTATGAAGGAGTTGGGAGTTGAATTCAAATAAGAAGAGACGATGAGAGTTTTGCAAAGTAATGCGAGAGATTTTGTCTCACAAAGTTTTGCAGAATTTTATAACTAGGAGATGCGAAGGTTCTGCATTTAAATTTCAATAACTTTTTTCGTAAAGTCAATCAACCACCCAAGTTTATGTAACCATCGTAAATTTTTGCATTTACATTATTTTACCGTATACCAAGTGGAGCCTTAATGCAAGAATAGATCAAGCCATAAATGCCCTCTCCAATTAAGAGATGTGGACCCTGATACCATTCCAAAGAAATTGGTGAATTGAAAATGAAAGTTGGCGTGGGATCCTCCCTCCACATTCACCTCATCAGATTGAGGACCCATGCCACCGAAACAAACAATCGCGACTAATTAGGTTTTTAGTAAGCAATAAGCATGCACCCAAAACTCCCAAACTGCTAATCTTAATTTATATGGGTGAATCAGAATCACTCACTGTAAAAAAAATAAAAATAAATAAATAATAATAATAATAATAATAATAATAATAATAATAATAATGAAAATGAGTTATCTCCAGTTATATGCTTAAACACTACTATCTGGCTAGAGCCTCTATAATGTGCAGACGCATTATGAGTACTTGAGTAAGGCTAGGGAATCGGATTTTGTTATCAGGTTGCACATGTTATTATCAAAGGAATTTTTTACAACCTTGAGATACACATAAACACTTTGGGTACTTCATCTAGTCTTTCAAGATCTCACTACGTCACCCTGATTGCAAAATCTGGTTTCCTAGCATTTTCGATGAGTAATTATATATGTCAATGTGATACAAAATACATCTAGTCTCTCCTTTTTCCTAAAAATACATTACACGAAAAGGAGGATCGGAAAGACTTA
This sequence comes from Berberis vulgaris, assembly GCA_963556465.1. NCBI lineage: Eukaryota > Viridiplantae > Streptophyta > Magnoliopsida > Ranunculales > Berberidaceae > Berberis > Berberis vulgaris. The sequence continues at coordinate 60,113,281 of OY747128.1, forward strand.
TTTATCTTTCAAAGGTTAATTATATGACTGAGTTTGGCAAATTACAAAACTCGACTAAGGAAATAGTTTGACAACAATTCTAGCCAACCTTGTTTACTAGTTTTTTTTTTTTTTTTGGATTTTTTTTTACACTTCTACCTCTTATATCGATCGTGTTTTAAAAAAAATAGATAAAAAATGTAAAAACAGGCCAAAAAATACTACTAAACAAGGCTGGCTAGACTTACTCATAGTTTAAAATTTGTTAACATAACCTATCATATGGTCATTACTTGCGCCACATACCTCAGGGGTGGTTTGCAACTGGCCTTCTAATATTAAGATGACGAGTTAACAAACTCAAACAAGACTAAGACCTTTATTATGCAATCATCCCATAATTTGTAAGATATAATCAACTCATAACTGTGAATGCCAAAGATGTAACATGTAACATAGATCACCATATATAACATAGTTGTACACCATGAAAAGAAAAACTCACAAAGAACATCAGGAGTGGTTCGACCATTGGAAAACCTTCCAGTTGGTCCACCGGGAAAATCTATGCCATATGGTGGGTAATTAGCTCTAGCCAATGAAGCAATTCTATTGTTGTTGCCATTATCAACCAAAGAATCGCCAAAAACAAATAAACAAGGAACTTGTTGTGCTGATCCAACCCACAAGAAGTTCAACACCACTACAAACACCACCAACATCTTGTTAATCTCACAACCCATTGAGCACAAAGAGGATGAAGTGAACCTACTAAACTCAAGGAGATGATGGTGGTATGTGAGTTAGTGCGTGGAAAACTCTTTTAAGGCAATGAGGGACTTATATAGTAGTAGTAGTAGTAGTAGTAGTGTAGTGTAGTGTGTGGGTTATGAGATATATTGGAAGTTGTTGTTGTAGTAGAATTTAATGGATATAATTGAGGATTGAGGAGGAAATGGGGCCATCCATCCATCCTTGATGGCTTTGGCTTTTACAGTTAAGAAAGTAGGTTGATGCATTAAATTTCACGCGGAGGTAACATGGGTTCAGAGTTGAATACTGGGTAAAACCTAGCTAGCATTCTTCCTTGTGAAAGAGGGTTTATCATTTATTTCCAGGGAAAGCTTCAATGGAAACATGTCATTTCTAGCTTTATTTTATTTTTATTTTTTTGAAAGGCAAATATGGTTTTTATAGGATTCCAAAATCTATAAAGATGTCGCAAATTGGGTTTGAACCCATGACCTAATAATATCATCCGCCAAGCTCTAACCGTTGAGCTGTCATGTCATTGACTAACTCTATTTGCTAAAAATTGTGAGCATAATTTTAATATATTTATTTGTGTCAGCGTAGACACCATGGGCCCAATTAAAAGGATTGATATTGTTCCTTAAATAACCAATCAATAGGGTGGCATTCGGTGCGTAGTGTTTGATATGAAAAGGTCTCAGTCCGATCTATCTAGCGTTGTAATCATGTTCTATGAATTGTGATCTTGCAAGTACAAACTCCCTATTTCATAAGAAATTCGATGCAGTCGATATGCAATGGATATAGCGCCCTCTAGTTAGTAGTATCCAATGCTTAATTTCTATCAATACATTTTGGTAATCTAATTATATTAAGAAGTTACACCTCCTATACCAAAACCATCTACTTTGAATTGCAATATTATGAAAAACATTTAAAAAGTCAATGACACGATGTTCACACACAGGAACAAGAAGGCATTTGAGAAACATCTAATTCACATTGCGTTTGTTGATCGACAATTTAATTGCTTTATAGCCCATTTCTCCCAATAGCAAACAAATTGTGGGGAAAACTAAATGCTTGTCGAACTTATTTTCCCTACACAATCCACAACTTTAATGAATTTTGTACTTGAGGTCCTCTCTTAGTTTGTATTAAACCAGAAAATTATCTTGGGCTGTATTTGGATTAATAAAAACCCGGCAAAACCCTAAAAACAGACCAAGAGGACACAGGCAGAGAAAATTACAAGCTTTGGAAAATTTTGAGGACACCATGCACATTAGGTCCTCTCCTAATTTAGCGCATTGATATGGAAGAAATGTAAGAGCTGGCATCTCTTGTGCCTCTAGTACCCAAAACTTCAACCATAAATATACATGTAATGTTATGACTTAAGTTACTCAGGTTTCCACTCTCCTCTCCCAAACAAACTAAAATGAAAAATTTGGTTAATTAATATTAAAAATAAATTACTCATTAAAACATATTTATCTAATTCATGCCTCAAGGCCACAATTTTCCAAAGGATAAACAAAAAGACGGAGGGTATGTGCTCTTAAGAATCATACAAAAACTCACAATATCCCGCCCAGTGAGTCTCAAACCCAAGGCCTTTCCGAAGGAGAGTAGGTACCAGACCAATGACCAACTAATAAAGTTATAATTGGTGGGCATTAATGTTATATAATACTTTAGTTCAAACGCATATGTTCGAGTATAATTAAACGTAATACACCTTCAAGATAGCATCTCCAACATTAGCCCAAGTATGATCAAACATATTCCTTCATTTGGTGGTGTTCATGGAGATCATGTAGATGTTGCTAAGGTCCGTTATAATTCAGATAGAAAAGTGTGCCCTACAAGGTTGTATTAGTGATATATCGTGCTATAGGCATGTTAATTAATTTGTGTTTCTATGTTGATCTCTTTAGTTTGTGTTTGTATGTTGATCTTAGCAAGGATTGTGATTTCGCGATTTTATGCGAAATTTGTTCAAAATTTTCGTTTTTTTGAAATTACGAAAAGAAAAAAGGGCGAATGAAAAATGTTACATTTTTTGAAGGATTTTTCGAAAAAATTCAAGGATATTTTTCATAAATTTTGGGATTTTTTTCGTGAAAATACAAAATCAGCTACTAAAATTTATATTTTTTTGAAATATTTCGCAATTTTTTCATAAATTTGGAGTTTTTTTTTTCTAATTATCATTCATTCTAATTCTTTATTGATTTTTGAAACCACCCCCTAATTTCCTAATTATCACGTCTTCTACTTATATATTGTTTTTTAAACTACCCTTGATTTTCTAATTACAGGCATTTTAGTTTCATTTAATACATTTATTTACTTGCATATTATTTTTTCACATATTTAATATACCCTCAAAATTCATTATATATTTCATTTATCCTTGAAATTTTTACATATTTTCTTTACACACCAAAATATTTCTTAAAATCAGAAAACCGAAATTAACTCGGAAAACGTAATCACAATCCTTGGATCTTAGTCAACAGCCTATATTGATCCATATGGATTATCTTTTTTTTTTACTACCACATTTATTTTCGGTGATCTTCATTGATTCTTCTTGTTTAGGTTTATGCACATGGAAGATTATACCACATGCATTTTTAATGGTTTTATAATCATCCTATTGTTTTCTATTCAACTTATAAATAAGTATCTCATGTATTCATTTGCAATCAATCAATAAACAAGTTTCAGTTGTTCTCATTTTCCCAAGTATTGTCATTCTTGTTATTTAGTTTCTTTTTAGTTTTGGTTAAAAGTGTTTTCTAGATAAAGATAAAGCAAATGTGTAACAAGGAATCAATACTCGGGTTGCATCCGTCGAGAAGCTGAAAGTGATGGTGAAGGACAAAGCCGATACTCGGATTGCCTCATTCGAGAAGAAAATGGAGAACTTGACCACAATGGTTACCAGGTTTGTGGAGGCATCAACAAGTACAACTCAAGAAACAACTTAAGATCCCAGTACAGTGACGTCAAAAACTACAAAATCCTCTACGAAATATTTTAGCATGCCAAAGAAGGCATATTTCAGTAGAGTGATGTAACACCCATAAAATTTCAATTGATTGATTACTTAATTGAGTTTTTAGATTAAATGGTGGGTGCCCTTAGAAAGTCCCCTCAAAATTCCCATGGAGGTAATAGCCTCCAATTATAAAAGAAATTCCCTCTTTTCTCTTCTTCTTCATCCCCCAACGCGTGCGAGAACAGTGATCAACTTCCCCTTCATTCTCCGCCGAACGTTGCTAGTGCCCGAGAGTTGTAACAGGTTTCTCCGCCTCAAAGCCCATCTTTCTTCTTCCTTTCTCTTTCTTTTCCTTATTTCCCCCTTCCCATCCGATTTTCTGCACACCGAACTTGAAAACTAAGATGCGGTGCAATCCTAAATATTTTTATAATTCTTTCCCTATCCATTTACTTTACTTGCCAAATGATTACACCTGCTAGCACATGAAAAAAATAAAAACTAGACCAAGGAAAACCTAGACCTGAAAGTTTTGCCTACCTCTCTACTGTCCGACCACGCAGACAACCACTCGATCACCCGGTGCCCCCTACAGCACCACAACCTGCGTCGGTATAGGGGTACACCAATTTGCCACAAAACAAGTAAACGAGCCAGCACTAGGTGGTATGAGGAGAACCAAAACATCTACTCCCAAATAAAATACATAATATCAACTATGACAGTCCAAAGGAATTATAAAACTTGACAATGCGTCACCACTTTTCATTCCAAATGCTCAATCATGATGTGAATATCAACATGAGATGCAATATGAGATCATACAATATATTTTTCCAAAATTTCACCTAGTCCGTCGAACATGTCTCACCCTGACATGCCTCTATACACACATTGATATCATTCCTGGTAGGTATGTTCTTAAGCGGGTGTTGCCTCTAGGACATACTTGTTGCCACAGAAGACCGGTCTTTTCCAATCACAAGTAATAGCGTGTATCCGGGACATTCAACTCGATTAAAAGCCCATACATCCTCAAGGCCGAGGCAGTGATCATCTGCATCAAGAGTTCCTTTCTTGGATGTGGGGGAATCAAACACCCTCAAGGCCGAGGCAGTAATCAACTGAGTCGGGAGTTCCTTTATTGGATGAGAGATCAAGATCAAACACCCTCAAGGCCGAGGCAGTGATCAACTGCGCCGAGAGTTCATTTCTTGGATGAGAGATCCAACCACATTCTTAAGGCCACAATGCTACTCCCTACCAAGGTTTTGCATAGTTCCTAGTGTTAAACAGGTAAAATACACTCACACTATATGCATATCCATCTGGCTAAAATTGTGGGAAAATATAATCTAAAATGATGCAAGTCAATTATTGAATTGTTCTATAAATATTATCCATGAGATGCTCAATTATTCCAACCGTGTCACATATACATAAATACCCTCAAATCTCTATCGACCCATCACAAGTGTCGGGTCCACAAGCATAATCCCGAACATATTCGTAATCACCGTAATATATATTGTAACATCACAATGCATCAATTATGCCATCACTTTCATATGCTATTTAACATTTCAAAGCCAAAAATCATGATTTATGTTACTGATGATACATCAAATCGTCCTTTGATCAACACCGTACGCGTGTAATGATAATCTCGTCAACAAAACAAAATAGGCCTGATTGTATGCTCAATCCAGCGAGGCCCAGACAACATTAAGTCCACTATTGGCAGATTCTAGAACATTGAACACGAATTGCAGAGCCTTAATAATCTCATATGTCACGCGGTCAAGCTCAATACTCGTAAGTCTTGATAAGGAAAAAGTAAGCCATGATAAGGTAAGTACATGGGGGATCGACCCAAGACAAGTAGGCTAGTAATACATCAGATCTGACTAGGAAACAAATACTAGAGTATAAGTCGGACAAGGAAACTTTCTTGCATGGACAACACTCAGAACGGGAAACCTCTCACAGATCTAGGAGTACAAGTTGTGTAGAGAAACGTTTTTACATGGACAGCTCCCGAACAGGAAAGTATCTCCAACCAGATGTCTTTCCCTAAACTACACCACCAAAGGCCAAGCCGAACAAGGACTCTCACTCTATAAAAAGGAGATAAAGTCGATGAACTAAGGTACGCTACAAAATCCCAATTTACAGCTTTAAGCCTCTCCTAAGCCTTATCTAACTTAAGCATTGGAGTGTCATCGATCACCACACGATGGTCTTTGGCTCACGTGTGCTACTTGTGCAAGTCTAGGTAAAGGCGAGGAAGGAAAGCAGGAATTGACTACATCAGTTAAAATTTCAGCATTTAATCAACTATGCGAAATGTTATACTCTTACAGGATAGACTTCCATACCACATGGCATTACATCCTACCATTTCCAAATGTTACTTGATAAACAAACATTCAAAATTAAAAGGAAATGGATGTTCTCGCTCACATGAACGAAATGAGTTTCCAGAACCCAATTCCAACCTAACGAGGCACCTAATCCGTGACTTGGCAACTCTGACAGGCAACATGAAGAAAACCCGAATTTCTGCGAAATCGTTCAAAACCCCCAAAAGTACAAAAATAGCCCAAACAGTGAGAAACCAGTTCGGGGATTGCAAAGGAAGAAAAGAATAGTCCAGCAAGGACCATAAAATTGCTTGTCAATAACGGTAATAGTTTTGTTTACTAAGTTCCTCCAAATACCAATACTATAAAGTTCGTTCGAAGCAATATCAGCAACATACTCACTCTTCTGCAGCGTCTCAATCCAAATATGAATTCATCTCTTCCAATTCCTTTGGTACACGTCTATAATCCACTTAGCCATATAAACTGTACTCGTAATACATCTCTACGAGAAAGTAAATCGAGAACCATAATGTAATCATCAGGAGAACCTAAAATCACAACTACACTACTACTGTAACCATTAGGAATCCCACAGAGCCAAAGTAACAAGCAACACCAACTCTTCTAACTTTTTTACCCAATCCCAGGTCCGAAAGCATGCTAAACATTATTGCTTAGTATAACCATGACTTTGACACCAATTGTTTCGATGTCGTGGAAATCGAGGCGTGACAAGTGAGGAAGATTCAAACGGAGAATATGAGGATACAACGAGGATAGTGATGCAAGTTTCAGTAGCGATGAGGAACCAATGCAGAAAGGTCAATCCAAAGATTTTATGGAGGGTCTTAAAATTGATGTGAAGATAGACATCCCATCATATGATGCTTTTGGGAGTTAAAAATAATTTTTAGCCCAATAGGATAAGAAAGCCCAAAAATCTGGGTTGTTCCGAAGAAGTCAGTCCAAATTGGATAGAAGTACAGAAAGCCCAAATCTGGCTCAATGCAACTCGGCAGAATACGTTTTTTCAGCAAAAAAATAGTGTTCGACGTCAACCACCATGCTCAACTGAGCACAGGAACCTGCAGGAGAGGTCTTTCCAAACTGGAAGTTATAACCGTCGATGAAAGTTACAACCATCTACAGAAAGTTACTACCATTGACGAAAGATACAACCATCTACGGGAGGTTACAACCATCAATATGATGTTATGAGCAGTTGGCTCTCAACCTGCCACGTGTCTCACTTGTCTACGAGCAGTTGCCTCCGAACCTGCCACATGTCTCACTTGTCTACGAGCAGTTGCCTCCTGATCTGCCGCGTGTCTCACTTATTTGCTAGCAGTTGGCTCTCGATCTGTCGCGTGTCTAAGTCATCTGCGAGCAGTTGGCTCCTCCTGCCTCTATAAATAACCAAACACAAAGTTATTTCCAGGTAACTCTCTTTTGATTCACAATTCTCTCTTAAAACAAAGAGAAGTAAATAATTTTCTAAAGGCATTGTTCCAACTTTGGCATCGGAATCCCCATAGCAAACACCAAACCGGTGTCAAAAATTAATCTTCATCTTATGCAGATTTCTCCGCGTGACCAGCACGTTGTCTGGTGGGATTTGCATCTATAATTTGTGCTTTCAATGAGAGCTTGAATCAAACTTATTGCAAGTTCTCTTCTTTTGTTAAAACAAAAAATTCATTAATTCACTTAGAATTTTCTTTCATAAACACTTTAATTTTGAAGTTGTTTTTTAACACAATAGTGGGAACTCAAAACCAAACTAGCAAAAATAAAGTTGCACAGTCATCTCCCCGAACCAGACCGCCATCCCAATGGAAATGAAACAACAAGAAAATCTTGCATGTCAGATCGCTAATTTGACTAAAATATATGAGGAGAAAACTCGAATAGTAGAGCAATTAGTGAGTGAACAGCCAAGGCAGAAGACACATTGTCATCTGCCAGCAGACCATGCGCATGGGAGTGGAAGTAGTCACACGCCAAAGGGAAATAATCCCTCTAGAAGCATTCATTCGAGATTAGAGCCACCAGTAAATGTACACTCTAGGCTTGAGCCTCAAACGGGAGTTGTCTCAAGGTTGGGCTCCCAAGCCATTGTGCACTCAAGGTCGGGGTCGAAAATGATGTCAGATATAAGTAGTCAGCACAGAAGACAGAATCTTGATGGATGCGAACAACGCACAGAACTAGATCTGGATCACTATACTAATTTGTCCCAAATACCGCATTTGGAAACCAGTCAAATCTAGAGGAATTTTCGTGTGAATCCCGTAGAAACTCTACCTCATTCACATATAGGTGAGTTACAACCAAACTCAGAATATGAGGAGTCATCTACCGCTGATAATCGAAACCAAAACTACCATACAACTGATTACAGAATACACCCAGGCCCTTTGGAGCTGATGATGTGGCATTAATGGTCAATGTGCATTTGAAAAACTTGCAAGTCATGCAAAATCCAGATGTTGTTCTACGCAAAGAGGTGGCCTTGGTGAACATTTCATCTTTTACAAATAATATTGAAGGGGCTCCTCCATCGGCAAGGTTTACACACAAACCTTTATCCCTTTCGAAGAAGATTCTGATATTGAAAGCCACTTGAAACATTTCCTAAATATCATGATTCTGCACAAAAATGATGATCCACTAATGTGAAAAAGTATTGCTATGACTTTACAAGGAGTAGCCTAAGATTGGTTCCACATTTTGACCCCCCAGTCGGTCGGCAACTTTGGTGATCTCCCCCGTGTCTTCACAAAAGAGTATTCATTCTACCAAACCATAAAAAATATGTTGACCACCTCTTCAACATGAAGAAACTTTCAAATGAATAGGTCCGAGAATTCATCAAAAGATTCAAGGTAGAAAGAGTGAGCATAAATGGTTGTGATGACCGAATTGCATCCTTAGCTTTCAAGAAAGGTTTGTCTGCAGATCACCGATTGTATGGAGAATTGACCATGAATTTGGACAAAACTCTTTCCAAAATCTTCGTCATGGCAGACGCTATGCATCGTGCGATGACGAAAAAATAATGCTAAGGCACCAGATGTACCCGAGAAAGATAGTCAACCTACACAAACGAATGCAAATCAAAAGGAGAATAAAAAGAACAAGGATGACAAGCGTAGAACACGCTCTCCAACAAAAGACTTTCCAGCCAGTAGAACATAAACAAAGTTCACCGTTTCGATCAATCAAACTCTCCAATGCAAGAGAATATGATGATTGTAGCAACCGACCATTTTACAAAGTGGATTGAAGTTGAGACATCCTAGCTTTTAAAAAAAAATGCAATGTACATATAAAAAGAACTTGATTGTATTTTATCTCTTCGACAAGAGATTCCTCATCCGGTAGAACAGACACAGAATTCTCCGTTCTGATTAATCAAATTCTCCACGAGATAAAAAAAAACCCACCTTAGCTGAAGAGATCGCCACCAATGAAGGGAGATCCTGCTAAAAAAGATATGAACAAATAATTACATATACCTCAGTAGTAGATATGTTATTTTGCTTCCCAGCAGATAACACACCTTCTTCAGTTGAAATAGTAAAATACGAGAATTCGTTCTATATGTCCTTCATCAGAAGACATTAAAAAATATAAACATTTATATACACCTTAGTAAAGGATGACACTCTCCATAAGTGGGTAAGTCAGTGTGTAGAAGCATCTTATTCAAAACTACTTAAATCCTTTTAAGTTTAGTCACGTGGTCAACAGACCACACAAGCAAAATGCCTCAGTAGATGATCACACCTTAGTAGAGGATGACACTCTTCGTGAGTGGGTAATTCAATGCACAGAAGCATCTTACTTAGAACTACTTAAATCTGTTTGAGTCTAGTTAAGTGGTCTGTAGACCACACAAGCAAAATGCCTCATTAGAGGATGACATTCTATGTGAGTGGGTAATTCAATGCATAAAAGCATCTTACTCAGGACTACTTAAATATGTTTAAGTTTAGTCAAGTGGTTAGCAGACCACATAAGAAAAATGCCTTAGCAAAGGATAACACCTCAGTAGAGGATGGCACTCCTTGTAAGTGAGTAATTTTATTAATCAATCACTGAGCATAGAAGCTCTTACTCAGGATTACTTAAATCTTGTTTAAGCTTCGACAATTGGTCAGCAGCAGATCACACAATATTTTCATGGAATTTCCAAGATAAACATATTTTAATCCATGATTAATTTCTAAATCCTCAAGTTATGCTTAAGTTCCTACTTAGTATATTGGAAACTCATGAAGGAAGCCAATCAAGCTTTTGCGCCCTCAATGAAAATATTTCTAAGTTCAGCAAAATAAAAGAAAAGTTGAATGAAATGCAACATTACTTCAACATAATTTTGATAAAAATGGTAGTTTCAAATATAGTAGTTCGCTCAGCCCTCATTAGAAAAGAGCTTAGGGCACAACTTCCTCCCAGATGCTTGTCAAAAACTCATGAAATGGGCGAATGAGTTGAGCCAATACAACTTGATCTACCGGCCAAGGACAACTATAAAGGTTCAAGCCTTAGCAGATTTCATGACAAAATTCGCTCCATCCTCAACCGGAGAAACAAAAGCCAACCAACAGATTAGTGTCACGTTCTTCAATAGAGGAAAACTCCTCAACTCGTGTTGAAACAAGGACATGTTAGCTCAAAGATATGTGGCATTTATGTGTGGAAGGGTCATCAAATCACAAGGGTGTCAGAACCATTTATGGTAGATCAATCCATCACACTTGGTTCCAATGCTTCAAATAATAAAGCTCAATATGAGGTCTTGATTGGTGGTCTATGGCATCTGGTCAATACATGCCAAAGCATCTAAGGATGATCATTTACTTGGACAAAGTTCAAACGCCTCAGAAAGTACTTTGTGTAACCCATCCAATAGATCACCTCGTCTTCAGCAGAAGACTCTACACGAAGATTATTTTTTCTTCAACACACTACATTTCAATAGCAGAAGAAACTCCAGTCTCGTAGATAGCTCCTTCAATACCAAGGAGACCAATCAAAGAAATTTTTTCAAGAGATATTTTCTCCCCAATAGAGACATCGACCTCAACTCTAGTAGATTTCTTGGAATTCTACTTTGTCTTAACAAAAAACTCTCGAAAGAAGTCTCATCAACAGAGACGGATAAGTCAACAAGATTAGGAGTATTCTACTTTTATTTTTGGTGGGACTCAATGAAAATACACCTCCTCTGCTTTTAAGTAAGAAGAAAAAAGAAAAACAGTCAGCTCAAAAGCAAAGGAGATGATAGGCATTTGTGGAGCCAAAAATAATTTTTAGCCCAGCAGGATAAGAAAGCTCAAAAATATGGGGAAGCCAGCCCAAATCGGATACAAGTACGGAAAACCCAAATCTGGGCCTAATGCAACTCGATAGAAAAAAAAATTCAGTTGAGGAATAATGTTCGACGCCGACCACCATGCTCAGTTGAGCACACAAACTTGCAGGAGAGGTCTCTCTAAACGGGAAGTTACAACCGTCGATGAAAGTTACAACTATCTACGGGAAGTTACAACTATTGACAGAAGCTACAACCATCTACAAGAGGTTACAACCATCTATGGGAAGTTACGAGCAGTTGGCTCCGACCTGCCACGTGTTTCACTTGTCTATGAGCAGTTGGCTCCTGATCTGCCACCAGTCTCACTCATCTGCAAGCAGTTGGCTCTCGATCTGCCACGTGTCCCACTCATCTCGAGAAGTTTGTTATTCTTGCATCTATAAATATCCAAACACAAAGTTATTTCCGAGTAACTCTTTTTTTATTCATAATTATCTCTTAAAACATAAAAGTGAATATTTTCTTAAAAGCATTGTTCTAACTTTGGCATCGGAGTCCTCGTGGCAGACACCACACCGGTGTCAAGAAAAATCTTCATCTTATGCAGATTGTTCCGCGTGATTAGCACGTGATCTGGTGGAAATATGCATCCACAATGGTTATATCAATGCTAAGAAGTTAGACAATTGGATTGAGCAGTTGGAGACTTAAATTAAATCTGATTATACATCAAAATAGACCGTCATCACAGCCATACACGTGGCATAAATCACCCATCACAAGGATCAGGTATCCCTCCTACTAGGCCAGTTCATAAATTCCAAAGAGAGCAAAACCAAGCATGAAAGCCCAAACATGGCTCATTAAAGGAAGTCATAATTAAGGCCCAAATCCAGGCCCGGGCGAGTTCTCTGAAAAAGAAGAGAAATGTAGCATGAGAAAAGAGTCGTGGAGGAGGTTACGCCTCCACGGGCGCATCTTCATAAAGGAGGAGATTGTTACGAAGAATGTCTCCTTCCATTATGCCTTACATGCTTAAGTCACATAGAGAATTAACCGCGACCATTATATAAGGTAAAGAGAACAATCGACCAAGGTATGCAACTTTAACTGAGTTTTGTCCAGATTTACTTCATTCTTCAACATAGTTGTTGACTTAAGCATCGGAGTGCCTTCGGCCACCAAAAAGGTGGTCTTTGGCAGTCTAACATTTGTTTTGCAAGTCAAACGTACAGGAAGACAAGATTTGGATGCATCAGTTTGGTGTCATCCGTGGGAACAACGAATTTCCTTTCTTAAAAGAAGATCCACGGTAACAAAACTCACTAAGATCATATCAACGATCGAGAAGCTATCAGCACCAATGGAATGCTCTATAGACCCTCAATATGGCAATAATCGACGCTACCTATCTTATGATATCGATCCAGCGAAAATCGTCGGACCAATCGCACCAGAAAGAAAGAAGCCACAACATATAATGATTCAGACATCTCTGACATCTTGGGGAATCACATTGGACCCTCATGTGGAGATGCTCGCGACCCAAATGAACCACATGATCAAAATGGTGGATAAACTCACCCAAGACCTGGAGGGCAACAAGCCTCGAGAAGAAAACACCCAACTTAAGAGACATCAGACCTATAACAGTCCTGAATTCAATCAACAAAAGCCTGAAAGGCTACAACTAAAGAGGTCCAAAATGGGGAAACAAGTCGAGACGAAGTCCTTAAAGCTATAACAAAATGGGAAGGCGTCAAGTGGCCACAAAAAATGATGAAGAGATCCAGACAAACGAAACAAAAAACAGATAATGCTCCTTCCACGATGACTACGGACACGATACCGAAGACTGTCACAACTTGAGAAACGAAATCGAATGCCATGTCAGATAATGACAACTTGGAGATTTTGTTAAGCCGAGAGAGTCTGAAGACGGAATAATCAAGTCGAGAGGGCAATCAAAATGCAACTTTAAATGAATTTTGTCCATATTTACTTCCTTCTTCAAACAGAATTACTGACTTAAGCACCGAAGTCTCGTCGGTCACAAAAAATGTGTTCGTTGGCAATCTAACATATGTTTTGCAGGTCAAACTTACAAGAGGACGAGATTTGGACGCATCAAATCTATTTATATAACTTTCACATTTTAAATATCAAATATACTAACAAAATATATAATACTTCGTTTTGTAAATGAATGAATTAACAAAAGTCAAGATATGAATAAAAACAACAATTAAAAAGTTATAAAGTTTGGTTTATTGAAGTTTTCTAATTAAAATCTTGAACCAATAACCTTATATTCTAGATAAGTAGAATGCTAAGTGATATTGAGCTTTGCTACAGAGCGAGGGAGGGAGCGAGGGAAAGGGGCGAGGGATGGGTGTAACCACCCATCCTCCTCGGGATGAGCACATCGTGTTGGAGATGCGTGCGGGCGCTCATCGTGAGGAGGATGGGTGGTTACACCCATCCCTCGCTCCCTTTCCCTCGACCCCTAGAATTTTCCAAGTGATATTAGAGTATGTGCAGCTATACCGATAAATTGTCTCCAAGAAATGAATATAATATCAAGAAATTTAATAGGGTCAGTTCCATATGGATGTAAAAATCTTAAAAGCAAAACCACAAGTTTGATTTTATTTATATTTTTTATTACGTCTTTTGTCATGGGCTCACAATACCTTGTGTATGGTGCATTGTTTGTATCTTATATATGTTGTTACCAATTATGTATGGTAAGAGGACTTATTCCCCATATAGCTTCACACTCTCTTTACTCTCATAGTGAGTCCATTGAGCATTTATTTTTTGGTAAGTAAATCCAAAATACAAAACATAAAAATGATATAAATCACCCAAAAATCAGATCTAACATATCCTGGGTTGTAATGGAGGATACAGTAATCTTTAAACGACAAAAAAGGTATAAAGCTATAATGACAATAACTAAAGAGATAACGCGTAAAAAAATCCTCCCAAATAATAACAAAAAATCAAATGAAAAAAATCTCAAACAAAAAACAAATGAAATTAACATAACGAAAATATACAGACACAGAATTAAACTAAAAAACATGTAGAATAATAAGATATAAAATGTGTATATCACTACAAAAAAAAGGCCTTTAGGGACGTAGTCAAAATTGTCGCTATAGAGAACATTTCGTCGACATAAATATTGGGCGACAACATATTCGCCGCGCAAAGGTTGTCGCCACAGCTCTGTCTCGAAAGTGTTTGTGCGACGAAAATAAATCTTCGTCGCTACAGAATCCTTTTGCGCGACGACACCAACGATCGTTGCGAAAGGGTGCGTCGCGTAATACTGTTTTGCACAACGCTAATTTCGTCGCAAGAAATAGAATTGTTCTTCGTGCAAAATATACTTATGCGATTAACCATTTTGTCGCATTAAACTTTGTCGGCATAACTAAATCGTAACGATCTCTTTCGTCGCGTTAGACTTTGTCGGCTTAATACAATGGTGACGAACCTTTCATCGCGCAAAATATTCTTTACGCGACAACAATATTCATCACTCTAATGTTGTCACACAGGTTCCGTCGATCCAAACACGCTTGATCTATTCTTATGCGACGAAAATTTTTATCGCTTAAAGTTCTATTTAATAATTTTGAAATCTTTTAATTCAAATATTTATTTTAATTAAATTTGAAATATTTAATAATTGAATCGTCTCACGCATAGAAAGGTTTTGCTAATTTAGTTAAATACTATTAACTTTACAAATTAATAATGTAAAATCATAATGTATCCATTAAAAATTAAAATGTTTAAACCGTACTGTATAGTTACAAATTAAAAAAATACATCAGTACATTTTTTAGGGATGTGGTGGCTGATGATGGTTTGTCGACAGTAGCGGGAGGCTCGACAAATTAATCCCCGACTGCTGGAGAGCCTCTAATAACATACTCCACCTAGTTGCCTCTTGTGCTTGTCGTTCCCCCTCCCGGACCTCCCTCTCCACCTCGCGCGCTTTGGCAGCATTTAACTCATTCTGTAATTCCTCCACTTTCGACTATAATGATGAAACGATTCCGACTAACCGCTGCGAAGCTGAAGATGAGGTGTTGACCTCACAAACTTTAGCTTTTCCCATCCCCCGAACAATCTTTCCGGGTCTTGGACCTATCGATTCCAATGTCTCCGTCAAAATATGTAATCCTGCATCAGGATCGTCCATTGTGAGTTGTTCCAATGGAGTTCCCGGAGGATGCTGCGAGGCCACTCGCTCCATGTAGGCATCCCGCCTCTCCACCATCGTTTCCTTGATTAAAAAATTATTAAAAATTAATAACTTTTAAAACAACAAAAGTGACAACATGCAAAAAATGCAAAGAATAAAACTTACATGCAACTTCACAGCCACCTCATTGCCAGGTAGTGCATAAACATCCTTGAACATGTCGATTTCTGAAAATTTTGAACCCTCCTACAAAACATTGTTAAAATAATAAACCAACTAATATAAACATTTATTTGAATGTATTGACAAAAAATAAAATAATGAAATGAAACATATGAGTTCACTTACTAGACGTCGTTCCTCCACCCTGTAAGAGAAGGGCAATGAACCAGAGTGATGTAAAATTTTCTTTTGACGTCGGTTTGCCTCATATCTTTTCTGTATAATTATTCAAAATATATATTAAACATATGCATTATTACATATATAAAAATAAATATGTTTATTTTAATTAATTAAAAACGTTAATACTTACCAGAAATGTGAGAGTTCGTAAATGATCGCACAACCACACCCACTCATCAGGCCTATGCTCCAATTCAATTGGGGGTTGTGCCTTAGCACTATCCACATCAGAAAACGTTTGGAAGTATCGGTGAAAATCATGCTTCCAATTCTTATATCGATCCACGCACGTACCGATGATATATTCATGAATGTTTGGATCATTCATGTCAAACTCAAAGTTAACCTGAAATTTTAAATAATGTTTATTAGAGAATATTAAGGCCCTAAGAGATAAGTTATTCTAAATCATGTAAAAATACAAGCATAAACATGCAAAACCTTTAAAACTTTCAGCATTATAAAAATTTTAATTATTAAAGGTTGAGATGAACGGCTAAAACTTACTGTGAGCACGTCCAACACCTCGGCCTGTGTCTCGGGCTTGACCTCTTTCCAAGATGAGGATGTCATCGGGCAATGGTTGCGAATGATTGCACCGATGTCATGCACCAACATGCTATTAATCTTCGCCGATTGCGACCGACGATGACTAGGATCCCACACTACAGGAATGCGTGTGTTAGTGGTTCGTGTGATCCTTTGGGATTTTAGTTGTCTACAGGGCCCCCTCGTTTTCTTTGCTATTGTAAAAAAATAAAAATCAATTTGTCGAATATGATAAACTAAAAACTTAAGTTTATTACCTCTAGGGAGCTCTCCATCTCCTTGGTAGGAGGGGTTTACATCCCCGATCATGGTTACAGTCTCGAGTGCAATCTCAGGAGCCGCTGATCGACGGTTTGTTCGTCTGACGCTTCGTCAAGTGAAAACTTGAGGAACTAATCCAGACGATGAAGATTGATCAACCACCGGAACATTTGATCCATTTGCTGGTGGAGTACTGATAGAAGCAGCCCTTGTAGCGGGAGCATTAATGGCGGAATGAACTACGTTGGGCGGAGGAGTGGCGACCGAACTACTATCAGCAACAATTAAGGGCCTACGTTTTCTTGTTATCAAAGAAGCCATCTGAACCAAAATAATAAAAACACAACACAACAATTACAAAGTAACATGAAGACAAAATAAATAGATGCAATCAGTGGAAGATCGTATAAAACAATACATTAACTATACAATGAATAATGAAGGAGAAAACTTGAATTTCATAAGGTTCAGAAAGAAAACTGGATAAATGGGGAAGAAGAACAAAAAAAATTGAATTTCAACAGTAAATGTAGAGGAGATATAAATGTACATGTCTAGAAAACAACTTGAAATTCTGTAACAATCCAGAAACCAAATAATTTGACTACCACTTCAACAATCCATAATTATAACAAATGAAGCATGGCCATGATTCAAATCAAATAAAGAATCATGCCCATCACAGAGATTCTATAAAAATATGAAGTTTTATACCTAACCTTCTACACTTTTAAAACATTGGATTAATTAGAAGAAAGGAAAAGTAGAAGGTGTGATGAAGTAATCAACAAACACCAACCTAAGTAATCAGCAGGCTAGAATGCACATATATCACTGGTACTGACTTTGGCCTCGAACCAATATGCAATGTTCTCTTCGATAGAACAATTAAAAAGAACAGACTCCTGAGTCACAATACTTATCTGTGATGTTGGAGAAAATAGAAGCAATGTTTGTCAGAAAGCAATTAAGATAATCTAGATGTCTTGACACAAATTTCATCCCCACTTCACAGATAACTAATTAGGATAAAATGGATTCAGTGAATATAAATTAAATTTACAAAGAATGAAGAATCACAACATTAAGGGGTGGCTGTCTATATAATTAGAAGTGAATTTTGTGAAATACAACTAAATTTTCAAAATACTCAGACCTGAAATAAACATCACCTAAATCATATTCTTTTATTTATTGCCGCATTAGCCGTTCTCAAGTTGGAAAGGTTCATTAAGTTAGCCTAGGTGACGGAAAGGAATTACTTATACTTTTTATAGTAAAAAAATTATTTTTCAGTGTTTCTAATAACTTATTCAACTCCTCAGTGTTTTGACTGAGTAGAGGTTTGCTATGTACTCCCTGCAGGTAACTAAGGGACACCTAACCTTGCATCTTCATGGAAATCTGATAGATCCTCCTTTGTGCTTGGACGTGACTCTTGGCCAGTCAATGATAGTCTAATTAGTGGAAAAAAATAATAATTAAATATAGCAAAATATAATTAAATAAGAATAATGACAAAACAATAAAAATTGTAGCTATCTGATGATGTTAATTAGTAGGAAACAAATTAAAATAAGCAAGAAAATCGAGTCATGTAATTAGACAGGCCACATATTTTCATTTTCCACTCATTTTATTATGAATATGATTCTTGTAGAAACCATGCCTTATTAATCCGGACAATATGCGAATTGTGGCCTGAGACAGAAGTTGAAGACTCTCTAGTAGCAAAACTCAGATTCTGATCCAACAGATACCCCTGAGCCTGAGACCTGCAAAGTCATATTTCAAATGTTGCAGTCCCCATTGTTGCAGCAATTGTTGAAGAAGAGAAGTTCACAAGTACTAAACCTATGAGGATGATCAGGTGACAGAAAGTTGAGCTTGTCTTACTTAGCTTGTATTGCAATTAGTATACAGAGAATGAAGTGGTGGGTGTTGGTGTTCAAATTTTAAGAGAAAATTGAATGAAACCAAGATCAACCTTGGCATGTCATGTATGAATTCTCTAGTGGTAGAAAAATTAATCAGGTTATAGTTCTACCATTCTTGCTTTAGAATCCATTCTACTCAGGGGCTCAGGGCTCTTTGATGGAGAACTTGGCAGTCGTGTGCCGAAAGATATTAAGGTACAGAGAGTTGGTATTCGCGAAAGTCCTTGATCAAACCCCTATGGAGCATAACTATGAAGCAGAAATTAGCAAGGTGTGGAAAACCAATAGACAGAACTCAGTGGCATGTCCTAGTATGGAAAATGGCAATGAGACTGAAGAATCTCGACTTTTCTCTAGTGTCTGGGACCAGCATAAATACAAAGCCATCATTGAGGAAGGGAGTGGTTATATGAAGGATGATTCTGTTTTTTCAGATAACTTATCTTTGGAGCCATTGGTTATAAATGCTGCTGACCTTAAACAACGAACTCTTGGTTGTCAACATGACATTGAGAGGCCAAAAAACTCTGAAGATGCTGTATTGCGCTTTGCAGAATCAGAGCATGTTGATAATTTATCAATTGCAAAAAGAAATGGACAGGAACGTAAGCTCTCTTCTGATCATCCAGAAAATCTTGGTAAAATCCAGCCTTCTAGTAAAGGTGGTATTAGGACTCCAGGTATGATTTTGACACTCTGAGTCATGATGAGCTACAACCTTTCGTCAGTGAAAAAATGCTTGAGGATGCCAATGCTACCAACTTTGATGGTAGAGTTGGTGTTGCATCGCATGTATCCAGTGAATCCCCATTACGATCAAATTACCTCCACAAGATGGATCCTAGCAATGATGATGGTTTTGCAGCTAAAATTGTTAGCAACGAAGTGAAATTGAGATTAGTTTCAGAAGGCAGTTTGGATAGAAGTGGGAGGCAAACTAGGTCTACTACTGATGATTTGTTGAAGTTTCAACCATCTAAGATTCAGTACCCACCAGGTATGCTGTATGCAACTCCTTTGTCAGCAGAAATTTCTACCACCAGAGAATTCATACATGAAAAATTAATCTTTTTTCCTCGACCTACAGCATAGTGGTTTCCCTCATGAAAAACTATCAATTTTCACTATATAGTCGAACCAAAATGCCTACCAAATACTAAACTTCATCAAGGCTATACTTCTACCATTCTTGCTTTAGACATACATTCCCACACAGAAGACCCTATGTTAAGTGATATTGGTGAATTGGCACAATAATACAAAGTAATAAAAAAAAGGAAACAAATATTCAATTTGATCTAAAAAGTAATTAATTTGATACTGTTGAACAAGAAACAACTGTATTTTCTATTTATACAGAGAGATCACTACACTTACAAACTACTTGGGAATCACTTTCATTTGCACAAGTTTGGATATTAGAATCAGCTACCATAATTATTTGCGCTATTACTATAAATGCAATAAAGAGCATGTACCTAACGAATTTCAATGCTTCCACTAGAATCATGAACATGTCAAGTTGAATATTGACATGAAGAATTATTTTCCCATTGTAAGGCCGATAGAAAAGGCTGTTCCAAAATACATTCTACCTGAAAAAAAATCACAAAACATAGTAGTGTAAGTTATTCAATCCATTCTTTTCAATAGGTTGACGAAACGTCTTAAATAAATTAAACCTAAGAATCCTTCGACTGTAATTCCTTATCGCACAACAGACCCAATCGCACAGCAGCAGAACAGACCCAATCGCACAGAAGCAGCCTCCTTATCGCACAGCAGCAAATCGACCCACAATCGCACAACAACAGCTCCACAATCGCACAGCAGACCCTGAGTTATTGCGTTTCCTCTTCTGTTCTTGCCTTTTCCTCGTCTTTCTACTCTTTGCTCATGAAAGGCTCCATTCTTTTGTTCTTTTCTCTTCTTCTCTGCCAACTACCTTCGACAAGAGAAGAAATGAGAAAATGGCTTTGATTGAGCTAGCAATGGAAAAACGATTCTAATTAAAAGGTCACGGTTTTGCGCGACGAACCCTTCGTCGCCCTAGTTTTTAAAATTTAGTTTTCAAAATTTCACATTTTGTTTTGCGCAATTTTTCAAATTTCAAGCCACTTTTTTGTGGTTTTTCAAAATTTCGTCGCCATAAATCACTAAATTCGTTGCGCTAGTTTTCAAAATTTCGTGCTAATTTTCAAAATTGCCGCCAGAAGCATGCACCATTATTTTTAAGGGGGAGAGCATTTTGTGCGACGAAATATTCTAATTTCGTCGCGAAAACATCAAATTTGCTTATTTTAGGAGGAAAATTTTATATCATTATTTAATTAATTAATTAATTAATTGAACTTCGACATTCATTTAAAAAATTTATGGTAAAAAATTCATAGTACATTAACAAATTTAATTAAAAAACAAAATACATAATATTATTAACATTTTGTAAACGATCTCACAAATTATAATCCTTCAAATGTATTTAATCTGAATCAGTAGAGTAATCACTTTCGACTTCTTCTTCAAGTTCATCTGACATGGTTGCCTCAAATTCTCCAAAAACTCCATCTTTTGCAGGTGATACCTCAACATCATATTCGCCATCAATCGGAGGAAGTTCGACAAATAACTCAAATGGCTGTTGGATAATGGGAATGCTTGAAGATAAATTCTCTTGATCAGCGGTGTCGTCATCACTGTGGTCATCAGAAGCCTTTTCAGGAATGTCCCATATACTTTTGTGTTGGATCATCTGGACTACTTTCCATCCACCACCGGCTTTAGGATCATCTAGATAAAAAAATTGTTTTGCCATAGTTGCCAAAATAAAAGGATCATGCTCGTACCAAATTGTGTTTGTGTTCACACTTACTAGACCATATTCTCGTTTAATACTCCCGGCTTTATGTGGGTTTGTATCAAACCAACGGCACTTGAATAAAATCACCTGGCAACGGTCTTTGTACAGTAATTGAATTACAGATGTCAGTTTACCAGAGAAATCAACATCGGCGGTGTCGCTGTCCCCAGGTACTGATACGCCGCTATTTTGAGTGCTCAAATTGTTCTCTCGCTTGATAATCAGGAACTTAACACCATTCACATAACAACCCGAAAATGTTTCAGATCGAATAGGACCTTTCGCCAATTTTGATAATTCATCATCGTAAAGAGCCGAATTTACTTCCTTCAATTGTAACATCTATTAATATATATATATATATATATATATATATATATATATATTCAGAATATGTTGAATACCAATTATAAAAAAAATGTAATATTATCAAATTTTCTTATAGTTATCAACTTACGTGTTTGCGAAACCATTCAGGAAACAATTGACGGTGCTTCTCGACCCGTAAATGTGCAGGATACTTACGCCTAATTAGTTCATCATGCTCCTCCAAAAATGGCAAGGCCTCGTAACAATTGTTGAGTATGAACGAATACGCAACTTTTATGTCGTTATCGCTAAACTGATCATTTGTTGGTGGCTTGCCAAACGATCGTGCGAGTTGCGCAAAAACAAAAAGTGTCTCACTTCTAGTACCACCGTCATTATTTCGTCGAGTTCGGTTGAAGGACGTCTCAACATTATGGAGATATATTGAATGTCTGCCACAAACAATTGTTACAACAATGACACGGACACTTGATATGATTCGTCGTACCAGTGACATGTGCCCTTGCAAACTCAATGAAGCTCTCGATCCCATTTAAATATTCATCACAGCATTTGTCCTGATTTTGTATCCACTGTCTTTCCATTACTCCTGTTTTTCAGTTTATAAACAAAACATGAGAATTCAAGAGAGTTAACCACACTAATGCGATTAAGTTTCAATGTGGAAAATTTTCAGCAGCATCTCAATTACAATTCTTCAAGTGGACGATGTAGATATTATTAATTAATAAATATCTTGTATGCACTCGAAAAACAATGTGAGACACTCCCAAAAATCCACATGATAGCAAACTAATTTCATGAAATTTCAAAAAATAAAAAAAATTAGCAATTTCCTCACCGTTCTCTAAGTGAAAGAGAGACGATTCGAGGTGTGGCCAGCGACGCAAAGAGAAGACGAAGCCTAATTAAGTGTTGGAAGCTTGGAGTATATAGTAAAAGAAATCAATCGAGCAGAGAAAAAGAATAAAATGAGAGGAGAAAATAGTGAAAAACGCAGATCTGATTATTCTAATTCGTGGAGAAGATGAACAGGTCGGAGCTTGTGCGACGACACCGTTCGTCGCCCTGGGATGTTTTAGGCGATGAACCTGCTCGCTTTACGCGACGAATCTTGGTTGTGAATACTTGATGCTACAAACGTTTGTCACCCTAGGATGTTGAAGTTGGTCGTTCAAAGTGGCCGACACATAACAATAGGTATTTTAGGGCGACAAAATATTTGGGTTTAAATTTATGCGACGAAGGCTTTCTGTTCGTCGCGTAAGCTATTTGTATGCGACGAAGGGTTCTTGTTCGTCGCGTAAGATATTTCATGCGATGACGGTTTCCAGTTCGTCGAGTAAGATATTTTATGCGACGAGGGTTTTCAGTTCGTCGCGTAAGATATTTTTATGCGACCAGACAGTGTGTCGCCCGAGGATATTCAAGGTTGTCGTTCAAAGTGGTCGACACATAACCCTAGGTATTTTAGGGTGACAAAATATTTGGTTTTAAGCGACGACACGTTGTCGCATATTAGGTATGCGACGAAGGCTTTAACTTCGTCGTGAAAGAGGGTTTGACGCGACGACCTATTTCGTCACGTTAAGTAGTTAGCTATTTTTTGTAATTGCGTGACGATATTAAATATGTCGTTAATTTTGAGCGACAAAACTTCACTCGTCGCGCTGTGAGTCGTCGCAAAAGGGGATTTTTTTAGTAGTATATTAAGAAGATGAACTAAGACTGTAAATCAAGAAATCAAAAGTAAAGGCAAGCTAGAAAATCTAGGTTTGGTAAATCTCAAGAAAATAAATAAAGCATGAAAATGTTGATAGAGGTTTGAGAAAAAGTTGTTGGTGCAATGAAGTTGAAGTTGAAATGGAGGGAAATTAATATTGAAATAGAAAGGGGCGGGTAGACTTGTGTATTAGCAATTAGCTTATTTAAGTTATTTTGTAGCAATTATCTACACAAGAACAAGACTCCTTTTTATTTCAATTCTGTTAGGGTTGGTTTAAGTAGGAAGAGAATGAACAAGTATTGTAAGGAAGAAGATCAGATGAGGTCAGGTTCAGGTTGTCATGGAGAAACTAGATAGTCTCTGAATTTCAATTTTTTTTTATTCTTCCATTTCTTTTCTTAAATTTTAAATGGTGCCACCTCCTCCTCATCAATAGGAGGCTAGGAGAGTGACATGTGTGTGTGTTTTTTTTATTATTATTTTTTAAAATTTACTCTCCGGCCCCTTTAAATAGATATATACATATAGATATGATTATGTGCTTAATTTGCTTGTTTAGGATTATATGTGCATAACTCAATAAACTATTTAAGATGGTATAGCAGTCGGCATTTGTATATTTTATAGCAACTTTTCTAAAGAGTCAGGCCCATGCTAGGCCAAGCCTAACACCATCCATCATCCTAGATATGCACATTTCGAGGATGATGGATGGTGTTAGACTTGGCCTGGCACTCTAGAAAAACTAATTTTATAGTCATCGCATAAAAATGGATTCTCATGAAAACAGTTGGCGGCATAACATGGGATCGTAACACCAATTCATTTGCGATCAAATCAAACATACTTCTTACAATCAAAGATTTATTACATTATGGGTATGTTTGGTTAGTCACTTTTTTGTGGGAAATGAAATTCATTTCTCTTTTTATACAGATTTGTGTTGTTTGATTGTCTATTACTGACAGGAAATCGATTCTTCATAAGACTATTTTTTCACTACTCATGGGAATCCAAGTCCGAGAGGGAGGCCTCGAAATCAGATTCATGAAAACGATTTCCATTTCCATGCCTACTTTCCATGCAACCAAACAGACCCTATATATTTCTATTGTTTATTTTTATTTTTTTCTCACTGTCGTCTCAACTTACTAGGTAGCACTAAATACCCCAATTCTAGCTAGCCTGAGAAAGGAGCGAGGTTGCTGTCTGAGGGGGGAGGGCAAATGTACACTTTTGCCCCCCCCCCCCCCCCCCCCCCCCTCTTTAACCACGTTTTGGAAAAATGTTTTAAAGAGGGGAGCAAAAGTGTATTTTCGCCTCCTAGGCAGCTGGGCTCAGGCCAGCAAGATTTACTCCACTAAATATCTACTTCCATCTGCATAAGTTATTGTTTATTTTACTAATAGCTATAGGGGAGTTCTAATTGTCGAGGAAACCAGCGAGGAAAACAGCGAGGGAGGGAGGGAGGACCCTCCATCCCACTCGCGATACGTGCAAGGAATGGGATGCACGCATCGCGAGGGGGATGGATGCACGCATCGCGAGGGGGATGG
The DNA here is from genome assembly GCA_963556465.1 of Berberis vulgaris. NCBI lineage: Eukaryota > Viridiplantae > Streptophyta > Magnoliopsida > Ranunculales > Berberidaceae > Berberis > Berberis vulgaris. The sequence goes on from OY747128.1 coordinate 60,138,558, forward strand.
AGGGTCCCCCTCCCTCCCTCGCTGTTTTCCTCGCTGGTTTCCTCGCCAGTTAGCCAAGCTCATAGCTATATCATAACTACAACGATAAATGGTAACACGAACACAACAACATTAATGAAATTAATCCTTATTAACGTGCGGCAGCAAAAATGATGATAATCGCGGCATTAATTGCATCATCTTTTAGAGCTGAGCCACATGACGAATATCCATTGGATACGTATCCAATGAGTCTTGAGCTTCGTATGATCTCCTTGCGAGGAGTGCACTGGCAGCCTCCGTTGGATGAAATGCATCCCAGAACAAATGTTGATCTCTATTTGGACATGGCGTTTGGTTAGGTAGACAAGTAATTTGACCATTGTTCCTGCCCACTCCACAACATCCTTCATGTAAAACAGTAAAAAAATCCTGCAATTTGACACAATGTCCAATATTATCCTTGTTAATACTACTACTCTTTATGTACAACCATCATCAACTGAGTTTTATGATGTTGATATATTATCAAAAGATGAATTTTGCTTCAGGAAGGTTATTGTTGAATTCTTCAACGAGAAACCTAAGCCTGTCGTTGAAGAGATTATTTGCATTGTTGACCCTCTCAACGCACTTGCGACCATCAGGGCTGCTTCTTCCCAGTATATATGGACTACACCCTATCTGGCCCAGACCAACCAAAGCCACCTTCCGAGCTCTATAGTTTTCAAAAAATTTACATGCATCTTATTATGGTCGTAAACATATATAGTATTTACTCCAATTTGTTTTGAGAATTGCTAAGCAAGAGCATTTGCATATTGTACGGGATCGTATTGACGACTAGTTGAGTAAAACATGGATGCCAAGTAGTTATTAATGTAGTCATTACTTCTTAGTCCAACATAATATATACACTTGATTAAGTAATTTGTACTAGCGATTTTGCCACTTGTCCAACTGTTATGTTGAAATTTTCTTAGTTGCCTATCGAAACTGGTTCTACTGCCCTTCCAAAGGTAGGGGAAAAAAATGGATGTCAAAGTATACATCATTTTCGAAACTAGTATAAATCATAATTAATCAAAATGAAAATAAATCGTAATGAATAGCTAGCAATATTGTAGGTATCAAATGCCTTCCTGTTTCCTCCCTTATTCCAGCCGCAGCTGAAGCATAATTCACTCCTTTGAGTATATCTCGGCCTATCGCATCGAATAAGGTGGAATATAATCATCAAAACCTAGGAGCTCAGCTGCAATTAAGGACGAAAACCGTGAAGAAGCTGGAGAATTAAAATGAAAGATGAGCATATATAACGAGTTTTTCTACAGAGGATGGATGGTGTTGGGCCTGACCTGGCCATGGCTCTTTAGAAAAGTTGATAATTTATATATATATATATATATATATATATATTTTTTTTTTTTTAATTAGAAGTGTGCTCTTTTACATGCCAAATAACTAGGAATAACTTTTGTATGCTCCGAGAGGTAATTTTTGTCAAACGATGACAATTATATATATATTTATATATATATATATATCTTTTAATCTCTCCCACTTCAAATGCCGTCGATTGGGATCGACCCTGTGACCTAGTGATATCATCCACCACTGCTCAACCATTGAATCATCACAATTTTGGCAATTATTTATATATCCAGTACTAAGGTGATACACACTTGGTAGCTTTTTGTGGATGTACCATAAATCAAAGCATGTGTACTGAAGTATTGCTCAACATTTTTACACTTAAAACCTGTTATAATTAGCATTTTTTAATAAAACAATATAATTAGTTTGTACAACTAAAGTCTCCGGTTCTTAGAGGTATGTCTTATGGAGAAGCATCAACTTGCCAATTGGTTTTACCTTGCGGTATTTCTCAAGTAAGAGAGTATTATATATTTTATAAGTTTTAGCAATATTAACAAATGAACAAATATGGAGCAGCAACAATTTTTCACAATCCACTGGTTTTCCAACAAAGTCATCTGTATTGAAATTCAGATTCATAAAAAGTGTAGACAATTCTGAAATCTGCAACTATCACGTATGCGGATTAAGACGGGTAGGTACTACTAGTTATCGCTTCTTTTGCTTTTTTCTTAATGTTCTTTTAAGGTTTAATTTTGATTGATTTAAGTTTTGTATAAAGTGTAATGTGATTACATAAATAGAAGATACTCACCAAGAATATCAGGGGTGGTTCGACATTGCAAAACCTTCCGGTTGATCCACGAGGGAAATCAATTCCATATGGTTGGTAGTTGGCTTTGGCCATTGAAACCATCATCCTATTGTTATTCCCATTATCCGCCAAAGAATCACCAAAAATGAAGAAACAAGGAACTTGTTGTGCTGCCGATCCAATCCATATCATCAGCAAATTCAAGACTAGCACCACAACCCACATTTTCTCACCACCACCACCCATGGCCATGGAACACGGAAGAGAATGAACCAGACTAATAATTGAAGGAAATGAAATGATGGGTAACTAATGTGAGTATTATGTGGTAAAAACAGAGAGTCCACATCAGAGGTTATATAGTGTTGGTCATTAATTTAATTGTGGATTGACATGGAAAGCATGGGTACTCATGCTTAATTTATTTGCTTTTACAGTTGAGAGACTTAGTTATCATTGATGAAGCACTAATTTGATTTTCACCAGGAGGAGGAAGTAACCCAACCCATAACACATGGGTAGAGAATTAGTGACTAACATAGCTCTTACTAAGGAACCCATCGATGGTTGACCCAATACCCTCAATGGTTATGGGGTTGAGGTCCAGCATCAACCCAACCTAATCCGTGATTTAAGTAAGAAATGTGTCATTTCATGAAGAATGAGCCCATGCACTTCAAGCTTTAGTAACAAATCAAGTAATAAAGCCAACAAGACAAATAATCAATTTCATGAATTTCCTATTGACATTGAAACTGATGATTCAAACAAAGTATTCTCAACTAAATGGATACTCGCTGTGGCTTATTTCTTGTGAGTTTTGAACACCAAAAATGACAAGGGGAGAAGGGAAAGGACTTAAACCAACATTAAGATGGAGAAATTTTTTTTTTTTTGGTTTAAATCAAACAAACATACGCGGCATCATTTATGGCTGAAACAAGGACGATCTACTTCGCCTCCCCCTCCCCCCTTCACCTCCCACGTCCCCACCCCCAAATCTACTTCGCCTCCCCCTCCCTCCACGTTCTTCGGCTGAGGTTGCAGGTCGGTGACAGACGAGAAGGGGGTTTCCTCAGATCTATTTTATGGCTAAGTGAGAGTCTGTCTGCCGGAAGGAGAGACAGCGGTGAGCATGCAGAAACCACATGGTTCAGTAGAAAATGGCAACCATATGAGAAACTGGAGTCAGTTGTTCGGTGGTCTAAAACCTTGTACTGAGCCGGGAGTTTCTGTTCACTTTGCAGATCTGATGCTTCAATAAGATACATTAATCTGTCCCCCTAGTATTCGACAGGAAGCTAAAGAGATATGGGAAAACCAACTGGTTGGGACGTTCTCTGAAAATCCATCTCCCTTTAGTCAAGTGAAATTAGTGGTGGAGCGTAGATGGAATCCAAAAGGATCCATTAAAGTTACTTCGAATGGAGAGTACTTCTTCTTCAAGTTCTCGAACATGAAAGATCATGAGGTTGCGCTGGAAATGGGAGCATTTAAAGTCAGGGACAAGATGGTGGTTACTAAACCATGGAAGCAGGATCTCAAGTGCCTAAAGAAATAGGCAACCACTATCCTTGTCTGGATTTATGTGTACAATGTTCCTACATGTATGTAGAGTAATGTAGGGTTATGATACATTGGTAGTTATGTATGAAAACCCAATCGATTTGATAGGGCAGTAGCTACAAGAACTAGACTAAATTTTGCTGCTGTGAGTGTGGAGGTTAAACCAACAAAAGACATTCCTACTAAAATCAAATTAGATGTTGGTTGAGAAGGCGGAGAGCTTGATGAGGTTATTATTGATTACCCATGGAAGCCTCTGTTATGTGTTGATTGTCGTGTTTTTGGGCACGAAAAAGGCAAATGTATGGAAGATGTTAGTGTCAAGGTCCAACAACAAAACGAGAAGATGTTGAATCAAAGAAAAGGGTACGAAACCAGTTTGGGCCAAAGGGGTAAGAAAACAAATCAACAAGGTATTACTAAGAAGAATTCTCAAAAATGGGTGGAGAACAAATGGAATGTTGGTAAATGATAAGGAGAACCTTAGGTTGGACAATAATTTATTTGATGTCCTGCAATGTGTTGATGAGAACAATGATATAGAAGGGACTAGCAGTATAGAGGACTTGCGTTTAGATCTAGAGCTGGAAGAAGGAGAGATTGAACATACTCATCATTATGTTCAGGAGATCGTGCAAGGAGATAAAGCCCAGATTGATAACATAGACCAATCCCTGGACGAGGACGCAAGCCTTCAAAACTATGATGAGGAAGGTGTCATTGTAAACCAACAGGCACTAAATGAAGAGCAGTTGGGAGAAGAAGACAAGATTGTTGATATTCGAGAGGTACATAATGGAGAGTTGTTGGAAGAGCAGGAAGGTGACATTGAACCATATGAAGATGATCAGTCATTGAATGAGGTTTTTCATAAGCCAAATACGAGCACAAGGGTTCCTCAATAGACTATTCAAGACTACAATGGAGATGATGACGAAAACCACTCCAATAGTTTTGAAGCAATGAATGTATGTAGTGATGATATATAGCGGAGCCAACAGAGCCAGCGGAACCTGAGGAATTATATGATATTGGAACTGGGATGGTTGGTCGCAAAGAATACGAGCGACTCAGGGCTCTACTAGCAGAAGCTGAAGAAAATTATGTACCAAGCCCTCATCGATCCAATAAATGTAGGAAAGATAACAAAAAATACATGGAGCATAATCCAAAACAATGAAGGTGGTAATTAACATACCAATGTTAAAGATTCATGAGATGTATAAAACCTTGTAGTGGTGTCTCTCTGGAAGGTGTTGTACTTGATTTCTTATTATTAATATAAAGGTTAAGGGGTCCTTAAAACCTTGCTTGCTTTCCAAAAAAAAAGGACGATAATGAGAAGATACGATCCGGTTTGAGGCCCATAGGCGAGTAATCTAGTTTCCGAGTTGTATTCGATTATTTTATTTTATTTTTAATTTGTGTAGAATTTCTTCGCAAATTTTTCTTGAAGATATTTTGGGAAGAACTCTCTAAAGGCATTCAATAGTGATTGGTCCTATATTGTACTCTTGTACAAAAACTTTTCGCCCTCTTAATCTGTAGATATCGGCCTTAAATAAAGAGAACATGCTATTTAAAACTCCATAGTTAGAAAACAAATGAGAGCAAATATCATCATAGCAAACCAACAAAATATATTAAAATGAAAATACCAAAAAAAATAAAAATTAACGATGTGTTACTTCTTAAATACTCCAAATTTTTAATACAAGTGTTTCCAAGAGGGTACATGGCAAAGTAGGGGTTGGCACGGAATGGGATGGACATCATCTCTATCACATTTCGTTCATTTGGGATCGGGACGGGACATACTTCATCCCAACCTCGCCCCAATAATGCATGTACTAAATAGTCTGCCAATGAAGAATAACAAAAAAAAATTCATCTCACATTGCTCACACAACATAAAATTTTCATTATAAGAATATAAAATTTTATCTCACATTGCTCTTGATTGTATTTTGTATGAATAATATAAGTTCTCAAGTTGTCTTAATATAAATTCAAAAATGAAAAATATTGCTCATTAATCAAATTTCAAACTACATAATTCATAGTGCAAAACTAAATGAAACCACCATTTGCTTTTATTTTCTACAAGAATATATAATCAATCTAAAATGGGAAAATACATAAATTTTCATGGGTTCTATTTGACCTAAAGTATTCAAGATCAAGTTTTTATCTAAACAAAGAGTATCAAATCAAGCAAGTTTTCAAACAATAAATGTTTTGATTTTATCTCAACACATCATTTAGAATAATAGTTTGATTAAAATTAATAATAATTAAGTTTGGGACGGGACGGGATGGGCGGGACTGAAAATCTCCATCCCGACCATCCCATTCTAGATCGAGATGGAACGGAATTAGAATGAGTTTGATCAATCATAAAGAGACTTGAAAAATCAGGACGAGATCGAGATTGCGGGATGGGATGCCCACCCCTATGGCAAAGGTTGAAAAGTTATGGACATTTCTCCAATGTATATTGAAATTTGAATGGAATAAGTTCAGTTGAGCCCAGACAATGCCATGATAAAGAGCACATTATAAAAAAAATTAAAGTTACAGTTGTTACTTTGAATTTATTATGACAAAATACATGTATATCTCTACTATTATAAACACAAAAGTCTTGGATGAACAGTAAAATGCTTTTTATTCTAATTTTTGGATTTCTCATTTCGCCTTCCAGTTATTTAATAATTATAAGCAAAACCAGCTTATCTCAAACATAAACTAATTATACCTAAGCCTCTAATATTATTTACTTGAAGCCCCCTACTTATCAATAAATATAAATAGACCCTTACGGCTAACTTTTGAATTTTCTATTTTTCCCTCCAGATTTCATTCTTTTTATAATCAAAACTAGGGGTGTGCAATGTCAGTTCGGTTCTGTTCTGTTCTGTTTGGTTTTGAGCCTCAAACCGAATTTCAGATCGGTTCGGTTCGGTTGGGACGAAATTTCGGGCTCAAGCACTTGAAAGGCTTTCATTAAAACATGCCCAATTTTTTTACAGACCCAATTTTTAACCCAAAATTAAAAACTTAGAGAGAAGGAGGTGATTCAAGTAACAAGGTGCACTGCAGCAGTGCATTTGTTGCACTAATCAGGTATTGACACCTACCTGTTATTTATTTATATATATCGAATTAATCGGTCGGTTCAAAATCGTAGACCGGTTTCAAACCGTTTATAACCGGTTTGGTTCGATTTAAATTATTTTCTTTCTACTCATATTTCAATTTGATTACCGAACCGAATTTGAAAATCGGTTTGGTCGGTTAACCGAAATTAAATCAGTTTTTGCCCACTTATAATCAAAACTATACACAAACATTGATTAATTATACTTAAGCCCCTAAAATAATTTATTTGAAGCCTCCAATTATCTATAAATTATAAAGTATGCCTTTACATCTAACTTTTGAATTTTCTATTTTGCCCTCCGCGTTTCATACATTTTTATAATCAAAATCCGTTTATCTCAAACATTGATTAATTATACCTAAGCCCATAACATAATTTATTTGGAGCTCCCAATAATCTATAAACCATAAATAGGCCCTAACAATAGTGAGTGTATTTTTTGGTTACAATATTTTACTTCATAATATTCTTTAACCTTTTTTAACTAATTAAATTGAAAGTATAAATATTTTTTATGATTATTTAATTTGGAAATATTTAATCAAATCTCCTAATATTTCAATTTTTATTTATTAAATTTTGAGAATAAAATATTAAATATATGCACACGTATAGTGAGCACACACACACCCTAGTATACATGCTGCTAGAGCATGCATGCAATCAAGGTGGAATAGGGAATTGGTAGTTGAATGGTGAATTGAACTATAAGGGAAAACTGATGATTACTAAAAGAGAAGGTGGATACACGATTTGCGGAACCTTTCTTATTGTCGAGGAAAGGGGCGAGGAAACCAGTGAGGGGGAGGGGATGTACCACTCATTCCCCTCGAAATTCACACTGATGTATATCTCAAAGGTGCGGGCGCACATCTCGAGGAGGATGAGTGGTGACACCCTCCCCTCACTGGTTTCCTCGCCATTTAGAATTTCTATTGCGAAATAGAAAAGTAGATAGGCAGTTAGGGGAACTCATCAAACACAATATGGATTGAAGGTAGGGAGGTTCCAGTGGGCAGCAGTAGTACTAGTAAAAGTGAAAAAAGCAATCAAAGACAGACTCAAAAACTATTCAACAATAGCTAGCATTTAACTAATCACGGAGGAGACATGCAGGATGGGGCCGGGGTGGATTGAAATGATAGTATGAGGGAGGCTAGCTCAGGCTCCCAATTCACTTTGAAATGAGGCTAAGTTATAGCAGCAGCTAAGCACCTCATTCATAATATTATATAGTCGATTATTGGTACGAATGAGGCTAGCTAGGTGATTGTTCTTGTCGTAAGGATATTGTTTGACATTAATCTGTTTTATGTACGTTGGTATATGAAGTAAAGAGGAGGGTTCCACGTACCATAAATCTAGGATTCACTAAAAAAAAAGGATTAATAGCTACAAATACTAGAGACGGTAGTCTGATTCCGTCTCTAATTAAAAGATTTGAGACAACAAAATACTGTCACTAATGCTTTTGGTAGCTGACCAAGACCATAATCATAAAAATTGTGTTTGTGATGGAAAAATCGTGGCTAAATTTAGAATAAACCGTAGCTAATTAAAATATTTGCGACGACATAGTAGTTGTTGCTAAGTTTTACAAATAAAAACTGGTTGCTACAATATAAGTCGTCTCCACTACAAAAAAAAATTAATAGCTACAAATACTAGAGACGACAATCTGATTCTGTCTCTAATTAAAAGATTTGAGACAGCAAAATACCGTCACTAATGCTTTTGGTAGTTGACCAAGGGCATAATCATAAAACTGTGCTTGTGACGAGAAAATCATGGCTAAATTCGGAAAAAACCGTTGCTAATTCAAACATTTGGAATGGTATATTAGCTGTCACTAAGTTTTACAAATAAAAACTGGTTGCTACGGTATAAGCCGTCCCCAATGGATTTAAAAAAAAAAAAAAAATATATATATATATATATATATATATATATACAAAAAAAGCTTTGGGTGCGAATAGGTTTGGGAGGCGCGCCCAAAGTTTTTTTTTTGTGAGGCCAAACCCCAGCAGAGTTATACAATAGAGAACTGCAAGAGAGGCCGACATTAGAGGAAGAACATCTCCTTGAGAGGGAGGAACATCTCCTAAGCTGAGAGAGAAGACCATCGCTTAGAGGGAAGAGCGTCACCGATGAGGAGGTCACCCGCTGAGACGGTGAGGAACGTCACCTGCTGAGAGAGAAGAAATCGCGGAGAGAGAAGAAGAACATCTCCTTCTTCATCTTCTTCAACTTCAAGGTTGAAGGTGGGTGGGGTTTTTGTTTCTGACTGTGGAAGTGGGAGAAATTTGGGGCTTTGTGCTCTATTCAGGGTTCAAGGTGAGTAAAAATCAAATCTCTCACTTACCCATCTATTGTTGTGCAGATTTTGTTCAAATCTTGTATACTCAGTTCAAATCTTGGCTTTGAATAACCATTTCGATTTGAACATTTACCTATAGGTAATAGAAATGGGTAAAGCTCGTTGCAGAGTGTAATTTTTGTTGATTTTTGGCTTTGTCATAGGGTTTTCTCTTAAAATGGAGTTATTCATGAATACAGGTGCACTGCCAAAGATTATATAAGCATTTTCATTTTGGCGTTAAATTTTTAATTTAACTGGGTTTGATTGTGTTAGAAAACTTTTAAATTCCTAAAATTTTGCTTTGGGGATTCATCAACTTCCGGCATGGTTACTTTTTTTATGGTCAATGGTGTTATGGTCAAGTGGTTAGGGTTGTGTGGGTTTATCCCCCACGTCCTAGGTTCGAGACCCGCCGGCGGCATGGTTACTTTCTTATGGTGTTGACCTATAGGTCGCACCTCGTTGATAGGTTATGGGATCCTATAAAAACCCAGCTCATTTTCTAAAAAAAAAACTTTCGGCATGCCACAGATGGAGTTATTCATGGAACTTGGCATCCATCAACTTCTTCTTCTTTATCTCCTTGCTTTGGGGACTCTTCTGAAGTGTGGGAATGTGTGTGCCTACGAACACAAGTAGAAGAAGAAGGAGGGATCATAACAGCAAATGGGTTTGTTTATAATGATGCTCTTTGTTTTGGTCAAGTTCCTTCTGTTGATGAGGTTCAAGGTGCTCTCACTTCTATTCAACAGTATGCATTCACTAAACTCACTCATTCACTCTATTTATTTTCATAGTAGGTTACTTCTTCGACAAATAGGTAAGTTTTATTAATTAATCATTGTTTCTTCGATGGTTGAACAAATTGAACTAGTTGTGTTTCAAAAAATTTATATCAATTTATTAGTGTTCACTTGTTTCCATGGGCGGATCCACTACCCCCTTAGATTTTGTAAAAAATTCATTAAAGTAGTTAAAATTTCACTATTGTCCCCCTTTGAAAATTTATATTGCCCTTCCCCCCCCTTGAAATTTCATATTGCTCCCTCTTATCAAAAAAATCATAGATACCAAATCGCAAGAGAAACTGAGCCTCTTGTGTCTGCGTATGCGGTTGCGTCTTGCGATATCTTCTTCAGTTCTTCTTTATCTCCGTCTAAAACATGTGAGTTTATTTAATGTTCTTATTTATCCATCTCTGACTTGTTGATTTTATGCCTTGGTCTTGCAATAAAAATTCAAATGAATTTCTGAAACTTAAATTCCTGAATTTAATATAGTTTTTCATGTCACCGATTCAGAGATTCTCTATCTAATATTACAACTAACAAGAAAAAAAATAAACAATGACAAACCTACATGTCCGATGAATGTTGTGTCAATCAAAAAGGCAATTGGATCGGCTGCTAAAGCCACTGCAGCAAGCAATACAATATGAAATATCTCCAAGCCAATCTCATCCTTCTTGAAAACAATCTCACAATAAGCTTTAATGATCTTTCTATAAAAGCAAAAAAAAAATGCTCTACATAAAATGTTACTAAGCAATCAATCTCACACTCAAAGACAAACACACCCCATACACACCACATGTACACATTCCACACTACACACATAGTGACATACATAGCCTGTTTGCAATGTACAGAAAAATTGAAAATTTTATGTTGTATATCTCCATCAGTTAAACAAAAGCTAGAAAAAAAAAGACAAACTTTGATGCCTTTACTAATTCTTGTAAATTTCTTATACAAATGACATTTTTTATGCTATATACCAAGAAAATTTCTTGAAAATGTTACATATTTTTTTGCCTCCCTTTGTCTGCAATCATGAATCCGCCCCTGCTTATTTCCCAGATTTTTAACTATCGATCACATATCTATGATAACATTTATTACAACGAAGATGACAATGTTATGAACTCGATCTTTGTTTGCCCACATTGTGTATATTACAGACCCCAGTCTTACACGAAAAACAATGGCCATGCCAATTTTGTTTGAATACCCAATACTACAAATCTAATGTAAGCCCCATCGTCTATTAAGAATAAGGTTCAGGGCTTCTTCAATGGCATAAAATCGGACATGGTACTAAAAAGATATTATCAAAAGTGTGGCCCTGCTTATTACCATGACTCTTAGAGTTAAAATCGGAAAATAAGAAATCAATGTCTAGAGAATACTTGCAGTATGTTAGATTCAATAGAGTTCAATGAAAATAGGGTATAAACACTGTATATGTAATCTGATATACCACTCACATTCTCAAGTTTCTCAGTGCATTGGGAATCATGTGATTTAGGAAGCAACTGAAGAAGAAATGGGAATTTCACGTCCATCTTCAACCTCTCATAGCTCTCCCTTGTCTTGTTTTCTAGAGAATTCAGTTCACTGCAACCAAACACCATATTCTTCAACAAAAGTTTTCTGAAATCAAATAGATGAGTGTGAAATTTATAGATGATTTTAGTGTGTACCATGTAACAAGTTCCAGATTTCAATTTCAGAGAAAACATAGAGTTTCAGTGATGCTTATTCCTAAGATAATTGAGGACATCAGGTTGCGTGCATCGGTACGTACTGGATCTTCAAGTAGTAGATACAACAAAAAATAGAGCATTCTTTGACAAGTGTAGAATCAGTGTCAACTTCCAGTTACCTAGAGGAACTTTGCATCAATGGTTGAAACCAATACAGGGTTGGTATAAGGTGAATTCAGACGGCTCGTTAACAGGAAGTAGAGGAGGTTATGGTGCTATTATTCGGGATTAGGAAGGTCATGTACTGGCAGCAGCTGCGGGGTCTCAAGTAGCGCAATCAGTAGTCTTGCATGAACTGCAGGGGGTTGAAACAGGGGTCAACACTACAAAAAAAAGCTTCAATAGCTACAGATACTAGCTACAAAAAAACTGTCGCTAATGCTTTCGATAACTTACTCAACCCATAATCATAAAAAACCGTCGCTAATTCTTTTGCGACGGCAGAAAACCGTCGCTAAATGATTTTTTGAAAAAAAAAATTATACACAAAAACATTTAGCTACGGCAAACAACCGTCGCTAAGTTTTACAAAGATTTTTTTATAAGCGGCGGCACAAAACCGTCGCTAATTGATTTTTTGAAAAAAAAAAAAGTATACACAAAAATATTTAGCTACGACAACAAACCGTCGCTAACTTTTACAAAGATTTTTTTATTAGCGACGGCAAAAACCCGTCGCTAATTTATTTTTTGAAAAAAAAAATTTATACACAAAAACATTTAGCTACGGCAAAAAACCGTCGCTAATTGAATTTTAAAAAAAAAATTTATACACAAAAACATTTAGATACGGCCACAAACCGTCGCTAAGTTTTACAAAGATTTTTTTATTAGCGACGGTTTATGCCGTCGCATAAACCGTCGCTAATTGATTTTTTGAAAAAAAAAATTTATTTACAAAAACATTTAGCTACGACAAAAACCCGTTGCTAATTGATATTTTTTTTAAATATTATACACAAAAATAAAACCTCATCTCAACCGTCAATAACACCAAAAAACTTTAGCTCAATCCAACGCACTAAACCAAACCACGTCACCGATCCGCGTGAAACTAACTCAACCAATCCCCTTCAATTACCTCTCTCTATATAAATTTAAATTTTCTCTACCAACCAACTTAAACAAAAAATTTCTCTCAACCAAAAATTTTCTCTCAACCCGCAGAGAAGAAACCCACAGAGGAGAAGTCTGTCGCCTCCCTCGACACCCATCCCAGCCGCCTCCTTCTCCCCTCCCTTCCCCGCCTTTCCCTAGCTGCAAGAGATCTCAGATCTCGGAGATCAGATCAGATATTCTATAAATCGAATATAAAAAAAATTTGTGGTTTTTTGTAAGTTTTGTATGGATTCTTTGTAATTTTTTTTGTAATTTTTGTATGATATTCTAGAGATTCTGTGTAATTTTTGTTATAATTTTGATCAATTAATTCTCCTGTCATGTTTTTGATCAATTAAGTTTAGTTCTGGTAGTTTCTATTAATTTTCAGAATGGACAATCATTAAGAGTTAATTTCATTATAAAAAATGAATTATCATTTGTAATTTGTAAATTTCATTTGTCAATATGATTTGCAACAAAGTTGTCCCTAAATAGCCACGGCAAATACCATGGCTGTTTTGTCAATTGGATTTGCAATTTAGCGACGGCATGGAAGTCGTCGCTAAATAGCCACGGCAAAAACCGTCGCTATTTTTCAATTTGCGACAGTCTTAGCCAAAATTTTAAGCAGCTTTAGCGACGAAATTTTTAGAGTTAGCGACGGTGTTTAGCCATTGCGAATTAGCCACGGGATAGTATGTCGTTGCTGATTCAAATAGCGACGATTAAAATAGCAACGGTATTGCGACGATTGTTGAGCCGTTGCTAATTCATTTTAGCTACGGTTTTTTGCCAATTAGCAACGGTTTTTAACCGTTACTGAAATACATTTTTTTGTAGTGCAAGCTAGCACAACAGCTTGGATTACAAATAGTAGAACTCTGCATGGATTCTAGTAATGCTCTTAAGTATCTTACTACCAATAAAGTGCCACCATGGGAAGCTATACACATCACAAGAAGGTTGAAACGAGCCATTGGCGGATTTGAAGATTGCAAGCTTACACACACAGTGAGAGAAACAAACCAAGCTGCTGATATATTATCTAAATTGTTACCTACTCATGAGTTTGTGGAGTTAGTCCCAAGCTCTTTAGCTGAAGATCTTAAAAAGATTATATTTGATTATGCGAGTGGAAGGAAATACTTGAGAATGTAATCTGATCGTTTAATCCTTTTATTTACAGTGGTTTGGGGAGCCCATAAGTTCCAGATTTTGAAATTTTTTTAACATGGTAGATATACCTACAAAAAGCGGTATGTTTCATTTGGCTCACTATTGATTCAGGTCTCGTTTGTAATAATTTAAGGAAAGAGTCATGATTGAAGTTTATTGAACTTGATATAAGAGTATTTTGATCATAAGATGCCATCTTAATTGAGTTTGAGATCGGAGCTGTCAATTAGAAGTGACACATAGGGTGGAAAATGAAGCTTGGAAAATTGAAAGTAGGAACCAGGGTCAGGGTAGAATAGCATTTATTCACCATAGAACATGAAGAAGATGACCTGACGGCATGTGGAGGTTTGGGCATTATCTCCCGTTTTTAGCAAATTTAGGTTTCCTAACTGGTTTGCTACCTCTCCCTTTGTTCTAGGATTCTTCCTATTCGTGGGCCATCTGTGGCATGCCGGAAGGGCCCGTGCAGCTGCAACCGGATTTGAAAAATTGATTGATCGTGATTTTGAACCTGTTTTTTCATACCCCTCCTCTTAACTGAGACAGGAAATCAAATGTCTGAAATAGGAATTTTTTTGATTCTATCAGACGTATGAAATTCCTTGAGGGTATAGGGAAAGGGCATGTCAAATGAAGGGTAAAAGGACTGAGAGTCAACCAAATAAATTTTCTCTGGGGATCTCATAATGTTATTGAGCAGTTTTCTTGGCCTGAGATTATTGGGTAAATAATATTGATTAGAGGGTAGGTATAAGCTTAATGAGGTACAATCTCTTGTTACGTCATTAGTAGAATGGTCATGGTTGTTGCCAATAGAACAAAACACCACCCCACCCCCACCCCCACCCCCACTTGATCTTGTGTATTTTGGATTTATGTTTTTACAATCTTATGGATATAATACTAGTCGTTTCACCCAATATTCCTAACGTTTATCTAGACACATCACTGTAATTCTCTACCGACGCAAGCATGTCATCAGATTATTTTCCTCGACTGAACAACCTATTTCATACACATCTGATTCTCAAACCTTGCTATTCTATACACATGTATATTGTTTCTATGGAATGGTCCAAGTCTTGCTTCAGAAGAACTGAGTTTAGAAGAGCCTCTGAAAAATTGTATTTTTGATACCACAAACATACAATGCTAATTGCATCTACTCTAGTCTTGAGTTTGTATTGACTATCAAATATTTACTAGAGTGTAAAATTGTGGTGATTATTTGAAATGGTATGTTTTTGTAGATTCTTTGCCCCAGCCTCATACCCACAGTATGGCGAGGATGGATTTTCCTCTAGTTCAGACAATGAGGTAATCACCCCAACATATAAAGGAGCAAACCTGAGCCATGGAGTTCCATCGGCTGGATCAAAGATTGAATGGATTGAGCCCTCAATGCAGCTGTGGTATCCAAGAACTTTGGGAAATGAAAGAGTTTATGATGCATTTCATTTACTGCAGACAGATACTTCTCTTCAGGTGCTCCTTAGTATGAAGTTTTGTACTTACTATTGATAAGATGTCCATTAACTATTAAACCAGCTTCTAGCTAATGGTCTCAAGCAATTCCAATACAACAATTTAAGTTGAACAATTTGGTTGTACACTATTTCAATTCATGAAACTCTGTTTGAAGGTAAGGTAGGTGTGAACAATTGGTACATTGACAAGGATATTTAATAGCCATGTTTTAGAAAACTGTAAAATTGATACCGGTAAAAGATGCACTTAAGATGAAATATGGCTTTATGTTTTTTTGAAATTCGACGACTAGAAAACTTGTATTAAGATCATCCATGACTTACTTCATAAGAAAATCCATGAATTCTCTTATTTCAAGGGATTTTCCTGTTTTTGGAGTTAACATGATGTTGTCTGGTGCTTTAAACACCAGATTCCATGTTTCTATACATGACTATGAAGTGGCTTGCGCTGCTGGTTCCTAAGTTTTCTCATTCATGCTTGTTGGCAGGATCCAAGTATATGACTTCGAATGATGTAACCATAGTTTCCTGAATACATCTCCCTTTTAATGTTCTTATTTTATCCAGAGAGCGGTTGTTTCACTATCAACTGATCTAGCCCTATGGAATGCTGTTTTGAACAATGAGGGGGTCAGGGAGCTTAGAGACATCTTTGCAGGTATGACGCAAACTTGGGACTTGGTGAACTCTGTTTTGATTGATATGAAAGTTTGTTGTTGTTTGGTTCGATTAAGATGCTTATTAGGAAAAAAAAAAGTTATTGATTGTCTAACTCTTTCTCTTACCTCTAATGGGATCTGCGACGCAGCCAAGCGAGGTGAGTAATTAAACTTAACCATACGCACCTAGTAGGAATGCTACTTTGAATGCTGCTAGTATGAATGCTAGTTTGAATGCTTCTTGAATGCCAGTGTGCTGTTGAATTTATTTCAGCATTTCAACGTTTAAATTTCAGCATTGCAGCGTTAAGATTTTTTTATTTCAGCATTTCAGCGTTTAAATTTCAGCGTCTAAATTTCTTTATTTCCGCATTTATTTCAGCGTTTATATCAGCATTTCAGCGTTTAAACTTCAGCATTTCAGCGTTTAAATTTCAACATTTCAGCTTTTGTTCAATTAGCAATAGCAAATTTGTTTAAAGTCAATTGGCAGCAAGTTTGAATGCTAGTATTAATAGCGTTTAAATGTTGAAGTTTGTTTAAAGTCAATTGACTAGTATACTTTCTTGGTTAGTTTGTTTTTGTTTTATTATAAGTTTCTGCAGCCAACCTTGCACTTATCCTTGTTGATTTGATAATATGTTTCCTTTACCTTTGTTGATCCTTCAAATGCACCAACTTAAAATAGAAAAGAATACTTAATCTATCTAATAAGATGTTGATTAGTAATGTAAAAAGGCATCTTAATTGTAACTTAGAGTCTCCATTTGAATGTGCAACTTTATGAGATTTGTACTACATAGCTTAAGCATTCAAATTTGTGTGCTATTGAACAATACGTTTCTCATGCATTGCTCTTTCAAATTTTACAATTTTAGGTGTTGCTGAATTGACATTGGTTTTGAAGTGGAAGATATGAAATTTTGAAGTAGAATACATTTTGTGGGATGATCGATATGGTGTGCAAGATCACATGAATTGTTGTATGTCTCATTTTTGTGCAGACGATCACCAATCCCATAGACAATCACTATGATTTATGTAGTTATTTAAGTTTAAGTGAGTTATCATCTCAAATTGAAATTTTATTTATATATATATATAATTTCAATTTGAGGTTGATAGAGTATAAAGTTGTTTGGGATTGTATTTTTTGTGATGGACAAGTTTTTTATTATTCGAACAAGGTTAGTGTATTAGTATCATTTATGGTGAAAATTATGTGTTCAGGTTTGAAATGTTTCTTTTGAATGACAAAAAAAAAGGCAATGAAAAATCTAAAAATTAAATAAAGAACTAATTTCATTAAAAAAAATGAAATTTCATTAGTAATTTTTTAGCTACAGCAAGTTAGTGTTAGCAACGGCAAATGTCGTCTCTATTTTGGCCAACTTAGCGACGGTTAAATTGTTGCAAGATAGCCACGGCAAATGTCGTCTCTATTTTGTCAATTTAATACAGTTTCAGCCGTCTCAAAATGTGCAACTTAGCAATGGTTTGAAGTCGTCGCCAGATAGCCACGGCAAATACCGTCTCTATTTTGTCAATTTGCGACAGCCTTCGCCGTCTCAAAAATTTTAGAAGCTGTCGCCAGCACTGCTGTCTCAAATAAAACCTTGGAATTCAAATTTGTTTAGCGACGAAGTTTTTTGCAACTTAGCGACGGTTATAAACCGTTGCCAAATAGCTACAGAATAGTACACCGTTGTTGTTATACTGGAGTGACAATTCAAATAGCTACGGTATTGCAACGGTCGTTGAGCTATTGCTGATTCATTTCAGCTACGCTTTTTTAATACTTTAGCAACGGTAAAATGCTGTTGCTGAATTTACATTTTTTGTAGTGATTGATGAAGAAGAAAATCTCATCTTAGAAAGCAGCTAGCTGTCAGAAGCACTCCCTCCGTCCCTGCCCACCCTCCATTTTACTTACCTGCACTGCATCTCTTGTCTTTACACATGCATGCATGTTTTCACAACAAACTTAGCTAACTCAGTCAACAACCATTTCCTCTGGTTACAACTTGCACGCACTACTACTGCTTCTACAACACTACTAGCTAGATAGAATCAGTTGCTTAATTGTTGTACACAGCTTCCTTTGACTAAATGAAGCTAATTAAGCTAGGTGGTGAGTGAGTGAGTGAGTGAGTGAGTGAGTGAGTGAGTGAGAAGAGGTTAGATGTTGGCACTCATTGCTCCTACAATTTCTGATCCACTGAACCTAATTAAGAATACATGCATGTTCACAAGATTTATCCACTTGGAATTGGTTTTTCAACATACATACATACATACATACCCTAAGACTTACAATAACAATATCTATCTAGGATTTGTTGTAATTAATAGAGTTTAGGAACCTTGGGACTTCCTCAACACTAGTCAGACGCCCCCCTGTGTTGAAGGTTTGAACCAGTAATTTGAGTATGTACTAACCCTATGTGCGATAGAGAGAAAGAGAGGATGGCCATCCATCCATCAATTAATTAGAGATGGCATTAGGGGCAAGTGCACGTGTTTGCACATTTTCTTTATACTTTATATAAACAGAATGACTCTTAACATAAATCAGTGTGTGGTGCATGAAATGATATAAAATCCAGCCCTCTCGACAACAACTTTACATTCAAGTATATGCAATGTTTACAGACAAGCAATCATGCAATAACTAATTCCAACATCATCATCAAAGGCCATTCCCGATACTTTTGGATAACTAATTCTGACATCTGAAAACAAATACCATCTTTTAATGATATATATGATTATATAGATTGACAGTTGTAACCCAAAATGGTTATAACTCTGACCTGCATAAGAGCTTTACTACAAATAACGGAGGCCTTTGTTGGTTCAATACAAATCTGTTGTAAATTAAATAAAATTAATTTGCTGAAATTTATATTTGCAGGTGCATGAAACGACATATTTTTGGTGCTCTTGTCTACAACTTTAAATTCAAGTATATGCAATGCTTATGAACGAAGCAATCATGTGATAACTAATTCAAACATTATAAAAACCTACACACGCCAAAAAAAGAAAAAAAAAACCCTCTTTTCCCAACACGAGCTTTCTGACAAATAACCAAGTAGGAATAATTTGCAAGTTTTTTTTTGTGCTCCAACAATTTATGTCTAATTGAGTTTGGTACCCATGTTGAAAACTATTTCAGTCTAAACCCCAACATTCATACTGATTGTCATAGTCACTACAAGTCAATAGGAT
This sequence comes from Berberis vulgaris, assembly GCA_963556465.1. NCBI lineage: Eukaryota > Viridiplantae > Streptophyta > Magnoliopsida > Ranunculales > Berberidaceae > Berberis > Berberis vulgaris. The sequence goes on from OY747128.1 coordinate 60,158,024, forward strand.
CGACGCAACAATTTATGTCTAATTGAGTTTGGTACCCATGTTGAAAACTATTTCAATCTAAACCCCAACATTCATATTGATTGTCGGAGTCACTACAAGTCAATAGGACAGACGCAAAGACAATCTCTCGCCTCTCCTGTTGTTGTCTTCTCTACATATTCTTCTCTTTTCCTTCCCAAATTGGTTTCTACTTCTATTTTTGTTAGAGATATAGGGTTTTGCGACATTCTTTAATGGTAAACTTGGATTAGAATGATCAAATTGTATGAGCAAGAGAATTAAGGTGTGAGAGTACTTGCTAATGTCAATATTTTTTAACCAAATTGCGAGTATAGGTTGAATCGCAAGGATTTTGTTGTAGCTTGTGGTAATCATGTATTGATTTTCCACTTTGTGCATGGTTCATTGTTCATCCTTTCCATCAGCATTGTTCCAAATTGAGCTAACACTCGAATCAACAAATAGAAAACATATAGAAACTATGGTAAAAGAGGATGTACACGAGATGTAGAAAGGGGTGAAAAGATATATGAAGATAATTAAAGGAGATCGGGAGGGAGGGGAGGGGTGGGAGTGTTGGTATGGTACTCTAGTTGGGGTGTTCTCAAAATCTAGCAAGACGAGATATGGTTGTAGAAAAGGGGAAAATGAGTGGTTTAGTCATGGTGAATTGGCTTCTAGGTAGGTATACTATGATGACCATAGTGGTTTGATGGGTAGTGCAATACGTTTCTTCTTTCAATCTTAGACCCTTGGATGGTCAGGCAAATGATTTCTAAGTGAAGAATGTTTTTGGATTTGAAGAGAGTTTAACAAGGGTAGCCAACTACGTTGACTTGTATTGATTATGACAGTCAACACAAGTACAAAAATGAGATTAAATCTGCTTACAAAATTGGTATTATATTCAATTAGGCATAAACTATTAGGGAAAAAGAAACCCCGATTTTTAGGGTATAAATATATAGTAATTTTTAAACATAATCCTCCATCAAACACGCAACTAAATTTGAAACCTCTCATGCAAGAGGCTTTCCAATGTTACAATTATACAAGCTAGGAAAAAAATTTCTTTAAGAATCAAACATATCCCAAGTCAGTAACCCATCCCCAACTAAATCATCTTAAAGGAGTTTTCATAATGGGATGGGAAAACAAGTTTAATTCATTTTCTTGTTTCTTAGTTTTGTTTGACAAAACACCTAATAAGGAAGAAATATGAGAAAACAGACAAAGCATTTTAAATAATTAGCTTAGGAAGCACACTCCAAAAAATTTAGTGTATCTACGCAGCAGTGATAGACCCAAAATATGTGTAATGGGTTAATTAGTCTCACATCATGTGAGGAAAGGATGGGCAAGTGGTTTATATGGATATGGACTTGTGTACTCCTCAATTGTATCAAGACCTTTTGAGATAAAACCTCACAAGCCCGTGAATATTTGGACGTTTAAAATGGGGACAATAACAATACGTTCAGATGTGGGCTTTAGCATAAGACCATGGCTAGAGCGGATTAGGTTGTTACAATTGGTATCAGAGACGACAACGACTATGTTCTAAGGTGGGAAGAGGCACTCGTCCAAGGATTTGATGGGATGGGCCATATCATGGTGGGTTGATTAATCACGTGTGGGAAGAGTTGGATAGTGGCTTATAACATTTTGTTTTTGACAAGTTCCAAGACTAGGATAAGAAATAGACATTTTCTCATGAGATGTACATGTTTATCATGTGTATATTATTGAGTTGTAATTGCAATATTTGGATGTTTAGATTGGGGCCCATAGCTAGAGCGGAGCAAGTTGTTACAGTTGGTATCAGAAACGACGACGATTATGTCTAAGGTGGGAAGAGGCAATCGTCCAAGGATTTGATGGGATGAACCATATGATGGTGGTTGATTAGTCCTATATCATTTGTGAGAAGAATTGGATAGTGATTATTACATTTTGTTTTTGGAAAATTGCAGGATTAGGATAGGATATAGACATTTTCTCATGGCATGAACATGTTTATGATATATATAGAGCAAGTCTAGAGAGCCAGGCCCGCAGATCTAGGCCAACCCAATACCATCCATCATCCTAGAGATGCTGGAAATGGGCCAATCTCTAGGATGATGGATGGTATTAGGCTGGCCTGGCTTTCTAGATTTTTGGGATGTATATATTCATGTTATATTGCATTAACAAATTAATGAAATGATAAGTAAATGACTTTAGTGTTGAAGATACTAGGGTGTGGGTGCGCTCTACAAGCTTGTATATTCAATATTTTTTATTTTATTCTAAAAATTCAATAATAAGTAAAATTTAAAAGTTTAGGAGATATGACTAAAATTTCTAAGCAAAATAATGGTAAAAATTATTTATACTTTCAATTTAATTAGTTAAAAAGGTTAAACAATATTATGGAGTAAAATATTGTAACCAAATATTACATTCTCACTATTGTAAAGGCCTATTTACAACTATGAATAATTGGAGGGGCTTCAAATAAATCATATTAAAGGCTTAATTATAATTAATCAATGTTTTTTAGGAGCTGATTTTGATTGTAAAAAGTATGAATGTAAAAGATAAAATGGAAAACCAAAAGAATGATATAAGGGTCTATTTATAGTTTATATAATATGTTTACGAGTTTATGTTTATGGTTTATGAATAGGATTCATTGACTAATGATTGTTACCATATTTTCATATTATATAATAAATATTACTTATTATCTAATATCGTGTGCTAGACATACAAGTATCCTAGTCTTTGGAAAATTACTATATCACCGTTTTAGTTTGTACTAGTGATGTGATTGAATGGACTCATATGTTATCATCTAGAAAGTTTTTGCCTTGGATACATTAGATGTGCTCACTTCAACTTGATAGATTACTAAGTCAAACAAAAAAAATAGAATAAATTGATTAAACCGACCAAACTGATCAAAATCGATCAAAACCAAACTGATCGATTCGATTTTTGGTTCTTAATTGATTTTAACCGATGAAACCGAACCGACCAATTATATATAATATATATGATATGGATGAATAATATAATATATTTAGTTTACCTGATCGTTTCGATTTTATGTCAGATTTAGTAAATTTTAGGCAGTCGATTCAGTTTGCGATTTATATAAATTAAGATCGGCTCGATTTTCTTAATGTTGGTTCGGTTTGTCATTTTATCAAATCGACTTATTCGGTTCGGTTAACAGCTTTCAAAGACATTAATTAACTTTTCCAACAATCCTTCTACGTATCGAGGGAGGGAACGAGGTAGGGAGCGAGGATGCTCCCTCGCACGTCGTCCTGCGTCGTCCGTCGCACGTGGTCTTGCGTGGTTTCAAAAAAAAAAAAAAAAAAAAAATTGAAAAAAACAGAGGGAATCGAAAATTTGGGGGAGAAAAGGAGGGAACCTCTCCCTCTCCGCATTTCCATCTCCATCTCCACAGAGACAGAATAGTTTGCGCTTGCAACCTCCCTCTCCCCCAACGAAGGTCGACGAAGACCGACGAGGAAACACCTTCATCTCCCGCTCGACAGAGACCGAGACGAAGCCCTCCCTCTCGAAGACGAATACCCTCTCCCAAAAGGTAAAGCTTCTACCTTTGTTTTAGTTTATTTTCCCTCTCATTCTCTCCCTCTTTGTGTGTGATTTCTTGTTGGGGATTGTTACATCTACGGTTTCTACTAGATCTAGGGTTTCTTTGTTGAAACAGGAACCCTAGATCGAGCAAATGGGGTGAACCCTGTTGGTAAAGCTTCCATTTTTTTTTTTTTTTTTTTTTGCTAAACACAAAAAATTTATACTTTTTAGGTTATGATTGTTGATAATCCTGGATTTTGAACAAATGGGAACCCTAGATCGAGCAAATGGGGTGAACCCTGTTGGTAAAGCTTCCAATTTTTTTTTTTTTTTTGCTAAACACAGAAAATTTATCGTTTTTTGGTTATGATTGTTGATGGGAATCCTGGATTTTGAACAAATGGGAACCCTAGATCGAGCAAATGGGGTGAACCCTGTTGATGGGAACCTAAAATTTAGAACTGTAAAGCTTCCAATTTTTTTTTTTTTTTTTGCTAAACACAGAAAATTTATAGTTTTTAGGTTCTGATTGTTGATGGGAATCCTGGATTTTGAACAAATGGGGTTTTAGATTTGTGGGGTGCCTTCTTCATTAGCAAAAAAAAAAAAAATAATTTCGAGTTGGGACTTCATTTTTCGAAAATTTTTCGATTTTTTAGCATTCTTCATTTCTGCGTTTAGCAAAAAAAAAAAATTCGATTTTGATTTCATTTTAATGCTTCATAATTCAGTTTGGTTCGATTTTGATGGAATCCTGTCAATAATTTTGTAACAAATCAAACATGTGTTTTGTTTCCCTGTAGAACTCATGCTCTATTTTCATCAGATTTGGGAATTTTGAAGATTTTGCCCTTACTCTTGTTCATCTCTTTTAATTAGCTTTTCTGTATTGTCATTGAATTTGGGTTGTTTTGAAGAACACCGTGAAGTTGGTTTCACCAAGGTTCTAAAAATATAATTTGTTGCTCATTATTTACTTATGAGTTTAGATGCTCATCATTTGTTTCATATGGTTAACCTGTAGTTTGGGCCGTGTCAGTGTCTGTCAACGTATTTTGACTGTTGACCACGTGTCAAATACGTGTCGAGCGCATGTCGAATGCGTATCCGTGTCCGACACGTATTTGACACGCGATACGGGGGTTTTCTAAAGAGTAGGTGCATTAGAGATCAATAGTAAGTGTAGAAAATAGTTTTGGAGTGTTTTGTCCCTTTATTTTTTATGAACTCATATCAACATAAGAATAATAATATTTGCAATAAACTAAAGTTTTAGGACGTGCCCAAGAAGGATTTTTTTTTTAAATTAATTTTTTTATTTGTTCAAGGAGTGTCTGAAATCCCCACTCCATGACATGTAAAGTATCGTGTCTGGTAGTTATTCGGAGAGTATTGTGTCGTGCTGGGGTGTCCGACATTAACACAACGGTCCCAATGGAGTGTTGGTGCTTCCTGGATCCTCAAGATCTTGTTATGAGCGTGGGCTAAAATTCATGGGCTTTACAATACAATTATTGTTTTAATGATTGTTGTTTTTTATAACAAGTTTAACTTATTACAGTTAATCTATTGAAATATGTCTGTCTCTACCTCTGCAACACAATAAGAGAGTTAAATGTTTCCCTTCCCCTAATTTGTTAATGACCAGACAGTTTGATGTCAAGTTTGATGTATTATCAATGACATTGCCCGACATAACAATTTTCTTTTTCTTTTACGTTGACTTCTTACCATTATTATATTTTAATGTAAGAGAAACACAATTATTTTACTAAGTTGGGTAGATTCGCAATCGACTTTGGTTTCTGGATCTGGTTATATGTTTTTTCTTTGTTTGGCGCTTTTACAATTTCATTGCATGAATGTACTAAAATAAATTTCTATCTTAACAATGCTATACTTGTGTAGCCATGTATACTACATGAGTGGGGATGCATGGAAGGAAGGAGGCATTGATGCAACTGGTAAACAACTCTCTTCAACGTTGTGCACATGTAGTATTTAGTACTTGATGAAAATAACATGATAACATGGCAAATTATTTCCTTGAGCGCCAATGAGACAATGAAAAGGACTGAAATGTTTGAAGCTTCCAAACTTTATAGAAGA